>JAMXBD010000778.1:0-654211 GCA_024138025.1 Combretum micranthum | reverse complement strand
ATATCTCTTATGAAGTTCTATTAAACTTAACAATTTTATTTGCTAAGTTCGTCAATTTTCGCCTAGGTTGAATTCTTAACTTAAAAAGGTCATATCTAACTCATTTTAACTCGGAATTAAGCTTATAATATACCGATTTCTATCTACTTCGAAAGAGCTATCTATTTCCAAAGTTAATTCAAACATTTAAGGTCATTTAGGGGTCGGAAACATACTGTACAGTAGGGTTGCGAAAATCCAAGATTTGAGCCTTTGTGAAAAATTGTCATATCTCTATTTAACTACTTAAACCAACTTATTTTAGTCCTAAGCTTGCAAGGAGATTCTCAAAACAAAATTAAGAGATTACACACTCTTCTAATACCAAACATAAATTTCAAATGAAACTTCTAAAAATCCGTTTTCATAAAACCGAAATTTACAAGTTGGAACTCATTGTTGTTTTGAGTAATTCCTTTACTAAAACTTACTTAGTTCAATGAAAATTTCCTATATTATTTATCATCAAAGCATTCCATTTTCAATATAAAATACTTGTTTTGAGATCTAAAAGAAGTTTTTCAAAATTGGTCTCCCCTTAATTACGAATTTCCACTTTGAAATTTACAATGAAAACAAGACCTAAATTTTGTCTCTTACAAAGCACTTGATTTAAGCAATACTTTTTAGGAAAACTCATTTAGACTTATGAGAATTCATTCCTTAAGATATCTATACCAAGAGCCCTTTATATTTTTGTCTAAATCTTCATTTTAAAGTTGAATGATGGGTTCCAAAAATGGGTCTTGGTCCAAATCCGAATTTTCATAAATTTATTTTGAACATATCTCTTGAGAAAATTCATCAAAACTCATGAAAAATAACCCATTACAATTCTTGAATAAAATCCTCATTTTTGAGTTGGAAAACATGTTTTTATTTTAGATCTTTATCTTGATCCGAAAATACAATTTTTGTTTTTGAAAATAAACTTTGAAAATCAACTTTGATTCTTGTAAGATGAAGCCTTGATGATATACATCCATCAAACCTTCATTTTCTTAACAAAAGCTTCCATTTTAAGACTTGGAAGAGGGTTTTTAAAATGGTGCCTTGACAAGTTACGAATTTTACTTTTTCATTCAAACTCAAATCTAAGATCCACTCAAAATACATCCATGAAAACATAAGAAAAACTTGGTAGTAGGCCATAAACTTCTAGATCTACACATAAACATAACTAAAGCTTGGTAAAATTCTAGATCTACAAGTTATCACCAAAAACAAGAAGATAAACAAGCCTTCAAGATAACAAAAATACTAAGAACAAAAGAGATCTTCATCTAGAGGAGTGTTTCAATTCTTGGCATCATCATCCATAGCTTTTTAAGCTTGTGGAATGTCCTTTGATGCATGAAACATCCATAATATCATCCTATAACATCTTATGAGAGCTAAAAGAGAAAGATTACCTCAAATATTTGCAAGAAAAATATGTGGGAGTATGGAATGGAAATGGTGGCAGCTTGTTTCTTAAGAAGGCTAAGCCAAGAAGAAGAGAAAGAAAGGGAAAAAGAGAGAGGAAAAATGTAGGGTTTGCAAAGGTGAAAGAGGGAAGGAATAAGATACTTAAATAGAGATGAAAGTGTGTTAAATAATTGAGAAAAAAAATAATAAAACCAGCAGCTGCAAGGAGGGGGGCTGGCGTGATTTGCATGGTGTAGGGGAGGGTGTGTAGTTTGGTTTTAACTTGTATTTTTGAAAGTGTAACTAGTTGCTCCCTTTACTAACTAAAAGAGATTTTAAAATATCAAATAAATAATTAAAAATAAGGAAAAGTGGCTAAATTTTGGGGGATGGTCAGCTGCCATCTTGGGGAATTGGAGTGTAAGAAAAAGCAAAAGAAGACATAATAATGTGTAGTAATGATAATAGATGTGTACTTAAGGTATGGGTTGATAAAGTGCCTTTTTGACTAAGAAAATATATAAAATAAATTAAGAAAAATATTTTTAATTAAGTGGCAGAATTTTTATGATTTAAATAAAATAATCAAATAAATTATTTTTAGAATTTTAACAATTAAGTTACCGGTAAGAGTAAAATAAGATTATATGAGCTATAACTGATATTTTTAGAATCCGAAAAATTATAAACTTGATATTTTTGAAATCCTTATAAAAATATGAGTCTAAAAATATTAAAGATATATTTTAAATTTTTCAAGCCCCGGGACACGCTTTCCAAAGCAGTATCTAAACGGGTTCGAAATAAGCCAAAATTAAACCAATCTGATATTTTTAATAAATCAAATATTATTACGGACTATTCTACACACTTTAATTATTTTTTTTTACTCCTCGATTTGTGAACTTGGGTTTGCCGGATCTAAACTGTAGGGTTTTACTCAAGATCCGTTGACTTAAGGTCTCCGGTAGACTTTCTGGCTTAAGGTTAAGATTTAGAAAACAGGGGTTTACAGTTATTATTTAGTTGTAGATTGATACTAATGGTTGGAATTCTTACTATCATGAAGCGAAGTTGAATTAATAGCTTACCTAATACTAGGTATATCCAATGGGTTTTGAGATGCAATGAAAAGAAAAAGAAAAAAAAAAAAGAGATGTAACATGTGATTTGCTAAGCACACCTATATAACGGTGCCGAGATATTTTAGGTAGGAAGGAATTCCCATGCTATTATGTTAGACATTGGGGTGGTGTTGAGATGTCTAGTCGTATGGGTATCCTATGCTAATTATGAGAAATGAAATTGATACTATGATTATGATTAAGAGCATTGGCAAAATCATTGGATACATTTCAATTAGACTAAGTAGAGTCAAATCATTAATTAATTATAAGTAATGATCTGATTTATGATTCTTGATATGTAGGGATTGGAAGATTCTGTATTTAATAATTGAATGTCCTCTTATTAATAAGATATGTGATATATATATATATATATGTAATTAGCTATTCTTATTGAGTAGGCAGCTCATCTGTAAGCCCTTAGATTTGCTATACTCATAGAAAAGAACCCTAGAGCCAATACCGAAACCGAGACCCTAAAACCGAACTCTAGAAACCTTAGATGGGATCAGATAAAGATTCAACAACTTAGGATATCAGATGAATTAAACAAAGCCTAAAACCTCAGAGGTAAGCAATTTAACAAAAAGGTATCACCGATAAAACAATTTCATATAATATAACCTGATCAATCCGGTTCGACTCTAAAACTTGGAAACCCTAGAATCAATCTGAACCAACTACAAGTCTAGAAAACCCTAGACAATGTCAGATAAGTCGGATAACCCTAAATGTCTTATGAGTAAGGGGACTAGATGTAAACCCCCCAAAAATTTTCATAATTCATAGAAGATAATTCTAAAAGTTTAAAATTTAAATCCCAAAAATCGACTCAAGTTAAAACCAAATTCTAAAACAAGACAAACACCAGAAACGAAACCCTAAAACACGAACCAAGTTAAAACCTAATTCTAAATAAAGATAAAAAATGAGATTTCTTAATTTGAGAAATAGGTAAGCCTCAAGAACAAAATGAAAAAATCCAACTATCGGTCGAAACAACATCCGTACATCAATCAAATCACCTAACCGTTCCTAACACGCAAATCAAGACAATATATCCAAGTACCGATCAACAACAAAATCTTAAAACCCTCGATAAATTTCAGAATCAGAAATTTCAATTTTCACCAAAAGACAAACTAAGTCAACTCATAACCCTAGACTTGGTTAAACGATTCCGAGAACCGAAAACTATTAAATAATCACAAATAAAATAAGATAAACCATAGACGTCGAGCTAAAAATATAAAACAATCAAAACTAAAAAATTATACGATCTTACAAATATCTTGATGAAACCAGAAGTCAAACTGGAACCCTAAAGACAACAAAACCCATAACGAATCCTAGTGTTTAAGATCCGACAATCCCGTGTTTTCAAACCTTAGAAAACGAAATTAAGATAATGGCCTAGAATAGTTCGTAATAACGTAGGGTAACATAAAAATATATCAGATTCACAAATTTCGAGTGTCCTTCGGACTTAAACGGGATCAGTGCTCGAAAAGCGTGTCCCGGAGCTCGAAATATTAAAAATATTCTGTTTATACCAATAGACTTGTAAAAATATAAGGATTCCAAAAATATCAGTTTTAGAATTTTTCGGTAGCTAAAAATTACAGATAATGCATTATTACGCGTATTTTTATTACTACCAGTACTTTAATTGTCTAGTATACTATTCACAGTATTTTTTCTACTATTCATTACTATTTCACTATCTCTACTTTTTCTTACACCTATTTCTTACATCTACATATCTATTTTCTTACTTTTTTTCATTTCCAGTACAACTTTATTCACATCAACTTTATACATTACTTCTTTATTACACAAACAAATAAAATAAATCAAAATTCCCTTCCTAATGCAAGCAAAACCAGCGCCTATTGTCCCCCATTCATCCATTTTTTTTTTCAATTTATTTTATTACATCTAATTTCCACTATAAAAATTCTATAAATACCATCTCTCCTCTTCTCATTTCTTCACACCTTTCTCGAGTAAAGAATTTATGCAAAAATTCTCTCTAAAAACTCTCTCCATACTCTTACAAGAACTCTCTTCTTGTAAGAAGAAAATCTCTCCTACCAAAACTCTCTTATTTCTAGAAACCCATTTCTAAAGCAAAAGCCTTCAAGAAAACAATTCTTTCTTCTTACCCATTTAGGTAATGAAGAACTCATGTTTTATTCTTTCTATGTCAAGTAACCTTATATGTGATAACATCATATTTTATACAAATCTTGATGATCAAAAGAGCTAGAATGGATATTTGTTTTGATTAAATTTTATGTTTCAGGACTAATTTGGATAAAGAAATCAAAATAAGAGAATTTGAATCGAAAATAGGAAAAATTGAAGTCAAGGCTGGCAATTCTACATTCAAAGCCGCCGGCATTCAGACGGCTTACATCCAAGGCCGTTTCAGCACTGCCAACTTTGCCGAGCATAAATCTCCACTACACTAAAAGCCGCCTCAAAGCTACCGGCGTAGAAGATGAAGAAGCCAGCGTACATGAAGGCCGGCAGCTCAGAAATGAAACATCACCAGCTTTGAAGGAGTTACATTATAAACCGGCACTTAAGCCGCCGGCTTTGGGACGGCGTTCGTTATAAATCAGCCCAACGCTTCATTTCTGACCACAAGCCGGCTAGATCTACATCTAAGCCGCCGACGTAGAAGTAGCCTACATATGTAACTGATATTGAAGGCTGCCAGTGCACTGCCTGCGTAAAGGATAATTCGAAGATACGCCACCTGTAAGCTGCCGGCGTAGGATCCATAACTGCCGGCGTACAATGTGAAACAGCAAAGTTCATTTAATGTTTTGCACGGAATTTTTCCTATAAATAGGGGGTCTTCTCCTCACTTTCAGAATCATACAAGTAGCTCTAAATCATACTATAATACATAGATTAGAACAAGCATTCCATAGAGATTTTTGAAGAGATATTTGAAGTTATTCAAGAAGTTGCAAGTGAAGCTTTGGTATTTTGAATTGGTGATATCTATTATTTCTTTTATGCAATTCATATATCTTATTATTTTGATCATAATGAAATCATTTGCAATTTCTTACTTGATTGTTGAATCATCATCCATGAGTAGCTAAATTCTTTTTGTGGGAAGTTGATGAAGCTTTAAACATGCTAAAATGATTTTTGAATCCATGTTATAAGATAGTTAGAGTCATGAAATATTCATATTGAATTCTGATTATTCATCATGCTTTTAGTGTATAAGAATTCTAATAACTCGGAAGGGAAATTAGGGCTCATATGAATTCATAAATTTAGATTAAATTGCAATTGTGGAAGCGGCATAGTTTAACCTAATTTAGAAATTGTCCATAAATATTAATGCAATATTTTGTGTTGATTTCTCACTAAGGAATTATGAGATGTTAATATAAAGTATTAGTCAATTATAGAATTGGAAGGTTTATAATGGTAATTTTGATTCCACAAATAATTTATTTAGCGGAAGTTATTGAATTATTTTTGGTTTAAAAGGTTTTTAAACTCTGTTTTTAAATATTGACAATTTCTTATGAATGTCCATGAATCTAATTATCATTATAACATGAGTTCAAATTGATTGACAATAGTTTAAAGTGGATTCTGCTCCTTCCCATATTTTTCCACCATATCCCTCTCTTTAAAAGCTCATTGCATTCATATAGATAATTAATTAGATAAGTTAGTTTAATCTAATCATTTTTAAAAAAGATCAAGTGCCTAGATATTAGTATTAGTTGATAATTGTCTAATAGTTAATAGATCTCAGTAGGATCGACACTTGACTCATGCTATATTACAATAGAAAGCCCAGTACACTTGCTGGAAAGATGCTTTATAATTCAATACTAATACAGCACATCAATATGGTTTTGATGTTTTCTTATAGGTTGAAAAACTAAAGAAAACATATTAAGATCATGTTTGTTCTTGTTCATGGAACTACTTTCATGCATATATATACTTTGTCATTTATTACTTGTTTATATTTTGATCTTTTGCTATAACTGCTTATAAATATATATATGTAAATATTATATATTTAGAGCATATAAGCTCATTTGTTATTTATTTACTTTCAAGTTATGCAATTTATTTATTTCATGTTATTATTAAGACTATCTTTCTAGTCTTAGACTTGTCCATATCAAGTCAAAACATCTTTTATTTATTTCTTACGGACTAGTCCATTCTTAGTCCCGGGATGCCTTGATGAAGCTAAGGCTCCAATACTTTGACCGAGATACCTTGATGAAGCTAAGGTTTCCAATACTTGATATTTTATTTTCTTGCTTATTATTTGTTACTAGTATTTTCTTATGTTATTTTATATCTCATGATACTTGCATCTACATAATGTTAATGTCTCAACTAATCTAAAAGTAGAATTTCATTTTATTTCAAGGAACTCAAAACTAGATTTTCTATTATGTGATTTGTCACAAAATAAAGAAGTTATTATACAACACATAAGACTAAAGTAACACAAGTTTTCTCAAAGTTTTCTTAAATAACAAAGATAGTTTACTAAGGAAACATAAGGAATAAATATTTCTTTGAATAATGCGGTAACCTAAAGTTTTAGTAAAATAGTTTACAAAAGCATAAGATTTAAACTCTTTTAACTTCATAACAAAACTAAGGAAACAAACTAGTTTTTAAAGATAAGATGAATTTAATCCATAAAGTTAAAACCCATTTAGGAAAAACAATGATTTTTAAATTCCTAGAAGAGAAACTAATTTCAAAGAATATAAATAAGATTAGAAACTAATAATTTTATCAATAAAAATAATCATTTTCAAAAGAAATGAAAGAACAAGTTTTAGAAAGCAAAAGCTTATATTTTAGAAATCAACACAAGAAGACAAGACTTATTTTCTAAAATTATCCTAAATACAAAATTATGAAAAAGGGTTTTTCATCAACTTAATATACTTTCGATAAAATTGATCTTTTATCACTAGGAGTGAAATTTATGAAAAACTAAGGATAAAAGAAGATTTAATTGTCCATGGAAAAAGAATGAAGAAAATAAAATAAGAATATATTCATTTATAACAACTTAGGAAGATGTAAAGTTTCTTTAAATACTTGAAAAGAAATTTTCGAAGTTAAAGTTTAAATGAATTGTTTTATGAAATAAATTGTTGAGACACTACCATTAGGATTTTTGCATACAAAGTGAGCTTACCTATATATTCAAAAGTGTTTATCGAATATATATTTATATTTATATTGTTACGAAAGGATTTTCTTTAAAAGAGTTGAGTTGGAAAATGGATTTTTGCAAAAGTTTAGAAAATTCGTTTTAAATCTGTAGATGACGTTTTTGGAACCCAAATGACCTTTTATGACAAAGATAACCTTAGAAATGGATAGATTTTCGAATAGGTAGAAAATGGTATATTATATGCGAAATTCCAAGTTAAAATGAGCAAGTTATGGCCATTTTAAGTTGGAATTTCCTCTTATACGATTTTACCGCGATTTAAGAAAAGTTTAGAAAATCCAAGAATAGAAATTTCATGAACGACTTATCCCAGGTATTTCTTTTGTCTAGGTGACGAAAGATACGAGATTACCCTACCCGAGGATTACTACGACTAAGAAGATCGCAAATGGACGAGTGAGTTATTCCTCCTAATTTCGTTACCTTGCTTGTGCTTATAAAATAGCGGCATTAGTATACTAAGAAAAGATAAAAATGGATTTATATATCTGGGGAAATCGGGATTATGTATGTATGATTCTATGTTTATATATGAAATGAGAATTAAGAATATCGCAACTTCGAACTGCTTGTTTAATAATTTTGTTTACTTACTTGTATGATTGTTTATTATTTGCTAAGTTGATTGATCGCTCCTAATAAACCGTAATAAGGTTTGGCTTAAGAAAATTAAAACACTCATGCATAGCATCCGTCGAGTCACATCTATTTCGGAAGGCTGCTACTCCTACGCGTAGAGTTGGATTGGCTGTGATCGTGCGGTGCCATGGGCCATGTTCCTTTCTGGAGAATCCAAATCGCTCGTGGAAAGCGACTCTAGGTTCGGAGCCGAGCCAACCAAATGCTGTGGGTGAGGACCTGGGGACTAGCAGTAGAAGGTCGAGGACCTTCAACCCCAATTCCCTAACCTTTGATACGGAGGGGTAAATCCGTTCTATATATGGTTTCCAGATAACTATATATATTTGCGTAATCATGTGATTGTTGCATTGCTTGCATAGCATATGAGTGAAAATCTAAATAAACTTGTTTGAATATATGGTGCGAATGAAAAGGAATATCTCAATAAGCTAGTTGTAGCTTATACCCCAATAGATTTTGATGAAACAAGTATACCCGTGGCTAAAATTGAGGATCATGACATTAAGGAAGTCATGGAAAGATGGTTAAGCTTCTATGAAGGAAATAGAATCATAAGATAAGTAATTTTGTAAGGTTCTTTATATATAATGACTTATATGATTAGTGATGTATATTTATTTAAAGATAATAGATGGACATGCCCCTAAGAATTGCAATGCAATATGTTTATGTTTTATGATAAGTATTCTCTTTGCCTTGTTACTTATTTATTATCAATATAAATTGCGCTACTCCGATGCGTTCCCTTGGTTGTGACGTACGCCTTGTACATGATATGGAAGCCTTTGCGTGACTAAGGTAGTCATTCCTAGGCTTTAGTATTGTGTACGGTGGACTGCCACGTTTAGGGTACCCCTCGGGGTGTGACAATTTAAGTTGGTATCAGAGCAATAAGGTTTTGGGAATTAGGAAAAGAAGAAGAGTAGAAGTATAGATTGATAGGATTTGATCTTATGATTAAGGATCCTTATGTCTAAGAGTAGAATTCTACCTTAGAGAATATTAGAAGAAGGCAGGAAATACTTATACAAAAATCAAAGAGGATATTTAGTAAGATATGAAATGGAAGCATCACATGAAGAAAATTTACCCTAGGAGGTTGACCCAAGATTGAAACGATAGAAATGACTTGGAGATAGAACATAGCAGAACAATATGGAGAAAACATGAAGGAGACTTAGAGTTTAGGTATAGAATGTATATAGTAAGCTTACCTTAGCAAAGCCAATAAGCCTTAATGTATAGTAACCCTATTCAAGACCAATTAAGGGCAAGATAAGTTTAATGCCTCTTTATAGGTAAGACCCTTAGGTAAATAACATTAAGTACGTATGTTAACCTTTAAATCAGACGGACAAAAATCTTCATGCTTCTCTTTTCCTTAAACACAAATAACATGTGCGTAAAACTCGAAATAAAAGAAATATCTAATACGACCGCTTCGTTTGGTTCTAAGAAGCTACCCGAGGAAATTATGCCACGATCAAGCATCCCTCTCGAAGCACAAACGAACAAGGAGCACCCCCACCACAAGATCTAACTCAAGAACTCTTGGCCACCATAAGACGTCTAGAGGAGATGATAAGGACTTATATACAACAAGCACCCATAACCTCTACACCCCGCTCCAGTTATAAGACCTCAACTAGGAGCAACACCAGTAGCACAAGTACCTTCCTTCATGGCCAATCCAGAACCGTAGGCTAAGAAGCATAAACAACTCCAGCCCCTTAAGGATTTCGTAACCCCTAAGGTCAGATGCTGGAAGTGTAAAGGAAGACATTTCCCCAAAAGTTGCCCACAACTGCAGCACAAGTGTTACTTCTGTGGAAACAAAGACCACAAAATCCTTAATTGTCCTAAGAAGAATGGCACTATCTATTCTGGTTATGCAAAGGGGAGATACAGTGCCAACAATTACCCAACAACAATAAAGAAATGCTACGTATGCAGCCGTCTCATCTGTATGACCAAGAATTCCCCACAAGTGCCAAGGAAACTGCGACATGTGCAAGGTGTGGTACCTTTATGTACGTGAAGATCTAAAATCACAAGGTCTATGACCCCACCAAAGGAAATGTCTCATCTAAGAAAGAATGTGGAACTTCATCTAGAGATCCTACCACCAAATCTCACCACAAGGGAAAAGAAAAAGCTCCTGTTAATGAGGACGGGGAATCAAGTAATCAAGGAAATATTCCTACCCTATGAAGAGCAATCCGAAGCAGGATCGGATGCTAAACCTCCCGCAAAAGCTTTAATATACCAAGGAATAACGTTTTGGTAGAAGGATAAACGATGATGTATATGTTGTCTACGTAATGATTTGAAATTTTAACCATGTTTTACATCCTTTCTTTGAATTTTTGTAAAGGAAGTATTTAAGTCTTCCTTCTGTTTCCATGTATTTGTTTTAATGATATGAATTTCCTTTTTCATTATTAGATTTTAGTCAATTTTCAATATTTTTTCTATATATATTTGCTCATTTCCGTACTCGATTCTATTAGCATGTTACTCGATTGTTTTTTTCCGAAAAGCGTCTAAGACTTAATAAAGTCCAAGAATCTCACACTAGCTTAATAAAACCTGTAGAACAAATAGGAGACGCACTTGTGCTCAACACAACCGAAAATACCCCTTGTAGAACCTAAGAACCCGGAGGACCTCAACAACCAAACCAACCGCGAATGGATCAAGCTAACATCGAACAACTTGCCGACCTCATAAGAAATTTCGCACAACAAGCCCATGCTATGCCTACACCATACGTGTACAAGAAGCAGCACCAGAAGTTCCAACACCATCGATTAAAACAGCACCAGCTGAGCTGCCATTACCAAAACCTTATCAGAGTATGTTGCCAGAATTCATCAAGTGCAATCGATATTTTATGGAGCTTTTGGAAAACCCGATGAAGCCGAGGATTGGTTAGCACAAATAGAACGATCTTTCAATGCTTTTGAAGTACCACAACACCTTCAGCTTACATATGGTACTTTTATGCTGAGGTTCAATGCAAGAATAGGTGGGAATCCAAAAGTAGAGAGCTACTACCACCAATCACATGGGAGACATTTAGGCATGAATTCTTGGAGAACTTTTTCCCTGGAAGCTTGAGAATCCAATATAGTGCAGATTCTTAAGTTTTTATCAAGGAGGTCGTAGTCTGAACAATATGAAACAGAGTTCAGTAAACTATTACAATATGCCCCTGAATCATATAAGAATAGTGAAGAGCTCAAGAAGCAAGTCTTCTTAGGAGATTGAATGAAGACCTTCGTATCAAGTTGATAGAGTTTGACATCAAAGATTTTCGAGAACTAGTGGAAAGAGCACGAATTGTGGATGGTGCTAAGAAAAGGAGAAGGACGGAAGAGAATGTCATGATGGTTGAAGAAGATCTATAAGTGAACCTAGCCTAAGCCTCAATTCGATGAGCTCGAAGCATCGGTCGGCCCAAGTACAAAGAAGGATAAAAAGGAACTGGATACCCAATGTTGGAAATGCAAAAGGACATCAACCACGACAGTGTCCCAAGCTACAACATAAGTGTTACTACTGCGGAAGTCCGAATCACAAAGTCCTGAGATGTCCAAAGAAAACTTCTACCACTTGCCTGATTTGTAAGGAACCTGGACGTATTGCCAAGAATGCCCTAAGAAGAAAAATATGGATAACAGTAAGGAAGGAGATACTCGGCAATACCCCCACAAGAAATACGTGTGTACAACCTACAAGGACAATGGATTGCGAGGAAGCCAACCAAGAGATAGAATTCGCTGTTTTAGAAGGAGACGATAGTCACGAATGCGAATCGATGTTAGGTTACCCTTAGATAATAAATTTCTTGTTGTACCGCTTGGACCAAAGAAACAGTTTGATAGTAATGACCACAGATTATGTAATCGTCACCTTTTCCCTTAATACAGAAGGGATAAAAACAGGATTGTCAAAAATTTAGTACGTATCAAAAGAAGAAAGCAAATCAATTGCCATTTACCTTAAACACACCGAAAACAAAGAATATCCAAAGCATGACTATTACCCCCTAAAAGCTAGAACCGGTAATGATAAAATCAACAAACAAATTCTAAAATTTTCATCTCGATCTCAACATTACCAGATGATCACGTAATAAAACAATGATATCTTTAAGAATGGAATGATATGAACAGTGCGTAATTTTACGTGCATGACATATATATACTCACATAAGAATGGAAAAGCGAATTTACAACCTTCCTTTGTTAAGTGAATATACCAGTGTTGTATCATATTGATCGTCATCAATTCAAAAATAGAGTCAAGTCAAAGTCGTCAGTCATCTGTCGTGTTGGTCGAGTGTGAAATTCTTCAAAAAGGTCAAGTAAAGTAAAGGTTGAAAGTCGCTGAAACCAAATCTTATTGATTTTATATATGCTATATTGCATAAAATATTAAACGCGCAAAATTAACAATATCACCATCTACAGATAAAAGAGAAATAGAAAATATGAAAGAAGAAATTCAAAAACAACGATTAAACTTCCAAACCCCTTTTATGGAAGTGAAACTAAAGAAGGTATCAGATATATAGAGATTAAGGAAACGACTTAATAAAATCACAATACCGTTCCAACAAATAAAAATGAGACGAAATTCCAAATATCAAGAATATTGATGAGATACGACATACAAATTCTCATCAATTTCTACAAGACTACGTACGCATAACAAGTTTTGAGGACAAAACTTTCTTTAAGGTGGGTAGGTTGTAAACCCCCCAAAAATTGTCATAATTCATAGAAGATAATTATAAAAGTTAAAATTTAAATCCTAAAAATCGACTCAAGTTAAAACCAAATTCTAAATCAAGACAAACACCAGAAACGAAACCCTAAAATGCAAACCAAGTTAAAACCTAATTCTAAATAAAGATCAAAAACGAGATTTCTTAATTGAGAAATAGGAACCCTCAAGAAAAAAATGGAAAAATCCAACTATCGGTCGAAACAACATTCGTACATCAATCAAATCACCTAACTGTTTCCTAACACGCAAATCAAGACAATATATCCAAGTACCGATCAACAACAAAATCTTAAAACCCTCAATAAATTTCAAAATCAGAAATTTCAATTTTCGCCAAAAGACAAACTAAGTCAACTCATAACCCTAGACTCGGTTAAACGATTCCGAGAACCGAAAACTATTAAATAATCACAAATAAAATAAGATAAACCATAGACGTCGAGCTAAAAATAATAAACAATCAAAACTAAAAAATTATACGATCTTACAAATATCTTGATGAAACCAGAAGTCAAACCGGAACCCTAAAGACAACAAAACCCATAACGAACCCTAGTGTTTAAGATTCGACAATCCCGCGTTTTCAAACCTTAGAAAACAAAATTAAGATAATGGCCTAGAATAGTTCGTAATAACGTAGGGTAACATAAAAATATCATATTCACGAATTTCGAGTGTCCTTCGGACTCAAACGGATCAGTGCTGAAAAGCGTGTCCCGGAGCTCGAAATATTAAAAATATTCTGTTTATACCAATAGACTTGTAAAAATATAAGGATTCTAAAAATATCAGTTTTAGAATTTTTCGGTAGCTAAAAATTACAGATAACGCATTATTACGCGTATTTTTATTACTACCGGTACTTTAATTGTCTAGTCTACTATTCATAGTATTTTTTCTACTATTCATTACTATTTCACTATCTTTACACTACACCTATTTCTTACATCTACATACCTATTTTCTTACTTTTTTCATTTCCAATACAACTTTATTCACATCAACTTTACACATTACTTCTTATTACACAAACAAATAAAATAAATCAAAATTCCCTTCCCAATGCAAGCAAAACCAGCGCCTATTGTCTCCCATTCATCCAATTTTTTTTTTTCAATTTATTTTATTACATCTAATTTCCACTCGAAAAATCTATAAATACCACCTCCTTCTTCTCATTTCTTCACACCTTTCTCAAGTAAAGAATTTATGCAAAAATTCTCTTTAAAACCTCTCTCCATACTCTTACAAGAACTCTCTTCTTGTAAGAAGAAAATCTCTCCTACCAAAACTCTCTTATTTCCAGAAACCCATTTCTAAAGCAAAAGCCTTCAAGAAAACAATTCTTTCTATGTCAAGTAACTTTATATGGTTTTGATGTTGTTTTCTTAGGTTGAAAAACTAAAGAAAACCACATTAAGATCATGTTTGATTCTTGTTCATGGAACTACTTTCATGCTATATATACTTTGTCATTTATTACTTGTTTATATTTTGATCTTTTGCTATAACTTGCTTATAAATATATATATATATATATATGTATATTATATATTTAGAGCATATAAGCTCATTTGTTATTTATTTACTTTCAAGTTATGCAATTTATTTATTTCATGTTATTATTAAGACTAGTCTTTCTATCTTAGACTTATCCATATCAAGTCAAAACAATCTTTTATTTATTTTCTTACGGGACTAGTTCATTCTTAGTCCCAGGATGCCTTGATGAAGCTAAGGCTCCAATACTTGACCGGGATACCTGATGAAGCTAAGGTTCCCAATACTTGATATTTATTTTCTTGCTTATTATTGTTACTAGTATTTTCTTATGGTCTTATTATTTTATATACTCATGATACTTGTATCTACATAATGTTAATGTCTCAACTAATCTAAAAGTAGAATTTCATTTTATTAAAGGAATTTAAAACTAGATTTTCTATTATGTGATTTGTCACAAATAAAGAAGTTATTATAAAAAACATAAGACTAAAGTACACAAGTTTTCTCAAAGTTTTCTTAAATAACAAAGATAGTTTATTAAGAAAACATAAGGAATAAATATTTTCTTTGAATAATGCGGTAACCTAAAGTTTTATTAAAATAGTTTTACAAAAGCTTAAGATTTAACTCTTTTAACTTCATAACAAAACTAAGAAACAAACTAGTTTTTAAAGATAAGATGAATTTAATCCATAAAGTTAAAACCCATTTAGGAAAAACAATGATTTTTAAATTCCTAAAAGAGAAACTAATTTCAAAGAATATAAATAAGATTAGAAACTAATAATTTTATCAATAAAATAATAATCATTTTCAAAAGAAATGAAAGAACAAGTTTTAGAAAGCAAAAGCTTATATTTTAGAAATCAACACAAGAAGACATGACTCATTTTCTAAAATTATCCTAAATACAAAATTATGAAAAGGGTTTTTCATCAACTTAATATACTTTCGATAAAATTGATCTTTTATCACTAGGAGTGAAATTTATGAAAAACTAAGGATAAAAGAAGATTTAATTGTCCATGGAAAAAGAAGAAAATAAAATAAGAATATCTCATTTATAACAACTTTAGGAAAATATAAAGTTCTTTAAATACTTGAAAAGAAATTTTCGAAGTTAAAGTTTAAATGAATTGTTTTATGAAATAAATTGTTGAGACACTACCATTAGGATTTTTGCATACAAAGTGAGCTTACCTATATATTCAAAAGTGTTTATCGAATATATATTTATATACTTATATTGTTACAAAGGGATTTTCTTTAAAAAGGAGTTGAGTTGGAAAATGGATTTTGCAAAAGTTTAGAAAATTCGATTTAAATCTGTAGATGACGTTTTTGGAACCCAAATGACCTTTTATGACAAAGATAACCTTAGAAATGGATAGATCTTTTCGAATAGGTAGAAAATGGTATATTATATGCGAAATTCGAGTTAAAATGAGCAAGTTATGGCCATTTTAAGTTGGAATTTCCTCTTATACGATTTTACCGCGATTTAAGAAAAGTTTAGAAAATCCAAGAATAGAATTTCATGAACGACTTATCCCAGGTATTTCTTTTGTCTAGGTGACGAAAAGATACGAGATTACCCCACCCGAGGATTACTACGACTAAGAAGATCGCAAATGGACGAGTGAGTTATTCCTCCTAATTTCGTTACCTTACTTGTGCTTGTAAAATAGCGGCATTAGTATACTAAGAAAAGATAAAAATGGATATATATATCTAGGGAAATCGGGATTATGTATGTATGATTCTATGTTTATATATGAAATGAGAATTAAGAATATCGCAACTTCGAACTGCTTGTTTAATAATTTTGTTTACTTACTTGTATGATTGTTTATTATTTGCGAAGTTGATTGATCGCTCTTTATAAACCTTAATAAGGTTTGGCTTAAGAAAATTAAAATGCTCATGCATAGCATTCGTCGAGTCACATCTATTTCGGAAGGCTGCTACTCCTACGCGTAGAGTTGGATTGGCAGCGATCGTGCGGTGCCACGGGCCATGTTTCCTTTCTGGAGAATCCAAATCGCTCGAGGAAAGCGACTCTAGGTTCGGAGCCGAGCCAACCAAACCTGTTGGTGAGGACCTGGGGACTAGCAGTAGAAGGCGATGACCTTCAACCCCGATTCCCTAACATTTGATACGGAGGGGTAAATCCGTTGTCCACGCCCCGTAGGGTATCCTAAACGTAACAGCCCGCCACATACTAAGTAAGACTCTCGAGTTCCCTACCCGGGGCCTTCAAGTCTTAAGTAGATGTAAAGCGTTCCTTTACGACAATAGAATACTTCAACAAATGGAGTTAAACAGTTTAACGAGGCATTCATTAGCCATAGATAATAAATCAAAACGCATAATTTTTAAAGTTTACAAGATCTAAGGGCATTCCCCCGCAAAAGAATAACAGTCTATTACAGTCATCCAGAGTCCTTAGTTTCCAATGGAAGTCTATACAAAAAGGAATGAATTAAACTTCTATGGGAAACTCCTATCTCCGGTACCTGCGCTGTGGCTTGTCTCGGCCTAAGCCATATAAAATCATGCTGCAAAAGATAGAAACTATGGGGGCGTAAGCTAACTAGCTTAGTGAGCAATACTTCCATAACGCAATTAAACATAATCCACAAACAAGTAATTATTCAGGCAAGTGTATGCATCAAACAAATGTGATCATCAAACATATGACCATCCGGAAATCATATGTGGATGGACTTGCGCCCTCCATCCCGGGTTAGCAGATTAACGAATCCTGCGGTACGACGCCGTTTAAGCTCACGGTCAACTAATAATAATTCGTTTTATGGATCACGATTAACCAACAAGTCGTTTTATGGATCACGATTAACCAACAGTGCGAATGCTCCAACCCCATCGTGACATGAATGAATTCAATTTATAGTCGGAGTCGAATAGTCATTAGTTCAATTCTTTTAAGTGACCAACAAGTATTCGCAGACATTCATCATAAGATCTAGTAAAGCAGTCAATACCTTAACACCCGGTTTCGATATACCTTAAGCTCCATTTCACATATCAACAATCAACAACATAAATAATTCCCATATACCCCAGCATGCTTATACAATTTCTTTTATCTTTGCCTACATCACTAGTGCCACTACATTACAATCACATGCATTAATTGAGAATGGAAGTAAACTCACTCGGCCATTGGACGCCAAACTTCTTAATAATAATAGTCGGGAGGTAGAGTGTCGTCCTGCTCGAGATCACCTACCAAGCAAGAATAATCCTAATGAGATTCTCATCATGTAACTAAATCAAACTATACATCTAGACTAGTTGAATTCGGATTTCTCGCTATTTGCGGAAGTTCTGACTTAAAACGGCCATAACTTGGTCATTTTAACTCGGAATTTCGCAAATTTTATATCGATCTCTATCTACTTCGAAAGATCTATCTATTTCAAGTATTATTTTCAAGTTTTGAAAATAGTAAGGCCACGGAACAGTGGGATCAGTTCTGTTCCGCAATTGATCCACTTTTGAAAATGTGTTTTGCTCTTGATAAGAAATGTTCCTAGTCGATGGTTCATGCATGAATGATATAGGAATGATCTACTAATGTGCATGCCATGTAATGAACTCAATATGTGCATGGTCATGATAATTTTTGTGGTAATAAACCCTTATGAACTCCTAAGTGTTAGAAAATCTTTCAAAGGTTATTTCTAGTAGACTATTTTTCCACATTATACTCCTTAGGGTTTCTTTGGCTTTTAGTCTTGTAGTCCACTTGTTTTCTATCTAAAAATAAGTTCCCAAAGTCTATAATAGCCATGGCCTCCATTCATGCATAAAAATTCACATTTTTCATTTGGTAAACATGTTTTTAAATAAGCTATTTGTGAAAATCCGAATTTTCCAAATTTCCTTTTCTTACATTTTTCTTAAGGAAAATCTTGTCTAATGCATTAAAAATTGGAGCTTCAATGTATACATTATCTAAGGACTTCATTTATCTTATAAAACATTCATTTTAGACTTAAATACTAAGTGTTCTTGTGGGCATGAACCTAAGTTACGAATTTTAACCCTTGATCAACATACCAATATCTTTCATCTTAACTCCACTACTTGTTTCATATTCCTATGATGCCTAAACTCATCCAAGCTTTTAAAAATCATTCCTTCAATATTCCTATTATACATACCCTTCATTTTTCTTGTGAAATATGAGTTTAAAGTTGATTTTGGGGGTCTTTAAGGTAGGGTTTCCATTTCATCCGAATTTTCAACTTTTCATATTTAACAAAGCCCTTCCTTTTTCAATGTTCTTGCCTTCTATATGTTAAGATATACTATCTAACATCTCTATACATGAACAAGACTTCATTCTTATGATCATCAAAGCATATAAAACAAAATGAACCTATGATCATGCATGTACATGAAGTTATGAATGTCTAAACCTTAGATCTACTATATATGACATATAAAGCATGGATCTCATGGCATGAACAACAATATATGTACAAGATCACTACTTTACATGCATGAACAAGATGAGATCTTAACAAAAACACATCTACACATTAGATCCATGTCTTGTGATGGCTTGACATTCTTGTTCATGTGTTTCCATGTCCCTAGCATGAGCTCATGGGGATTTAATGAGGAAATACACAAGATATGGTCTTGCCATTACAAGATCTAGGAAGAACAAGACTTGAATCAACATACCAAAGAAGTCTTGAGATGGAAATGGAGAAGAAACAAAGTTGAAATGGCAAGGGAGTGGGGAGGGAAGTGCTCGGCAATAGAGAGGAGAAGAAGAGAGGTTTTGTTCCTTTTTCAAAGTTAAAATGAAAGAAATGAAGAGAGAGAGAGAAATATTTAGTATATATATCAAGTAAATTAGGGTTTACTTTATTAAATGGAGTAAAAAAATTAAATGAGAGGGGAATTAGAGGGAGGGGCGCCGGCCTCATGTGTGTGTGTGTGAGTTTTGAAAAAAAAATGAAATTTGTAATTTAGTAAATGAAAATGTAATAAATGTAATAATTATTTAAAAGACAAAATTTCTTGGAAAAGAAAATTGAAATGAGTAGTTGTAAGGATGTAAGAATAGGGTATGGGTAGTGTGTAGTGTAGGTTGTACTTGTGAATAGTAGACAAGACATCTACTTTACCGGTTGTTCCGAAAACACGGGAAAAGCTATAACTGTAATTTTTATAGCTCGGAAAATTATGAAATTGATATTTTTGGAATCCTTATAAAATTACGGTTCTAATGAATATTCCGGAACATTTTTCTGAATCCGTGGCCCGGGGCACGCTTTTCCGTAATTGGGCTCGGGAAGGCCCGGAATTGAAAAATTCCCGAATTTAAAACTTTCAAAGGTTTGAAATGTACTTTGGAACAACAATTCAAATTCATTTACTTCATAATATTTATTTTACTATGAAACCGAAGGAAAGCCGGATTTAGGGTTCCTAGGCTTCATTCACTAAACTCAACCTGATCGGATTAGGGTTTCGCTTCCAATTCCCGGGGTTTCCTAGCTACTGAGAATTACCGGGGTTTACAACCTCCCCACCTTAAATAAAGTTTTGTCCTCAAAACGGAACTGACGTACCTTGTCCTTCAAATATCTCGGGGTACTTTCTCCGGATTTCATCTTCCGCTTCCCAGGTTGCTTCTTCAAAGGCATGATTCCTCCATAACACTTTCACGTAGTGAATGTCTTTGTTTCGTAGCCTTTGAGTTTTCTTATCCAATATCTTTACTGGGTGTTCTTCATATGTCAGGTTTTCCTTCAACTGGATTGGTTCCAATTCCAGAATCCTTTCTGGGTCGGCAACATATCTCCTCAAAACTGACACATGGAACACATTGTGAATCCCGGACAAATTAGGTGGTAGGGCTAGCCGATACGCCAGGTCTCCGACTCTTTCCAAGATCTCAAAAGGTCCAATGTATCTCGGGCTTAATTTCCCTTGTGTACGCATCCTCTTGATACTTTTAATCGGGTTTATCTTCAGGTACACATGATCACCCACTTTAAATTCAAGCTCTCCTTTTCAAGTCTGCCCAGCTCTTTTGTCGATCCTGGGCTTCCTTCATTTTCCGCTGAATCAACCTCACTTTATCCGCGGCTTCCTGTACCAATTCCGGCCCAATTGCTACCTTTTCCACTTCATCCCAAAACAAAGGGGACCTACAACGCCGTCCATACAAAGCTTCATACGGAGGCATCTGGATGGTGGAGTGATAGCTGTTATTGTAGGCAAACTCGATTAGGTGTACATGACTATCCCAATTCCCTTTGAATTCCAGGGCACACGCCCTTAACATGTCTTCTAGGGTTTGGATCGTCCGCTCAGACTGTCCGTCGGTCTGAGGATGGTAAGCCGTACTGAAATGCAATTTAGTACCCAAGCTCTTCTGCAAGCTCGTCCAAAACTTGGACACAAATCTCGGGTCTCTATCTGAGATGATCCCTGCAGGTATGCCATGTAATCTTACGATCTCTCTGATATAAATCTTGGCTAACCTTTCCATTGAATAGGTCATATTTATGGGTAGGAAATGCGCCGACTTAGTTAACCGATCCACTATCACCCATATTGCATCACAACCCGATGGAGTCTTGGGAAAGCCACAAACAAAATCCATGGATATTTGATCCCACTTCCATTCAGGAATGGGTAAGGGCTTTAGCAATCCGCCCGGTCTCTGGTGCTCTACCTTCACCTGTTGGCATACTGCGCACTTCATTACATAATCTGCCACATCTCGCTTCATTCCATTCCACCAATAGCAACTTTTCAAATCTTGGTACATTTTGGTGCCTCCCGGATGCATGGTATACCCGGAGTTATGTGCCTCACTCATTATTTCCTTCTTCAACTCCTCATCCTCTGGTACGCACAGCCTTCCGTTCATTCGGATCACGTCTTCCTCATCCACGGCAAAGTCAAGGTACTTTCCCGCTTGGGTTTCCCTTTTTATCTTTTGTATCACTTCGTCATACCTCTGTGCTTCTTTGATTCTTTCTACGAGGGTTGGTTCCAGCACCAAGTTAGATATCTCAAGCTCAGCACTTCGATCTATGAACTCGATCCTTAATTTCTCAAATTCCTTAATCAACTCCTTCTGACTTGTAATCAAAGCGGCTACTTCCCCGTGATTCTTCCGACTTAGGGCATCCGCGACTGCATTTACTCTCCCTGGACAGTAATTTATCCCCAGGTCATAATCTTTTATTAATTCCAGCCACCTCCTTTGCCTCATGTTCAACTCCTTCTGTGTGAACAGGTATTTAAGGCTTTTATGATCTGTGTATATCTCACACCGTTGTCCATACAGATAGTGTCGCCATAACTTCAAGGCAAAGACAACTGCAGCTAGTTCCAAATCGTGCGTAGGGTAATTCTGCTCATGCGGTCTCAATTGCCGAGAAGCATACGCAATGACCTTCCGCTCTTGCATCAAGACGCATCCAAGACCATTTCTTGAAGCATCACTATGTACCGTGTAAGACTTTTCCGGATCTGGTAAAACCAAAATCGGTGCCGAGACCAGTCGTCGCTTTAGTTCCTGAAAACTTTGTTCTCTCTTGTCTGTCCAAATGAATTTTTCATTCTTTTGAGTCAATTGAGTCAGCGGCTTAGCTATCTTGGAGAAATCCTTCACAAACTTGCGGTAGTAGCCAGCTAATCCCAAGAAACTCCTTACTTCAGTAACTGTTTGTGGTGGCTTCCAATCTACTACCGCCTTGATCTTTTCGGGATCAACTGATATCCCATCACCTGTTACTACATGTCCGAGAAATGATATCCTGTCTAACCAAAAGTCACACTTGGACAGCTTGGCGTACAGCTTATTATCTCGTAAGGTTTGCAACGCCAAACGAAGATGCTCCTCATGTTGCTCTTTGGTCTTTGAATATATGAGGATGTCGTCTATAAAGACTATCACACATTTATCCAAAAGCGGCTTATAGACTCTATTCATTAGGTCCATAAATGCAGCTGGTGCATTAGTCAGTCCAAATGACATTACCAGAAACTCGTAGTGCCCATAACGAGTACGAAAAGCTGTCTTAGGCACATCCTCAGGCTTAATCCTCAACTGATGATACCCCGAACGTAAGTCAATACGTGAGAACACACAAGCTCCTTGCAGTTGGTCAAACAAATCGTCAATTCTTGGCAAGGGATACCGATTTTTGACAGTCACTTTGTTCAATTCCCGGTAGTCAATACACAATCTCATCGACCCGTCCTTCTTCTTCACAAATAAGACGGGTGCGCCCCATGGCGACACACTCGGTCTTATAAATTTCTGGTCCAGGAGTTCTTGTAACTGCGTCTTTAGCTCCTTCAACTCAGCCGGTGCCATCCGGTATGGCGCTTTAGATATCGGTTCGGTATTTGGAGCCAACACAATCTCAAAGTCGATCTCTCTTCTTGGCGGTAATCCCGGTAAAATTTCTGGGAACACATCCAAGTATTCATTCACCACTGGAATATTCTTTTCCTCACGGGTTTCCCCTTCATCCAAGACACCCTCAATCGGTATCATCTCCTCATCCTCCATCATCAACTCGAACGAGCTTAGATCAAACCTTCTTGGGACTAAGGCCTCTCCCATAAATTCTACTTTTTCTCCCGATTGATCATAAAAACATACAGTCCTCCTTTGGCAATCCACTATTGCCTTTACTCTACTTAGCCAATTCATCCCGAGGATAACTTCGTATTTATTCATTTCCAACACAATTAAATCACTTTTGGAGTGGCGACCAAGGATTCCCAATGGACAGTCTTTTATCAGATCTCGGGTCGACACAACACTCCCAGTGGGGGTCTTAATCCTCAAGCTAACCGTGGTTGTGGCTATAGGCAATCCGAGTCGGTTGGCCAAACTATAGGTGATGAACGAGTGGGTCGCTCCCGTGTCAAACAAAGCATAGGCTTCCACGCTATTTACTTGTATGTGTCCTGAGGTCAACAAACACCCATCACATATGGACCTTAAAATATTCTTAAGGCTATCCACATAGGGCCTCTACTTCCAGCTTTCCATAATATATTCGATTTCATTTAAACAATAATTCAAATTAAACAACTTAAATTTCAACTTAGGAGGGGTTTCCGTTACTAACCTGTCACCAGGCCGCCATCAGCATTCTCGCTTTGATCCAAGGCTGCCACTTCCACTTCCTCCTCTTCGTCTTCTTCCACCATCCATTGGCCTTCCAGATTGTACAGCCTCATCCCATGCATCGCGGAAGCTGCCCGACTCCCGCTCTTGTTACCAGACCTCAAGGGGTTGGTATTACTCGAGGCTCCGAAGGGTCGGGTGGCCACGCTCTTTCGTTGTGAACATTCGGAAGCTAAGTGCCCTTTTTCCTTGCAAATGAAGCAAGTTACTGCCAGTTTCTTCGGGCACGTAAAAACCATGTGGCCAGCATCGCCACAAAAGTAGCACTTGTTCCTCAACTGCGGGCATTGCCTAGGTGCATGTGTCCCCTTACATTTCCAACATGTGACATTGGTCTTGAACTGGGTCGGCTTGCTGCTAGACTCCTCTTTAAACCCTTGGTACGGCCTGTACCGTTTACCTTTGAACCCTGAGCTCGAGGCATCAAACGGCCTCTTCCCGAATACTCTCTTTTCAGGCTCCTGATACTTCCTTTTCCTAGCCCCTTCAATGACCCGAGCCTTTTCTACCATCTCAGGATAGGTTCTTACTCCGAACTCTTCCAGCTTGATTCGCAGTTCCTCGTCTAAGCCTCCCAGAAATACCTGCTTCTTTAATTCCTCACTATCCCTGAAAGATTCAGGGGCATACTGCAGCAAGTGAACAAACTCAGTTTCATATTGCTCTACTGTTCTCCCTTTCTGCTTTACATGAAGGAAATCCGCACTATACTTCACCCTCAAGCTAGAGGGAAAATAATTATTCAAGAATTCCCGGCGAAAGGTCTCCCAGGTGGCCGGGGAAGTCAAATTCCTTCTCTTGGAGTCCCACCAGACTCGCGCATTGTATCTTAACATATACGTCCCATATTCCAGCTGCAAATAAGGTGGGATCTCGTATGCAGCAAAAGAACGTTCCACTTGAGCCAACCAATCCTCAGCTTCATCCGGCTTGCCGAATGCCCCATCAAAATACCGGTTGCTCTTAATGAAGTCCGGTAAAGAGCTTCGGTGGGGTCTCCTGTATGGCGGGGGTGGCGGCAACTGCACATTATAGGAATGCTCCTCTTGTGGAGCAGGTGCCTCTGCAGTCATTTCTCGATGATCTGCGGGGCGGATGTGGGCTGAATCCCGGCACTTTGACTGACCTGGTGTGGGTTCTGTACTGGATTTTGATTCTGGATGAAAGTGTTCAGAGATTGGCCAATTGCCCAATCGCATTCAGTACATCACCCTGTTGGTTTTGGGGTGCACTCCTTGGGGGTTAGGTTGTTGTATAGCCGGTTGATCGGCTTCATTAAATTAGACCCTTGTCCTGGTTCCGAGTTCGTCGGTTTCGTCTGTTTACACAATGTTTAATGGATTTTTAGTATCTTTAGGGGTTTTAGGTTTCAAAGGAATAAGATTAATAACAAGTTCAGAAGTTGCGAAAATCTGGAATTCAAACTTAGAAGGAAAAAGGAATGCATAATTCCATAAAGCCATAAGATGAGTCATAATATCAATCCATAAAAGAAAATAAGAAAATTAAAAGAATCACAAGGAAATAGAAGAATCCACACATAGAGTAACCAATTGATATTTCACAACCATAATGCGAATGAGTGAATGCTTATGCAATCTATGTGCAGTTAATGTTCTCTTATGTATCATGACTAGAATGCGTACTTTTCACAACTCCATTTCTTTAAAACAAAAGTGATCCTTTTCATTTCTTTAGCGAGCCATACAAATATTACATCAACTTTTAGTTCCCAAAATTTGGCTAGCTAAGCTCCCTTCCTATTCTAATCAATTTCCCTATTCCCGAAAACATGACAAAATACAGGGAAAAAGAACAAAAAAATACTAACTATCCTGAAATCCTAAGGCAATTGGCATCCCGCATTGCCTACTACAAAAATAAGAAAGTCAGGACTCCTCTTGGACTTTATGGGTTAGCTAACATCCCGGTCTCTACTCATCACTAGAGTCATCGGGGGTCGGGCTAGGAGGTCGTCTCCTGCTGGTAGAACCACCATCGTCCTGTCGGACGAACAAGCTAAGATACTCCCTGGTGGTCATCCTCCGCTTCCTAGCGGGTCGGACTAGAGGCTCTGGATCTCACTTTCTTCCTCTTCTTCTTCTTCTTCAGTCCTTGCCCCTCCTGCGGGCTTACTTCCTCTTCCTCACCTCCTACTCGGGCTCACCTAGGCGGTTCACCTCTACTTCAGGCTCTCTCACAGGCTCTTCTGCCACATTTTCAGCTCCATAGGCACTGGGGCCTCCGGTTCCACTACTGCTAGGTCAAGCACAGGTGGGTTCTCACCCTCCACATACACATCTCTCCATACCCTGGAATCTACCTCGGGTTCTACCCTCCCACTATCTGGTATGTCCAACATCCGGTTAAAATCCCATATAATTTGATCGGGTTCTGGGTTTACCTGCACTTCTGGTTCGACAGGTGGGGTAGGGGTCCTAGGTACCTCATTTTGTTCCCAGTTCGGATCCTCCTCGGGATCCTCCTCCTCTTCTTCCTCTTCATCCTCTCCAATCACAGGCGCTCCATTCAGCTGCATACCTATATCAATAGCTGGGGGGAGCTATTACTCGGGGGGGGAGGATATCTAAATAGATCGCATGCCAGGTGATGTGATTCCATGCATCAGCTAGATTCCAGTCAGGATGATCATATAAGTTATCATGAGCATAAACATATAAGGGTCCTATGGGGATCCATACCCTAAAATCTGGAGGGGTTCGGGTTCCTCCACCTTTCAAGATAAATGTGGCTTCTCTCGTCATGGGCTCACGCCCGTAATCAACCATGATCCTCTCTAGAGTATAGATTGTCTCTAACTTTGTCCAGCTCCTTCTTCCCATAGGATCATACAATTGATCCACTACTGAAGCCCATCTGGTATATCTCAGCCCATCCTTCCATAACTTGTACATTTCCCCTATGGTCCGGGGATGTCGGGCTAAGGCAAAATCTCACACAGTTCTCTTAGCCTCAACTATATTCTACCATCGTTTCATCATTTCTCTTTGTAAAATTCCTTGCCCTTTCCCTGTCTCACCCAGAGAGACCTACATCAAACAATACTACTAATTAGACTCAGCAAGAAAACGTTTTTAACTCCATTTAACCTATTAGTTAGATTTCTAGGTCCGGTTTCTTTTAATTCTATTGTCTTGTTTTATAACCTAGTGCTCTGATACCAACTTAAACTGTCACGCCCCGTAGGGTATCCTAAACGTAACAGCCCGCCACATACTAAGTAAGACTCTCGAGTTCCCTACCCGGGGCCTTCGGAAGTCTTAAGTAGATGTAAAGCGTTCCTTTACGACAATAGAATACTTCAACAAATGGAGTTAAACAGTTTAACGAGGCATTCATTAGCCATAGATAATAAATCAAAACGCATAATTTTAAAGTTTACAAGATCTAAGGGGCATTCCCCCGCAAAAGAATAACAGTCTATTACAGTCATCCAGAGTCCTTAGTTTCCAATGGAAGTCTATACAAAAAGGAATGAATTAAACTTCTATGGGAAACTCCTATCTCCGGTACCTGCGCTGTGGCTTGTCTTGGCCTAAGCCATATAAAATCATGCTGCAAAAGATAGAAACTATGGGGGCGTAAGCTAACTAGCTTAGTGAGCAATACTTCCATAACGCAATTAAACATAATCAGTCAAACAAGTAATTATTCAGGCAAGTGTATGCATCAAAAAATGTGATCATCAAACATATGACCATCCGGAAATCATATGTGGATGGACTTGCGCCCTCCATCCCGGGTTAGCAGATTAACGAATCCTGCGGTACGACGCCGTTTAAGCTCACGGTCAACTAATAATAATTCGTTTTATGGATCACGATTAACCAACAAGTCGTTTTATGGATCACGATTAACCAACAATGCGAATGCTCCAACCCCATCGTGACATGAATGAATTCAATTTATAGTCGGAGTCGAATAGTCATTAGTTCAATTCTTTTAAGTGACCAACAAGTATTCGCAGACATTCATCATAAGACTCTAGTAAAGCAGTCAATACCTTAACACCCGGTTTCGATATACCTTAAGCTCCATTTCACATATCAACAATCAACAACATAAATAATTCCCATATACCCTAGCATGCTTATACAATTTCTTTTATCTTTGCCTACATCACTAGTGCCACTACATTACAGTCACATGCATTAATTGAGAATGGAAGTAAACTCACTCGGCCATTGGACGCCAAACTTCTTAATAATAATAGTCGGGAGGTAGAGTGTCGTCCTGCTCGAGATCACCTACCAAGCAAGAATAATCCTAATGAGATTCTCATCATGTAACTAAATCAAACTATACATCTAGACTAGTTGAATTCGGATTTCTCGCTATTTGCGGAAGTTCTGACTTAAAACGGCCATAACTTGGTCATTTTAACTCGGAATTTCGCAAATTTTATATCGATCTCCATCTACTTCGAAAGATCTATCTATTTCAAGTATTATTTTCAAGTTTTGAAAATAGTAAGGCCACGGAACAGTGGGATCAGTTCTGTTCCGCAATTGGTCCACTTTTGAAAATGTGTTTTGCTCTTGATAAGAAATGTTCCTAGTCGATGGTTCATGCATGAATGATATAGGAATGATCTACTAATGTGCATGCCCTGTAATGAACTCAATATGTGCATGGTCATGATAATTTTTTGTGGTAATAAACCCTTATGAACTCCTAAGTGTTAGAAAATCTTTCAAAGGTTATTTCTAGTACACTATTTTTCCACATTATACTCCTTAGGGTTTCTTTGGCTTTTAGTTTTGTAGTCCACTTGTTTTCTATCTAAAAATAAGTTCCCAAAGTCTATAATAGCCATGGCCTCCATTCATGCATAAAAATTCACATTTTTCATTTGGTAAACATGTTTTTAAATAAGCTATTTGTGAAAATCCGAATTTTCCAAATTTCCTTTTCTTACATTTTTCTTAAGGAAAATCTTGTCTAATGCATTAAAAATTGGAGCTTCAATGTATACATTATCTAAGGACTTCATTTATCTTATAAAACATTCATTTTAGACTTAAATACTAAGTGTTCTTGTGGGCATGAACCTAAGTTACGAATTTTAACCCTTGATCAACATACCAATATCTTTCATCTTAACTCCACTACTTGTTTCATATTCCTATGATGCCTAAACTCATCCAAGCTTTTAAAAATCATTCCTTCAATATTCCTATTATACATACCCTTCATTTTTCTTGTGAAATATGAGTTTAAAGTTGATTTTGGGGGTCTTTAAGGTAGGGTTTCCATTTCATCCGAATTTTCAACTTTTCATATTTAACAAAGCCCTTCCTTTTTCAATGTTCTTGCCTTCTATATGTTAAGATATACTATCTAACGTCTCTATAGATGAACAAGACTTCATTCTTATGATCATCAAAGCATATAAAACAAAATGAACCTATGATCATGCATGTACATGAAGTTATGAATGTCTAAACCTTAGATCTACTATATATGACATATAAAGCATGGATCTCATGGCATGAACAACAATATATGTACAAGATCACTACTTTACATGCATGAACAAGATGAGATCTTAACAAAAACACATCTACACATTAGATCCATGTCTTGTGATGCTTGACATTTGTTCATCCATGTCCCTAGCATGAGCTCATGGGGATTTAATGAGGAAATACACAAGATATGGTCTTGCCATTACAAGATCTAGGAAGAACAAGACTTGAATCAACATACCAAAGAAGTCTTGAGATGGAAATGGAGAAGAAACAAAGTTGAAATGGCAAGGGAGTGGGGGAGGGAAGTGCTCGGCAATAGAGAGGAGAAAGAAGAGAGGTTTTGTTCCTTTTTCAAAGTTAAAATGAAAGAAATGAAGAGAGAGAGAGAGAATATTTAGTATATATATCAAGTAAATTAGGGTTTAACTTTATTAAATGGAGTAAAAATAATTAAATGAGAGGGGAATTAGAGGGAGGGGCGACGGCCTCATGTGTGTGTGAGTTTTGAAAAAAAAATGAAATTTGTAATTTAGTAAATGAAAATGTAATAAATGTAATAATTATTTAAAAGACAAAATTTCTTGGAAAAGAAAATTGAAATGAGTAGTTGTAAGGATGTAAGAATAGGGTATGGGTAGTGTGTAGTGTAGGTTGTACTTGTGAATAGTAGACAAGACATCTACTTTACCGGTTGTTCCGAAAACACAGGAAAAGCTATAACTGTAATTTTTATAGCTCGGAAAATTATGAAATTGATATTTTTGGAATCCTTATAAAATTACGGTTCTAATGAATATTCCGGAACATTTTTCTGAATATGTGGCCCGGGGCACGCTTTTCTGTAATTGGGCTCGGGAAGGCCCGGAATTGAAAAATTCCCGAATTTAAAACTTTCAAAGGTTTGAAATGTACTTTGGAACAACAATTCAAATTCATTTACTTCATAATATTTATTTTACTATGAAACCGAAGGAAAGCCGGATTTAGGGTTCCTAGGCTTCATTCACTAAACTCAACCTGATCGGATTAGGGTTTCGCTTCCAGTTCCCGAGGTTTCCTAGCTACTGAGAATTACCGGGGTTTACATCCATTCTATATATGGTTTCCGGATAACTATATATATTTGCGTAATCATGTGATTGTTGCATTATTTGCATAGCATATGAGTGAAAATCTAAATAAACTTGTTTGAATATATGGTGCGAATGAAAAGGAATATCTCACTAAGCTGGTTGTAGCTTATACCCCAATAGATTTTGATGAAACAGGTATGCCCGTGGCTTAAATTGAGGATCATGACATTGAGGAAGTCATGGAAAGATGGTTAAGCTTCTAAGAATTGCAATGCAATATGTTTATGTTTTATGATAAGTATTCTCTTTGCCTTGTTACTTATTTATTATCAATATAAATTGCGCTACTCCGATGCGTTTCCTTGGTTGTGACGTACGCCTTATACATGATATGGAAGCCTTTGCGTGACTAAGGTAGTCATTCCTAGGCTTTAGTATTGTGTACGGCGGACTGCCACGTTTAGGGTACCCCTCGGGGCGTGACACTAGAAAATCCTAAATATCAAACCCTAAGAAAAACAAGTACCTTAAAAAATAAAATGAAAATCCAATAATCGTTCAAAACGAAAACCCTACACTAAACAATTCATCTATTTTGATCTTTAACATGTAAATCGAGGCAATATATCTAAATAACATCTAATAATAAAATAATAAGAGATAATTTCCTGTAATTGCAAAAGCCCAAAATTTTATAGTAATCTTATAGATAAAACCTTAGGGTTGAGAATGAAATTGGAAACTAGAAGTCAAATTGAGTCAACCTTAAACCCTAGAGACCCGAAACTCGATCAAACAACTTCTAAAACCCTAAAATAATAAATAAATTAGAAAAATAATATGAACTCAAATTATGAACCACATATATAGTATATACCCTAAAACGATTAGTTTCACAAAAACTTCAATCATTTCGAATCTTTATGAGATTAGTTTCCATATCCGGACACCGACACGTAAAATGAAGCAAAAATATTCTAACAAACAATTTGTACTAGAAATATAATATATTCATAAAATATTATATTAAATTTTATTTACTCATAAAAACATCAGTTATAGGTTTTATATGCTAATTTTTATCTCTATTGGTAATTTAATTCTCTTTTTTACTATTTATTACCATTCACTCTACTTTCTTTTTTATAACTATTCTTACACCTATCTCTTATAACTTACATATCTATTCTTACATTTACTTTACCAATACAATTTCTTATTACACTTAACTTCCTTTTACTTTCTCTCTCTCCCTCTCTTAGAACCGACAGTACACCCCCACCCTCTTAAATTTCTCTCTTTTTCAATTAATTTTATATCTTTAATTCCTTCCATTTTTCATTTATAAATACTACCTATTCTCTCCATTTCTTTTACACTTTTTATTACACAACAAAACTCTACCAAATTCTTTCTTCAACTCTCAAAATTTTCTCTCTAACACTCCCCCTCTCTATCTCATACATATCTCATTTTCCTTTAGGTAATTGAAATGATCTAGACACTAATAATAAGAAATAAAGTTGACAAAAATCTAATTGGAGTCACACATAAGTTTAAAGGCTAAATTTTTCAAAACTCCCAAAATAGCCCCATACCGAAAACCTAAATTTTGATGATTAAAAAACAATTCAAATGTCAAAGTAAATTAAATTATAATTTAATAATAGTTCTTACAATGAAAATTTTACAAGAAAAATCAAAACAATGCAATTATAGCTTTTCTTTTTTGAAAAATTGCATTTTATCCTTAATTGGGTTATAAGGTGAATTAGAACTTGAAGTTTAATTAAACTAGATAAAACAAATATATCTAGGACATTAAATCATAATCTACACCAATGATGTATAACAATTCCTATCTAACTAAATTATCAAATTCTAGCTCATGTAAAAATGAGTGGCATAGATGGTGCCATGTGGCACCATGAAATAAAAGGAAGAAAACCTTAGACCTTCCCATTCTTAAATTCGGATGGCTGTCTCCCCTCTTTTCTCCCTCTCATCTTCTCCTTTCCTTCATTTCTTCTTCACTAAAACCTCCCTAAGACCCATGTAAGGTAGAATGCCTCCAAAATCCATTCTTCAAGCACTTTTAGGTCATGTTGAAGCTAGTACAATGTAAGATTAAGTTAGAATGATTATTATTATTTTTTCCTTACTTCTCTGAAGAGAATGAAGAAGACATGAACATTCTAGAAGTGTAAGAGCTGCAAATTTCGTAATCTAAAAGTAAGATAATACAAGTGTAATAAACTTGAGTTTTAGCTTATTTTAGCATTTAATAAACCCCTGTGGTGACTATATTGTTCTTGGGTGCAATTTAAGGTTTGAAAATTGAGCAAATAAAGGTAAAGAAGCCACTCAAGGTTCAACAAAATTCACATTAAGGTAAGCATGAGATTTGACGATGTTGCAATGTGAGTGTTTTAGCATTTTAAGTATGAAAACTAACTTAGGTGAGTTGATACATGTTTAGAGTGTTAAGAAATCGAGTTTTGGAGTCTTAAATCCCCATCCTAGCTAATGCCAGGGAAAAATATCATCTACAGCGAGTAAGACATCAAACTAATTTACTTTCTTGAGATTATAATGGTTTTGGAGTTAGGTGTGCTATGGTTGTGATAAATGATGTTTTGGATGTGATTTAAAGGTTGGGTTTTGTTGGAATGAGCTATGAGTGATGGGTTTTGGTGTAGTTGATGTTAAAGTTGTAAAGTGATGGATTCTGGCTTAGATTTTTGAGAAAATTTATGATTTAACATGTTTTTCAAGGGATGATGAGTCATAATTGATAAGTGTACAAAGACCCATATCTTTTGTACTTATTTGGACATACCCTGCATGTATTTCTCATGATTTATTAAAGAAAAGGACACTTAATTTGTTAAATATTCATTTTAGGCCTTGAAGAGCTCATTATGACAATTTAAGAAATGAAAGCAAATACCAAATTGTGAAACAAACAAGCCCCTTTACTTTTCAGCCCTCCCTTTAGCACAACCAAGGGCAGAACGGGGAGGGATGAAATCAGCAAGCTATAAATACCCCATTTCAGTTAGGCCAAATCTCCAAACTCCTTTCAAAGAGACCCATATGATCCTTACCATCCAACACATAGGCCAATTCGAGAGAATAGCCAAAGCTATGAAGAAGATGATTCTTAGAATGATTATCCTGCATTTTTGTTTGTTTGCTGGACAATTTGTTTGTTTTTCATGAAAGATGAGAGAGTTGATTTTTATCATAAAGACCTCAATTAAGGTTTGTTGGGAAAGTTTGGTAGCAGTACGATTGTTGTCGGAAGGATTTTATTGAGTTATTGTTGATTATATGACTTTGATCCAGTTTTTAAAACCTGTTGTGAATGAATTCGTTGATAGTTAAAGTTCATGAATATATTTCTTTGAATGAATGACAGGGATTTGATTAATTTGAGGAATGATCCATAGTTTTTAGTTATTTCAAGGTGTTTTCTAGGTGATCTATTAAAGGAATTTAGTCTCGAGCAAGAAAATAATGCAAAAATGCATTGAATTTCTTTGCATAATCTGGTTGAGCCTTAATGTAGAGCCTTTGACTTAGGCCGCGACCTCTTTAATTCTTTTTGCAAGAATTAAATAAAGGCCCATATTGAGGCTTCGATTCATTTATTCTTTATTCTTTTAATAAGCCACGACCTGCATTTAAGTCACATTTTTTATAATTCTTTTATTCTTTGCTAATAAATGAGCTACGACCTAAATGTCGAGCTCAAAACTTGACCCTTGATGCATTTTCATATGGAAAAAAGAAGATAAGAACTGTTCATTCCCTCTTTCTCATACTGCATTCACAATTTTCTCGAACCCAATAGAGCTAAAATCTACCCTTGACTTTCTTGCAATCCAAAAACTTACTAAAAATCAATCCTTTTCATCATTTCAAGCATCAACATACTAAGGTAAGCCTTGTTCTTTACTTGTTCTTTGTTTTACTGTTTTATTGAAGCATGGATAACAGATTTAGTCTCTGCATTTTAGGGTTTTGATATAAACATAATTTTGGTATTTATTATGCCCAATGGAAAGAAACCTATTTGATGATTAATATGAGTTTGTATAAATGCTTTATGAACTTTTATAAGCTAAAATTTTTGAGTAATTAGTCACAAATTTCGTTATGATTTTTGAAATTCATCGAAGCTTTGTATAAACCTAATTTGTTTCGGATTACTTGAAAAAGAGATTAAAGAAAGTAAAAATATAATCAAAACTACAATGTGATGAATGTTTGAGTAAAATGTTTGTGAGGAAAGTTTTCCTTGTGGTTATGTTTTTCAAAGAATTTAGGGAAAAATTATGCTTATTTTTTATCTTTAAATATAACATTACTTATGTTGATTGCATTATTTTGCAGAAAATGGCACCTAAAAGAACATAAACCCAATCTAAGCCCTAGTACAAGTAAGTACTTCCCCTCGTACTCCTATGGGTTTATTTGCTGAAGATAGGTAGAAGTACAACATGTGTATAGTTCATAAGAGAATTTTTGAGAATGTAGTGTTGAATTGGAATTTGTTAGGAAACTATGGTATGGAAGGAGATTTGAGGAAATATTTTGAAGACTCTACTTGAGATAAAGGAAGAAGCTTATGGAGAAGTGATAATGGCTTTTATGGCTAGTTTTAACATTAAAAGTGATGAATCTAGTATGGATAGTATGGTTGACTTTTATGCGTTTGGAGAATATATACAAGTGTCTATGAGAATTTCTCTATGAATCAGGCTTATATGATAATGAAGAATTTCTTTATGAACCAAAATTCAAGGAGTTGCCTGTAGAGATACCATAAAGAGAAGTTAAGCAGTTTGTTGCTAAAGAAATTGAAGGCACTTTTGTTCCTTGAAAGACTACTGGTTCCAAGTTTAGAAGCTCAAGCACGAGAATGTCACATTATCTACTCATCAGGAGCATATTCTCCTAGTTTAAAGGAGCTTCTACCATTGCTGAAGCTGAGCTCCATCCAATGATAAGAATGATGAGGCAGAGGAAGGTCAATGTTGGCTTATTGGTAGCTTAGAGAATCAAGTATCAAGCCAGTTTGTAGTGTAAGGGTATATATTTGGAGGGCTTGATAACATGAATTCTAAGGAATCTAAAGTTCTAGCCAGAACAAGGGCCAAATGATGTCTTTTGCAAGTTTAGGGAATTAAATAAGAGATCATTCAGAGATTGGAGGCTAAATAAAATAGGAGCTCAACTTATTGCTGTACCAGTAATGAAGAGTACAAATGCGATAGATCATAGCCTTACCCTAACAATTTAGTTGCGTTCATGAAAGAAACAAAGGAGGATATGGGCTACCTAAAGAGAACCATGCTCCAAATTGTTGACCTACTTACTCAAGGTCACCCTCCTCAAGTTCCCTCAAAATCCGAAACACCCCCATCACAACCAGTTCTGGCGGAGTCGTATCTTGATGATGATGACAATGATGCCAGACCACCTTCACCACTCCCACAAATACATCCTTCACCGAACACTTTACCATCTCACATGCATACACCACCCCATACATACTCTGCACCCCAACCGCAAACATAGACCATCCAACTACAACAAATGGTTGAGTCGCTTGCTCACAACACATGTGAGGACAATGAAGCCAATTATACACCCAACAATGAAACACACCCAATTCCTTCCCCACAACCACCAATTTTGCAGCCCACACCAACAACAACAACCGTAGCTCCAGTTATTTTATTTTTTTTCTTTTTTCTTCTTCTTTGTACTTGTGCTTAATTGATAAATTCATAGTTGAGGAAGCTTAAATTCTTGGAATATTTCATACCATCACTATGAACTCCTTTTTTTTTTTTTTCCCCTCTCTTTTTACAATCTCTGGCTCTAAGCTATTTATTATGCGCGTAACAGCATACTAGGATGATAAATTGAGGAATAGAGAGAAAATTAATTTAGAAGATCGCAATACGGCCATTCTCTAAAAGCAGCTTGAATGCGGAAAAAGAGAATGTGGACAACAATCCGAAAATTTTATTTTATCTTATAGTACTACAATATATATAAATACTTTGAAGCATTCATAAACTGTGATTAACGAAAAAAGATTTTACACTTGCTCAAAGTGTTGAACTGATATAATACCTTACAAAACATTACAACCAATTATTCTTGAACAATGGCATATTAATGCTAAGAGATGTCTCGAAAGTGTCATATACGAACTTATTTTATTCATCATAGGTAAGGTAGATTTTTTGGACTGAGAAGGATGCAACGGTTTTAAAGGCTTTTAAATTGGAAGATTTAATATTTTGCTCTTCAACAATGGCTTATGCTTTGGTAAATTTGGAGTTTTGGGCTTTGGCAACTCCTTGTGCTTTGATGGCTACACCAGTGGTTTTTTTAACCTTTTAGCTGGCTTTGGTGAAGCCTTGTGTGGTGGTGGCATTGGTGGCTGAGATTTTGGTATCGTGATGAGATAAAGTTACAGGCTTCGGCTTCGAAGACGGGTTAGGCATTTTCAGCCAAGGCTTATGTTTTGGTGGCAATTTGGGCTTCAACTTTAGTGGTGCCTTACGCTTAATAGGCTTGGGCTTGGATGGCGCATGATTCTTGGGCTTTAGTGGAGGTTTAGTCTTTTGCGGCATGGGTGAGCTAGGTTTCAGAGGTGGTGGTCGAGGCTTTGGCGAAGGGCTGGGCTTTGGTGCTGGTTGATGGGGCTTAGGCTTCAGCGGTGTCGGCTTTGGTGTACGCTTGGGTGAGGGTGGCATTGGTGGTTGTGGCTTAGGTGGTTTTAGTTTTGGTGGAAGTGGGTACTTAGGCTTTGGTGGTGATGGTGCCATAGGCTTTGGCTTCTGCGAAGGATTAGGCGTTTTCAACCATGGCTTATATTTTGGTGGCAACTTGGGCTTCGACTTTATTGGTGGCTTATGCTTTGTCGGTATTGGGAGCTTAGGCTTAAGCTTTGGGAATGGCTTGGGCATAGATGCCGCATGATGCTTCGGCCTTAGTGGAGGTTTTGCCTTTGGTGGCATGGGTGGGCTTGGTTTCAGAGGAGGTGGTCGGGGCTTTGGTAAAGGGCTATGCTTTGGTGCCTGTTGATGAGGCCAAGGCTTTGGTGGTGTTGGCTTGTACGGGGATGGCATTGGTGGTTGTGGCATAGGTGGTTGTAGTTTTGGTGGAAGTGGGTACTTAGGCTTTGGTGGTGTTGGTGGAGGCTTGTGTGGTCGTGGCATTGGTGGTTTTTGTTTTGGTGGAAGCGGGTGCTTAGGCTTTTGTGGTCTTTGTGGAGTTGGCTTCAGTGGAGGCCTATGCGGTGGTGGCAGTTTTGATTTCGGTGGAATTGGGTGCTTGGGCTTAGGTAGTGTCGTTGGAGTTGGCTTTAGTGAAGGTCCATGTGGTGGTGACATTGGTGGTTTTAATTTTGGTGGAGTTGGGTGTTTGGTTTTCGGCAATGGCGGCTCGATTACTGGTTTCAGTTTTGGAAACGGCTTATAAATTGGAAGCTTAGGTGGTTTATGGTTGGGAGCGTGCTGGCGCTCGTGGTCATGCATTGGCGTGACATCTTGTAGGAATCTCATATCTTTTAGGAGGATGAAGGGCATCATCGAATGAGGGCGAGGCTCTTTCCCTTTAAAATGCTCTAAGCCATATTTGTTTGGAATGTAATCTGCGAAAGCATGATCGGCGAGAGTAAACAATAATACGACCAACAATATCTTGTAGGTAGGAGACATTATAGGCAAGATGGCTTGGCACACTAATATAACCGTATAGGCTTTTATAATGCCTTTACTTGATGCTTCTAGTGCACAAAGGGTGTGATCACATAATATGTGGGATAACAAGGCTGGAACACTGGGAAATAACATTTCTCATATAAAAATAGCCTTCAGTTGAACAGCAACTAATTAAAGAAGAAAATAATGTCATCGTTAACTTGTATCATTATTCAAGCTTATTACAAGGTATCTAATTTATCCAAACTTAATAAATTAGAATTTTCAATAAAGAGAGTAAGTTCCCAAGAAAAATTACAGGAGCTATATAACATATATATATATATATATATAACCACTTGAACGTTTTCAATGATTATACCATCGATGAAGTTTATCTTTGGAGTGCATAATTGGTAGCTGTATGTAAACATGAAAATCTTCAATGGAAATATGAAAAATAGGTGTAATGAATTTGGTTGTATCTATTTTTAGGTGCAATTTTCTATCCGATTATCTTGCTAAATGAATAAGATTATAACAAAATTGCTATTATTAAATAATGAAAAGAGCTATAATCTGATTTTTTTGTTAAATTATTATTTAAATGATGGTATATTGGAAGAAAAAAAGATAATTTTTGTTATTTATAAGATCTGATTCATGAACTTGGATATGATACGACACGATTATATAATGGTTTGGGTAAATAAAGTTGACACAATTAATACATGGATCAAACCTGGACATGACACGACATGATACGATTATAAAAAAGTTTAGATAAATAAAAATGGACATGACTAATAGATGGGCTAAATCTAGAAACGGAACGAATTTAACCATGTCCAAGTCCAAATTTAGGATCCAAGCCATTTACAAATCCATGAACCTCTTAAAATATAATATTATTAATTGTTTTGTAATTTTTATCTTGATAAAGAGATATTGACGTAACCTTTTTTGTTGTAACTGTCATTCGTTATTCTTTTTTTTTTTTTTTTTGTTCATTACATCAAAAAATATCAACATTGGATAACTTCATTTAACTTATCAATATTTTAAGTTATTAAAAAAGTTACTAATATATAAAAAGAGAGTCAAATAAGTTATCAATAATTAACTATTGATAGAAAAACAAAAACATTTAATTGAAAACTAATTTAAACGTCGGTACCACAAATAAATTTTGTAAAACGTTGATACTTTAAACGAATTTAGCATTGAGAGTTGATACTTTTAGTGTAGTTTACATTTTTTTTTTCTTTCCTATTTTTAACTGAATCGAATGTTTTATTCCATAATTGTGATCAGTAGACAAAGAAGTAACCTGTGCTTAATATCCGTGCATAACCTTCAAGTGGCCACACGAACTTCAGTCTTTCATTGCATCCAGGCTGCATGAATCATAAATCTTAGGGGGATGTCTTTTCATGCCCCTCCATGTCCTTATGGCTTACGAGACTTATAAAACATATAAAGGACGACCCATAGTCTCGATTGAAAATTGCATAACATGTACCGCACTTTTTATTTATCTAGCCAATTATACAACTATTAAAATGGATATAATAATTAATAATATGAAGTCTTTTAGTTGTGATATCATAATTAAATATACACCTAAACTGTTAAATAACCGATATGATTGTTTATGTTAAAAGAATAACTATCCATGCGATTTTTGTTATTTGTTTTATGTGACAACATAGTTATAATTTTAACATACATAACTTACATAAAACAAACACCCCATATATAATGTAATGCCCAAAACTCTGTCCAACGAAATATTATCTGCTTTGCCCACACGCCACACGCCACATGGTTTTTTTCTTTGGTGCCAACACTTCTCAAAATGGCACTCGTCCTAGGATTGTTCTGCTTAAAGCACATTTAACTTAGGAGTTTCGACAAACTTCAGGCCATTACACTAAAAGTTATCTCTATGATTAGGGTTTCACCATCTATATTTGAGGGGTTTCATATACTCCTCAACTTATAAAACTGACATCATCGTCAGTTTCTTTATATAGCTCCATAACCATACCAGGCAAAAAGGATACTCCTCTACTTTCAGCTAGTCAACTGCTCCGATATCACCTATAACGCCTCATAACTTTGTCCACCAAGGTATTGTCTGCTTTGACCACACGTCGTACGGTTTTATCCTTTGGTGCCAATGCTTTCTAGGAAGTCACTCATCCTAAGATTGCTCTGCTTAAAATATGCTTAACTTTGGAATTCTGACTAATTCTAAGCCATTAAGCCATAAAGTGCCTCTATAATTAAAGTTCCACAATCTATATTTGAGAGGTATCACGTATAATCTCCTAAAACAACATATGTTGTACATATCAGATTCCAATAATGGAATTTGACATAATAATGTAGATAAAAATACATGATAGCATTTAAAATTTTGTGTATGAACTTTGAAATATAACTAACTTGTTCCATGCACAAATATTAAATTAGAGTATATATTTATATCAAGGATAAATGTCACATTTAGCTAGTACCTAAGATTTATCAAATTTTGCAATTAAGTATCTAAAATCTTGAAGGTGTCAGTTTGGTAGCCTACCTTATCAATTTTTACAATTTGATACTTGAACTTTGTCTAGTTTCAAAGTAAACTATCCAAACATTGCCTATTTGTCTAATAAAAATAGTTGTATCGCATATTGGAAAGTAGATAAAGGTCTAAATGTGTATCGCATGTTGGTCATACCATATACGTTAAATAATTACACGCATGTCGCATGTTTAACATGCGATACAAAAAAAAGAATCTTATATCGCACGTCCAATATGTAATATAATGATGATAACTATGTAATTCTTTTTATCCAAGTTGTATTTATATATATATATATATATTTTATATGATGGTTAAATATGAAATAATCTCCACTTATAACCCTAATTTAACATGGTCTCATTTCACTTGCGTAATGTAATATTGTCATCTTCTTTTTATACTCATGTCACTAGAATCTGGCAAATACATTTGTAAATGACATGTTTTGTAATGTTACTATCATTGTCAAAAGGCAAATATCGCACCTTTTCAATTCATGGTATAAGGTAGAAAAGTTCACAACTAGATAATAATTTTCCCTTTCAACCTCATAATTTTCTAAGCATTCACTTAATAATTTAAAACTTATAGTTTTTGACATATTGACAAAAAAAATTTCTTAAACTTATAGTCTTTCATAATGCCTGAATCAATTTATGAATCTTAAAGATCAAACCTCACCAAAAGGTTACAAATTTTCCCATAAATCTGAACAATAATAAAAAAGATAAATGTGAAATAAAATTTTCCTACCTTCAAGCATGATATTAGTCGTCAATCTCGTGGTTAAGCATTAAGATAAAGAGAAATTTGAAAAGCAAATATGATGAAGAGAAGAGAAGAGAAGAGAAGAGTAACATTTGTTAATAGACAAATTGAGTAATTAAAGAGACTAGAAAAGTAGAAATTGTAGAAATTTGGATTAAAGTTATATTATCAAGGCTCTTTTTCTCTATTCTTTAGTCAATTTATTTTTTCGTTTACAATTTTTTCAAAATGGTTTAGTTCGAATTAAATGGTGTGGTTCGAATTATGCGTTGAATCAAATTGCAATCCATTTAAGAGTAGTCAATCCGAACAGTTAGAAAAAACCCAAAATTTTGGTTTGATTTGGTTCGATTTGCGATCTATTTCGATTTGGTTAGTTTTTTTGCCCACTTCTAAAGCTGCTATTGTGCAACATAATGAATGAAAATTCATATTCCCACACAAATGAAACTATTTTAACCATGCTTAATTTTTTTTTTTTTTGCCTGTAAAGATGAAAATTATTTATTAAAAAGAAATTTCATTGATTACATAAATTAATACAAAATTGACAAATGAAGAGTTTGGGTACAAAGACTCATCCATATAAATGGGCACATCTCTTGTATAATCAAAATGTTTCACACAGGGGATACAATTGTTTCTCTTAAGAAAATCAAACCCATCCTATTAGAGAGTACAACAAATCTTACAAAAGGGATAGTATAATCTCGTATAAGGATGAAAACAAAATAACAAATACATAAAAAAATCCACTTACTGTAAATACTATGAATAGAATAGTTTCGCTTGATTTATATAATCTTTAACCACCAAGATTTGTTGACGTGACTTGTAATGGTTAAAACCTCAAATGAATATATTAGAATTGATATGCAATACCTAGATTTGATAGATCTATAGATATTGATATCAATAGCGATGTGGATTTAAATGGTGAATGATGGGAAGAGATTTAGAAGGAAAGGACGACTAGCCATGAGGTTGCCTCTCTATACTATAGAGAGAGAGTTTCATTAATTGTCAATTAACAAAGTTCCAACTAGATAAATACATGTTCATTGAAATAACCAAACTCCCAATTTATAATAATGAATTTACAAGAAAATGTTTGATAATTTCACACCTTGATAACTAATAAATTTAAGATTAAAATTTAAATTAAAAAAATTGATAACTAAATATCCCGATCGTTAATACTTAAGTTATTTTTTTCTTAGAAACCCTTAGTATTTCCTTGTAGAACAAAGAGAAGAACTCATTATCCAAACAAATAAAAGATTTGAACAAATTCCAAAATAAGAATAACAAATTTATAATTAAAATTTTAATTAAAAAAGCTTAACAACAACAATCCACAATAAAAATATAACTTATCATTCCAGAAGATGAAATGAAAGATTTTTTATGAGAATCATTATTTCATCACTAAGAAAATTAATTTTTCAATCAATAATAGAAAATCATATACTTTAGATCATAACATTCGTAGAGAGAGAGAGAGACGTGGGGTGTGAATAATAGGGAAAATACAAATTTATTCCTCAATATTTAATTGTTTTTTCATGAGTCCCCAACATTTTTTTCTTTATTTGAGTCATTAATGTTTCCAAACTATTATATTTAAGTTCTTCTACTAACTCCATTGAGGAAATCCTTAAGTATTGACACATGGAAACTCACAAAAAAAAAAAAAAATAGAAATATAAAGAAAAAAATTCATGAAATGGTTCTTTTCCTTGAGGTATTTTATTAAACATATATTAAGCCTCATAGGACTTGCCGTTGGAAAGTAACAAAATACAACTCAATCTTAAGAAGCAATAGTTTTTATCTTGCAAATTTGCACCTTTTGTCATTAAGAAGAAGAAGAAGAAGGTATGGGTATAATAATTGGCTAAGACTAAAGAAGAAAATCAAGTAGATTTTTGAATCTATAGTGTCGGCACTATGGATTTAGTTAGTATTGCCTAAATTGCTATTTGGCGGCAATACAACTTCAAATCCCTTTTATTTTTAATTTGAAGGTAAGGAGCGTACTTTAGATTCCATAGTATACCATGTATTAATCTCTTTATTTTAATTTAATATGGAACAAGCAAATGTAACTTTCATGAGTGAATCTTCATTTCTTGTGGGATCTTGAACTTATATATTGTATTTCCTACTTTTTTTTTTTACTTTTTATAATTTTTTATATTTAATCTTAATAAATTTAACATTAATATTGTATTAGATTAATTATGTGAACCTATTAAAAGCTAACACATGATAATTGTAAGATACAAATAAATGATTCCTATTGAAGGGTATGAATGTAATATAATGTTGTTAAGTGGGTATTTTTGTCATTTGATAGACGAATTTGAACTTGAGGAAGTCATACGCGAAGAATTAAATGAAGACAATCAAAGCTGGCAAGTAAGCTGCCAGCCTTGAATATAGGCCGCCAGCCTATATTGAAAAGCCGCCGACCTTTAGACGGCTTTGAGCTTTCGGGAGGAAATTAAGAAATTTAGCCAAATAGTGAAAGCCGGCATAAAAGCCGTCGGCTTATAATTGACGGCCTTCGGCGTAAGTAAGAAGGCTACTAGTGTATCCACCGGCCTTCTTTTTAAAATGTGAAGTTTTGTTTTACGATTTTTTCCTAAGTCTTCAAACCTTTTCAATTGCTCCTAAAAGCTTATTTATAACCTCTCATTCTTTTGGAAACCCTAGGAGCTTTCAAGGAGCAAAAACCCTAGGTATGTAACCTTCCTTTAATCTTTTAAATCAAATCCTTTAGATAAATCTTTTCTTATGCTAGTTATCTTATGGATTGAAGGAGATTCAAGAGTTGTAACAAAACCCTAGTGTGATTGGAGATTTAGAAGACTCAGATTTAAAGGAAAAGGTAATATTCTTATTAGGGTTTTATAATTCTTATGATTTTGAAGAAATATCCTTTCGGTTATAATCTAGGTTTATGTGTTGTTTGAAAGAGAATCCATGATTTGTTGTTGAGGATCAGGGGTGGATCTAGATTTGAAGTTGTGATTTCAAATCTAGGAGAAAGGTAAGGGTTGTATCAGATTTATGGATTATGAGATCTATAAATTATGGAATTGTAATTATAGTTTATTATTCAGGAGAATTGAGAATTAGGGTTCCGATTTCCTAATTGAGATCTAGAAGTTCTAGGTACGTAAGAATCCATACCATTCTAATAATCAATGAACTTTATTTGTTATTGTAATAAAATTTCTAATTGGAGACTTTATATATATATATATATATATGTATTGAAGGAAGTTGTGGAGAAATCAAGGGATTTGGAGATAGTTCTATTGAAGGGTTCCATTGGATTTCAAACCAAGAATAGAAGGTGTGCGTTATTCTAATTTCATAGATCTATGGTTAAGGTTGTAGATCTTTGATTCTAATTATGGAATTTAGGGTTAGGGTTTAACTGTTTGGTAATTTAAATTAATTGAGACATATTATTAGTCAGTATACATGTGAGATTAAGATCTTTGTTCTTATAAGAAGTTATGTTGGTGGATTTGAGTTGAAGCAATACCAGGTACGACCTTACAATGTTTGATTGTATGTCCTTATAGGATTAGTTGTTAAATTAACTTAATAATTATTGGACCTTAATTGAATGAGTGTTGCTAGTGCTTGGCTACGGTTAGTAAAGACCACGACAGTAGTATGATACTAACGCTGGCAACTTGATGATCCTTGTGTGGCGGTGTCCTGAGTGGAGTTGCACGTGGAGATGATTCCGATAGATTAGGAGTCGTTACCAGCTTAATTATGGAACATATCTATATATGTATATATTATGATAATATGGTTTTTCATCGGGGTCATGAGTTACTCTGGGTTTAGAATTAGTGATCAATAGTCCTAAACTGTGTTGTTTGCAGGCTAATGAAAAGATAATTAAATTGTACTTATTGTATTAGAATATAAGTTGTATGTGGTATTGTGATTTGCATGTTCATGTTCATGTTCATGTTCATGTTCATGTTCATGTGCTTTCAGTTTGGCGTACTGAGCGTTTTTCGCTCAATCCTTATTTTTCCCACAGGTACAGGTGAAGATTCTATGATTTATGACTTTACGGGCTATGACATATTTGTCGATGATGGGGAGAGCGATAGCGGTTATGCCATCCTGTTGATAATTGAGATTAGTTATTAGTAATTTGAGAAGAAGAAACATATGTTGATTTAGTTAGTTTCTTTTGGAGACATTTTATCTATAAGGATTTATCATTTCTGTTTTAGATTGGATTTTTAAGTTATGCTAGTTAATGTTGAGAACAAATTGTCACGCCCCAATGGGTACCCTAAACGTGACAGTCCGCCACACTCAATATTAAAGCTTAAGTATAACAACCTTAGTTATTTCCGAAAGCTTTTATATTAAGTGTAAGGCTTACTTTCACAATTTTAGAGGACCATATGTGGAATAATGAAGTTTAAGGAGATATAAAAACATATTAAGAAAAGAGGATTCACAATAATTATTTGTTTATGGCAAATACTTTACAAACTTAAGGACAATTCCCTAAATTACTAATCTATTATATAACTATTTGCATGCTAGTATTATGCTATACTTTATCCAGATTTCTAATGTTCAAAAGGGATTACCTGCTCGCATGGTCCACGTGGCCTTAACCATAAGTACGGGAACTGCAAAAGATAGCTATCGGGGTATAAGCTAATAGGCTTAGTGAGAACTATTTCCATAAATAACTTCTTGTAACAAGATTCAAACAAGTTGATTTAATCAAACAAATGTAATGCACAAGCACGTGGGCAAACAAGCATATAGCTTTCCGGGAACTATATGTTGAATGGATTTACGCCCTCCATTCGGGGTTTGGTGATACTTATCCTCAAAACAAGTAGATTTAATATTAGAAAATTTAAGCTTGCGAGCACTCATCGCCAAGCATTCATTAAAAAGTTTTTAAACTTACGAGCACACATCGCCAAGTATTCCGAATCTACTTGATTTGACCTTGCTTTCGGATCAACCGCCAAGCATATTCCATTAAGCTGCCAAGCAATCGCTTTCGGATCTCCCGCCAAATGTTGCTTTCGACATGAGCTTACTATCCTTCTCACCCAAGGATAATAACCCAACCATGCAATGCGACTCACTTCGTGGTATGCATGAGTTCATTAATTTATAAAGTCATAACATAATTATTTCAACTTTAAGGTGATCAAGGAATTTCACACAAATCAATATTAAACTAAAACAATCACTTAGAACAATTCGGGCTTCGATATTCTTAGAATTCTTTCAAGGAATTATTTTACATGCATATCGGTTTATCTTTTCCTAACTCTAGTGCAACTAATTTACAAGTACAACAAGTATAGCATTTATTGGAAATAAACTCACGATGCCATTGTCGTCTATTCCTCTAAGCGGATGAGTCGTTCACACACTCCACTTAATCATAATAGTTCTCTGGGTAAAAGAATCCTTCCTCGGGGTCACCTAACCAAAGAAAATACCCACAATGAGTTTTTCTCAATGATTTTTGTTGAATTTTGACAAAACAATGTCAAAGAACGCTAAAGTTCGTATAGAAGAATGTTTCAACTTAAAATGGCCATAACTTGGTCATTTTAACTCGGAATCACGCATATAATATACCGATTTCTACGTACTCGAAAAGATCTACCCATTTTCAAAATTATTTTCAACAAACAAGGCCATATAGGCTCCGAAAAAGTAGCGACAAAATTCACCACGGATTTTCAAGTAAAAACAACTTTGGTTCAAGAAATCAAAATTTGTTTGAAAAATACTTAGTTATCTATATAGTTGAAAAATTCTCTTTTTATAACTATATAACTCATATTTAAGCATGCTCAAGTGTCTTGTTGTCTAATTATTTTTCTTAGGTAAAACAATGTCGGGTTGAAGCTTTTCGAAAATTGTTTTTATAAATTTCTTTGAAATGTATACCTTGCTTTATTTGTTTTCTAAAAACGTTTTATGTTGGTTTCATTTATCTTTTCTAAGTGACCTTTGAAAATAAAATCTTCTACTTTCTAAATTACATTAATACTATATTTGAAGTTTTCTAGGAAATATGCTTTTCTTCATTTTTCTTGTGTCAATTCCTTTATTTACTTGTTTTGTAAAAATCTTTACTTGATATCATTCTTTTTCTCATGTCTCATATTTTTTTTTCAAAAATAATCATTCATGCATGAAAATTTGTTTTCTTTATAAAAATAATGTGGAACAATTAAGGACTTTTTGTAGAAAAACTAATTTCTATAATCTCATTAACTTCTTCTTGTAACTTGAAAAGAAATAACTTTATTATTTTCAAACCATAAATTTTCTTTGCCTATTTGTTTGCAAAGGTCTTTATTTAAAATTTCCTTAGTCATCCATCTTATTTTATTTCTTATGAAAAGAACCATTTTTGTCAACAAATATATTTTCTTTTGAAAACAAGGTAGAGTAACAAAGATTTAAGTAGCTTTTTAAGTAAAAATAGTTTCTAAATTCATAGTGAATTCTTTTTGTAACTTGAAAATGAATGAGTTTATTTTTGTTATCTTATATTTTTATGTTTCACATAAACTTATTCCTAAGTGACAAAAAGCCTTCTTTTATTTGATTATCTTTAGAAAATAAAACTTTTGGACAACAATCTAAATGAACATGATTATGAGAATAATAATAAACAAAATATCATAAAGCATAAATAATAAAGTCAAGTATTGGAGTCTTAGCTTTTTCAAGGCTCCCGGGACTAAGAAATAAATTAGTCCTATAATGAAATAAAATGAATTAAAGAAAAGCTTGTTTTGACTTGATGAGGACAAGTCTAAGACTAGAGACTAGTCTTAAAAACAATTTGAAATAAATAAATTGCATTGAAGTAAATAAATTGCATGAAAGGTAAATAAATTGCAAGATTATGAGCTTATGTGCTCTAAATAGTATATATAGCTATATAGATATAGTAGATAATTATGAACATAAAAGAAACATAAATGAACATAAGAGAAACATAAATGAATATAAAGGAAACATGAACATAAAGGAATTTTGATTATGAACAAAAACAAAGTATGAACCTATTGTTGCTTTCTTAACCTTCATGGTTTTAGAAAACACACATTAAGTTCATACTAAGTAGATTAACATGGAAACTTCTTGAAGAAACTCTTACTTAAAAGAAGCTAGACTAGGAAGAACTCTTGGAAGGAACTCTTGAGAGAATTTGAGAGAGATTTTGCTATAATAACTTTAGAGAAGAAGTGGTGTGAAAGAAGTGAAAGAGGAGGGGGTATTTATAGGAAATTGAGGAGTGATTTTTGTGTGATTAAAATAAAGTGAAATTAAATCAATTATTGATGGGCATGTGAGGGGGGGGGGGGGGAGAGCGCCGGCCATGAGTGTAGTGAGGGAGTGTGATTTATTTTTTTGACTTTTTGTTAAATAAAAGATGAAATATGTAAGGTAGATGTGATATAAAGTTATGGGAAAGGTAAAAAGTTAAGTTTATAGGTTATGTAGAGTGTAAGAATAGGTGTAAGAAAAAGTAGAGATAAAAGAATAGTGTAGAATAGTAATGAATAGTATAATGTAAAGTAGATATGACAATTAAAGTACTGGTAGTAAGAAAATACGCGTATAATAGCTATATCTGTTATTTTTACTTACCGAAAAATTACGAAACTAATATTTTTGGAAAACTTATATTTTTACGAGTCTAACGGTGTATTCGGAATATTTTTACTATTCCGGGCTTCCGGACACGTTTTTCGAGAACTGTGTCCGATCGGGTTCGAAGGACACCCGAATTTCGCGAAACTGAAACTTTTATGAAACCTATGGTTATTACGAACTATTTTAGCTAATTATCCCAACTTCGTTTTTCGGGGCCAAAGAAAACGGCAATGCCGGATTTAGTTTGTTACGGTAAACTAGGGTTTTGTTTGACTTCCGGTTTAGGGTTTTATACTAAACCGATTCCGAAAATTTAGGGGTTTACACAAATTATTTTGATATGAAAAGTTTTTAAAAGTTACCCTTTATGTGAGTGATTGGTGATATTTGAAATACATAGTTGTGGTTTTAGAAATATATAGCCTTAGTGTGTCTGTTTTTCTAAGGACATGTGGCAGGCTGATAATGCCTTTAGGTTAGGGCGTTATAGCAAGAATACTTATAGTAGTGTTAACTTAACCTTATTAACTGCAACATCAAATTAGGAATATAGTAATAAAAAAAAACAATTTACTTATGTGGTCATTTTCTTATACATATTTGAAATCTAATGTAGATTACATGCATATTATATAATTTTTGCACTAGATAAATATATATTATACATTTAACAAATAAATAGATTATGTATTAACATATATATTATATATGCTATATATATGTAATATGTATAACATATATACTTATTGTTTGTCATATGTATATAATCTATAATGTATATATAATGAAAATGCACTAAGATACCCAAGGGAGAGGAAAGGGGAGGGGGGAGATGGGATGAATTGAGTATTTAAGTTAATAAGCACTGGCAATTATTTTTCATACAAAGGATCAGATAAGCAGTAAAAATAAAGTAGATAATAATATAGAGTATAAAAAAGATAGGGAAAGAGAAAATTAGCTAAGATATAGTGTAGAGTTCGGCCCACTTCCTACACTCCACAGTTGACAAATACCTCCAAACGAAGACTTCACAACTACTTTATTTGTCACCTCAAAAATTACGCTCAAAAGGAGCAATACACATTTTACACCACTTCAGGAAATAGAATATTTCCTTTCCACACTAGAGGCTCTCTTAAAGATTTACAAATATAGGAATGCAACTCTAGAAAGATTTTCTCTTCTTTAAAATTTACAAATAATGAATGAGAGAATAGAAAAAAATTAAGTATGAAAACTTGTTTGATAGTTTACAAATGAAAGCTCTCAAGAGTTGTCAAAAAGTTATCTGAATATCTAAGCTAAAGAGTATATATAGCTTTAAAAATATTGAAAGCTCGTTGGAGATTTCGTCTGTCAGACGGTGACATTTAATGCGTTTAATGGCCGGATTTAATAGAGCACTGGCTCACCGATTTGTGGTCATCACATGTCATGCCTCAACTTTTCTTTGTCACTCCTTTGCCACGCCTCATGTCTTGGGCTCAATAGCCTTAATCACTTGAAGTTACTAGACCGGTTCTGTCACGCCCCAAATGGTACCCTAAACGTAACACTCCATCACACTCAATATTAAAGCTTAAGTATAACAACCTTAGTCATTCCCAGAAGCTTCGGTATTAAGTGTAAAGCATGCTTTCACAAATTTAGAGGACCATGCTTTGGAATTATTAGGCTTAAGAAGATACAATAACAAATTAAGAAAAGAGGATTCATAATCTTCATTCATTTATAATAATTGTCTTACAAGTCTTAGGGGCATTCCCTTACCAAAATAACTATAATCTATTACAAGAATTTTCTATGAAGTCTACATCTAAACTAATGCTAAACTTCATCTAAGAATTTCTTAACCAAAATAGGAAAAATACCTAGCTGCAGGGTCCATGTGTCAATCACAAATAGTTAAATTGCAAAAGATATCAATAAGGGTATCAGCTAATAGGCTTAGTGAGAAATATTTTTATAAGTAAATTCTTGCATAAGAAAATTCAAATGAGTTATTTAAACAATCAAGTGAAAATGCAACATACACGTGAGCAAACAAGGTATATAGTTTTCCGGGAACTATATGTTGAATGGATTTACGCCCTCCATTCGGGGTTTGGTGATGTATAATCTCAAAATGAGTAGTTTTAGTTAAGTTATGCTTTCGATCATTATCGCCAAACATATAAAGTCTACTCGGGTTGAGCCATGCCTCCAAATTTCTGCCAAGCATTGGTTTGATTCCATGTCACCAAGTAATCGCTTTCGATCATAACCGCCAAGTGTTACTTTCGACCATAGTACTATCCTTCTCACACAAGGATAATAACCCCATGCAATGTGACTTACTTCATGGTATGCATGATTTAATTTATTTAAGATATCATAGCATCATTATTATCAAATTTAAGGTGATCATAGAATTTCATACATAAAGTGTTATATTAAAACAAACAATTACTTACAATCAACTCTGGCCTCGATATTCTTAGAATCCTTTCGAAATTTTTCACATACATATCAATTTGTCTTTTCTTAATTCTAATGCGACTAAACTACAAGCACAATCAAGTAAAGCATTTTAAGGAAATAAACTCACATTGACATGTCGACACTTCTTCTAAATGGATGAGTTGCTCAAACAATCCACTTAGTCAAAATAATCTTCGGGATACGGGTATTCTTCCTCGGAACCTCCTAGTCAAGGAAAATACCCAAAATGAGTATTTCTTGATAACTTTCTTGAAATTTTTCATAAGAACGTCAAAGTTCTTATAAAAGATTATTTCAATTAAAAATGGCCATAACTTGGTCATTTTAACTCGGAATTGCACATATGATATACCGATTCCTACCTATTCGAAAAGATCTATCCATTTTTAAAACTATTTTCATCAAACTAGGTCATTTAGGCTCCGAAACAGTAGCGATCAGATTCACTACAAATTTTTCCCATCCCAAAAGCATTTTGTTTCAAACATTAAACTATCCAAAAATTGCTTTGATAAATACTTAGTTATCTATATAGTTGAGAAATTCATTTTTCATAGATATATAGCTCACATTTCATCCATGCTCAAGTGTTTGTTGTCTAACCAAATTTCTTGAGTAAAATAATGTTAATTAAAAGTGTAGAAAAACCATAGTTTACAAGAAATCTATTTTGTAAATCCATTTTGTAAATCCTTTAAAATGAATATTTTGTTTCTTTTGTTTTCAAAGAATTATTTCATGTTTATCTTACTATTTTTCTTAAAAACTCTTTAATACTATTAGATTTCTCTATTTTTCTTTTAGGATTTTTCAATATCGGTGTCACTCTTTCTATAATTTTTCTTTGATCATTACTCGAAAAATCTTGGTTTGAAAGCTCTCATTCCCTTTATGGGGTTTCCTTATATTATGTTTGTATGGAAAATATTTTAGTACCAAAAGTCCTCTTCTTTTGGAAAACAAGATAACATAGAAATGATTAAAAAGCTTTTCAAAATAAGAGTAGTTTTTAAAATTGTAGTGAGTTCTTGTAAGCCCCGAAAAATTTCAGTAAATAATTCTAAAATAAACATCGAAAATAAACTCAAAAAATGATTCCAAATTAAAATCGAACTTCGACTAGTCCTAAATCACGAACAAATCTAGAAATTTCTTAATCTTGAGAAAATGAGAATCCTTAAAAATAAAATAAGAACTCAATGGTCTTCAAATCTAAAACCGCTACGTATGAAAAATTCTATATTTAATTCGAACTTGTAAAATCAGGTAATTTAGAACCCAAAAACAAATTATTAAAAAGTAAATAACGATTAACTTTCGGAAATAAAACCCAATTCAATAATTCCAAAAAAATTAAGAGATAGTAAATACGTACAAAATAAAATTTAAAAATAAATTTCTCAAATTAAATATGTTGTATAAACATAAAACATTAGTTTCCAAATTAGCAAAGATCTAAACCAGAAAATCACCCAAGAACCCTAAGTGGAATACAGTAGTTTAAGTCCGACAATCTCGCGCTCTTAACCCTAGAGGTCGAAGTGTAGTTTAAGTGTGTAGAATAGTTTGTAGTAATATAAAGTTGTTTAAAAATATCATATTGGTAAATTTTTAACCTATTTCAAACCCTTTCGGATACAGACTTTGAAAAGCGTATCCCGGGGCTCAAGATATAAAAAATATACCATTAATACTGTTAGACTTGTATTTTCATAAGGATTTTAAAAATATCAGTTTTATAATTTTTCAATAACTAGGAATATTTTATTTTGCGATTATATTCGTATTTCATTACTATCGGTAATTAACTAGTCTTTTGGCACTATTCACTTCTATATCATTACACAATTTTACTATTCTTATAAACCCTTATATTTTTAGATAAATTTTTTATATAACATAGAAAATTTTGTTTTTCTAAAATTTAGTTAGTTTCAGGCTTTTACGGGATTAGTTTCTGTTTAAGACTCGATACTAAAAAATAAAATAAATTAATTTAATAATTGAAAAATATTTCAAAAATATTTTTATTTTCACAAAATAATTTTTAGAATTTTTTGATTTATAAAAATATCATTTATAGGTCATATTCGCGTATTTTGATCATACCGGTAACATATATGTTGAAATACTAAAATAATTCAATTAATTATTTAATTTTATTTATGAAAATTCTTCCACTCATTTAAAAATTATTTTCTTAATTTTATTTTATATATTTTCTTAATAAAAAGTCATTTTTCAACCCATACTTCAAGTACACTTCAATTGTCACTTCTACACAATTAATCATGTTTTCTTTCACTCATTCTACACTCCATTCCCATGCTTGGACAACTGACCACACTCCTAAAAATAGCCTCTTTTCTCTTATTTTAATGATTTATTTAATGAATTAAAGTCTCTTTTAGTTAGCAAATTAAGTGACACAAGTTATACTTTCAAAAATTTAAGACAAATTAACCACACACTCTCTCTCTCCCATGAAGAATCACGCCAGCCCCCTCCAAAATTCTGCTATGGTTATATTTTTTTCAATTATTTAACACTCTTTTAATGCACTTCTCTCTCTATTTAAAGACTTATACACATTCATTCCTTTGCAACCCTACATCATTTACTCTCTCTTTTTCCTCTCTTTAACCCTTTCTTAGCCTTGTTCTTGCAAGGAATACAAGCTGCGCCCATCTCTAAATATTGATTCCACATTCCATTCTTGAAAATTATTTAAGTAAACCTTCTTCTTAAACTTCCATAGAGACTATAGATTGATTATATGGAGGTTTCATGCATCAAAGGACTCTCCATAATGCCTAAAGGCTAGAGATGATATGCTAAAACTTTGAAACACTCCGCTTGTTTATGATCTATAATGATATTGCTATATTTGTTGTCTTTAAGACTTTATTATCTTCATATTTATAGTATACTTTGTAGATCTAAATTTTTATAAAGCTTTGGTTATGTTTATGTTTATATCTATAGGTTTAGGGTTTACTACCATGCATTTCTTTTATATTCATGTTCATATTTAGTGTAGATCTTGGATTTGAACTTACATAAAAATGGTGAAATTCGTATCTAGGCAAGACCCATTTTTAAAAACCATTTTCCAAGTGTCAAAATGAAATTTTTACTTGAGATAATGAAGGCTTAGTGTATATATATCATGAAGACTTCATTTTATATGGTTCAAAGATGATTTTCAAAGATTATTTTTCCTAACAAAACTCTATTTTCGGATATAGGTCAAGGCATAGTTTAAAAACAAGTTTTTCAACTCAAAAATGAAGTTTTTATTCAAGAAATGGAAGGCTCTTAAGATAGGATATGTAAAGGATGATTTTTCCTAAGTTTAGATGGATTTTATCAAAAGATATGACCAAAAATAAATTTGGTAAATTGGGATCTCAACCAAGACCAATTTTGAAAACCCATTTTTCAACACCAAAATGAAAGATTTGTTTAGAAAATGGAAGGCTTATGAAATAGGTATCAATAGGAGATATTTTTGATAAGTAAATGGTAGATCTACTAGTAGAGATTATCAAAAATAGGAAGAGATTAGAAAATATGAAATTTGAGTTTTATCTAAATTTTGTAAATTCGGATGGTTTCAAAACCATGCCTTAAAAACCCTTTTATCAACTCCAAAACTTGTGTTTTATATGAAAAATGAAGAGTTTCGGTCATAAATATCATCAAGTAATAATTTTTATAAATTAAGATGGGATTTGTTAAGAAAGATATGTAGAACATGTAGTAGAAATAAAGTAAGAAATTTGAGTTGTTTGCCATTTTAAGAGATTCGTAATAATGGAGTAATGGTATGAAAACCCCTATTTTTCAAACTCAAAATGAAAGTTTTATTAAAGAAATGAAGTCCTTAGTGACTAGGTATGGTTGAGCCTTAATTTTCTAAGTATCAAATGAGTTTTCTTAAAAGAATCACCACAAAATTTTTTTTTTATAAAATTCGGATTTTAGGATGAACCAATTTTAAAAACATGCTTACAAAGTGTAAAATGGGAGTTTTTATTGAAAAACAAAGGCCTTAGGGAACATACATAATGAAGGCTTAATTTTAACAAGAATAAATAGATTTTTTGAAGGAAATTTTCTAAAAACAAGTGGGGATTGTCAAGAATACAAGACTAGCCTTTCTAAGTTGATTTTTCATAAAGTCTTACGAAGAAAAAGTTTTCTAAAAATTTCTTTTATTCAATATCATCAAGAACATGTATATATATATATATATCTCATGACATATCATTTATGGTAGTAACTTGTTCATATTACGTGAATACTTGCTTTGGATTTTGCTACTATTCTGATCTGATCAGATCCTTTTGAAGCTTCAAAGTTTTCAAAACTTAAATATGATATTAGAATTAGATAGATCTTTTGAAGTAGATAGAAATCGATATATAATTTGCTAAATTCCAAGTTAAAACGACCAAGTTATAGCCGTTTTAAGTTGGAATTCCCGCTTAGGACTAGAATTACAAATTTAATAGTTTGTATGAGATAGACTGGATTAGTTTTGAGTAGAAATACTCATTTGGGTATTTCTTCCTTTTTAGGTGACCTCGAAATCGACGATTCCCTACCACCGGATTACTTTTACTAAGAGACCGGTGATCCAATGGCCAAGTGAGTTTTCCTCTTATTTTGTTAACTTGATTGTGCTTGTAGCTAGTTGCATTAGAATTAGGAAAAGATAAAATTGTAATGAATTGTGATATAATCTTGTTTGAATGAATGATAAGTATATCGAGGCAAGACTTGTTGTAAAAATATTGTATGAGCTAGTATAGACTTGAATTATCTGAAATTCTCTATGATCGCTCTTAACTTACCTAATTCACATGCCACGATTATATGAATAAATTGTACATGCATATCACGTAGTGAGTTACATTGCATTGGTTGATATACCTTTGGTGGGACAAAAGTATATTAGTGGATAGGCGAGAGGGCCTATGTTAACATTAAGGATGTGAGATTGCTTACGTTAACGGATGTGGGTAGGCACATAAAACTACTATAACAAAACAACAGAGATTGTATAATTAAGAGAAAGAGATCGGGATTATGATTGCATTTCTTATGGACCACCCCACTCAAGATTAGAATTTATGGTTGTATGTCTTATGGACCATCCTTACCCTAGAATGGAGGGCGTAAACCTATTCACATTGGCTATCGGAAAGTCATATGCTTGTCTGCTCATGTGTTTGTTCATGCATAACATATGGATGAATTATAACTTGCTTATTATGGTACGGAATTAAGGGAACTCTCGCTAAACTAGTATAGCTTATACCCCAATAGATGTTTGAATAAGAAGGTTAACGGGAGAATGCTACTTGGGGACCGAGATGGTTGGAGCCAAATATAACTTCGTGATTTCGGTAGGAAGTAAGAATGCTTGAGGATATTAGCTATGTTTTGTGAAATGTTTTGTAATAGTTTGTGTAGTGAAATCTGTGGATGAATTGTAATTGAAGTATAGTGAAGTGTATTTCCTTTACATTGTTACTCAAGTTGTATCAATATAAAATGTATTACTCTGATGTGTTTCCTCCATGTGTTAGACGCCTTGTACATAGTATGGAAGCCTTCGCATGGTTGAGGCCGTCATTCATAGGCTTTAATATTGTGTACGACGGACTACTACGTTTAGGGTATCCTTTGGGCGTGACAGTTCTTCCTAAAGTCTTGAAAAGAATAAATTTAATTTTGTTAAACCATAGATTCTAAATTTCATATAAAACCATTCTTAGGTGATAAAATCTCTTTTTTTGTAAAAGTGTAATTGAAGCTTAAAGGTTTGGACAACAATCTTTATAGGCATGATTATGAGAAATAATAACAAGCAAAAGTGACATAAATAATAAATAAAGTCAAGTATTGGGAGTCTTAGCTTCTTCAAGGCTCTTGGGACTAAGAAGTATACTAGTCCCAAAAAGAAAGAAAAAAATAAAAGAGAGAAAATTGTTTTGACTTGATGAGGATAAGTCTAAAACTAGAGACTAGTCTTAAAACAACATTAAATTAATAAATTGCAAATAAAGAAGTAAATAAATTGCTTTGCATGAAAGTAAATAAATTGCAAGTGAACTTATATGCTCTAAAGAATATATATATATATATATGTAGATACATAATTATACTTAGTTAGATATAATAACAATAATAATATGAGCAAGGTAAAGTAACAACATAAATATATAAATAGATATTCATGAACAAGAACAATACATGAACATAGTGTAGCTTCCATAATATTTAGTTTTTGGAAACTCACATCATGATCATGTAAAGTTACCTGACATGGGAAGAAGAAATTTGTAAAGAAAATTTTACCTAAAGAGGGTTTTTGGAGCATTATGTGTGAATGGATTTTGTGTATGTAGAAGGGGGTTGGAGGGTATGTTGAGAGAGTTTTTGGGAGTGTATATGGAGAGAGTTTTGAGAGGAGAATTTTAGAGAGATTTGGTAGTGAATTTGTGGGTGGTTGCAATCCCCTTGATTTTACATAACCTGATTATAATAAATATTATAAATAAAATATAGAATCATAAAAGAACTATAATAAAAATATCAGAAATCACTCCAAATTTTTCGCAATTTAAATTTTAAGTTTAAACAAATTAAAATAAAGAATATTTGTCACTAAGACTTTACAAATTCATAATGCTCGAAATAAAGAATAAAGAAAACTATTTAATATTTAAGAACTTAAGTTTTAATTTTCGAAATATATCAATACCTTTAAATTAAATAAATATGAGTCTATAGAAACTAAAATTCTGATCTAATCTAGTAACTTATAATTAGTAAAAAGAACCAAGCAACAAATATAAAAAAAATATTAAATTTCTAATCTAATAAAAAGTCTAGAATAAATTTATAAATAGAAATGAATTCATATGTGATTTCAAACCTTAAAAATTTATAATAAAGTCGAATTAAGGGCAATATAATACTTAATTTATCAAAATACCACCTAATAAAAATTTTAAAACAAATAAAATATAATTTAAGATAGTAGGTATAAAAACTAAAAAGTAGAAGTATTAAACTAAAGATTCTATGTATACTATCGTATTTAGAATATTTAATATCATTAATATGTAAATTTTTATTCAAAAATATTATCAAATTAGTATTTATCATACGTATCATTTAGATCTACAAAATTGAATTTTTACACAAGTTCATATTTTTGCCCACTCCTTACATATTTATTGGTTATAAATTTATCATCTTCTTTTTATTTTTATATTTCCATTCAGCCTAACTCCTTTACATTTTTTTCCATTTGACTTCGCGTTTCACAACATCTAAACTTTGAACTCATACTTGACACCACAAATTCCATCAAAAAGTGAAAAAATAAATACATATACACATATCTTTACTAGAAATTCTATGTATACCATAGTGTTCAGAATATTTAATAACGAGAATATGGAAATTTTCATATAAAAATATTACCGAATTAATATTTATCATACGTATCACTTGGACCCACAAAATTGATTTTTTCCACAAGTTTATATTTTTACCTCCTCCTTACACAGTTGGTCATAAATTCATCATTTTTTTTTATTTTTGTATTTCTATATACCCTAAACTCTATAATTATCAACTAATTATAATTGTAATTTTTTTTTCCATTGCAACTTCCAATCCACGGTTGAGGATGTCTTGATTTTTGAGTTTATGGTTATACCTTTCGGTTTGACAAATGCCCCCAGCAACTTTTATGGATTTGATGAATAGGGTATTTAAAGATTATCTGGATCAGTTTGTAATAGTTTTCATTGATGATATATTGGTGTATTCAAGGAGTATGGAAGAACATGAGAAACATTTGAAACTTGTTCTACAAAGATTAAAAGAGAGGAAACTTTATGCTAAATTTAGCAAGTGCAAGTTTTGGTTGAGAGAAGTTACATTCTTGGGACATATCATTACAAAGGAAGGAATATCTGTTGATCCAGAAAAGATTAGAGCGCTATTGGATTGGCCACCACCTACAAGTGTCACTAAAGTACGAAGTTTTCTAGGTTTGGCAAGCTATTATAGAAGATTTGTACAAGGTTTTTCCAAAATTGCTTCACCATTAACTAAGTTGACAAGAAAATATGTGAAATTTGAATGGGATGAAGATTGTGATCAAAGTTTTCTTGAGCTAAAAGAACGATTGGTTTCTGCATTGATTTTGGCACCACCAGTTGGTGGAGAAGAGTTCGTGATCTACAGTGATGCTTCACTTTAAGGACTCATATGTGTTTTGATGCAAGATAATCGAGTTATAGCTTATGCCTTAAGACAATTGAAACCCCACGAAAGGAATTATCCAATTCATGATCTCAAGATAGCCGCGGTGGTATTAGCATTGAAGCTTTGGAGACATTATTTATTTTGGTGAAAAGTGTAAGATATTCACTGATCACAAGCATTTGAAATACATTTTCACTAAAAAAGAATTGAATATGCGTCAACAAAGATGGTTAGAGTTAATCAAAGATTATGATGTTGAAATTTTGTATCACCCGAGAAAAGCCAATGTTGTAGCAGATGCGCTCAGTAGAAAGAAACCAATGAATGTGGAATCTCTTATTACTACTCAACGAGAATTACAAGAAGATCTTTAGATGATGGATATTGAGATAACCAGGTAAAATGTTGACATTATGCTAGCGAGTTTATCTGTGCGACCAACAATTCTAGATCAAATTAAGCAAGGACAACTGGAAGAACCTGGAAGCCAGAGATTGAGAAGTGAGATAAGTAAAAAGAGGAGAAAAGATATGGGGATTGATGATAAAGGTATTATAAGGTTTAAGGATAGAATTTATGCACTCGAGATCTATGATTTGAGACATCAAATTATGAAAGAAGCACATTCCTCCTCATATTCAATTCATCCTGGAAACACAAAGATGTATCAAGACTTGAAGCGACATTTTCGGTTGGAAGGAGTGAAGGAGGATATTGCAAGATTTGTTTCTAAGTGTTTAGTATGTCAACAAGTGAAGATTGAGCATCAAAGACCTGGAGGAGAATTGCAACCATTAAGAATTCCAGAATGGAAGTGGGATGAGATAACTATGGATTTTGTGACGGCTTTACCAAAGACAGTAGCCAAGAATGAAATGATTTGGATCATTGTAGATCGGCTAACGAAATCGTCACATTTTATTCCACTGAGAGTCGAGGATTCACTCGAAAAATTGGCTCAGATTTATATTCGAGAGATAGTGAGATTACATGGTATACCAGTGACCATCACTTCAGATAGAGATACCATATTTGTTAGTCGATTCTGGAAAAGTCTTCATGAAGCTCTTGGGACAACGTTACAGTTTAGCACAGCTTTTCATCCACAAACTGACGGTCAATCAGAAAGGACGATTCAGATTCTTAAAGATATGCTTAGAGCTTGTGCTTTAGATTTTGGAAGGAATTGGGATGAACACTTACCTCTGGTTGAATTTGCTTACAATAATAGCTATCAGGCAACGATTCAGATGGCTCCATATGAAGCATTATATGGGAGAATATGTAGATCTCCTTTGCATTGGGATGAAGTGGGCGAGAGAGCGTTGATTGGTCCTAATTTGGTACAACAAGCAATTGATAAGATTCAAATGATCAAACAGAGATTAAAAGCCGCTCAAGATCGATATAAAAGTTATGCCGATTTGAGAAGAAGACCTTGGAGTTTGAACTTGGAGATCATGTGTTTCTCAAGATATCCCCGACGAAAGGAGTTTTTAGATTTGGAGTAAGGAGCAAATTGAATCTAAGATATATTGGTCCATATGAAATTTTGGAACGAATCGGGCCATTAGCTTATAGATTGGCACTACCACCAAGTTTGTCAGGTGTTCACAATGTTTTTCATGTATCTCAGCTTAGGAAATGCATATCTGATTCCGACGCTATATTGGACACAAATCAACCAAAGATACTACCAAATTTGACTACTGAGGAGAAACCGATTAGAATTTTGGGCAAAATGGACAAAGAATTGAGAAATAAGGTGATATCGATGGTAAAAGTCCAATGGAGCAACCAATCCGAGAGAGAATTGATTTGGGAAGTGGAAAGCGTTATGAGATAGAAGTATCCTGAACTTTTTGATTAAGAAGGTAAGCTAAGTTTCAGGGACGAAACTTCTTGAAGGAGGGAAGAATGAAATGATCTAAATTTAATTTCTATTTAACTTCCATATATATGTTTTATTTATCTTAATTATTGAACTAAATGAGCATGTTGATTTATGAGAGTTATGTTTGGTAATATTAATATTTGAGTAGATGAGTTGGTAATAGTTTAAATATGTCTAAGTTAGTATAATTTGAACATTTCATATGTGTTATTTTGCATATGTAATAAAACTAATTTCATTGTTTTATATATATTAATGTATGCATAGTATAATTAATATTTGTGTTTTTTTTATACATTAATATGTTTATGTTATGTTTAAATTTATAAAATCAACTTTTGATTTGTTTAAGGAATAGTTGACAGAAAATTTACTTAATTAAGCCCAATTTTGATGCCTAAATTGCACTCAAATGAGCCCCAAATTAACCCAATTTCAACCCAAATTCTATTATGCCTTAAAAGTCAAACTTAAGATAATAATAAGTCCAAAATTTGCTTAATTAAGCCCTCTTTTGGCAGCCCTCTCATTCCATACGAATTTCCATTTTCTTTCTTTCCTTTTCTCTTTTTCTTTCACTCCAAGTTCCAAGCCCTAAACCAAAGAATAACATCAGGCTTTTTGAATCAAAAATCTCTCCAAGACAAGGCTTACTTATGTAAGTTAATATAAGTATAGCTTTTGTTTTATTTTCCTTTCTTATAGTATCTATGTAAGATCTTGGATAGAATGAGTTTAATGTCATATAAGTTGTTTTGTTCATGCATTGAAATAGGTTGGATTGTGTTTTGTTATTGTGTGAAATTATTTATGTGTTGTGGTTGTTATATGAAGTGTTGGGAAGGAATAATGTTAATTGATTAGTAGAAGTTGAGGATAAGAGGAATGGGATTTGAAGTGATTTAATGTGTTGATTTAATGTTCTAAGTTGCTAGGATTGATTAGTGTAGATAGGAGATAGTATATGAAGCTAAAAATGAACTTGAAGAAGGAATAAAAGTGTTGCAGCTTAGAAATTTTTTAAAGTACAAAACAGGGGAAATGAGCTCTTTTTGAATAGGTTTGTTTTTTAACGTACGCTGGCATCTGGTACTTCAACGCCGCCGGCGTAGAGGCGGAATTGGAAGTGAACAGAATTGATTTTTTTTTTTTTAAAGCCGCTTTGAATGTCGCTGGTTTTTGCAAGAAAATTTTGCTAGCGTTTATTTTTCAAAATTTACGCTGGCCATTAGGGCTTCAAAGCCACCGGCGTATGGGTGGTGTAAGCCCCTAGATTTTTCGATGATATAACTAGTTACAAAATCTAAGAGACACTTCCCCGCAAATGACTATTGTTTAAGAGGTCTTTTACAGTCATCCAGAGTCTCTTGGTTTCCTACGAAAGTCTAAACAAACTTGAATACAACTTCTAGAGGAAACGCCTAGCTCCTGTACCTGATTTGTAAGATGCCTCAGTCTAAGCCATATGAATTGATGCTGCAATAAATAAAAACTATCGGGAAGTAAGCTATACTAGCTTAGTGAGTGAGAACTTCCGAGATCACAATTATAACACATTAAACAAACAAGTGATTAGTCAGAGAAGTGATATGCATCAAACATATGGAATCAACAAACATATGACCAGCCGGAAATCATATGTGGATGGACTTGCGCCCTTCATCTTGGGTTAGCAGATTAACGAATACTGCGGTACTACTCAATTGTGCCGTTTAAGATCATGGTCAACCAACTTGTAAATTCGTTTGCAGATCACGATTAACCAACTCATTAATTCGTTTATGGATCACGATTTACCAACTTTTACACCATTTAGGATCACGGACAACCAACCAATGCTAATGCTCCATCCCTAGTTATGATATGAATGAATCCATATTTATTTTCAATTCCGAATAGTGAATTATACCAATTCTTTAAGTGATCAATCGATAATCGTAGACAGTCAATCCTAATTCATCTATACAAGCAATAGTTAATCACCCAACTTCGATATTCTTACATTCCATTTCTCATATCAATAACAACCATACAAAATTCCCATTCACCCCCATCATGCATATCCATTTTATCTTTACCAAATATCTAGTGCAACTATCATTACAACCACATATAATAATTGAAATCGGAAGTGATACTCACTCGGCCATAGATCACTGGTCTTTTAGTAAAAATAGTCCGATAGTAGAGAATCGTCGGTTTCGGGATCACCTAAAAAGGAAGAAATACTCTAATAAGTATTTCATCACTTAACTAATCCAAACTATATATCAAAACATAGTAAATTCGTAATTCTCGTCATTTGCGGAAGTCCCAAATTAAAACGATCATAACATGGTCATTTCAACTCGGAATTTTACAAATTATATATTGATTTCTATCTATTTCGAAAGATCTACCTAATCCTAATATTATTTTCAAGTTTTAAAAATGTTTGGGTCACGAAACAGTAGGATTATTTTTTATCAGTAACAATTTTCCAATTCCGAAAATAGTTTTGTAAATGTTTGAAATGTTTTAACTTTATAAATCAATTATACATGCAATATTAATGATTTCCTATCATGAATGGAATGTTATGAGTTTAATGTATACATATTCTTGACAATTTACTAAAAGAAATTTTCAGAAACTTTTATTTTGCAAGATTCCAAGAATATTTACTTTTAAGAAAACTAATTTCCTAACTTTGATAAATCTCTTGTGTTTTGGAATTATTTCTTAGGAATTTCTAGTTATCTTTGCTAGAATTGAGTCTTTGTTATATCTATTACTCAGGACCTTCATTTCTACATAAAAATTCCCATTTTATACCTTGTAAACATGTTTTCCAATAGGGTTTATTCTAAAATCCAAATTTTTGGAAATTTAGTTTTTGAATGTTTTCTTTAAGAAAAACTTTTTTAATATATTAAAATTAAAGCTTTATTATACCTATCCCTTGAGGACTTCATTCATTTCATAAAACTTTCATTTTGAGTTTGGAAAATAGGTATTTTTATGGTAATATCCCAAAATTATGAATTTCTTAAGGTTAGTAGTAACTCAAAATTTCCTATATTATGTCTACTCCTTGTTTTGCATATTTTTCTCATCAAATCTCATTTTAACTTATAAAAATCATTACCTAATGATATCTATTACCTATACCCTGCATTTTTCATATAAAACATAAGTTTTAGAATTAATAAAAGAGTTTTTAAAACATGGTTTTGAAGTCATACGAATTTTTCGTTTGGACATTTCAAACAAAAGTTTTACTTTTTAAGTTTCTTGTCTCATCTAACTAAAGATCCACTAACTACCATATTTATATATACAAGACAAAACCTTTATGAGTATTAATGCATTAAAACACAAAATATTCATGAGATCATGAATGTCAAGTATAACATGAACATCTAAATGCTAGATCTACTACTCATGATGCATGAAATGAAGTTTAAAAGTATGAACATGGATTTTTATGAAAGATCTCTATTTTACTCTACTATTATATGCATGAACATGAAGATAATCCAACAAAATCACATTTAAACACAAGATCTACTCTTGTGATGGCTTGATATTCATGTAGTGGTATTTTCTTGTCCCTAGCAAGTGCTCATGGGCACTTAAATGTGAAAATACCCATAAATACTCTTGCCATTACAAGGTTTAATGTAGAAAAGGATTAAGATTCATCACCTAAGGCTTGAATTAAGAGGAAAATGAAGAAGAAATGAGCTTTTGTGTGTGCGTGCGCGTGTGTGTTGAAGAGGTTCACGGCACAAAGAAGAAAAGAGAGAGAGTTTGTGAGTTTTGAAACAAATGAAAAATGAATGAAAGAGAGAGAGAAAGTAAAAAATTATATATATTAAGTAAAATTAAGGTTTGTTTATATTATAAAAAGAAGAAAATAAAACAAATTGAGGGGAAAAATGGGGGGGTGCGCCGGCCACAAATGGAGGGAAAGAGAGAGAGAGATTTTAATTAAATTTTGTTTTGTAATTTATGTAATAAAATTTTTAATTTGTAATAATTTGTTAAGAGACAAAAATTTCTTGAAAAAGAAAATATAATTGAGTGTTTGTAAGGATGTAAGACTAGGGTATGGCTTGTGAGTATAGTAGGTTGTACTTATGAATAGTAAACAAGACAATTACTTTACTGGTAGTAAAGAAAATACGAGAAAAGGCTATATCTGTAATTTTTATAAACTGAAAAATTATAAAACTTATATTTTTGAAATCCTTATTAAATTTTGGTTCTAAAGAGTTTTTCGAAATATTTTTCCGAATTTCTAAGTTCGGGGCTCGCTTTTCCACAATGGATCTCGGGAAGGCCCGGAATAGAGAATTTTTTGAAAACAAAACTTTTTATGGTTTGAAATATACTTTAAAAAAATATTCCACATTAAATTATTTAAAAAATGTTCTTTTAGTTTAAAACCGAAGGAAAGCTGGATCTAGAGTTCCTAGGTTTCTCTCTCAAGTTTAAGCTAATCCGGTTTAGGGTTTTGGTTTCCGGTTTCCGAAGTTTACTTGTTTACTAGGAAAACCGGGGTTTATAAATGGTACTTATCTCATCATTTTACTACTTGATTCAATCCAGTACACTTGCTGGTGAATTAGCTTTTACAATTATAAAATCATTTTCAGTGTTTCATTAGTATCACACTTTGCGTGGTTTTTAGTAACCATAGCCAAACACAAGCAGTATATTTTCAATTATATGCTAGATAAGCTCTAATCAATTTATTGTCAAACTCGACAAGCACAAATAGCAAGCAAGGTATGGTCATACCTGCTTCGCTTCCAGAACTCTAAAATCAATAAATCCTTCTAAAATACTATAAACCTTAATTTCCCTACAATCCTGATCATCAACATATATCAAATCAGAATATGTATTTCAACACGTAATTAAACCATAAATCTTAAAATCCACAATCCAAATCATAAAATCTACGATAATAGATTCACACATCAATTTCCTCTTGTTTACAAAACAACAAAATCTCCAAAACACAAAATTTCCCCAAAATTCCTCCAAACCCTAAAAAAATTAATTAATAATGAATTAACCACTAGGAAAGATCTCATCTTTAAAATAACAAGGATTTAACGAATTCATACTTACCCAAAGCTTCGAATTTCATGCCTTCATGATTGTAGGACTAAATCACCAGTCAAAACTTATGGTTTCTCCACAATCCACCAAATCTCTAGAATGTAAACAACAAATAAAAAAAAAAAAGACTATTTCTTTAGTACCATATGTCACGCCCCGAAGGGTACCCTAAACGTGGCAGTCCGCCGTACACAATATTAAAGCCTAAGAATGACCACCTCAGTCACGCGAAGGCTTCCATACTATGTACAAGGCATCTAACACATAAAGGAGACAAATCGGAATGATACATTTTATGTTGATACAATTGAGTAACAATGTAAAGGAAATGCAATCCACTATACTCCAAATACAAAACACTATACTTCAAAATACAGTTCATCAAACTTCAATTACATTCATCCCAAGACTTCACTACATAAAACTATTACAAGGCAAATCGTAAAGCTTAGCCAAAAACTTCAAGCATTCTCATATCTTGCCGGAATCCCGAAGTCATTCTCGACTTCAACAATCTCGGTCCCCACTTAGCATTTCTTGGAATAACCTGCTCATTTAAACAACTATTGGGGTATAAGCTACACTAGCTTAGTGAGAATTCCCTTAATTCCATACCATAACAAACAAGTTATTAATCAATCATATGCTATGCATGAACAAACACGTGAGCAAGCAATTATGCATGGGTAACCGGAACCCACACACAGAACGGATTTACGCCCTCCGTATCTTGGGTTAGGAATGGTATTGAGTCTACATGACCGCTGCTAGTCCCCAAGCCCTCGGCTCTTAGCACTCGACTCGGCTAGGCTCATCCAAGGATGCATCCACATGCGCCTTAGTACCCCAGAATGAACTCTGGCACCGGGCTCGTTATTCAAACGAGGCAATCAACGGACCATACCGATTGACCTGCGTAGGAGTAGCACGCTACCAAATGCAATATGTCCGATGCGATGCATGATCAATTTACTTTTTGCTTAGGTCAAAATATTTATACATTCTTTAGAGTGACCAGGCAATATCATGCACATAAATAATATGAACCATGCAGTTATCCAATCAAATCGTGGTTTCGATATGCTTTAGTATTCCTTGGCATACATTCATCACAGTCTCATCATATATCCCATCCCCATTCATATCAATTTTTATCTTGTTCCTAAAATTCTAATGCGACTAATTACAAGCACAATCAAGGTAACAAAACAAGGAGAAAACTCACTCGGCCATTGGATCATCGGTCTTCTAGTAATAATAATCCGGTGGTAGGGAATCGTCGAACTCGGGATAACCTAAAAAGGAAGAAATACTCTAATAAGTATTTCAACTCAAACTAATCCAACGACTTCATACGAACTTATCAAATTAATAATTCACGTCCTAAGCGGGAATTCCAACTTAAAACGGCCATAACTTGGTCATTTTAACTCGGAATCTCGCAAATTTTATATCGATTTCTATCTACTTCGGAAGAGCTTTCTAAATATGAAGTTTAAATCAAGTTTTGAAAATATCTAAGCCTCGGAAATGAGGGATCAGATCTGTACAGCGGTAACATAGATTCCGAAAATGCGGTTTTCATAAATGCACTTGAGATTCCTAAGTGTAAAATGAAATTAAATGCAATGGTAATGATTTTTCCCTATCATGAATGTCATGATATGAACTCTAATGAGCCTAAGTTCTTATAGCTCTTTAGGTTTAAAGAATTTACATAAACTTTTCTTAGAAAACCATTTCATATTAATGTTTAATAAGTGAGTTTACTACACTTAGTCACACCTACATATTACAAGGATTTTCTTTTAGGAAAACTCTATTTTGCTTAAAGAATTTTGACCCTCATATTAGTTATATCCTAAGGCCTTTATTTCTTAAATAAAATCTTCATTTATAAACTTTCAAGTGGGTCCTTTACTAGGGGGTTTCCAAAAATCCGAATTTAGTAAAGTCCATTTTCAAGTTGATTTCTTTAGGAAAAAATGTATTCCATACTTAAAACTTTAAGTGTTTATTATACCTATACCCTAAGGACTTCATTTATTTAAGAAATACCATTTTTGAAGTTGGAAAAATAGTGTTTTCTAACCATATATCCATTTTACGAATTTTGTCTACATGACCTTTAGCTCAAACTTCTATTGGAATTCATTTCTTGTTTCCAACATTTTCTTTTTGTAAAATCTCATTTAGACTCATGAAAAATACTACCAAACATTATCTATTCCCATAGGCTTCATTTTTCTTGAAAAATTTGTTTAGAAGTTGATAAAAGTGTTTTTATCCTAGGTTTCCAAAGTCATCCGATTTACACAAGTTTATTTCTTGAAAAAGTGTTTTCTTTTTGACTTTATTAACTTATCTAATCATAGATCTTTATATACTGGAAATTATTTACTAAAGACAAAAGCATTAAAGACTATTAATGCACATAACACAAAATAAAGGTGAGATCTTAATGCCTACTTGAATATGAGTAGCAAAATGATAGATCTACTATTTCATATGCTCAATGAGTTTTGAAAACATAAAAACTATTTTTATAAAAAGATCTTTTGTTTTAAATACTTTTGGATGGATAAACACAAGTTTTAGTATGAAAGCTCCTTTAAAGATTAGATCTACTTCGTAATGGTTCGGTATTCTTGTTTTGACATTTCCTTGTCCCTAGCAAAAGCTCATGGGGTCCTTTAGTTGGAAATGTCCAAGAATCACTTAGCCATAACAAGATCTATGAGTAGAAGGAGTGGAGTACTTACTTGAAATAAAATAGAAGATGTGAAGAGGAAATGGAAGTTGTGTGTGTGTGTGGGGGCTTGGAACTTTCGGCCAAAGGGGAAAGGAGAGGTTTTGAGAGCTTTTTCCACTTTGTGAAGTTTGTAAAATGAGTGAATGAAGGAAGAGAGAGAAAACATCGCTTTATATATAAGTGGAATTAGGTTAAATGGAGAAAGAAAAAATTGTAAATTGGAGCATGGAGGGGGGGGGAACTATTCACGCGGTCACTATTCATGAGGGGGGGAAAAAAGTTTGATTTTCTTCTTTTGATTTGGCTTTGATTTGAATTGTGTACCATTTGTCATAATTGTCTTGATTTTTAAGAGACAAAAAGTAATTTAGAAAGGTGATTGATTGAGTGATGGTAAGAGTTGAAATATAGAGTGTGCTAATAGGTAGTATAGGTGGTATAGGTGGTACTTTTTGAATAGTAGTAAATAGTTGACAAGACAATTTAATTTCCGGTAGTAATGAAATATGAATAAAAAGGCTATAACTGTATTTTTCATAAGCCGGAAAATTATGAAAATATATTTTTGAAATCCTTATTTTATTTCGATTCAAATGAGTATTCATAAAGAAAGTTTTGAAATTCTAGTTTCGGGGCACGCTTTTCTATAATGGGTCTCGGGATGACCCGGAATTGAAATTTTCTCAAAATCTGATCTTTTCTTGGTTTGAAATATAATCAAGAACTATATTTAAAATTAATTTTGCTTATAAAAGTTTCTTATTTGGAAACCGTGGAAAAGCCGGAATTTGGGTTTCTAAGTCTTTCTAACAAAGCTTGAACTAAACCGGTTTAGGGTTTCATTTTCTGGTTTTCGAAGTTTACTTGATTACTAGGAAATCCGGGTATTCATTATAAAAATAATAAAATTGTGTAATGAAATAAAATGAATAGTGCAAAAGAATAATCAATTACCGGTAGAAATGAAAATACGGTAAAAAAGTTATAACTGTAACTTTTATAACCCGAAAAATTATATAACTGATATATTCGGAAATCTTATGAAATTACGAGTCTAACGGTACTATTGGTATATTTTGATATTTCGAGCCCCGGGATACGCTTTTCGAAGTCTGTATCCGAACGGGTTCAAAATAGGTCAAAAATTTATCAATATTATGTTTTTAAATAAACTTATATTACTACGAGCTATTCTACATATTTAAACTATCTTCCGGCCTCTAGAGTTAGGGGCGCTAGATTGCCGGACTTACACTATTGTATTCCGGTTAGGGTTTCCGGATGATTTTTCGGTTTAGACCTTTGCCAATTTGGAAACTGAGATTCTCTGTTTATACAACGTATTTAGTTTGAGAAATTTATTTTAAATTTTATTTTTATAAGTATTTAATATCTCTTATTGCTTTCGGAAATCTTGAATTGAATTATTATATCCGGAGTTATATCGGTAATGGTTACCGGATATGATTTTCTTGAGTTTGAGTCAAATATCAGTTTTTGGAATGATTTTGGGGAAATCTTGATTTTTATAATTTGCTTTGAAAAAGGATCTTCATAGTGTTTTGTTTTCGAATTTATTTTTGCTTTGATTTAAGGTTTTATGAACAATTGGTTAACTTAAGGATTATCTAATTTGTTATTTTGTTTCTTGAATTCTTCCTTCTTAAGATTACGAGATTTCAATTTCTAGCTCGTTCTATGATTCTTGGAAGCTTGATTTGATCGTTAGGGCTTTATTGTGATTTCCGTCTCTTAGGATTATTAGTCTGGTCGTTTGGGGAATTTCCAAAGTCTATATTTTATTATTGGCAGATGAAGTTTTCTTAATCGTGCCAAAGCCTAGTTATGGAATTGGCCTTTGGTGATTTCCTGATCCTTCAAATTGTCATGTTATAGATTAACTTGCTTTTTAGCAAATTATCACTGTGTTTTATTTTTATCCCGATTTTTATGAATCATAGATTAGGTAAGCAGTTTATCTTACGTAATGGTTTTTTTTTGGACTTAAGGACTTTTGTAGTCCTTATTTTATTTTTAGATTTTCTCAAGACTAATGAATTCTTACTTTCGTTTATATTTCAGGACTCGTTCAAAGTTCGGTTTTAATTTGGAGTGATTTTTAGGGTTTATTTTCGAAGTTCATCGTAGAATTATTTACTGAAATTTTCCGGGGCTTACACCATAAGGATAAGACAGATTTGTACCTTACCTAGGATAAGATTTCCAATCCTCCTTAATCACCAAGAACTCACAATCTAGCAACACCTAAGGTTTATCTCCAACAAACTCGTCTCCAGCAACTTGATTTCTCAAAAACCTATTTGAAGACAACCTTTAGAAACCAAGATCTAATCAAAACTTAACCAAAAGAGATTGAGAGGAGTTTTTACCTATAATTGCATTAAGAAGAGATGTGAGGAGAGAACTAAAGACCTAAGGGTATATATATCAGAATTAGGAAACCCTAGCATAAAGAAAAGAAGATTATTTTTCGAAAAATATAGGCTGAACACAAGCTAGGGCTCCGGGGTGGCCTTAAATGCAAAGGCACAAAAATTTCCTTTGTAGGCCGACCATAAAGCCGACGACTTTCAGCCTGCTTAAAGCTGCTCCATATCTCCTTCACAAATAACTCTCGTTTGATTAATTTCATCTATTAAATGATAAAAATACCCTCTTAAATGTCATTATATTACCATATTACCCTTCACTATGATTTATTTATTTATATATTATATCTCTCCCCTCCTAAAAAGAACTTTTGTCCATGAAAGTTGCCTGAATCATTATCTCCTTTTTATCCATGTGTCCATGAGTTCTTTGTCACTCATTTATTTTTCTTCTTATTTAAGATTCTTTACACCATATTGACCCATCTTCATGATTATATCTTCTAACTAGAACATAATTCCATTGACGTCTCCTTAATTCTTAACTTTCATCACTTAAATTGGATTCACTTCCTCTTCTACTTCATGACACGCCTCTTGAATATAATTTAAACTTATTAACAATATCCATCAGGAAATCATGCCTCAACTTCATTGTATTGAATCTCCAATTCAATTCCTCAAGTGATGTTTAAAAAGCTGAAAATCTTATAACTATAGCTTCCAATTTAAATTCCATAGGTCAAATCTTACATTAACCAGGAGTTTCAAATGTCACTATGTCACTTGTACTTCTATTGACTCAACTTAATTTTTACCCTTATTGCTCCATATCAAAATAATTTAGATCACTTGCATATCATTCATCTAATCTCAAAATACTCATTAACTAATCATACTACTTCAAATATGTTTTCTCAATCTCCAATATATTTTCTTATATTTTCCATCAATATATACATGAAGATTAAAAATTAATACTTATGTTGTCACGCCCCGAGGGGTACCCTAAACGTGGCAGTCCGTCGTGCACAATACTAAAGCCTAGGAATGACTACCTTAGTCATGCAAAGGCTTATATTATGTACAAGGCGTACATCAAACCAAGGGGACGCATTGGTGTAGCGCAATTTTCATTAAATAATAAGTAACAAAGCAAAGAGAATACTTTATAAAACATAAGCATATCACATTTCAATTCTTAAGGGCATATCCTTCTATTATCTTCAAATAAATACGTCGCTAATCATATAGGTTAGCAATATAAAGAACCTTACAAAATTTCTTCATCGTATGATTCCATATCCTTAATTATCCGTCTATGACTTCCTTAATGTCATGATCTCAAAATTTAATCCACGAATACACCTGTTTTCAAACAAAATCTATAGGGGTTATACTACTAGCTTAGTGAGATATTCCTTTTCAGCACCATATTTTCAAACTAGTTTATTTATTAATCACACATGCTATGCATACAATGCAACAATCACATGATTACGTGAATATATATATAATCATCCAGAAACCATATATAGAACGGATTTACCCCTCCGTATCAAAGGTTAGGGAATCGGGGTTGAAGGTCCTCGACCTTCTACTGCTAGTCCCAGGTCCTCCCACAGCGTTCGGTTGGCTCGGCTCCGAACCTAGAGTCGCTTTCCCCGAGCGATTTGGATTCTCCAGGAAGGAACATGGCCGTGGCATCGCACGATCAGCCAATCCAACTCTACATGTAGGAAGTAGCAGCCTTCCGAAATAGATTGTGACTCGATAGATGCTATGCGTGAACGTTTTATTGTTCTTAGGTCAAACCTTATTAAGGTTTATTAGGGGTGATCAATCAATTTAGCAACAATAAACTTCATAAAGTAAGTAACAAAATTATTTAAACAAGCAGATCGAAGTTGCGATATTCTTAGTTCTCAATTCACGCATAAACATAGAATATATACATACGCATAATCCTGAAATCCCCAATATATTCGTTTTTATCTTTTTTTAGTTACTAATGCTACTATTACAAGCACAAGCAAGGTAACGAAATTAGAAGGAATAACTCACTCGTTCATTTCGCTATCTTCTTAGTCGTAGAAATCATTAGGTAGGGTATTCTCGTATCCTTCGTCACCTAGACAAAAGAAATACCCGGGATAAGTCTTTCATGAATTTCTATTCTCGGAGATTCTAAACTTTACTTAAAATCGCGGTAAAATCGTATAAGAAGAAATTCCAACTTAAAATGGCCATAACTTGCTCATTTTAACTCGGAATTTCGCATATGATATACCGTTTTCTACCTATTTGAAAAGTTCTATCCATTTCTAAACTTATCTTGGTCATAAAAGGTCATTTGGGTTCCGAAAACGTCAGGTAAGATTTAAAACGAATATTACCAAACTTTTGCAAATACGTTTTCTAACCCAACTTTATTTAAGGAAAACTCTTTTGTAACAATATACAATATATATATATATATATATATATGAACATATATATTTGATAAATACTTTGGATATATAGGTAAGCTCACTTTATATGCAAAATTTCTAATGGTAGTGTCTCAACAATTTATTTCATAAAACAATTCTTTTTAAAACTTATTTTGATAAATTCCTTTTCAAGTATTTGGAAGAAACTTTATTTTTATTATAAATGAGTACATCCTTGTTTTATTTCCTTCATTCCTTTTTCCAAAACAAGCAAATTTTCCTTTAACCTAGTCTTTCATAAATTTCATTTCTAGTGATAAAAGGTTAATTCATCAAAACTATATTAAGTTGTCGAAAACCTTTTCATAATTTGCTTATTTAAGATGATCTTAGAAAATGAGTCTTGTTCTCTTATATTCCTTTCTAAAATATAAGCTTTACTTTCCAAAACTTGTTCTTTCATCTCTTTTGAAAAGAATCATCCTTTATTGATAAAATCCACTATTGTCTAATCTATTTATATTCTTTTGAAAATGAGTTCCTTCTTTTTAGAAATTTGAAACTCATTATTTTTCCTAAGTGGGTTCATCACCTTATGAATTTATCTTAAAGTAGTTTGTTTTCTCAGTTGTATTTCGAAGTTTAAAAGAGTTTAAATCTTGAGCTTTTTGTAAAGACTTTTAATATTAATAAATTATATTACTAAAAGCTTAGGTTAACATAATATACAAAGAAAATATTTATTTCTTATGATTCTTTGAAAATCTATCTTTGTTATTCATGAAAACGTTGAGAAAACTCCATTTCTATGTTGTTGATAATAACTTCATGATTTTGTGATAAATCATATGATTGAAAACTTAGCTTTGAGTTCATTTAAAACAAAATTCTATTTTTGATTAATTGAGATATTAACATTACGTAAATGCAAGTATCATGAGCATATAAAATAATAAGAACATAAGAAATACTAAAAATAATATGAGCAAGAAAATAAAATATCAAGCATTGGGAACCTTAGCTTCATCAAGGAATCCCGATCAAGTATTGGAGCCTTAGCTTTATCAAGGCATCCCGGGACTAAGAATGGACTAGTCCGAAAGATTAAAGAAAATAAATAAAAAGATTATTTTGACTTGATATGGACAAGTCTAAGACTAGAAAGACTTCTTAATATCAACATAAAAAAATAAATTGCATACTTGAAAATAAATAAATAACAAATGAGCTTATATGCTCTAAATATATACATAATATACATAATACATATATATAAGCAAATAATCACAATATAATAACAACATAATAAAATAGGAAGCTTATGTACAAGAACAAAACATGAACATGTTGTTGCTTTTACTACTCATATGAGTTTCAAAACAACACCATAGTCATGTTAAGTTACATGATATGGATAAATAATAGATGGAAGAAATATTTACCTAAGGTATGTAAGAGGTATAAAGATGGTAGTGAATGTATGGTTATGTGGTTATGGAGAGATAGTAGTTGTATTACATAAAGAGAGTTTTGGTAGGAGAGATTTTCTTCTTACAAGAAGAGAGTTCTTGTAAGAGTATGGAGAGAGTGTTTAGAGTGAATTTTTGCATAAATTCTTTACTTGAGAAAGGTGTGAAGAAATGAGAAGAGAAGAGGTGGTATTTATAGAATTTTTAGAGTGGAATTTAGATGTAATAAAATAAATTGAAAAAGAAAAAATAATTGGATGAATGGGGAACAAATAGGCGCCGGTTTTGCTTGCATTAGGAGGGGAATTTTGATTTATTTTATTTGTTTGTGTAATAAAGAAGTAATGTGTAAAGTTGATGTGAATAAAGTTGTATTGGCAATGAAAAAAGTAAGAAAATAGGTATGTAGATGTAAGAAATAGGTGTAAGAAAAAGTAGAGATAGGTGAATAGTAATGAATAGTAGAAAAGTACTATGAATAGTAGACTAGACAATTAAAGTACCGGTAGTAATAAAAATACGCGTAATAATGCGATATCTGTAATTTTTAGCTATCGAAAAATTCTAAAACTGATATTTTGGAATCCTTGTATTTTTACGAGTCTATTGGTATAAATGGAATATTTTTAATATTCCGAGCTCCGGGACACGCTTTTCGAGAACCGATCCCGTTTGGGTCCAAAGGTCACTCGAAATTCGCGAATTTGATATTTTTATGTTACCCTATATTATTACGTACTATTCTAGGTCATTAACTTAATTTCGTTTTCTAGGGTTTGGGAATGCGGGATTGCCGGATCTTAAACACTAGAGTTCGTTATAGGCTTGTTGACTTTTAGGGTTCCGTTTTGATTTCCGATTCTGTCGAGATATTCATAATATCGTATAATTCTTTTGAGTTTTGATTGTTTCGAAATTTATGTTTTATTTTATTTTATTTGTGATTATTTTATAGTTTTTAGTTCTCGGAATCGTTTAACCGAGTCTAGGGTTATGAGTTGACTCAGTTTGACTTTTGGTGAGAATTTGAAATTTGTGATTTCTGAAATTTATCGAAGGTTTTAAGATTTTGCTGTTGATCGTTATTTGGATATATTGTCTTGATTTGCGTGTTAGAAAACGGTTAGGCGATTTAATTGATGTACGAAAGTTGATTATACCGGTAGTTAGACTTTATATTTCGTTTCAAGGGTTCTTGTTTTCTCAAGATTGAGAAAACTCGTTTTTGTTCTCATTTGGAATTAAGTTTTAACTTGGTTCGAGTTTTAGGGTTTCGTTTCCGGTGTTTGACTCAGTCTAGAATTTGGTTTTTATCTTGAGTCGATTTTTGGGATTTAATTTTGATTCTTAAACTTTTATAATTATTTTTGAGAATTATTAAATATTCGGGGGTTTACATATGTCCTTAAGTAAACCTTTAAAATCACCGGATAACTTCTAACTCTTCCTTTGACATCAATACTCCTAAAGTTTCGATATTTCTTTGATATCTAGATTACTAATGCACTTTGTCTCCAAAATTTTTACTATACTAATCCATTCATCACCCTAATATTAAGTGATTGTTCTTCAATTGGATTTATTATCCTTCTTATCACACCCCAAAGGGTACCCTAAACATGGCAGTCCGTTACATTCAATATTAAGACTTAGAAATGACTATCTTAGTCACGCAAAAGTCTCGATATTATATGTAAGGCATCTAACACAGCAATAAGAAACACTGGAGGAATATGTGATTTAAGCAATAACATAAAGCATACAAGAACTAAAAAATATATATCCACCAGATTAATCATATTGAGGTCTTTACATAGACTTAGAGACTTCCCCCGATAAATTTCTAAGGATATGTGCTACAACTTAAGTCTTACATACATAAAACTTTGTAAGCAAAAGATTTTAAGGGAATTTTTATCTAAAGTCTTTAATCGAATGTCCCCAAAAAGCTTCTCAAAAGCGAGGTTTAACCCGAATATAAGGAGACCTCGGGTAGATTAAAAGGTGTTCTTGTGTAACAAAAAAAAAAAAAAAATCTATGGGGGTATAAGTTCAACTAGCTTAGTGAAAATATTCTTGGGTTATCATACTCCAAACCAACAAACTATCAAGTAAGTTATATTTAAACAATCATATGTAATGCAATCAAACACATAAGTAAGCAAGACATATGGTTTTTTAGGAATCATATGTTAAATGAATTACGCCTTTCATTCGGGATTAGCTATACCGGCCAATTACAACCAATCTTTTTAATAAATAAAACTTTTGTAGATTTTACCCTCTACTTCTCGCTAACACAAAACATGTAGATTATACTGGCTACTACTCGCCAACACGTAGATGCTACCAGTTATACCAACCAACACTATTATACTCTTGTCCCACCAAGTGTATAATAGTGAATGCAATATGACTCACTACATGATATGCATGATTCCATTTATTAAATTCATTCATATAATTAAAATAGCTTAGAGGCGATCATATGATTTACAAAGACATCATTATGGCAATATATATCAAACTTGTAATTAACAATAATTCATGCCTTGATATTCTTAACATAATTTCAACCAGTATTATAAGGCACATACACTTTTCATTTTCATCTTATCCTACTTCTAGTGCTTCTAATACTACAAGCACAAGCGTGAGTACGAAAACATAAGAAAACAAACTCACTCGGCCATGGTACCGAAAAACTCCTAATTAAAGTAATCCTTAGGATATGAAACTTCTCCTTCCTCATCACCTAGACAAAAGAAATACAAAAAATAAGTATTTCATCTAATTTTTACTTGAACTTTCTAATTCAATTTTGAAATTCGTGATAAAATTCAGATTACTGAAATTTCAACTTAAAATGGTCATAACTTACTCATTTTAATTGATAATTTCATGTATTACATGTCGTTTTTTTATCTACTCGAAAAGATTTATCTATTTTTAAGGTTATTTTTATCATAAAAGGTCATTTGGGTTGCAAAAAGATGCGGAACAAGATCATCACGAAAATTCCAACCCTTAAGACATAAATTTTTTTATCAACCAAAAATCTTTTAGCAAATACATAGATATAAATATAATTGAAAAGTCCTTTTTATACATATATGAACTCACAGTATATGCATGATTCAAGTGTTATTGTCTAAACTATGATTTTTAATAAAATAATTTCCTTTAGAAATTTAAATATTGCAATGTATAAGTTTTCCTTTGTAAATCATTGAAATAAAACTAAGATTTTTAGTTTATTTTAAACGAGTACTTTTTATATCTCAACCACCATTTCCTACCTCGTAGTTTTTATAAAAATGAACTCTTATATTTTTCTTTAAAAACTTATTACTTTGTGTTATTTTTCACTATTACTTTCCTAAGTGTTTTCTTGACTAGTAAATTGGTTTTTTTTTATCTTGACTTAGAAATTTGTCTAGTTCTTAGTAGTGTTGGTGTAGGTTCTTTTAAATAAGTTTTTAGGAAACACTTGTATAATAAAAAATTATCGACATTAAGTTAAATTTATTGTATTTTGAAAAAGTAAATAACGTTACTTTATAACTTTAGTTTTTAGAAAAAGCCTCACAAAATATTAGCACTAAAGGCTATGATGAATTTATTTAAAAGTGGAAAATAATTACTTGTTGAATTAAAATCCTAAGTTTTACTTAGAAACATTTCCTATGTGCGAAGAATTATTTTTGGTAAAAAGCTCAGTCTAAAATTTTTAATGAAAGAAGAAACTCCTCTTTTTTTCTTTTAACAACGACAGTTTTGCATGAATATGAGCATATGATTGTATTACATAATAACTTATATGAAAAATATAAGATGTGGCAAATTAAATAAGCAAGTAAACATATAAACAAAATCAAGTATTGGAAGTTAAGACTTCCGGACTAGAAATAGACTAGTCCTGTAAATAAAAGCAAGAAGATAAAATAAGAAAAATCATGTGAGTCCTAGATTATTGTCAAGGCTCCCTAGACTTAGATTATGGACAAGTCCCATAAAGTAAAAGAAAAGAAAAGAAAGAAAAGAAAATGATTTTGACTTAATAAGGACAAGTCTAAGACTAGAAATGCTAGTCTTAATTTTAATAGCATGAAATAAATAAATTGCAAGATATAATAAACAAAAATTAGTGAGCTTATATGCTCTAAGAAATATATATATATAATATTTACTAACATATAGGAGTTAGATTAGAGCAATAATAACAATATAATAATAAAATGAGATTTGTACATGAACAAGAACAAAATATGAACATAGTGTTGCTTTCATAACACTTATAGATTTAGAAAACACACAGCAAGGTCATGTTAAGTTACATAACATGGTAAAGAAATATTGGTAGGAATTTTATCTAAGGTTTATGTAGTGATGAATGAAGAAGAAATTTGTTGATAGTTGTAGGTAAATCCTCTAATATTTTATTCCTATGTCATGTAACTTAACATGATAATGGTGTATGTTTCTTACACCTATGGTGTTATGGAAGCAAAACTATGTTCATGTTTTGTTCTTGTTCATGAACAAAATTTATTTATGTTGTTATATTATTATGTTGTTATTATTGTTAATATTATTAGCATTGCTCTAATCTAACTCTATATATATGTATTGTATATATGTATATCTATATCTTTTATAGCCTAAATTCTCATTAACATCCTAACATTGCTCTTATTATGCCTTTTCTTTTCTTTCTTTTTTTTTCCCTTTTTGGAACTAGTCTTTTCTTAGTTTTGGGATGCCTTGATGAAGCTAACGCTCCCAATACTTGACCATATTATTATATATTTTCTTGATATATCTCTTTCTATCTTATTATGTATTGTTCCTATCTTTTTTATTGCTATATAATCATATTCATGCATGATTAAAATGTTGTTGTCCTAATAAAAATAAAAAGGGGTTTCTTCCTTTAATAAAGAAAAGTAGACTAATTTTTTTATACATACTTGTCACTTTGCAAAGGATTTTTCAATAAAAGACCTAAGTATATTTTTTTTTTTAATAAATTCTTTTCAAAAACTTAGATAAGCTAATCATAAATTTCAAAGTATCAGTAATGAAGATTTCTTCAAGAATTTAACTAAAGTAGACACACACTTTTCAAAATTCTAACATGAAAGCTTTAGTTTAGAACTTAAAACTAATGATTCTTTGTTATACAAATCTCTCATAAAAACTTACTTATAAGAATTTTTACTGTCTTTATAACAAGTATTAAGAACTAGATAAGTTTTCAAAGTTAAGATAAAATCAACTCATTAGTTCATAAGTCCACTTACATAAATAAAATTTGTCAAAAAAAGTAAGTTTTAAAAATGATAAACTTAATTACCAGGAAGTAGAAGAATATAATCATAAAGAGGAAATCTACGTGTAATACAACTTAAAACACTAGAGATCATCAACCACTTAAGAAAAATTTTGGAAACTTCATTTTTAACCACTAGAAAAAAATAATTTGGTAGACATCTTAAGAAAACAAAGTTTTTGAAAAATTAAATTATTTTTGAAAAATTTAGGAAATGAAATTATAATATTAAAATACTCACTCATTGTCACGCCCCATAGGGTAGTCTAAACGTAACAGTTCGCCGCATACTATGCAAGACTTAGGAATTGCTACCACAACATTTCCTATGGAAGTCTATACTAAATCGAACACAAACTTCTAATGGAAACTCCTAATTCCTGTATCTGCTCGGGAGGATACCTCAAACTTAACGATATATAGGAATACTGCAATAAGAAAAAGCTGTGGGGGCATAAGCTATACTAGCTTAGTGAGTGAATATTTCCATAAAGACATTTGTAACAACTCATTCAATCAAGTTAATTAATCAATCATATGGAATGCATCAACAACATGAACAAACAATCATATGATCAACCGGAAATCATATGTTAATGGATTTATGCCCTCCATTCGGGGTTAGCAGATTAATGAATACTGTGGTACTACCGTTGAATTAATATTTGTTTATGGATCACGAGTAACTAACTTATGTCATTTATGGATCACGATCAACCAACTCATTTATGTCATTTATGGATTACGATCAACCAACTTTTAGCCATTTATGGATCACGGTTTGTAAATCCCCGAAATTTTTGGATTCGAATTATAGTTTAAACTCTAATCAGAAGTCAACCGGATTTCCAGAGTCAACCAAACCCTAGTTTGCCGTAACCGCTTAAGTCCGGCATTGCTGTTTTCTCAAGCCCTAAAAAACGAAGTTAGAAAAATTAGCTATAATAGTTCGTAATAGCTATAGATTTTATAAAAATATCAGTTTTTCAAAATTCGAGTGTCCTTTGAACCCGATCGGACACGACTCTTGAAAAACTTGTCCGAGAGCTCGGAATAGGAAAAATATTTTGAATATACCGTTAGACTCGTAAAAATATAAGATTTTCAAAAATATCAATTTCGTAATTTTTCGGTAACTAAAAATATCAAATATCGCTTTTATACGCGTATTTTCTTACTACCGGTATTTAATTGTCATGTCTACTTTTACATTACACTATTTTCTACTATTCTACACTATTTATCTATCTCTACTTTTTCTTACAACCTATTCTTACAACCCATACACCTATTTCTTATACATTTTCATTTCCAATACAACTTCACATCTTTCATTTCTTACTTTTAATTAACAAAATAACAAAAAAAATAAATTTTTGTCTTCCCCATACATCAAAATTGCGCCGGCCCCCTCTATAATCCCCTCAAATTATTTTATTTTTCAATTATTTAATTAACACAATTTATCTCCCACATTTTCCTATAAATACCTCCTCATACCTTCACTTCTTTCACACCACTTCTTCTCTAAAGTTACTATACCAAAATCTCTCTCAAATTCTCTCAAAAATCTTCTCCAAGAAGTCTTGCAAGAAAGCTCTCTTTAGTTTCTTCTTTAGGTAAACTTTCTTCAAGAAAATCTTTCAAGCTTTCTTTATGTTCATCTACTTAGTATGAACTTAATATGTGTTTTCTAAAACCATGAAGGTTAAGAAAGCAACAATAAGTTTATACTTTGTTTTTGTTCATAATCACAAAATCCTTTATGTTTCCTTTATGTTTATTACTATCTAATATATCTATATAGCTATATATACTATTTAGAGCATATAAGCTCATTGTCTTGCAATTTATTTATCTTTCATGCAATTTATTAACTTCATTGCAATTTATTTAATTTCAAGTTGTTTTTAAGATTAGTCATTCTAGTCTTAGACTTGTCCTCATCAAGTCAAAACAATTCCTTTTCTTTTCTTTTCGGGACTAGTCTTTTCTTAGTCCCGGGGCACCTTGATGAAGCTAAGGTCCCAATACTTGATTTACTTTCTTATTTACTTAATCTTTCAAGTTATTATGTTCCTTTATATTTCTATAATTTATGATTCATATTTATGCATGAACATAATGTTTTTGTCTCAATAAAAATAAATGAGGAAGTGTTATCATAAACTAAAGGTTCTTACTAAATAAAAATGGGAAATAGATTTTCTAAAAACTCATGAACATGCTTGGAAATGGTTTTTCTCACATAGACAAAAGGTTTTATGAAAACTTATCTTTCATCAAGAAATAGAAATTCTTTTAGAATCATTACAAGAAACAAAAATGTCATTTTATTACTTTTTGAATCTAAGTTTAGAAAATAAAACCACACTTTAGGAAATTAAAGCAATTACAAGAGATTAAATTTAGAAAAAGAATATTCATCTCCAATAACTCAAGATCTTTCAAAAATGAAATGAATATTTCAATAGAATCTCAAGTTCCATGTCTTTTAAAACCTTACTTTTTATAAGTTGAGACAACTTCATTTACTTCATCCATTTGTTATGAGTCATTACATATATGTATACATCTTTCAAAAAGTTTACAAAGTACTTGAAATATTTATCTTTTCAAAAGAGCTTTATTTACAAGAAGGAAAACAAGTTTTTGCAAATTCGTAGCAAATCTGGTTGCTGCCTTTTCGGGACCCAAACGACTTAGTTTTATGAAAATAAGCTTAGAAATGCGTAGATCTTTTCGAGTGGGTAAAAAACGATATATTATATGCGAAATTCCGAGTTAAAATGAGCAGTTATGGCCATTTTAAGTTGGAATTTCCCCTTATACAATTTTACCGCGATTTTAAGAAAAGATTAGAATCTTCAAGAATAGAAGTTCATGAAATACTCATTTTGGGTATTCTTCTTGATTAGATAATCTCGAGGAGGATTGTTCATATCCCGAAGATTACTACGATTAAGTGGAAATCCCGAACGACTCATCCATTTTAAGAAAGGTGTCATCATGGCTGAGTGAGTTTATTCCCCGTTATTTTTCTCATACTCTTGATTATGCTTGTAAAATTAGTTGCACTAGAATTTAGGCAAAATAAAAGAGAAGTGTATGATAATATGTTGAAAGAATACTAAGTACATCGAAACTCGATTTGTTTGTAATAAAGTTGTATGCACATTAATATCTTGGAGTGTTTGAAATTGGTTGATCACTTGAAAGAAGTTAAATGTAACTACTAGACCTTAATTAATAAATTATTCATGCACTTTATATGATGAGTCACATTTCATTCACTACTATACAATTGGTGGGACAAGTGTATAATAGTGGTAGTAGGCAGAATCGGTATATCATGTAAGTGGCAAGTAGGAGTTGGTAAAAACTACAAAATTGATGGTTAGTAGGAGCTTATAATAACTACAAGTTTTTTATGTCATATAGGAGCCGGCAAGATCTATAAAAGTGTTAATAACCCGATTCCGATATTTTTAATACAATTTCTTAACTCATCAACAAGAATACATAATCCCTCATAATTCCCATCATGAAATTCCAATTTTATCTTTTGCCTCATAATCTAGTGTAACTAATTGTTAAAAACACAAGCAAGAAATGAAATTAGAAAGTAATACTCACTCGGCTATTGGTCGTCGGTTTCTTAGTAATAATAATCCGGTAGTAATGAATGCTCGGGATCCAAGTCACCTAAATGAAAGAAATACCCAAATGAGTATTTCAACTCATATCTAATTCACTTTATTTCATAGAAACTATTAAGTTCGTCATTCTCGTCATTATTGGAAATTCTAACTTAAAAAGATCATAACTTGGTCATTTTATCTTGGAATTTCGTAAATTATATACCAATTTCTATCTACTTTGAAAGACCTATCTAATTGTCATATAATTTCTCAATTTTGAAAACTTTTAAATCTTGAAAAGTTCGGATCAGTTCTGTTCGGTAATTAAACATCCATTTCCGAAATTGTTTTTGTGAAGAGTTATGATGTTTCCAATATCCATGCCAAATATGCATGCAATATTAACTAGTTACTATCATGAATGGTATGTATGAGCTTTCTATATGTATGTTCATGATGATATTCTATTAGAGAACACTTTTTAGAAACTTCTACTTTACAAGATATCATGAATACTTAATCTAGCAAGTCTAGTTTTGTGTTCTTGACAAACTATACTTGTTTTAGAGATTTTCCCTAATAAAATTTATTTATTCTTGCTAAAACTAAGTCTTTACCATGTCTATTCCTTAAGGTCTTCATTTTTCAACAAAAATCCTCATTTTACACTTTGTAAACAAGTGTTTAAATATTGGCTACTCCTAGATCCGAATTTTATAAAAGTAGTTTTTAAGTGATTTCTTTAAGAAAAACTCATTTGATACTTTAAAATTTAAGGCTTCATTATTCTCATTGTCACACCCTAAGGGGTACCCTAATTGTAACAGTCCACAACACTCAATATTAAAGCTTAAGTATGACAACCTTAGCCATTCCCAAAAGCTTTGATATTAAGTGTAAGGTGTGCTCTCATAAATTTAGAGGACCATGCATGGAATTATGAAGCTTAAGACGATATAATAACAGATTAAGAAAAGAGGATTCATAATATTCATTGAAACATAGCAATGATCTTATAAAGCTTAGGGACATTTCCCTTATTCACAAATCTATTACAAGAGTATTTCTACAGCTTATTCAATGCTAGCTTTATTTTGAAATTCCTTAACTAAAAGGGAAATACTTAGCTGCAGAGTCCGCGTGGCCTCAACCACAAATATGTGAACTGCAAAAGATATCTATAAGGGTATAAGCTAATAGGCTTAGTGAGAACTATTTCCATAAATAAACTTCTTGTAACAAAAATTCAAATAAGTTGTTTAGCAATCAAATGAAATGCAACATACACGTGGGCAAACAAGACATATAGTTTTATGGAAACTATATGTTGAATGGATTTACGCCCTTCATTCGGGGTTTGGTGATACTGTTGGGTTCCAAGGGTTTAAAATTTTTATAAAGATCAAATCTTTTTGCAGCGGAATCAAAAGAAAACCCTAACCCAGTATTCATGTGTATCGATTAGATCAGAACAGGATAAAGATTTCAGATCCATACCTTTTTGGTACTTTTTCAAATCTGGAAATTCGGATCTGAGATGTTGCAAACGCAAACACCCTCTACGGTATCCACACGAATGAATGCTCCTTAAAGATCCTCTGTGTGCTAGCACAATCTAGAACAACTTCTAGATTCGAACGGGATTAAACTTTCTAATCACGACTCTCGTGTTATTTGCTTTAGGGTTTATAGTGTTTCACTGCAGTCTAATGTGACAGCATGTGTTGTCTAACCCTAAAGACAAACCCTTATGTTCTATTTATAATGTCATTCAATAATGACATTTTTACCCCTTAATCTAATTAGGGATAAATAATTATATTATAATTTATTAAATAAATTATAAGATAATTAACGAACATAAGAATCCCTAATCTAATTAGGGAACATAAAACTATTTGGCCTAGGGCATAATTACCAACAATCTCCCACTTGCATTAGGCCAAATTATAATTGTTTATTATTCCCGTTGGACTTATTTAAATTCAGTCCACGATCCTTTTAGTTCATTCTTGTGTGTGACCCTGTAGGTTCACTTAATGTTGGCAGTAGATCTAAAACACACTTTAGATCTACAAGACATAATTGGTCTCTAGCAAGACATTATGTCTACCCAAATTAAGTGAAGATCGGTGATCCGACTCTACCTATTAACAGTCAGTTATTTAATCCTTTTGTTACACGATATCTTATAATTAAACATAAGGTGTGGATCAATACACACTTATATCGTTTAATCACATATTTCTTGATTCCAGAGTATGACTGACTTAAACAAATGATATTGATAACTCCTTATCAATTCATTCGAGCATGGCCATGCATTTCTCAGTCTTACCCATCAAGAGGCCCAAAAGATATCTCTCTCAAATTAATGAGAGGAACAAATCCCATCTTAATCACTCAACTTCCTCTACATGATTCATATTATGCCGAATCCCAACCTTTATAATTATCCGGTTAAAGATAATGTTTGATTGAGTCAAAACACAATATTTCTCATGTTGGAATCTATGATGATTTCAGGTCTAAGGACTAAAATAACACTGCAAATGAGAAATACTTATCGCATTGATCCATATAGTATTCTCATATTTGGTCAATCCAATACAATGTACTCTTACATGTATTCATGTGCTGAATTGACATCTCATATCCATAATCAGTAAAACATGATCATCATCCAGCCAACATACTAGTCTTAATTCATTATTATTTCATATAATGAACGACTAGGGATAATTTAGAATAAAGTTATTTCTCACCTTATGGTTTTACTATTAAAGTGACATACTTTAATGACATAAGGAATAACCAATTTATTCAAGGAATAATACTTTATCAAAACAAAAAGCCAATAACAACTTTGATAAAGAAAATGACAAATATACTATAATGATAATAAACATTCATGACATAGAATCCATATGCTTAGGGCACATCACTAGCAATCTCCCACTTGCACTAGGCTTGGTTAGATACAGGTCTAACACCTAATGCTCTAGTATGACCATCATACTTTGACTGTGGAAATGGCTTAGTCAATGGATCTGCTACATAGTCATCTGTATGTACTTTGCATATCTTAACATCTCTTCTATCGATGATCACTCGAATGAGATGATAACATCTGAGTATTTTTTGGATCACTGATGTGATCTTGGTTTCTTAGCTGCATCCGATGCTGCTATATACTCTGCCTCTATGGTAGAATCCACAACAGTGTACTGTTTGGAACTCTTCCAGCTTATAGTATCTCCATTTAAACAAAATACATAACCTGTTTGCGATCAGAAATCATCAAAATTGGACTGAAAACTGATATTTATGTAACCATTTACCACAAGATCAGTTTCCTATCCCATTTATCAAAACGACATCCTTAGTCCTTCTCAAGTACTTTAGACTGTTTTTGACTACTATCCAGTGACTCTCACATGGATCTGACTGATACCAACTAGTGATGCATAAACGACATCTGGTCGAGCGCATAACATGGCATACATGATGAAACCAATAGCAGAAGCATATGGAATCCTACTCATGTGTTCACGCTCCTCCTTCTAAGCAGGACATTGAGTCTTACTCAATTTAATTCCATGTGACATTGGGAGAAATCCTCTTTTAGATTTTTCCATACTAAATCCTTTTAGTACTTTGTCAATGTATGCACTCTAACTTAGGCTAATGCTCCTTCTAGATCTATCTCAATAGATCTTAATGCCTAGAATATAGGCAGCTTCACCTAAGTCCTTCATTGAGAAACAATTTCCTAATCATGTCTTGACATTTTGTAATGTAGGAATATCGTTTCCAATGAACTATATGTCGTTTACATAAAACACTAAGAAAACTATTGCGCTCCCACTAACTTTCTTGTAAACACAAGATTCATATTCATTCTTGATGAAATCAAACTGTTTGATTGCATCATAAAGACGAAGATTCCAACTCCGAGATGCTTGCTTTAATCCATAAATGGATCTTTGAAGCTTACAAACCCTATGTGAATTCCCTAGATTATCAAAACCCTCCGGTTGTGTCATGTACACATCCTCAATGATGTTTCCATTCAAGAAGGCTGTTTTGACATCCATTTGCCATATCTCGTAGTCATAATACGTAGCTATAACAAGAAGAATTCTCACAAACTAAAGCATGACTACAAGTGAAAAGGTTTCATCATAGTCTATACTATGAGTTTGCTTAAAACCTTTTGCAACTAGTCGTGCTTAGTAGGTATGCACTTTGCTATCCATGTCAGTTTTGTTCTTAAAAACCCATCTACACCCAATAGTCTTAAACATCAGGTGGATCAATCAAAGTCTAAACTTGATTATCGTACATGGATTGCATTTCTAATTTCATGGTTGATAACCATTTCTCAGAGTCAGGGCCCTCCATCGCTTCCTGGTAAGATGTGGGCTCATCTTGATCTATGAGTATAACATCACAATTGTCAGTGTTGAGAAATCCATATTTTCAAGCTCATGATAAATCCTACCAGACCTACCCAGGCCTTTAGCTAGTGGTTCAGGCTCAGCAACTACTTGCAAGTCTGATTGAACATCCATCATGGGTGTTATGTTAGTTTGTGGTTCTCGAACTTCTTCGAGTTATATTTTACTCCCACTGGTTTCTTTAGAGACAAATTCTCTTTCTAGAAAGTAACCATTACGAGCAACAAACACTTTGTTCTCAAATCGGTTTTAGAAGTAATATTTTTTTTTCTTTTGGATATCCCACAAACAACCATATATTAGATTTGGGTGCGAGCTTGTCAGACACTTGACGTTTGACATATGCATCACAGCCCAATATCTTTAAAAAGACAAACTGGGACGTTTCCCATTCCATAACTCATATGGTGTCATTTCAACCGATTTTGATGGAACCTCGTTCAATATAGACGCAACAGTTTCTAGGGAATACCCCAAAAAGAATATTGGAAGATCTGTCTGACTTATCATTGATCGAACCATATCTAATAAGGTTCAATTTCTCCATTTAGAAACACCAGTCCATTATGGTATTCTTGGAGGAGTTAATTGTGAGATTATCTCATAATCCCTAAGATAGTCAGAAAAATCTTGGATTAAATAACCTCTTCTAGCAGGTGAACTCAATGGTCTGCATACATCTGTATGTATGAGACTCAACAAGTCAGTAGCTCTCTCACTTTGTCCAGTAAAAGGAGTTTTTGTCATCTTACCCATTAAAAAGATTCTCATGATTCATATGATTCAAAATCAAATGAATCTAAAAACTCATCTTGATGAAGTTTTGATATGTGTTTCTTTTTAATGTGTCCTAAATGACAATTCCAGAAGTAAGTCGGATTTGAATCTTTTGGTATTTATATTATAAATGGACTTATTATCAGATTCATCAAAGTTTAGAACATGGAGACCATTCATTAAATGACTAAATCATAAAAGATGTCTCCATAATGGATGCAGATTGTATTATTTTAATAACAAATCTAAAACCATCAATGTCCAAACATGAAACTGAAATAACATTGCTACTCATAGCAGGCATATAGTAACAGTTACTTAAAATAAGTCCAGAAGGCAAAGCTAATTCAAAATTTCCTACAGCTAATACAATAACTTTTGCTCCATTAGCCACACGTAGGTCCACTTCGCCTTTTGCCAATTCTACTTTGCTTAAGACCCTACACATTTACACAAATGTGAGAGCTATATCTGGTATCTAATACCCTTGATATATAAGTAGATAAATTGACATGTATAACATAAATACTTAAAGAAATAGTCTCACTATCCTTTTTCCTTTTCAGATCTTCCAAAGATAGTTTGCAATTCCTCTTCCAATGACCTGGTTCATTGCAGAAGAAGCAAACCCCTTCCTTTGGTGGTTTAACCTTAGGCTGGGTTTTGAGCCCTTTAGCTTTGGTCCGACCTTTCAGCTTTGCCCTTACCCCTACCATTGGCTTTTCTCTTCTTGCCCTATCCCTTTTGAACCAACACAATTCAATACTTGTGTGATCACAAATCTCTCATGCCTTGCCTATTGTTGGAACATTTCCTAAAGGTGTATGATCATATCGTATGCCTCCATGTCTTCCATTTGCTTCCGAAGCTCAGGATTCATAGTGGCAAGCATGATGCAAGTGACATTCAAAGAGTCTACAACTCTTAGAGCATCAGCAACAAGTTCATTAGGGATTGGTTCATTTAATTTCCTTTCATCCTTAAGAACAATTCTTAAGTTACGGTACCAATCAAGGAAATTTGTGGTATTCAGATTATCTTTTCAAGAATCGATCGCAAGGTTATGTTGTTTGTTGTCATGATCTACATACAGAGGCATGCAAAGTTAATTATCTTTATATAAGTCATTTTACATACTTCTACTTTTTATCAAATTAATAACCCTTCAATATTAATTTGGAAAACAAATTTTCTTAGTAGAATAAGATCCATATTTCACCAAATATTGAGTCAGCTTTGGCATGACGCTCAAAATTTAGTTATTTAGGTAGGAAACCCTTTTCCAATTACATCACATGTAACTCTTGTTATGGGATTGACATCACATGTCCCGGCCAAATAATCCCATTTAATGCCATAGGCCCAAAACCGTTTTGATGGCCTATTTAAGTCTAACCATTACGACATGCAAATAACACTATTATTCACTCCTGTCTGACTAGGATGGTCTTTTGTACCCTGCTTTGGCAGAACCTACAATTGGACAATCTAAGTCTTGACAGGTGTCGAAACATGGAAGGCATTTTATGACTTAGTATTTTGTAAAGGTTTATTTTATCTATATGTTAAAACCTTATCATATTAGATGGATACTAAGCATGTAAATGTGCAAACATGGTATCACATACATTCACATATATCATCATATATGGTATAACATGCTTATAAAGAAAAAGAGAAAGTGTCATAGTATGGCCCTTAATCTATGTTAATCTTCATAACATCTTCATGTCTTCATTACAAGATAAAGAAGATACAACAAAACAAAACGACACGCAGGCCGTATTTATAAAATTACAACCCAAGATGTAAAAGAAAGCAACCTGCCAATCACATAGGTCTTAGAGCCATACTATGCACCATGCATTCAACACAACATATATGAAAATTATACATATGGCTTAAAACAATTCAAAACCACTCACATATGTTGACTATCATAATAGTCGAAAAATTGCAGGGGTCAAAGGGACTGCGTCCCCTTGTGGGGTCAAGGGGCAACGCCCCTTGCAGGGGTCAAGGGGACAGCGTCCCCTTCCGATTCATCGTTCCAAATCTGAGGATCATTCGTAGAAGTCTAATTTAGATGCTTAACCAATCCGAGGAAAGCAATTCGAAAGAGGAACCGCTCGAAGTGAGAACACAGATCTAATCCGCTTGAAACATTATCACGCTGTTCATTCCTCTTTTTTTTTTTTGGTTAATTATTGGACGTCCGCAGCATATGGAACGATCGCGCTAGTCAGACCGCGTCACAACAAATCCAATCTGCTTTTGTATTCAGGCGCACAACTTGACGTGTGATTCAGTTACACAAACAGATCGCATCTGTATTTTTTTTTTTAATAAATCAAACGTCCAATAACATCTTGTAATTGATAACCGCGATCATGCAGATCTAATCTGCTTTTCATGAACCAACATGCTGTTAAGAAAAACTCTAAAGATCCTTTGTAAACTAATTACACCAGATCTATTCAATCCATTAAAGCAAGGTACTATAATATAATTACAAATCCATATTTGTATTGATTTAGATTTTTGCAAACTCAAATTAATTTCACAATTAACATGTACAAAATTGAATCTCAAAAATTCAACTTTCATAGCATCACATGCAAATCATAAACTAATTTCAATCTAATAAAAACACAAGCGGCTCTGATACCACTGTTGGGTTCCAAGGGTTTAAAATTTTTATAAAGATCAAATCTTTTTGCAGCGGAATCAAAAGAAAACCCTAACCCAGTATCCATGTGTATCGATTAGATCAGAACAGGATAAAGATTTCAGATCCATACCTTTTTGGTACTTTTCAAATCTGGAAATTTGGATCTGAGATGTTGCAAACGCAAACACCCTCTACGGTATCCACACGAATGAATGCTCCTTAAAGATCCTCTGTGTGCTAGCACAATCTAGAACACCTTCTAGATTCGAACGGGATTAAACTTTCTAATCACGACTCTCGTGTTATTTGCTTTAGGGTTTACAGTGTTTCACTGCAGTCTAATGTGACAGCATGTGTTGTCTAACCCTAAAGACAAACCCTTATGTTCTATTTATAATGTCATTCAATAATGACATTTTTACCCCTTAATCTAATTAGGGATAAATAATTATATTATAATTTATTAAATAAATTATAAGATAATTAACGAACATAAGAATCCCTAATCTAATTAGGGAACATAAAACTATTTGGCCTAGGGCATAATTACCAACAGATACGTAACCTCAAAACAAGTAGTTTTAGTTAAAAAGATTTATGCTTTTGATCAATATCGCCAAGCATATGAAGTCTACTTGAATTGAGCCTTGCTTTCGGATCTTCCGCCAAGCATTTCCTTCATGTCGCTAAGCAATCGCTTTCGATCACTCCGCCAAGTGTTGCTTTTGACCTATGCTACAATCCTTCCCACCCAAGGATAATAGCCCAATGCAATGTGACTCACTTCATGGTATGCATGAATCCATTTATTTATGATATCATAACATTATTATTATCAGATTTAAGGTGATCAAAGAATCTCATACAAATCAAGTGTTATACTAAAACAAACATTAAATCAATTTCGGTCTCAATATTCTTAGGATTCTTTTAAAGAATTATTTTACATACATATCCATTTGTCTTTTTCTTAATTCTAATGCAACAAAATTACAAGCACAAACAAGTAAAGCATTTTAAGAAAATAAACTTACGATGCCATGTCGACTATTCTTCTACACGGATGAGTCACTCACACAATCCTCTTAATCAAAATAGTCCTCGGGGTATAGGTATTCTTCCTCGGAATCACCTAGCAAAAAAAAAATACCCAAAATGAATATTTCTTGATGATATTTTTGAAATTTGACAAAACAATGTCATGAGAACTTCAAAATTCGTATAAAGGTAAATTCTAATTTAAAAATGGTCATAACTTGATCATTTTAACTCGGAATTATGCATATAATATACCAATTTCTATCTACTCGAAAAGATCTATCCATTTCTAAAACTATTTTTATTAAACTAAACCATTTAGTCCCTGAAACAGTGGTGATTGGATTCACCACGAATTTTCCAACTCAAAAAAAATTTTGTTTTAAATTTTAAATCATTCAAAATTTGTTTGATAAATACTTAGTTATCTATATAGTTGAAAAATCTTCTTTTTATAGTTACTTAGCTCATATTTATTCATGCTCAAGTGTTTGTTGTCCAATCATGTTTCTTGAGTAAAATAATGTCAATTTGGGATTTTAGAAATCTATTGTTTACAAGAAATTCATTTTGTAAATCCTTTGAAATGAATATTTTGTTTTTTGTTTTCAAAGGATACTTTATGTTTTCCTTATTATTTTTCTTAGATAACTTTTTGAAAATAAATTTTCTTCTTTCTAAGTTCTCTATATTAGTGCTATTTTTCCTATTTATTTTTCTATACAATTCTTTGACCATTTGTTTGAAAAGATCTTGATTTGAAAATTCTCATTCCTTTCTCATAAGGTTTTCTTTATATTATGTTTTCATAGAAATCATTTTTGCATAAAAAATCATTTTCTTTTTGAAAAACAAGTGGTATAGAAATGACTTTAAAGAGCTTTTCAAAATAAAAGTAACTTCTAAAATTGTAGTGAGTTCTTTTGATAACTTGGAAAGGCATAACATTATTTTTATTTAAGCCATAGATTTTATATTTCATATCAACTCATTTCTAAGTGATAAAATCTTTTTATCAAATATTTTTGGAGCTTGGAAAATTTTAGACAATAATCTTAATGAACATGATTTATGAGAATTAATATCAAGCAAAGGTAACATAAATAATAAATAAAGTCAAGTATTGAGAGTCTTAGCTTCTTTAAGGCTCTTAGGACTAAGAAGTAGACTAGTCCCAAAAGAAAAATAAAATAAAAGAAAGAAAATTTTGTTTTGACTTGATGAGGACAAGTCTAAGACTAGAGGCTAGTCTTAAAATAGCAAGAATTAAATATATTGCAATGAAAGAAATAAATAAATTGCTTTGCATGGTAATAAATAAATTGCAAGTGAGCTTATATGCTCTAAAGAATATAATATATATATATATATAGATACATAATAATACTTAAGTATAATAATAATAATATGGACAAAATAAAGCAATATATACATAAATGGATTTTTATGAACAAGAACAATGCATGAACATAGTGTAGCTTTCATATCATTTAGTTTTTGAAAACTTACACCATGGTCATAAAATGTTACATGATATGGAGAAGAAAATAATAAGAGAAGTTTAACTAAAGAAGGTTTTTGGAGTGTTATGTGGTTATGAGTTTTGTGTAGGTAGGAAGTAGTTTTGAGATTATTTTGAGAGAGTTTTGAGAGGAGAATTTGAGAGGTTTTTGTAGAGAATTTAGGAGTAGTAATTGTGTGAACGAAGTGAAAGAGGAAGGGGGGGGGAAGGGGGGTATTTATAGGAAATGATGAGTAAATTTTTGTGTGATTTAATTAAACGAAAATTGAAACAAATTGAGAGAGAGAGACAGTGTTGGGGGGGGGGGGAAGGGGGGGGGGGGGGGGGGGGGGGGGGGGGGGGGGCGGGCGGGGGGGCGCTGGCCATTAGTGTTGTGAGGGGAGAGAGAGTTTTTATTTTGGATTTTTGTTGAGTAAATGAAGTAATAAGTAAGGTAGATGTGAAATAAAGTTATAAAAAAGGTAAAAAGTAAAGGTTATAGGTTATGGTGTTTATAAGAGTAGGTGTAAGAAAAAGCAGAGAGAAAAAAAATAGTATAGAATAGTAATGAATAGTGTAATATAAAGTAGACATGACAATTTAAGTACCGATAGTAAGAAAATACGTGTATAATTGTGATATCTGTTATTTTTACTTACCGAAAAATTTTAAAACTGATATTTTTAAAATCCTTATACTTTTATGAGTCTAACGGTATATTCAGAATATTTTTACTATTTCGAGCCCCGGGACATGTTTTTCAAGAACTGTGTCCGATAGGGTTCAAGACAATTTGCGGTTTTACTAATCTGATCTTTTTAAGCTTCCTTAGGTAATTACGCACTATTCTATATACTAAACTCTTACTTACTTTCTCCAAGTTGCGTATTCGGGATTGCCGGACTTAAGCTATCACGTCTAATTAGGGTTTTGTTGACTTTAGGGTTTCGGTTGACTTTCAGATTAGGGTTCTAAGCTAAACCGATTCCAAAAATTTGGCGGTTTACACCCATCCCCTAAGGACTTGATTTCCTTAATAAAACTTCCATTTTGAGTTTGAAAAATAGGTGTTTACATATCCTCTTTTCCTAGTTATAAATTTCATATAACTATCCTAAGATTCTAAATTTTCTATTTTGTAATTATTTCTTGTTGGACAATTTCTCTTAGTAGATCTACCATTAACTTACAAAAATAATTTTCTATTGTTACCTATTCTATAAGCTCTTCATTTTTTCATATAAAAATCATGTTTTGGAGTTGAAAAATAGGTCTTCAAAATACAACTCTTTTTCCATCCGAATTACAAAAGTTTGTTTTGATGAAACCAAATTTGTTCTTGAGCTTTTTAGCTCATCTTCATAAATATCCTCACTTTTAGAAATAACAAAACATTTTTTTTACATAAGAAAAAAATCTTTATGACCATTCATTCATCTTAAGCATCACAAATGCATTAGATCTCCAATACCATGTAAGAGAATAAATGTTTAAAAGCTAGATCTAAGTGTAATGATCATGTTAAATACATAAAATGAAGTATACTACTTACGACAATAACGTAGTAACAAGATTCCTACATGAAATTATCACTATATGAACACATATTATGATCATGGTAAAAATATAAGCTTTAATCACTAGATCCACAACTTGTGATGGCTTGATCTTCATGTTCTAGTGGTTTCATGTCCCTAGCATAAAGGTCATGGGGATTTTTATGAATCCACATATGAATGATCTTGCCATTACATATTTTTATAGTGGTAAAGTTTAGATCTATTCCTATTTAGGGTTTGAAACAAGAAAGCTTAAAGAAAAATTTGTTGTATGAGTGTGTATAGGGGAGGGGAGTGTCATGGCACACTAGAGAGAAAAGGAGAGGAAGTTTGCAAAATTTGCAAAAGTGAAAATAAAGAAAGAGAATGAAAACATAAAAGAATATATATAGTGAGGGTTATTAGGGTTTTGTATGATTAAATAAGAGAAGAAAAATAACACAAATTGAGAGGAAAAATGGAAGGTGGTGCGCCGGCCATAGAGGGGAAGGGAGAGAGAGAGTTTTGTAATTTTCAACTTTAGTTTTGTGTAACAAAATGTCATAATTTGCATGGGAAAAGAAAATGATAATGAGTGAAGTGTAAGGATGTAAAGTAGGGGTATGGCTTGTGAATGTGAGTAGGGTATGGGCTTATACTTGTGAATACTAAAGAATAGTAGATTAGACAACTAAATTACTGGTTAGTAAAGAAAATACGATATAAAAGTTATAACTGTGATTTTTATAAACCGAAAAATTATAATAAATATATTTATGAATTCCTTATTAAATTCTGGTTTGAATGAGTATTCTAAAATACTTTTCTAATTTCGAGTCCCGGGGCCGGTTTTCTAGAACGGATCCCCATCGGGTTCGAAACAGATAATATCTCGAAAACTGATCTTTTTATGTTTTGATATATTCTTTAGAACTATAATCTAGCTCAACTTGCTCTCATAAGTTCTATGGTTTTATTCTCGATGGAGCCAGACCTAGGGTTTCTAGGTTTCTTTCTAACCCTAGATATTCCGGTTTAAGGTTTCGATTTCCGATTCAGCTCTCGAAGTCAAGATTAGTTTATAAAGAAAACCGGGGCTTAAAATGTCAAACCAAGTCAATGATGTACTTTGGTCAATATCCTTCTTGTTTGCTCTACTGCAGAATTTGATCAGCTATTAACTAGACTGCTTGGCTTTAATGTGCTTAGTTTGGTCAGTGTTTGGTTGTGTTCTAATTGTTTAGCCCTTTAGTTGGTCAAGTGGTTCAATGTTTGGACATGAGCACTCTTTGATCAACATAGGAGCTCGATGATAACATGTGTGCAGCTCAAATGGAGTTTAGCTCAGCATGAGCACCATAGACACTTAATCGACTTGGTCAATCTTGGTAAAATTGTAGGTCTACACTACTATGAAAAGAGACACGTCAGACTGCTGATAACTTCTTTTTACTTTATCATTTTTGCATGAATTTAGGCTTAATTTGATGCATTCTTGAAAAAATTCCTTTAAATCTGTGCTTTTAATGTTTAAATGTTGTTTTTAGCTCATGGAATCAAAAGAAGTCAAAATAAAGTGTTTTGAATTAGATTTAGAGCAAAACAACAGTAGATCTTAAAGACAAAATTGGTCGAGCCCTGCGAAAGTGCCTACCAAAGCCTAAACATCAAGGAAAAATAAGGCAAAATGGTCTGCTGCGTCCTACATCAAGCCATCAACATGACTTTCGTCATATGTTTTGAGACGATCGAGCCATAGACTTGAAGAATAGCTTCTATCATGCCACACTATCGAGCCTTAGATTTGACCTGCGACAAATGCTGGATGAAGATCAAACCTTTTGCTTAAAAAGTATAGTTTAGGTCGAGCTCAAGTGTTGAGGCCTCGATGCACTCCATTTACCCTTTAGCTGAAAAATGGACAAGAACTTGAGCCTTTCTAACAGATAGCCATAGATTAGGTTGAGTCCTGACATCAAAGTGTTGCTCGAGCCCTGGATGCGCTCAATCTTACCCCTTAAAAAGTTATCATGCGTGGATTTTATGCATGCATTGCCTTGATTCAAGTCTCATGGAAATAAAGGACGATTCTGCTATAAAGAATGTAACGCCATAAAGTAAGGCATTACAACCCGCCACGTGTCCTCTCTTGATTAGGACACACTAAGGCTCTAATATCCACAAATTTTCAAATATCACCTGTATAACTCACAAGGTATAGAAGAAATCATATGGTCCTCATAAATAAACATTCTGATAAATATAAAATCTTCATAATCAGAAAAACTAGACATTGTTAACCTAACTGCAGGTCAACAAGTCAAACCATATCCTAAAACTGTCCCCACATGAAATCTCCAAATACAATATAAAATTTCAATAAACAAAATATAAATCAATCATTAAAGTCTTCTCAGATCCATCCTATATCATCTATGACTAAACAACTAGTCAACAGCAGGGTAGTCAGGGCTGCTAACGCCATCCCCATCCTCATAGATGATATCAAAACCCGAAAGATCATAAATCACATTATCATCACCTGCACCTGAAATGTAATAGAATGAGCGGCGAAGCCCAGTACGATAATATCCAACCAGTTCAAGCAAGGTTATGCACAAACAACATATATATAAATACATGCAACTAAACTAAATGCATACAACAGTTTATTATCTATTTTAGTCCAGCAAAACAACACAGTTCAGATCTAGTATACATAAATCCTGAACCAGAGTAACTCAGACTTGCTATAAAAACATCCAATGATTTGAAAATAGTTAATCATATATACATATATGGATGAGTGGGTACTCCCCAAACATCCCAATTCCTGAACACTAAATTCTACGGAATCATTTCTTAGCACGAGTCCACTCGGGACAACCTCACACTAAGATCATCAGGGTGCCTCACCAGTATCACTGTCTGCCAGGTCTTTACTGGTCAAAGCCAAACACAACCAAGCAGACAATTATTAAGCCGAATATTTATTAAGTTCATTATGCAATTTATTCCTACATCCATTCACAAATTCTAATCTACAAGCACATACAACAAACAAAGGATTGGTCGTACCTTTCTAAATTTCAGGAATCCAAATCAAATCTTCAGAATTTGATACAACAACACAAAATCAACCCAATCTCCTCCAACTCCTATATTCACATCAGCAACAATTCCAAATGTCCATGTTACAATATATATATATATCAACAGACATGATCACAAAATCTTAACATAAAACAACTATCTAAACTAACCTGATATAGAATTTCTCAAACTCGATCTATACTGATCAATAATCCCAAGCACTTCCAAAGATATCAAATAACGGATATTTGAAATCCTTAAATCAGAATCTTACGAAACCCTATAAAACATCATATGATCAACATTGTAATATCAAGGCTGTCCAATCTTGTATAAAAGGATTCAAAACTTATACTTACTATTATGGAACTTATAATATTGTTTCTCCTCTTCCTATTTTGATCAAAACATGAGCTAGGTTTATTCTTCAAAATCCTTCATGAAACATTTCATCCAAATCATAAGATACTTATACAAATTTGTATATAATCCAAATGAGAAGGTTAAGATCACTTACTTTTAATTTGTAACACCCTCCTATTGATTCTCCAGGCCTAGATCACCAAGAATGCTTCAGAACTCTCTCATACGAAGGGGAAACGATATAAGGAAAAGTTCTACCGAAAATGATTTTCGCGTCTCGTATTTATAGAAATTTGGTCATACGCCGGCTCTACGCCGGCGGCGTGATGTGCTGTATAAGTATTGAATTTTAAAGCATATTTCTAGCAAGCGTACTAGGTCTTCTATTGTAATATAGCATGAATAAAGTGTCGATCCCACGAGGATTTACTAACTACTAGACAATTATCAACTAATACTAATATCTAGGCAATTGATCTTTTTAAGATGATTAAGTTAAACTAACTTATCTAACTAATTATCTATATGAATGCAACGAGCTTTTTAAAGAGAGGGATATGGTCAAAAGTGTGGGAAGGAACAAAATCCACTTTAAACTATTGCCAATCAACTTGAACTCAAGTTATAATGATAATTAGATTCATGAACATTCATAAGAAATTATCAAGATTTAAAAACAAAGTTTAAAAACCTTTTAAACCACAAAACAATTCAATAACTTCCGTTAAATAAATCATTAGTGGAATCAAAATTACAATCATAAATCTCCCGATTCTATAATTGACTAATACTTTATATTAAAATCTCCTAATTCCTTAGTGAGAAATCAACATAAAACATTGCATTAATATTTATGGACAATTTCTAAACTAGATTAAACTACGCCGCTTCCGCAATTGCAATTTAATCTTAATTTATGAATTCATATGAACTCTAATTTCCCTTCCGAGTTACTAGAATTCTTATACACCAAAATATGATGAATAATCAGAATTCAATATGAATATTTCATGATTCTAAATATCTCATAACATGGATTCAAAAATCATCTTAGCATGTTTAAAGTTTCATCAACTTCCCACAAAAAGGATTTAGCTACTCATGGTTGATGATTCAATAATCAGATAAGAAATTGCAAATGATTTCATTATGATTAGAATATTCAAGTATATGAATTGCATAAAAAGAATAAGAGTAGAAATCACTAATTCAAAATACTAAAGCTTCACTTGCAAATCTTGCATAACTTCAAATATCTCTTCAAAAATCTCTTATGAAATGCCTATTCTAAATATTCTTAGAGCTACTTGTAATGTGGAATGGATTATTGGAGTATTGGATACTTGGATGATTCTGAGAGTGAGGAGAAGACCCCCTATTTATAGGAAAAATTTCGTGCAAAACATTGAATGAACTTTGCTGTTTCACAATGTACGCCGGCCATTATGGATCCTATGCCGGCGGCTTACAGGCGGCGTATCTTCAAATTGTCCTTTACGCAGTTAGTGCACTGGCAGCCTTCAATATCAGTTACAATGTAGGCCGCTTCAACGCCGGCGGCTTTGAATGTAGATCTAGCCGGCGTATATAGTCAGAAATGAAGCGTTGGGCTAATTTATAACGAACGCCGTCCCAAAACCGGCGGCTTTAACACCGGCGTAGGCATTCAAACAGATGTTTTGCTTCATTTTCCACCAAGCGTTGGATATCTTCATGTCGCTTCAAATCTATAGTGTACGCTGCCTCAAGGCCGGCGGCTTAAGTGCCGGCTTTTAATGTAACTCCTTCAAAGCTGGTGATGTTTCATTTCTGGGCTGCCGGCCTTCATGTATGCCGGCTGCTTCATCTTCTACGCTGGCAGCTTTGAGGCGGCTTTGAATATGGTTTAACTTGTGCTGGGCAAAGCTGGCTGTGCTGCAACGGCCTTGGATTTTACGCCGTCTAAAAGTCGACGGCTTTCAATGATGAATTGCAGGCCTTGACTTCAATTTTTCCTCTTTTCAATTCAAATTTTCTTGTTTTGATTTCTTTATCCAAATTAGTCCTGAAACATAAAATTTAATGAAAACAAATATCCATTCTAGCACCTTTTGATTATCAAGATTTGTATAAAATATGATCTTATCACGGCGTACCTTGCCGGCTTACACCATACGCTGGCCAGATCTACACGAAGGCCGGCAGCGTTCATCGGGGCCTTGATTCCCAGAATTCAAACCATCCCCTCATACGCCGGAAAATCTTGGACCTACGTCGGCGGCTTTCATGCAGGTGTAGAAAAGAAACCCTATGAACGCCGGCAGCTTTCCTCCCAGCGTTAAGAAAAAGGATACTGTTCCCATCCTACGCCGTCTGTACGTCGGCGACGTATATTCTCCAGGAGGCGGTGTACAATGTATTACAGAGTACGCTGGCAAAATTTAAATCTAGGCCAGCGGCGTTCTTCATCAGAGATGCCAGCCTTAATTACAGGAATTAAGAAAATTAATCCAATTATTGTCAATCTTATTCTAACACGAAATTGATCAAACTTAACCTATTTTTATCATCAACATATAGGCATATTAGAATCTAGTAGCTTGTGAACATTTACCACTTAAAATAATTTAGTATATTACAAAGAATTTGCTAGCTCAACAAATAAAATCACCATGATTTCTGTACCGCATCTATAAATAGAGGTGCAAAGGCATACGATTAGTAATGTAGCATATATAATTATTACCTAACATAGTATAAAGAGAGAATTTTGAGGCAAAAGAACATTTTCTTTTAGCTTTAGAAATCTCAAGTTTTTTAGGTAAAATCATTTTAACTTATTGTTTGTAATTTTTGCAGGATTCTAATCTTAATTGAAATATTCTTTGATTAATTCAATATTATTTCTTCAGAATTCATGCATAATGTTTGTATCAATGGAAAAATAACTCCTATAGCTTAGGGTTTGTGAACCCAAATCCTAATTCATGTGATTTCAAATGCGCTTTTAATTAAATATTGACTGGATATTTGTAATTAGTAGCTTGAACTTATTTTCGTAGGTCTATAAAAGTGGTGTAACTTTTAAATTTATGTTTGATTTCAACTAGATTGAGAGATCATTCTTTTGAATAGATTTGTGGCTACTAATGGAGTTGCTCATAATCGCCTTGAGAGAGGGATGGTGAAACTTTCTGTTAATTGTTTTGAAATTCATTAGGTTGGTCTTAAAAACAAAGAATTATTAAACTTTATGCAAGTCTAAACCACTGATAACTTGTGAAGAGATTCCGGTAGTTTAGTTTAGTCCTACAGCTACTAACCTTGAGGGAGGCTTAAGGTTATACCAGTGAATCCGATAGTACAAATACACCAACATACAACTCTCTCTCTCTGAGTTTTGTTAAGAAATCACATGATAAGGAATTGATGAAGCAAACCTAGGGCTTCCATCTTGCATTTTTATAAACATACCTTTAATTGCCTTGAAAACATTTGTAAATTTCCACTAACCGTAGTATAACTTCTGTTTTTATCATAGCTTTCTAATTTTTTTTTTTTTTAGCTAGATAGTAGATGAAATGGGAGTAAGGTAGATGTCAACAATTACTTAAAATACGACCTAATATTTTTTATGCTACTTCTGTAGGTGTGCTTACTTGATGTTGGTAGTTGCTTCCGAAGTTGAACAGAACGTAATAGTTTTATAAATTTTGAAAACTTCAACTTCGTGATCTTTTAAAATGGTTTTAAATCCAATTGACTAATAGTGTTTTCTAAAATTAAATATAAAAACAAACCGACCAACTACTTTCAAGTTGCTGCTCGGATGTTACCGATGGTTGTGCATTCAAGCTTCTCTCAGTAGTCTATTACTCTATGCTTTGTTGGTTTAGCTCGAAGTTAGTGAAAAGTAAGTCGATTTTTCTCAGGTTCTAATCATTATGGTGTTCTATTCTATGCTCATGAAGCTCAGTTTAGGCACTTCATGCTCAAAATTAGATAGCAGTAGTTTAGCAAGGAGCATCATATTTACAAAGCAACTCAACTTGTGGCGGATCAGTAGGTTTGCTACTTAGATTTGTCTTGGGGCAGCTCAAATCACATCACTTGTGATGCTCTATGCTTTACTTAGTGTTAGATTGTTCGATGTGTTACTTGAAGTTCAATGGATCAAGGAGTATTTCTGTGCTATTATGCTAGTTTGCCAAGTTTCAAGAGTAGGTACTCAGTAACAGAATGATAGGTAGCTCGAATTTGGGTTTCAATAGGTGGTAACAGTTCAGAGTTCCTTGAATTAGGTAAGCAAGGTTTGAGTTTGGTACTGTAATGAAAGCAACTCATTCTGTAGATGTTCTACTTGGTTTATTCATCATGAAAGCTACTGCTTTTGCTTGGTTTTTTAACCGCATGTTGCTTAATTTAGGGATAGAAACTGGTTTGTTGCCATCAATGATGCTCGATTTGGTTAGAACATGTTTGAAACTTTGCTTTGACTTGAATAGAGGAAAAAAAAAATTTAGATGCAAGCTTTAGAGTTTCTAGAAAAATTTTTTTTTGGCATACGAAACTTCTAAAAGGAACTTCATTCAAGAATTCCTATACTTTAAAACTAAGCACAATTAAGCTATTTAAATTCTAGTTTTTATCATCCACATTTTTATCTCTTTTGATTGATTTTTACATATTTTAGCACAACTGATCCGAGTTCATGCAATTTAACAATCTATAATAGAAATACACCATGAAAGTGTCAATTTATGCATGAAAGTATGAAAAATATAAAAGATAAATGTGTAAAAATACACATTTATCACTCATTACCTACAACATTTGGCACCATTTGTGGGAAAAATCAAGAGAAATCACATCCACCTTCTCTCTAGATTATAGCTCCAAAGTCTTTCACCCTTCGACAATGGTAAGGCAATCATGAAGAAGAATCAACTTAAAAGTAGCATTGTCGTTGCTACACCTCTAGCTGTTGTCGTGCCTCTAGCTATTGTCGAGGCAAATGATCAACATTAGACAACACTCCCAACTATGGCAAACATTAAGGTCATTAATCCAAGATGCATATTGGAATTAGATAGCTTGTGCCATCAATTAGTTTAAGAGAACCAAGAGATTGAGTACATCAATACTTAACTTTAAGCCAAAATTATTGAACCAAAGGATTCCATAAATGCTCATATAGATGAAAAAGCCATCAGCAGCCACTACTGCAAAAGTAGATTGCTATCTCTACTGCCAAGAAGGTTACCCAAGCAACCACTCGAGCTAATGCATCGTTCTACAACTGCTTCATCACTTTTGGATGTGTTCCTAATGATTGTAAGAGACCTACTAGTTCATAAGACTAGGTAAAGCTTGCTTCCAATGCTTTTTTTACTGCCTTAAGCTTCTTAGTGCTTCAGAAGGATCTTTGAGGATCTCAAGCACCACAATGATGATTAATTAGGGTCAAATCATCCATGTCCTAGCTTAGTTTGAGCCCCTTAAGGACAACCTATGTCTTAACTTGCCAATCTTTGGTGGGAAACCACCTGTTCTGCTAGCCAAAGTCAACAATGTCATGCAAAGGTTATCCAACTGAAGGAGAGCTTGTAGAACACTTTAATAGCAAAAATAGCTCCTAATAAGCCAACATTTATTGATGCAATTGAGTCTTAGGTTTTTTTGAATGGAGTTGGGATCCCAAATCTAGAGACCTATTGATGGGACCACAGATCCTAAAGACTACCTCAGTTTTGATCTACTATGATAATCTATAACTTTTTTTGATGCTATTTAGTGCAAGACTTACCCCATGAACCTCTGAGGTGCTACCCAGGCATGGTTTAACAAGCTCCTTAAAGACAGCATTTCTTCCTTCATCCAATTTGCCAACACAACACACTTCATGTCAAGCAAGCACCCCTAAGAAGAGTACCTTATATCTTTGCACAGTCCAACAAAAGCTAGATGTACATCTGCCATATTACCTTACAAAATTCAACAAAGCTTGCATGGAAATTCTGAACCTAAATTAGGGTATAGTCTTCAAAGTGATCAAACAAGGTGTAATAACTAATGATGCCTTCTTCAACTCTATCTAAAAAAGGTAGCTCACTACCCAATCGTAAGTTAGGGAGACGACATAGAAGTACATTTGTTAGGAGGACACTAAGAATGTAAGGAAGAATATTGGTGGAATGTAAGCCTACCTAGGACGACGTTGGTCACCGAAGGGGCATATAAAGGACTGCCACGACTCTAATGGTGACTTTGGCTCTTATAACAAGAATAGGGACAATAAGATGCATTTTCATCTATACAACAAGTTCACTCTAATGAGGAAATCGATGTATGATGTGTTCCTGGATCTCAGGAAAGGAGATAATCTACCTCCCTCCCCATGAGGTCGAATCCCAAGCGCAAGACTCAAAAGAATATTGCCAATACCATCATTGCTGTGGTCACAGCATGAATGACTGTTGGCAAGTGAAGAATCCTAGTGCAAATGGCAATGATGGATGTTGAACTAAGTAACTAGCTCAAAAGTAAAAGACTGATAATGACAAGAACAGTAATGAAGGAAAGGAGATTCGAGATTGATGTGGTTAGCCTAAGGAGGAAGGAATAGCGAATGTTATGGCGAAGTCAATACGATAACCAATAAGCTACTTGTACCAAGCCAATTGAACACCTCATCGATCTTAAGCTCTAAAGAGGGGGACAACTGATGAGCTTGGAACCTAAAAGAATGAAAATCATTACTTCGATCTCCTTTTCCAACAAGGATCATAAAGGTAACCACATTCTGTAAGCCCCAGAAAAATTTTAGTAAATAATTCCAAGATGAACTTCAAAAATAAATCCTAAAAATCACTTCGAATTAAAACCAGAAATCTCCCAATCGTGAGAAGAATAAGAATCCTTAAAAATAAAATAGGAACTCAATATATTTCAATTCCAAAACCACTACGTACGACAAATTCTATAATTAACTCCAACTTATAAAATCGGATAATATAGAGCCCAAAAACAAATTATTAAAAAGTAAATAATGATTAACCTTCGGAAATAAAACTCAATCCAAAGAATTCTGAAAACGTGGAGGGATATTAAATACTTATAAAAATCAAACTTAAAATAAATTTCTCAAATCAGATATGTTGTATAAACATAAAATATCAGTTTCCAAATTGACAAAGGTATAAACCGAAAAGTTAACCGGAAAACTTAAGTCCACGAAATTCCCAAGAAAATCCCGTAGCCTAGATCCGGTAATCCTAAATCAAGGAGTCGGAATAAGAGAAAAAGGTGTAATTGGTTCGTATTAAGTCTAGGATGCTCTAAAAGATGAGATTAACGAATTTTCAATCTATTCCCAACCTGGTCAGGTACAGACTTCGAAAAGTGCGCCCCGGGATTCGAGATATTAAAATATATAGTATTAATACCATTAGACTCATATTTTTATAAGGATCTCTAAAATATCAGTTTTATAAATTTTTGATAATTAGAATTACCTGATTTTGTGATTTTATTTGTATTTTATTTCTACCGGTTATTAGCTAGTCTTTTGGTACTATTTACTATTATTCATTACACAATTTTATTATTCTTATAACGTATATCCCGATTTTCCTAGTAATCGAATAAACTTCGGAAACTGGAAAACAAAACCCTAAATCGGTCTAGTTCAAGCTTAGTGAGATGAGTTTAGAAACCCTAGATCCAGCTTTCCTTCGATTTCATAACAAAAGAAGTTTTATAAAATAAATTAATGCGAATTATTGTTTTAAGGTATATTTTAAACCTTATAAAGTTTTAATTTCGGAAAAATTTTTATTCCGGGCCTTCCTAAGCCCCATTACGGAAAAACAAGCCCCGGGACTAGAAACTCAAAAAAATATTTCGGAATACTCCTTAAAATCGAAATTTTATAAGGATTTCAAAAATGTAATTTTTATAATTTTCCGAGCTATAAAAATTATAGTTATAGCCTTTTTCCCGTATTTTCTTTACTACTAGTAAAGTAAATATCTTGTCTACTATTTATCACTATTCACAAGTACAACCTACACTACACACTACCCATACCCTATTTTTACATCCTTACAACTACTCAATACATTTTCTTTTCCAAGAAATTTTTGTTTCCAATTATATTATTACATTTTATTACACAAATTTCAATTTTAAAAAAAATTAGTTCTCTCTCCCTCTCCTTCACCATGTGGCCGGCGCAATTTCCCTCCCAATATGCCTCCAAATTGATTTATTTTATCTCTTTTATTACTTCAAACAATCCCTAAATTCACTAATATAAATAATCTTTAACTTTCTCTCTCCTTGATTTCATTTCCATTTGTCTAAAAATCACAAAACACTCTCTCTACTCCCTCCTATTGCCGTGAGCCTCCTTCCCATTTCACACACACACAACAAGCTCTTTTTTTCTTCATTTCCTCATCAAAGCCTTCCTTAGGTGATGGTTTTTAAGTTTATTACTACTTAAACTTGTAATGGCAAGACTATTCTTGTGTGTTTTCACCTTAAATCCCCATGAGCAAATGCTAGGGATAAGAAAACACTAACACATGAATATCAAGCCATCACAAGAGGTAGATCTTGTGTTTAATGAGTTTTTGTTGAAGTAATATTATGTTCATGCATATAAAAGTAGAGATCTTGCATGAAAAATTTATGTTCATATCTTTAAACTCATTTTCATACACTATAAGTTGTAGATCTAGTGTTTAGACACTCATGTTTTTCTGACATTCATGTTCATGTGAGTATTATGTGTTTTCATGCATCAATGATCATAAAAGCTTAGTCTTGCCTATATAAATATGTTAGATGGTAGATCTTTATGAATATAAGACAAGGAACTTGAAAAGAAAAAGTTTTTGTTAGAAATGTTTAATGGAAAATTCGGATGAACTTCAAAACCTATTTTAAAAACCCTTGAAACCACTTTGAAACTCATATTTTACATGAAAAATGAAAGGTATATGTAATAGGTATCTCTAAGTAATGATTTTTACAAGTTGAAATGAGTTTAGGCATGAGTAATGTGTAAAACAAGTAGTGGAATTAAGATAGAAAATTTTGAGTTAGTATTCAAGTTGTTAAATTCGCAATTTGAGATGATGCATATATAATCACCTAGTATTCAAGCTCAAATTGCATGTTTTATGTGTTAAATGAAGTCCTTAGGTAATAGATATAGTAAAGCTTTAAATTTTGATGCATTAAACAAGTTTTCTCAAAGGAAACATGTAAGAAATGAATTTTTCCCAAAATTCGGATTTTTGTGAAAAGCTTATTTAAAAATATTCTTGCAAAGTGAAAATTGTTAATTTTTATGTGGAAATGAAGGCATTAGATAGTATAGATGATGAAGACTCATTTTTATTTAGATTACAAATAAATTCTAAGAATAAAATCCCAAAACACTAGGGAGATGCAAAATTGGAAAAAGTGGATTTTTAAGAAATAACTATTGTTGGAGTCTTGTAAGAATTAGGAGTTCTTAAAGTTTCATTATCAAAAATCATCAAGATCATGCATATATTGAACTCATTACATGTCATTCATATTAGGAATTCAATCATATTTTATCTATACATGAATCATCAACTAGAAACATTTTTATTAAATGCAAAACAATTTTTCGGAAATGGAAAAGTTACAGAAGAGATCTGATCCCTCTGTTCCATGACCTAAATGTTTTCAAAACTTGGAATTAATAATAGAAATATATAGATCTTTCAAAGTAGATAGAAATCGATATAAAATTTTCAAAATTCTGAGTTAAAATGACCAAGTTCTGGCCGTTTTAAGTTGGAACTTCCGCAAATAACGAGAATCACGATTTTGTTTAGTTTAGATGTATAGTTTGAATTAGTTAAGTGATGAGATTCTCATTTGGTTATTCTTATTTGGTAGGTGATCCCAAGAACGACGATACCCTACCACCCGACTACTATTACTAAGAGACCGACGTACCATGGCCGAGTAAGTATCACTTTCGATTTCAATTATTGCTTGTGATTGTAATGATAGTTGCACTAGATGTTAATCAAAGATAAAAATGATGATTATGCGTGATGGGGTTAGTTGGGAATTATAATTGTCTGCTGTTGATATGTGAATTTGAATTTAAAGAATATCGAAGCCGGGTGATAATTCATTGCTTGTATATAGAGGAGCTAGAATTGATTGTCTGCTAATATTGTTTGGCCACCTAAAAGAATTGGATTAATCGCTTATTAGACATTCAATATAAATTTGAACTCATTCATATCACGATGGTGATGGAGCATTAGCATTGTTGGTTTTTTGTGATCCATAAAACGAATATGTTGGTTAATCGTGATCCATAAAACGAATATGTTGGTTAATCTTGATCCATAAAAGGAATATGTTAGTTAATCGTGATCCATAAAATGAATTGTTGTTCAGTTGACCGTGAGCTTAAACGGCGTCGTACCACAGGATTTGTTAATCTGCTAACCCAGGATGGAGGGCGCAAGTCCATCCACATATGATTTCCGGCTGGTCATATGTTTGTTGAATTCACGTGTTTGATGCATTTCACTTGATTGAATAATCACTTGTTTGAATGTTATGTCTTAATTGCGATATGAAAGTTTTCACTCACTAAGCTAGTGTAGCTTATACCCCAATAGTTTCCTATTGTAGTATGAATACTTATGGGTAACTCCGAGGAGCCGAGAACACCAGGTACAGTTCTTAGATATTGAGGAACTTTTGATGAGGCTGGGATCTAGAACTAGTCGCGGACTTCTAATCATGTCTCCTAAATTAGTGTTTGAAGGATAATATAAGGGATTTTGTGAGCCTAAGAACTCTTAACGTTGTTAACGGGGGTATGCCCCCTAGTTCATGTAATATAATAGTTCTATATGAGACGGTTATGATTTACATTCTTGTTGCTATGTATGTCTCCTTAAACTACTACGAAACAAAACATGGTCTCTGTATGTTGAGAGTGAGCCTTACACCCGATGTTCAAACTCATGGGAAGACTAAGGTTGCCTTGAGTTTAAATATTGAGTGTGGCGGATTGTCATGTGTAGGGTACTCTTTGGGGCGTGACAGTTTAAGTTGGTATTAAAGCATGGTTAAGAATCTACAATCATAACTGTAACCGATAGACTTGAGAAGTCGAAGGTAGGATGAGAATAAAATAAATAAGGCCTAGATAAGAATAGTGTGGGTAGAATGGGTTTTACAAATATGATTCTTTCTCCTTTTTGTGAATAGCTTACTCATGGTGAAGCCCATCGAGCGGCAAGGAAAATGCATAAGCAACTTGATGAGACCTTGGTTGAATACCGTTTGAGAATTAGGGTCTTGTGCGAAGACTTTGCTTTAGCTGGTCATCCCAGGTCAATCCAAGAGATGATTAATATGTGGAAAAGAGGGTTGATGAACACTGAATGGCATAAAGTAGTGACCAACCTCGAGTATTGCCCTATGAGGAAGAAATGTTAGTTGGAGCTTGAAGTAATCTATGCAGTGGAAAGGATTGCCGTCCATAAATTAAGGGAACCCATGCTGCAAGAAGCTACCTTTGTGTTGAGAAACGAAGGGAAACCGACCTTTCCCAATTTTCAAACCTAGAACCCAATTCGATATCTGTTTATTTATGCCCATGACCTGTTGGGAGATCATACCGACTGGCTTTGAGCGGTTGCTCAAAGTCACTTCTTTTGGTGGGGAGTGTATGGGGAAGTGATACCTCCACCCACCAACATGGCTCAGCCACCTCCACTAAGTGAAATTGGGTATTAACCCCACGATGAAGAAGTAGATGGGATAGAGGATGTGAACATTAACTATTCTGGAGGAAATTGATGAAAGAAAGGAAGTAGCATACAAAAGGAATTGAGAGCCAAAGGAAGGGAACGAGACCCATGTCAGACCCACAAGTCCAAGCTGAATTTTGTAGTTGCGACCTTGAAAGATAGGTCATAGTAGTCTGTTGCTCCGGATATTATCTATGTTTATTGCTTGTCGTGATGTTTTGCATTAGCATGTGCTTATTTCAATTCCCATGTAGGGGTCCCCGTACCTCCAGTTTAAGTTTTAATGAAAAGCTATATTGTGTTTTATGAAATTGAGATTTTTTTTTTATTTAAGTTCCTTGAATTATATTTTTCTTTTATAATTACTCGCTTGTATGAGAACTTCTGACAATTCCAATTTCCGATAGAAAAAGTTAATAATGTTACCAGAAGATTACTTAATTAAGTTAATTAAAGGTAATACAACCGCGGTAGAAAAAGAAGATGCCAAGAACAAAACACAACAAATGAACCCGCTATGGGGGAAAAGTAACAAGAGGCACCGTCGCCAACCCCACATATAGCCGATGCTTGAACTGCTTTACAAGTGACTTTAAGGTAACTGGCATAAGTGTTTGAATTTGTTCAACAATTTATGCCTGCTCTCAACCAGTACGAGTACAGTAGGGAGCCAATGAGGCAAGTCTCTTCGAATGGCTCAAATAAGGTTATATATCGATTACCGGGATCTAAATGGAGATACAATCAAGATTAGGTATCTTCTTTCTAAGGTCGATAATCAGCTGGACCGACTACAAGGGATAAGTGTATTTTCAAGGATCGATCTTCGATCAGGATACCCTCAGTTAAAGTATTAGGCTGGGGAAATGTACCAGAAACCACATCTCGGATTATACAAGGATGTTATAAATTCTTGATGATGACATTGGATTAACAAATGTTCTTGCTGCGTTCATGGATTGGATAAACCGGTTGTGTTAGCCTTTACTAGGTAATTCTGTGAAAAGATTTATGGATGATGACCTTATCTACTCATGGACGCGCGAGTGGCATGAAGGACGCCTATGCGTAGCATTACAAACCTTAAGAAAACATAAGTTATATGCCAAGTTCTCCAAGTGTGACTTCTAGCTGAGTAGGATTTCCTTTTAGACCACATAACATCAAGAGAATATATGTCTCGAGACCCTGAAAGGATAAAAGTGCGATGGATTGGAAAACCACCTAAACCAGTGATGGAGGTAAGAAGTTTTTCAGGATTGGTAGGTGTAAACCCCGGTTTTTCAAGTAGCCAAGATAACCCTAGAATCGGAAACCAAAACCCTAAACCGGAATAGCTCAAGTCTAGAGTGAGAACTAGGAACCCTAATTCCGGCTTTTCCTCGGTTTCCAATTAAGAAAATTTTCTAAGAAAATTTAATTTTGAATATAGTTCTTGATTATATTTCAAACCAAGAAATATCAGATTTTAAGAAAATTTCAATTCCGGGTCATCCCGAGACCTATTATAGAAAAACGTGCCCCGGAACTAGAATTTCAAAAAGTTACTTATGAGTACTCATTTGAACCAAAATAAAATAAGGATTTCAAAAATATATTTTTCATAATTTTCCGGCTTATGAAAAATACAGTTATAGCTTTTTTATTCGTATTTCATTACTACCGGAAATTAAATTGTCTTGTCAACTATTCCTCACTATTCACAAAGTACCACCTAGTCTACCTACTAGCACACTCTACAAACTCAACTCTTACCATCACTCAAATCAATCCCTTTTCTCCTCACTTTTTGTCCCTTAACCTTCTAAACAAGTTATGACAAGTCAAATATCAAGTTAAATCAATCAAAATAAAGCAAAATTTTTCAAACTTCTCCTTCCTCTACAAGTGATGCCGGCGTGAATTGCGCCCCCCCCCCCCCCCCCCCCCCCCCCCCCCCCCCCTAATGCTCCTTTTTGCAATTTTTTTTACTTCTTTTAACCTTATTCCACTTCATATATAAGCTATATTTTCTCTCTCTTTCTTCATTCACTCATTTTATAAACTTCACAACGTGGAAAAAGCCCTCAAAACCTCTTCTTTTCCCCTGGCTGAAAGTTCCAAGCTCCCCACACACCCACACAACTTTCATTTTCTCCTTTTTATCTTCATTTGTCTTCAAGTAAGTAAGCTTCCACTCCTTCCACTCATAGATCTTTGTTATGGCTAAGTGATTCTTGGATATTTCAACCAAATGTCCCCATGATCTTTTGGTAGGGACAATGAGATATCAAACAAGAATACCGAACCATTACAAAGGGATCTAGCATTTAAAGGAAGTTTTATGCCAAAGCTTTATTTATCCATCAAAAAGTATTTTAAACAAAAGATCTTTTATAAAATATAGTTTTTATGTTTTCAAAACTCATTTAAGCATTTGAAAAATAGATCCATCATTTTATTACTCATAATCATGTAGGCATTTAAGGTTTCATTATTATTTTGTGTTATGTGCATTAATAGTCTTTAATGCTTTTGTCTTTAGTAAATAACCTTCTTAGTATATAGATCTATGGTTAGATAAGTTAATAAAGTCAAAAAGGAAAATACTTTTCAAGAAATAAACTTGTGTAAATTCGGATGACTTTGAAACCTAGGTCAAAAACACTTTTATCAACTTCTAAACAATATTTTACAAGAGAAATGAAGCCTATGGTAATAGATAATGTTTAGTAGTATTTTTCATGAGTCTAAATGAGATTTTCTAAAGAAAATGTTGGAAACAAGAAATGAAGTCCAATAGAAGTTTTGAGCTAAAAGTCATATAGACAAAATTCGTAATAATGGATGGTTAGAAAACACTATTTTTCCAACTTCAAAAATGGTATTTTCTTAAATAAATGAAGTCCTTAGGGTATAAGTATAATAAATACTTAAAGTTTTAGTATAAAATATATTTTTCTAAAGGAATCAACTTGAAAGGGAAATTTCTAAATTCGGATTTTTGGAAACCCCATAGTAAAGACCCACTTAAAAGTTTATAAATGAGGATTTTATTAAAGAAATAAAGGCCTTAGGATATAACTAATATAAGGGTCAAAATTTCTTTAAAAAGTAGAGTTTTCTAAAGAAAATCCTTGTAATATGTAGGTTGACCAAGTGTAGTAAACTCACTTGTTAAACAATGGTATGAAATGGTTTTCTAAGAAAAGTTTATTTAAATTCTTTAATCTAAAAAGTTATAAGAACTTAGGCTCATTAAGTTCATATCATGACATTCATGATAGGGAAAATCATTACCATTGCATTTAGTTTCATTTTGTACTTAGGAATCTCAAGTGCATTCATGAAAACCACATTTTTGGAATCAATGTGCCTGCTGTACAGATCTGATCCCTCAATTCCGAGGCTTAGATATTTTCAAAAACTTGATTTAAACTTCATATTTAGAAAGCTCTTCCAATAGATAGAAATCGATATAAAATTTGCGAAATCCGACTTAAAACGACCAAGTTATGGCCATTTTAAAATGGAACTTCGAAATGACGCGAATTTCGATTTCACTAAGTTTCTTAGAGTTTTAGTATCCTAAGATGTAGAATACTTATTAGGGTATTTCTTATATGAATAGGTGAACCCGTGGACGTTGATTCTTTGCCTCCGGATTATTATTACTAGAAGAAAGGCGAACCAATGGCGGAGTGAGTTTTTCTTCCCGATTCATTTATTGTATGTGCTTGTAAAGTAGTGCACTAGATAGGTCAAATAATGAAATATGAATGATGGGGATTAATGGGAAATTTAATGATTGATGATGATGAGAACTCCAAATTAAGAATATCGAAACCGGGTGATAAACTTTTGTTGTGTAGTTAGCTATGATGGATTGTCTGAAAAATTGTTTGATCGCGTAAGTAAAATGGCTTAATCAACTACTTGGACTAATGCTAAATTGACATGTGCATATCACAAGGGGAAGGAGCATTAGCATTTGTAGGTTAGTCGTGAACCATAAACGACATCGAATAATCATAGATTAGTCGTGAACCATAAACGACATCGAATAATCGTAGGTTAGTCGTGAACCATAAACGATATCGAATAATCGTAGGTTAACCGTGAACCATAAACGGCATATTGTTAGTACCGCAGTAGTAGTTAATCTGCTAACCCGGGATGGAGGGCGCAATTCCATCTACATATGATTTCCGGTTGGTCATATGTATGATTGAACTCACGTGTTTGATGCATCCACTTGCTTGATTAATAACTTGATTGAATTATTGTGACATAAATGTTTTTGTGGCAGATTACACTCACTAAGCTAGTTAGCTTACGTCCCTATAGTTCATTCCTTTTGTAGCTTTCCCATTTGTGGCTTAGGCGACGTGACCCGGCTGAACAGGTACAGAAGCTAGGAGTTTCCCCTAGAAGTTGGAATTTATGTTTTAGACTTCCATAGGAAACTTCTAAGACTTGGATGACTGTATAAGACCGTTAATTATTCTTTTGCGGGGAATGCCCCTTAGAATTTGTAATATTTATTATGTTTCATGAATTATATCCTATGCTAATGCATGCCAAATTAAGCTTTTATCTCCATTCGGACTTGTACTCTATTGTTGTAAAGGTACGCCTTACATCTATATGAGACTCTCGAAAGACTAAGGCGGTAATTCGGGAATCTATATGTATGTGGCGGACTGTTACGTTTAGGGACCCTAATGGGCGTGACAGTTTAAGTTGGTATCAGAGCACTAGGTTATTAAGCATGACAATAGAGTTTAAAAACCGAAACCTAGAATTAAGTAACTAGGATAAAATTGGAGTTAAAGCTAGGCTAATTAATAGTTTTCTTGTTGTAGGTTTCTTTGGGTGAAACCCGTGAAAGAGCTAGAAACTTCACAAAAAGCCTGAATGAGACTATGGTGGAATATCGGCTAAGGTTAAGGTGTTATGTGAAGACTTTGCATTAGTGCAACGACCTAGAACTATAAAAGAGATGTATAAATTGTGGAAAGAAGGTCTAAGGTATACAAGATGGATATCAGTTATAGATCAACTAAGATATGATCCGATTAGAAGAATGGACCATAATGGAGACTATTTATACTTTGGAAAGAGTAATGGTGGAATATGCTGGCGAACCAATGCTAAGAGAAGCTACATTTATCTTAAAGAATGAAGGAAACCCCATCCACCCAGATTTTAGGATGTGGCATGGTATAGGACCTCTCTATGTGCATGCCCATGACGATCTTGATGACCATAGAGAATGGAATCTTGCAGATATCAGGAATCACATATTGTGGCAAGCTAGATACCTTGATCTAGTACCATTTTTAGGAGGAGCTCCAGCCCCACAAGTAGGAAATGGAGGAGTGCATTTGATTAATGCCCCGGTTATGGAAGAAGATGATGCAAATGAAGGAAATAATGTGGAAGTGAACAACAATATGGAAGAGTCTGAGGAGGAGGAGGATCCTGAGGAGGACCCGAATTGGCAGGAAGAGGAAATGCCTAGATCTCCTACCCCACCAGCCATAGCTCCAGAGCAACCCAACCCCACCAGAACCAGTTGTATGGGATTTTGATAGGGATCTGGACATACCCGATAGTGGGAGGATAGAACCCGAGTTCACCCCACCATGTGGAAGGACATATACCCGGTAGGCGAGCGTCCCCCTGAGGTTGATGCCATAGCCCCCGGCCGGTAGTTCCGAACCTTGTGGGAGAATAATGAAGTTGACGATATGATGGGTGAATTCAGAGATAGATGGAACAGGATGTGGGAGGAAGCTGGAAGAGAAGTGGATAGAGAAATGGGAAATAGGAGTGAATCCAATATAGAGTTGATAGAGAGGAAACAAATCAAGAGGGAGATCAAGAGATGAGAGAAGAAGAAAGAGGAAGAGGAAGAGAAGAAGAAGAGAAGAAGAAGAGGAGGAACCAGAGCCTCTAGCCCGGCCCGCTAGAGAAGGAGATTGACTGTAAGGGCCTATCTGAGTCAGTTCATCCGAAAGGATGATGAAGGATCTTCTAGTCGAGGACGACTCCCTAGCCCCACACCATGATTCTGAGTGAACCATGGAGGAATAGAGTCAGTATCCCATAGAGTCCAATAGTATTTCTTTTGTTTAGTAGGCAATGCGGGATGCCAATTGCCTTAGGATCTCTTTATGGTTTAGTATGTTGTCTTTCCTTTCCTTGTCTTTTTCTTTCCATGTCCTTAGATGTTGTTAGGTAGACTTTATCGGCTAGTATCGGAAGATTTGATTTGTGTTGTCTAATTTTGTAAGCTTATTTGAAAAACAACTCTTGTACGGCACATCAAATCAATGAAGTATTATGTTGATTCCAAGAATGAAGTTTCACAAACATCATACTTTTGCATTAGTAGTAGACTACATTCATTATACTTAATTGCATAAACATATTCCATTCATATCATCATTGATTCAGAAATTCTTTGTTATTATGATTTCTTGATTTGGAATTCCTTTGATTGCTATGATTTCTTTACTCTAAGAGCCTTTTTGTGAACGATTGGAATTTTAATTTTCTTTGAGCCTTTTGTGAATTCTATATTTCTCTAAATTATTCCTAGAATTTTCGCAAATTCCTTAACCAAAGTTTTATAAGCCGCAAAACTTTGAAGAAGAAATAAAACTTATTAAGACATTATGTAACAGTCGAAACCGGAGAAACCGAAATAGGGAGCAAGAACCACTCCCAAGCGAGGCTAGTAGCGCGAACCAGCCAGATCACCCCAAGCTAACCCACCTGAAGCTGCTCAGCCCGATCCCCAAGTAGCAATGATGAATGCAATTGGGAATTTAACAAACATGTTTGCTGCATTCATCCAAAACCAAAATCAAAACCAACCCCAATCCCGAACCAAGTACAAGGGATTCGGCACCTCTACCACCACCTCCACCACCCCCGCAGTATAGAGGAATGCAAGCGGAGATTCCCTTACCACCTGAGGAGCAATCTATAATGCTCGTTATCCACCCCCTCCACCGCAAAGAGGATACCAAGGAGTTCCCTCCCCGATTTTATAAAGAGCAACCGCTACTTTGATGGGGCATTTGGAAAGCCCGATGAGGCAGAGATTGGTTAGCTCAAATTGAGCGCTCCTTTGCAGCTTACGAGACTCCACCACATCTCCGTTGGAGTACGACACCTACATGTTGAGGTATAATGCACGGTATGGTGGGAATCGAAGCGAAGGAGTTTGGCACCCCCGATTAGCTGGGAGACCTTTCGTAGAGAGTTCCTAGAGAACTACTTCCCCGCCAGCCTCCGAGTAAGGTACAGTGCAGATTTCTGCATGTGAGACAAAGAGGCAGAACGATTGAGCAGTACGAACGGAATTCAATCACCTGTGCAGTATGCTCCTGAATCATACAAAAAGTGAGGAACTGCAGAAACAAGTATTCTTGGAAGGTCTCGATGAAGACCTAAGGGTGAAGATACAGGAATCTGGATTGCCGACCTACCTTGAGGTAATTGAGAAGGCCCGTTGATTGAAGGGGCCAAGAAGAGAAGTATGTTGAACCGGACAAAAGAGTGTTCGGAAAAAGGCACTTTGACGCCTCCAGCTCAAGCTATAGAGGGAAAAGATTCAAGCCTTACCATGGATTAAGGATAACCCTGGTGGGAAGTTCAACCAAACCAAGTCCAACATTTCTTGTTGGAAGTGCAAAGGAAGCCACTACCCAAGACAATGCCCCAGCTGAAGGGCAAGTGTTTCTTTTGTGGCGAGGCAGGTCATCTGGTTTATGCTTGCCCAAAGAAGATGGCTATAACCTGCTACCTTTGCAAGGAAAAGGGCCACGTAACCTCCGAGTGCCCTCAACGGAAAAGTGGGACTACCCGGCCTTATGGAAATCCGGGAAATGATAACACCCAAAGGTCCGGTAGCAAGTGGAAGCCGTGCAGCCTCGGCCATGCATGGGATGCGGCTGTATAACTTTGAAGGCCAATGGATGATCGAGGATGATGAGGAGGAAGGCATGGAGCTGGCCGCACTGGACCAAGGACGATGTAGATGGCGGCTGTGACAGGTTAGTAACAAGTTCCTTTTAGATAAAGTTCTTTGTTTTCTTAGCAAGTTTTAAAAAGGAAAATTTAAAACTGTGAAAGAGGAAAAGTTGAAATCTGGAAACCTGGAATAGATAGCTGTTGAGTGATTAGGACCAAGTAGTGATAAATGTTTATGGTAACAGGACGCATAGGAGTAAATGGGAATGAAGCTTATGTGTTGTTTGATACGGGAGCAACCCACTCCTTTATCACTACCAGCTTGGCTAAGCAGCTTGGCTACCCATAGCCATGACAACCACAACCTTAAGGATTAAGACACCCACAGGTAGTGTTGTGTCGACCCGAGAGATAATAAAGGATTGTTTGCTAGAAATCCAAGGACATCTCAGCAAGCGATTTGATAGTCTTGGAGATGAGTAAATATGAAGTTATCCTTGGGATGAATTGGCTAAGTAAGGTTAAAGCCATTGTGGACTGTCAAAGAAAGATGATAAGTTTTGATGACCACAGGAAGGAGAGAGTAGACTTCCTTGGAGAGATCATGGTGCGAAGAGATTACGGGTTAAGCTCCTTCGAACTAATGATGGAAGATGAGGAAATTGTGCCAATAGAAGATGCCTGGATTAGAGAGGAGAAAGGAGAAAAGAGACATACCCGTGGTAAAAGTTTGAGGATGTATTTCCTGAAGTCTTACCCGGTTTACCACCAAAAAGAGAGATTGATTTTGAAATCACTCTAGCCCAGGTACAGAGCCGATATCAAAGGCACCATACCGGATGGCCCCGGTGGAATTAAAGGAATTAAAACCCAATTGCAGGAGCTTTTGGATCAAGGATTCATAAGACCCAGCGTGTCGCCATGGGGCGCACCGGTGTTGTTTGTAAAGAAGAAGGACGGGTCTATGAGATTATGTATCGATTACCGGGAGTTGAATAAAGTCACAATCAAAAATCGATACCCCCTTCCAAGAATCGATGACCTCTTTGACCTTCAAGGGGCAGTGTGTTCTCGCGCATTGATTTGCGCTCGGGTTATCACCAGTTGAGAATAAAGCCGGAAGATGTGCCTAAGACAGCCTTTCGTACACGGTACGGGCACTATGAGTTCTTGGTGATGCCATTTGGGTTAACCAATGCACCTGCTGCATTTATGGACCTTATGAACCGAATTTACAAACCACTCTTGGATAAGTGTGTAATCGTGTTCATAGATGATATTTTGATCTATTCCAAAACCAGAGAACAACATGAGGAGCACCTAAGGATGGCGTTACAAACCTTAAGAGAAAATAAATTGTACGCCAAGCTATCTAAGTGCGATTTTTGGTTGGATAAGATATCTTTCCTTGGACATGTAGTGACGGGAGATGGAATATCGGTTGACCCCGAAAAGATCAAAGCGTAGTGGATTGGAAACAGCCCGAAACGGTAACCGAAGTGAGAAGCTTCCTAGGTTTGGCTGGTTATTACCGCAAGTTTGTGAAGGATTTCTCCAAGATTGCCAAACCTCTGACTCAACTGACGCAAAAGAATGAGAAATTCGAATGGACAGATAAGAGGGAGCAAAGTTTCCAAGAGTTGAAACGGCGCTTAGTATCAGCTCCAATTTTGGTATTGCCCGACCCCGAAAAGCCTTACACAGTGCATAGTGACGCCTCTAGGAATGGCCTCGGATGTGTACTGATGCAAGAGGGAAAAGTCATTGCCTATGCCTCCAGGCAATTAAGGCCTCATGAACAGAACTATCCAACACATGATTTGGAGTTGGCCTGTGGTTTTTGCCTTGAAGTTATGGAGACATTATTTGTATGGACAAAGGTGTGAAGTGTACACAGATCATAAGAGTCTCAAATACTTGTTCACACAAAAGGAGTTAAACATGAGGCAGAGACGGTGGTTGGAACTCATAAAGGACTATGACTTGGGAATAAATTACTGCCGGGAAAGGTAAATGCTGTGGCTGACCTTGAGCAGAAAGAATTATGGAGAAGTGCAGGCCTAATCACAGAGCAAAAAGAGCTGATAAAGGAATTCGAAAGGTTAAGAATTGAATTCGTAGGGCAAGATGTCGAAGTGGAGATAGCAAATTTGGTTATGGAACCCACCTTGATCGACAGGATTAAAGAAGCCCAAAGATATGATGAGGCGATAAGGAAGATCAAAGAAGAAGTGCTCAAAGGGAAGTATAGTGACTTTACCCTGGATGATGAAGAGGTGGTTAGAATGAAAGGAAGATTATGTGTACCGGAAGATGAAGAATTGAGAAAAGAAATCATGAGCGAAGCTCACAACTCCGGTTACACTGTGCATCCGGGAGGTACAAAAATGTATCAGGACATAAAAAGCCACTATTGGTGGAATGGATTGAAGAGGGATGTGGCGGATTATGTTATGAAGTGCGCCGTGTGTCAGCAAGTCAAAGTGGAACATCAACGGCCAGGAGGATTATTAAAGCCACTACCTATCCCCGAATGGAAGTGGGATCAATTTCAATGGACTTTGTGTGTGGATTCCCGAGAACCTCCACTGGATGTGATGCAGTCTGGGTAATAGTGGATCGTTTGACGAAGTCAGCACACTTCCTACCAATTAATATGACCTATTCGTTGGACAAATTGGCTAGGATCTACATCAAGGAGATTGTGCGACTCCATGGTATTCCAGCGGGAATCATTTCAGATCGGGATCCAAGGTTTGTTTCGAAGTTCTGGACGAGCCTACAAAAGAGCCTAGGCACCAAGTTGCATTTCAGTACTGCCTACCATCCTCAGACAGATGGACAGTCTGAGCGAACCATTCAGACCTTAGAGGACATGTTAAGGGCTTGCATATTGGAATTCAAAGGAAGTTGGGATAATCATATACCCCTAATCGAGTTTGCCTATAACAATAGCTACCACTCAACCATTCAGATGCCACCATACGAAGCCTTATATGGACGGCGTTGTAGGTCCCCTCTGTTTTGGGATGATGTGGAAAAGCTAGCTATTGGTCCTGAATTGGTTCAGAAGCAGCTGATAAAGTCCGGGTTATTCAACAGAAAATGAAAGGAAGCTCAAGACAGACAAAAGAGTTGGGCTGATCTGAAGAGAAGAGAACTGGAATTTCAAGTAGGCGACATGTCTATTTGAAGATAAACCCAATCAAGAGCATAAAGAGGATGCGGGCTCAAGGGAAATTAAGCCCAAGGTATATTGGACCCTTTGAAATTTGGAAAGAGTGGGAGATTTGGCCTATCGGCTAGCCTTACCGCCGAACTTGTCGGGAGTTCATAATGTGTTCCACGTATCAGTGTTAAGGAAGTATGTACCTGACCCTGAGCGGATAGTGGAGTTGGAACCCATTCGGTTAAAGGAAAATCTCACCTATGAAGAGCATCCAGTAGAAATCTTGGATAAGAAAACTCAGAAGCTTCGGAATAAAGAGATCCGATTAAAGTATTGTGGAGAAACCACACTTCTGAGGAAGCAACTTGGGAAGCTGAAGAGGAAATCCGAAGGAAATACCCCGAGTTGTTTGAGAATCAAGGTACGTCAGTTCAGTTTTGAGGACAAAACTCTTTTTAAGGTGGGTAGGTTGTAAACCCCGGTTTTTCAAGTAGCCAAGATAACCCTAGAACCGGAAACCAAAACCCTAAACCGGAATAGCTCAAGTCTAGAGTGAGAACTAGGAACCCTAATTCCGGCTTTTCCTCGGTTTCCAATTAAGAAACTTTTCTAAGAAAATTTAATTTTGAATATAGTTCTTGATTATATTTCAAACCAAGAAAATATCAGATTTTAAGAAAATTTCAATTCCGGGTCATCCCGAGACCCATTATAGAAAAACGTGCCCCGGAACTAGAATTTCAAAAATTACTTATGAGTACTCATTTGAACCGAAATAAAATAAGGATTTCAAAAATATATTTTTCATAATTTTCCGGTTTATGAAAAATACAGTTATAGCCTTTTTATTCGTATTTCATTACTACCGGAAATTAAATTGTCTTGTCAACTATTCCTCACTATTCACAAGTACCACCTAGTCTACCTATTAGCACACTCTACAACTCAACTCTTACCATCACTCAAATCAATCCCTTTTCTCCTCACTTTTTGTCCCTTAACCTTCTAAACAAGTTATGACAAGTCAAATATCAAGTTAAATCAATCAAAATAAAGCAAAAAATTTTCAAACTTCTCCTTCCTCTACAAGTGATGCCGGCGTGAATTGCGCCCCCACCCCCCCCCCCCCCCCCCCCCCCCCCCCCAAAAAAAATGCTCCTTTTGCATTTTTTTTACTTCTTTTAACCTTATTCCACTTCATATATAAGCTATATTTTCTCTCTATTTCTTCATTCACTCATTTTAAATTCACAAAGTGGAAAAAGCTCTCAAAACCTCTTCTTTTCCTCTTGGCCGAAAGTTCCAAGCTCCCCACACACCCACACAACCTTTCATTTTCTCCTTTTTATCTTCTATTTGTCTTCAAGTAAGTAAGCTTCCACTCCTTCCACTCATAGATCTTTGTTATGGCTAAGTGATTCTTGGATATTTCAACCAAATGTCCCCATGATCTTTTGGTAGGGACAATGAGATATCAAGACAAGAATACCAAACCATTACAAAGGTGTAAGCCCCGGAAAATTTCAGTAAATAATTCTACGATGAACTTCGAAAATAAACCCTAAAAAATCACTCCAAATTAAAACCGAACTTTGAACGAGTCCCGAAATATAAACAAAAGTAAGAATTCATTAGTCTTGAGAAAATCTAAAAATAAAATAAGGACTACAAAAGTCCTTAAGTCCAAAAACCATATGTAAGATAAAGAGCTTACCTAATCTATAATTCATAAAATCGGGATAAAAATAAAACACAGTGATAATTTGCTAAAAAGCAAGTTAATCCATAACATGACAATTTGAAGGATCAGGAAATCACCAAAGGCCAATTCCATAATTAGGCTTTGGCACGATTGAGAAAACTTTATTTGCCAATAATAAAATATAGACTTTGGAAATTCCCCAAACGACCAGACTAATAATCCTAAGAGACGGAAATCACAACAAAGCCCTAACGATCAAATCAAACCCCCAAGAATCATAGAATGAGTTAGAAATTGAAATCTCGTAATCTTAAGAAGGAAGAATTCAAGAAAAAAAATAACAAATTAGATAATCCTTAAGTTAACCAATTGTTCATAAAACCTTAAATCGAAGCAAAAATAAATTCGAAAACAAAACACTATGAAGATCCTTTTTCAAAGCAAATTATAAAAATCAAGATTTCCCCAAAATCATTCCAAAAATCGATACTTGACTCAAACTCAAGAAAATCATATCTAGTAACCATTACCGATATAACTCCGGATATAATAATTCAATTCAAGATTTCCGAAAGCAGTGAGAGATATTAAATACTTATAAAAATAAAATTTAAAATAAATTTCTCAAACTAAATACGTTGTATAAACAGAAAATCTCAGTTTCCAATTTGGCAATATCTAAACCGGAAAGTCATCCGGAAACCCTAACCGGAATACAATAGTGTAAGTCCGGCAATCTAGTGCCCCTAACCGTAGGGACCGAGATGTAGTTTAATATATAGAATAACTAAGTTTGTTATAATTATCAGATTGGTAAATTTTTGACCTGTTTCGAACCCGTTCGGATATAGACTTCAAAAACGTATCCCGGGGCTCAAGATATCAAAAATATACCATTAGTATCGTTAGACTCGTAAGTCCACGAGATTTCTAAATATATCAGTTATATAATTTTTCGGGTTATAAAAGTTATAGTTATAACCTTTTTACCGTATTTTCCTTTCTACCGGTAATTGATTATTCTTTTGCACTATTCATTTTATTTCATTACACAATTTTATTATTTTTATAATGTATACCTGGATTTCCTAGTAATCAAGTAAACTTCGAAAACCAGAAAATGAAACCCTAAACAAGTTTAGTTCAAGCTTTGTGAGAAAGGCTTAGAAACCCAAATTCCGGCTTTTCCACGGTTTCCAAATAAGAAACTTTTATAAGCAAAATTAATTTTGGATATAGTTCTTGATTATATTTCAAACCAAGAAAAGATCAGATTTTGAGAAAATTCCAACTCCGGGTCATCCCGAGACCCATTATAGAAAAACGTGCCTCGGAACTAGAATTTCAAAAATTTCCTTATGAATACTCATTTGAATCGAAATAAAATAAGGATTTCAAAAATATAAATTTCATAATTTTCCGGCTTACGAAAAATACAGTTATAGCCTTTTTATTCGTATTCTATTACTACCGGAAATTAAATTGTCTTGTCAACTATTCACTACTATTCAAAAAGTACCACCTATACTACCTATTAGCACACTCTACAATTTCAACCCTTACCATCACTCAAATCAATTCCTTTTCTCCATAACTTTTTGTCCCCTAACTTTCCCTACAAGTTATGACAACTTACACATCAAAGACAAATCAATCAAAACAAAATAAAATCAAACGTTTTCTCCCCCCTCATGAATAGTGACCGACGAAAATGGCCCCCCTCCATGCTCCAATTTGCAATTTTTCTTTCTCCATTGAACCTAATCTCATTCCTTATATATACTACATTTTCTCTCTCTTTCCTCATTCTTTCACTTTTCAAATTTTTACAAAGTGGAAAGCTCTCAAAACCTCCCCCATTTCCCCTCCTTGCCGTGCCCCCCCCCCCCCCCCCCCCCCCCCCCCCCCCCCCCCCCCCCCCCCCCCCCCCCCCCCCCCCCCCCCCCACCCACACACACACACACAACTCTCCATTTCCTCTTTTCATCTTCTATTTACTTCAAGTAAGTAAACTTTTACTCCTTCCACTCATAGATCTTTGTTATGGCTAAGTGATTCTTGGATATTTCCAACCAAAGGACCCCATGAGCTTTTGCTAGGGTCAAGGATAGATCAAAACAAGAATACCGAACCATTACGAAGTAGATCTAATCTTTAAAGGAGCTTTCATGACAAAAGCTTTATGTTTATCCATCAAAAAGTATTTTGAACTAAAGATCTTTTGTAAAAATATAGTTTCTATGTTTCAAAACTTATGTAAGCACTTGATATAGTAGATCTACCATTTTACTACTCATATTCATGTAGGCATTTAAGATCTCATCATTATTTTGTGTTTATGTGCATTAATAGTCTTTAATGCTTTTGTCTTTAGTAAATAACCTTCCTAGCATATAGATCTATAGGTACATGAGTTAATAAAGTCAAAAAGGAAAACACTTTTCAAGAAATGAACTTGTACAAATTCGGATGACTTGAGATACCTAGTTTAAAAACCCTTTTATCAACTCCTAAACATATGTTTTACAAGAAAAATGAAGCCTATAGGTGATAGATAATGTTTGATGATGTTTTTCATGAGTTTAAATGAGTTTTTACTAAAGAAAATATTTCAAACAAGAGATAAAGTCAAATAGAAGTTTTGAGTCGAAAAGTCTTAACAACCAAATTCGTAATAATGGATAGATGGCTAGAAAACACTATTTTTCCAACTTCAAAAATGGTATTTTCTTAAATAAATGGAGTCCTTAGGATATAGGTATAATAAACACTTAAAGTTTTAAGTATATAATACATTTTTTCCTAAAGAACTCAACTTGAAAATGGACTTTACTAAATTCGGATTTTTGGAAACCCCCTAGTAAAGGACCCACTTAAAAGTTTATAAATGAAGATTTTATTAAAGAAATAAAGGCCTTAGGATATAACTAATATAAGGGTCAAAATTTCTTTAAACAAAGTGGAGTTTTCCTAAAGAAAATTCTTGTAATATGTAAGTGTAACCAAGTGTAGTAAACTCACTTGTTAAACATTAATATGAAATGGTTTTCTAAGAAAAGTTTATGTAAATTCTTTAAACCTAAAGAGCTATAAGAACTTAGGCTCATTAGAGTTCATATCATGACATTCATGATAGGGAAAATCATTACCATTGCATTTAGTTTCATTTTACACTTAGGAATCTCAAGTGCATTCATAAAAACCGCATTTTCGGAATCTATATTACCGCTGTACAGATCTGATCCCTCGTTTCTGAGGCTTAGATATTTTCAAAACTTGATTTAAGCTTCATATTTAGAAAGCTCTTCCGAAGTAGATAGAAATCGATATAAAATTTGTGAGATTCCGAGTTTAAATGACCAAGTTATGGCCGTTTTAAGTTGGAATTCCCGCTTAGGACGCGAATTACGAATTTAATAAGTTCGTATGAAGTCGTTGGATTAGTTTAAGTTGAAATACTTATTAGAGTATTTCTTCCTTTTTAGGTTATCCCGAGTTTGACGATTCCCTACCACCGGATTATTATTACTAGAAGACCGGTGATCCAATGGCCGAGTGAGTTTTCTCCTTGTTTTGTTACCTTGATTGTGCTTGTAATTAGTTGCATTAGAATTTTAGGAACAAGATAAAAATTGATATGAATGGGGATGGGATATATGATGAGACTGTGATGAATGTATGCCAAGGAATACTAAAGTATATCGAAACCACGATTTGATTGGATAACTGCATGGTTCATATTATTTATGTGTATGATATTGCCTGGTCACTCTAAAGAATGTATAAATATTTTGACCTAAGCAAAAATTAAATTGATCATGCATCGCATCGGACATATTGCATTTGGTAGCATGCTACTCCTACGCAGGTCGATCGGTATGGTCCGTTGTTGCCTCGTTTGGATAACGAGCCCGGTGCCAGAGCTCATTCTGGGGTACTAAGGCGCATGTGGATGCATCCTTGGATGAGCCTAGCCGAGTCGAGTGCTAAGAGCCGAGGGCCTGGGGACTAGATGCGGTCGTGTAGACTCAATACCATTCCTAACCTAAGATACGGAGGGCGTAAATCCGTTCTGTGCGTGGGTTCCGGTTACCCATGCATAATTGCTTGCTCACGTGCTTGTTCATGCATAGCATATGATTGATTAATAACTTGTTTGTTATGGTACGAAATTAAGGGAATTCTCACTAAGCTAGTGTAGCTTATACCCCAATAGTTGTTTAAATGAGCAGGTTATTCCAAGAATGCTAAGTGGGGACTGAGATGGTTGAAGTCGAGAATGACTTCGGGATTCCGGCAAGATATAAGAATGCTTGAAGTTTTTGGCTAAGCTTTATGTTTTGCTTTGTAATAGCTTTATGTAGTGAAGTCTTGAGATGAATGTAGTTGAAGTTTGATGAATTGTATTTTGAAGTATAGTGTTTTGTAATTGGAGTATAGTGGATTGTATTTCCTTTACATTGTTACTCAATTGTATCAACATAAAACGTATCATTCCGATGTGTCTCCTCTATGTGTTAGACACCTTATACATAATATGGAAGCCTTCGCGTGACTGAGGTGGTCATTCTTAGGCTTTAATATTATGTACGGCGGACTGCCACGTTTAGGGTACCCTTCGGGGCGTGACAAAAGGGGATCTAGCATTTAAAGGAGTTTTTATGCCAAAAGCTTTATGTTTATCCATCAAAAAGTATTTTAAACAAAAGATCTTTTATAAAAATATAGTTTTTATGTTTTCAAAACTCATTTAAGCATTTGATAAAGTAGATCCATCATTTTATTACTCATAATCATGTAGGCATTTAAGGTTTCATTATTATTTTTGTGTCTATGTGCATTAATAGTCTTTAATGCTTTTGTCTTTAGTAAATAACCTTCTTAATATATAGATCTATGGTTAGATAAGTTAATAAAGTCAAAAAGGAAAATACTTTTCAAGAAATAAACTTGTGTAAATTCGGATGACTTTGTAAACCTAGGTCAAAAACACTTTTATCAACTTCTAAACATATTTTGTAATGCCCTAAACTAAGGCATTACAACCCGCCACGTGTCCCTCTCTTAAAAGAGACACGCAAAGGCTCTAAATCTCAATACCACAAAATATAAACATATAGAAATTTCCATGAATGCACATTTAAGGGTACTCCAGAAGGAACAAAACCCATGAAACCTGTAATTTATAACTTTCAAATATCTCCTATAATATAAACTAAATCCGAGTTGGCAAAACCAAAGCCAACAATAATCTAGAAAAGATCTAACTTCCAACTTAAAATCATATAATCCTGTTTAATAAACTATTACATAAAAACCAATACTTCAAATCCTCAAAAAGATAACTAATCAAAATATTGTTTCAAAAATCTTCAATAACTCAAGAAATCTTTTTTTTTTTTTCATATGTCCTATATAACATCCTATTCCTCTGCAGTATAGTCAGGTCCACTATCGCCATCCCCATGATCAAAATACAGGTCATAACCAGACAAGTCATAAACAATATCTCCATCACCTGCACCTGAAAAAGAAAGGAATGAGCGAAAACGCCTAGTACGCCAGTCCACAAACAATATGCAAATGCACAAACAACATGTATAGATACGTGCAACTAACTAAATGCAAACAACAGGATTATTATCTTCATTAAGCCTGCAAAACAACACAGTTAGAATCATAGATCTCTGATCCCAAACTTGGAGTTACTCAGACTCCTGAAAAACAACCATATATCGAAAATAAATAATTATATACATATATTGGTGAATGGGTACTCCCAAACACCCGCGGCCATACTGCCAATAAACCTATATCTACCGGAATCATCTCCAAGTGCAACTCCACTAGGGACAACGACACACAAGGATCATCAGGGTGCCTCACCAGTATCACTGTCTGCCAGGTCTTTACTGGTCAAAGCCAAAGACATCCAGAAAAACAATTTAAGCCAAATAGAATTAAGTTCATTTATATATCTGTTCCTACAGGCAACAATCAGAAAACTAAACCTGCAAGCAAATACAACAAACAAGGAAAGGTCGTACCTTTTCCAATTCCAGGAACAAATCTCTCAAAATCCTCAAATTCTTAAAAACAACAAGAAATCTCCAAATCTCCTCTCAAGATATCATAACTGTAGAATCTCTTTGATCAATTCCCCAGAAATCCCAAACTCTACGAAACCCTAATTACATGAATCCAGAAAAAACAGAAAATCACCAACAAGAATCATTCTTCATTAAGCTTATGGATTAACGGAATAAAACTTACCGTAGATTTCTTCAGAATCTAAACTCAGATTTCTCCAACCAAAAATCATATCAGAACCCCAAAAATCATAACTTCTCCAAAACCCTAGATAGAAAAATCTATAAGAACAGGCATGATTCATCTAATATATATATTTGCATATCAAATCCGTTACACCAGAATGATAATACTTACTTGTTTCAATCTAATCCTTCGATTGATTCCCAAAAGATCAGATGTTGATGAAACTAGGTTTTCTCCAAAGAACTTCTTCAAAATCCAAACATAAATCTTAAGGAAACGAAATGATATACGAAGAATCTTGATAGATAAAGGCAAGATTACTTACTCTTGATCCAAATCTGATCTCCCTTGATATTGTTCTTCAAAAACACCCAAAAACTCTCAATTCTCTCTTTCTGGTCAAACGAAGGAGGTTACAAATGAAAAACACGAACCCTAGGATTTCTTATATAGGAAAAACTTAGGATAGGAAAGGATGGCACTTACGCCGGCAGCCTTCTTGCCAGCTTCCACAAATTTCATAAAGGTCCAAGAGTTTTACGCCGACGGCTATAAACTCTCAAAGGATAAGAATCTGGGTTTAGGATTTTGTTGGAGAAAAGACAGAGAAAGAATATATAGGGATTTGTGACTTTTGATCTTCTGTCATGTGACCAAAATTGTATTAAAATTTGATTTTTTGTTAACAAAGAAAGAATATATAAGTCGACGGTTTTCAACCGTCTTAAACGTACTCCAAATCTCTTAGGGTTTTGACTGAGGAATGGTGTGACAAACTCGTAGGTTAAGGATATATTTATAGAGATATGTTGTTTAGGAAAAACCCTAGGTTCATATCCAATTTAGGCTGCCAAATTCCATTCTTAATCAAGTTTTTGCCATGTGAACATAATAAAATTATATTTCAACTTTGACTATAAAACCTTTTTATTTAATATCCTTTGACTCTTTGACTCTTCTTAATAATCCTTTTATATACTTTAGGATTGACCATAAAATCCTCTTATTTTATATCAAATGACAAACTTGCCCTTCTTTATAATTTATTTATCTTTACATGCATATAAGCCTCTCCAATACACCCATAGTACAACCATTACATATATGTCTGTAATGGTTGTGCTATGGGTGTATTGGAGAGGCTTATATGCATGTAAAAAGGGTTGGGTGTAAGTCATGTGGGCTTCCCCAGTGTTACCACTTCACAGTAGCATCGCCCTCATCTGTAAACCCCGAAGTTCCTACCGGGAGGACTATCTCGCTCACAGCTTTTTGGGGACTACTGCTACGCATGGCGTGAAGGATTGTCCCACATGGGTTTGGCTCAACCCTTTTTACATGCATATAAGCCTCTCCAATACACCCATAGCACAACCATTACATATTTTACAAGAGAAATGAAGCCTATGGGTAATAGATAATGTTTAATAGTATTTTTCATGAGTCTAAATGAGAATTTTCTAAAGAAAATGTTGGAAACAAGAAATGAAGTCCAATAGAAGTTTTGAACTAAAAGTCATATAGACAAAATTCGTAATAATGGATATATGGTTAGAAAACACTATTTTTCCAACTTCAAAAATGGTATTTTCTTAAATAAATGAAGTCCTTAGGGTATAAGTATAATAAATACTTAAAGTTTTAGGTATAAAATATATTTTTCTCAAAGGAATCAACTTGAAAGGGGAAATTTCTAAATTCAAATTTTTGGAAACCCCATAGTAAAAGACCCACTTAAAAGTTTATAAATGAGGATTTTATTAAAGAAATAAAGGCCTTAGAATATAACTAATATAAGCGTCAAAATTCTTTAAATAAAGTAGAGTTTTCCTAAAGAAAATCCTTGTAATATGTAGGTGTGACCAAGTGTAGTAAACTCACTTGTTAAACAATAGCATGAAGTGGTTTTCTAAGAAAAAGTTTATTTAAATTCTTTGAATCAAAAAGGTTATAGGAACTTAGGCTCATTAGAGTTCATATCATGACATTCATGATAGGGAAAATCATTACCATTGCATTTAGTTTCATTTTGTACTTAGGAATCTCAAGTGCATTCATGAAAACCACATTTTTGGAATCAATGTGCCCGCTGTACAGATCTGATCCCTCAATTCCGAAGCTTAGATATTTTCAAAACTTGATTTAAACTTCATATTTAGAAAGCTCTTCCGAAGTAGATAGAAATCGATATAAAATTTGCGAAATTCCGACTTAAAACGATCAAGTTATGGCCATTTTAAAACGGAACTTCGAAAATGACGCGAATTTCGATTTCACTAAGTTTCTTAGAGTTTTAGTATCCTAAGATGGTAGAATACTTATTAGGGTATTTCTTATATGAATAGGTGAACCCGTGGACGGTGATTCTTTGCTTCCGGATTATTATTACTAGAAGAAAGGCGAACCAATGGCGGAGTGAGTTTTTCTTCCCGATTCATTTATTGTATGTGCTTGTAAAGTAGTGCACTAGAACGTAGGTTAAATAAATGAAATATGAATGATGGGGATTGATGGGAAATTTATATGATTGATGATGATGAGAACTCCAATTAAGAATATCGAAACCGGGTGATAAACTTTTGTTGTGTAGTTAGCTATGATGGATTGTCTGAAAAATTGTTTGATCGCCTAAGTAAAATGGCTTAATCAACTACTTGGACTAATGCTAAATTGACATGTGCATATCACAAGGGGAAGGAGCATTAGCATTTGTAGGTTAGTCGTGAACCATAAACGACATCGAATAATCGTAGGTTAGTCGTAAACCATAAACGACATCAAATAATCGTAGGTTAGTCGTGAACCATAAACGACATCGAATAATCGTAGGTTAGTCGTGAACCATAAACGACATCGAATAATCGTAGGCTAACCGTGAACCATAAACGGTATATTGTTAGTACCGCAGTAGTAGTTAATCTGCTAACCCGGGTTGGAGGGCGCAATTCCATCCACATATGATTTCCGGTTGGTCATATGTATGATTGAACTCACGTGTTTGATGCATCCACTTGCTTGATTAATAACTTGATTGAATTGTTGTGACATAAATGTTTTTGTGGGAGATTACACTCACTAAGCTAGTTAGCTTACGTCCCTACAGTCTATTCCTTTTGCAGCTTTCCCATTTGTGGCTTAGGCGACGTGACCCGGCTGAACAGGTACAGAAGCTAGGAGTTTCCCCTAGAAGTTGGAATTTATGTTTTAGACTTCCATAGGAAACTTCTAAGACTTGGATGACTGTATAAGACCGTTAATTATTCTTTTGTTGGGGAATGCCCTTTAGAATTTGTAATATTTATTTATGTTTCATGAATTATATCCTATTGCTAATGCATGCCAAATTAAGCTTTTATCTCCATTTGGACTTGTACTCTATTGTTGTAAAGGTACGCCTTACATCTATATGAGACTCTCGAAAGACCAAGGCGGTAATTCGGGAATCTTATATGGTATGTGGCGGACTGTTACGTTTAGGGTACCCTATGGGGCGTGACAGTAGGGTATCATGGAAAATTGTTAAGGATTTCTTCTAGATAAATAAACCCTGGATCCAATTAACCCAAAAAGAATGAAAGGTTTACATGGGCAATTCCTAAGAACTCGAGCAGGGACTTGTTTTCGCTCCGATATTGGTATTACCCAATTCTTAAGAAGCCCCACACAGTTCAGGGCGATGCATCGAGAAATGGTCTTGAAAGTGTACTCATACAGGAGGGAAAGGTGATTGCCTACGCTTTAAGATGGTTAAAGCCACGTGACCAGGACTACCCTATACTTGAATTGGGTCTAGCCACAGTGGCGTTCGCTTTAAAGATGTGGAGCGCTACCTTTATGGGAAAAGGTGTGAGATCTATGCAAATCACAAGGGCCTCAGGTATTTGTTCACATAAAGAGTTAGACCCAAGATAAAGGTGATGGTTGGACTAATTAAAGATTACGATCTAGGGAATTAATCTTACCCAAGGAAAGCAAATGTGGTCGTTGATGTTGTAAGTTGTAAGGACCACAAGGAAAGTGGCAGTCTTATGCATTAATCAGAAGAAATTAATGGAAATTTTTGAAAGATTAAGTATCGAATTCACAAGAAGAAACGTCGAGCCAGAGATGGCAAATTGGGAGATGAAACCCACTTTACTAAGAATTAAAGAAGCTCAGCATTCCAATAAGATAATACAGAGAATGAAGAAGAGAATTCAAGAAGGGAAATATATCGAATACATGATAGATGACGAGGATGTGATAAAAACGATGGGATGGTTGTAGATGCCAAATAATGAAGAGGTAGTTTGTGAGGAACTCAAAAGACAAGTGTTTCTAAATGATTTAAAAGAAGACCTTCGGACTCGATTGGAGGACTTTGATATTAGGAGTTATCTAGGATTGCTAGAAAGAGCACGGATAATAGAAAATGCTCAAAGGGGAAGGCAAGAAAGAAATAATAAGGAATTGGAGTTTTATGTTTTAATGACCCCGAGCTGAGAAGTCAGAACACTTCACTTGAATGATGACCCAAACAGGGAAGGAGACATAATATTGGATAAGATACAGTGTTGAAAATGTGAGGGAAAGCATTATCCTATACAGTGTCCACGACTTCAATTCAAGTGTTACCTCTGTGGGGACCCCAGTCACAAAGTTGAGAAGTGTCCGCATGTTCTCTTTGCACAAAAATGGGACATTCAGTTAAAACATGCCCTGAAAGGGATAACCCGCATGTCGCTTCGCTGGATCTACCAAGGAAGAAGAGGAAGAGATATAATAGGAATAAAAACAACAAAGGAAAAAGGAATTGAGGTTCTTCAGGGACGTCTTCATCTAGAAATCTAGTCCATAACCCACAAACATATGTAGTGTATGAATAAGCTAGTGATGAAGAGCTGGAGTCGTTTGCCATGGAAGGAAGCGAGGATCAAAGATGGAACTCGGTGCCAGGTTAGCACTATACCCTTAGAATACCGCATATTCTTTCCTGCCAATAAACCCGAGACCATTAGAAGCTAGAAGGAGCCAATGATGGAAACTAGAACAAAACTTGACTGATTTAATGAATTCCAAGACACCCCTCATATAACTTCTTGTACATGAAGAATTTTGAAAGATAGAAAATCTATAAGAATGTGATGTAAAACTTGGAATCGCAGCAAACAAATCTCAATTACCATAACTCCATAAAATCTTCATAAGTAATTTTACAATAAAGGAATGGATCTTTTGATTTCACATCCATCAAGATAATTATGATCATAAAGAGTTTAAAGCAATGGTGACCTCAATTAATTAGAGAAATGTGAATCTCAAAGTACAATATTGTATATACAGTTACGTAAGTATGGAAAAGCAGATCCACAACCTTCGTTGGCCAAAGTAGTCGCGTCACATAAGGTCGTGTCGTCGTGAGACATTCAGAGTAGCCCGGGTCGAGTCGTCTATGGTCAGGAGTCAAGTCTGTATCCTTTTCCAAACGAGTCGTGTAAGAGAAGGTTGGAGTCGCTAAACCAAGTCTTATTAATTTGTATGTGCTATATTTCGAAGAATATCTACCACACAAAATTTGGAAATGACACAAACCAAAGCAAAAACCTGTTCTAAAGACATAACTCGAAATTCACAATCCTTCCTCAATAAACAATACATACGTAACAAGTTTTGTAGACAAAAATTTCATTAAGGTGGGGAGGATGTAAGCCTGGAAAAATTTTAGTAAATAATTCCAAGATGAACTTCGAAAATAAACCCTAAAAATCACTCTGAATTAAAACTGAACTTCGACAAGTCCCAAATCCGAGCGAATCCAGAAATCTCCGAATCGTGAGAAGAATAAGAATCCTTAAAAATAAAATAGGAACTCAATATATTTCAATTCCAAAACCACTACATACGACAAATTCTATATTTGACTCCAACTTATAAAATCGGGTAATATAGAGCCCAAAAACAAATTATTAAAAAGTAAATAATGATTAACCTTCGGAAATAAAACTCAATCCAAAGAATTCTGAAAACGTGGAGGGATATTAAATACTTATAAAAATCAAACTTAAAATAAATTTCTCAAATCAGATATGTTGTATAAACATAAAATATCAGTTTCCAAATTGGCAAATGTATAAACCGAAAAGTCAACCGGAAAACCTAAGTCCACGAAACTCCCAAGAAAACCCCGTAGCCTAGATCCGGTAATCCCGTATTCCTAAATCAAGGAGTTGGAATAAGAGAAAAAGGTGTAGTTGGCTCGTATTAAGTCTATGATGCTCTAAAAGATGAGATTAACGAATTTTCAATCTATTCCTAACCCGGTCAGGTGCAAACTTCGAAAAGCATGTCCCGGGATTCGAGATATTAAAATATATAGTATTAATACCGTTAGACCCATATTTTTATAAGGATCTCTAAAATATCAGTTTTATAAATTTTTGATAACTAGAATTACCTAATTTTGCGATTTTATTTGTATTTTATTAATACCGGTAATTAGCTAGTCTTTTGGTACTATTTACTATTATTCATTACATAATTTTATTATTCTTATAATGTATACCCCAGTTTTCCTAGTAATCGAATAAACTTCGAAAACCGGAGAACGAAACCCTAAATCGGTCTAGTTCAAGCTTAGTCAGACGAGCTTAAAAACCCTAGATCCGGCTTTCCTTCGGTTTCATAACAAAAGAAGTTTTATAAAATAAATTAATGTGATTTATTGTTTTAAGGTATATTTCAAACCTTAAAAAGTTTTAATTTCAGAAAAATTTCTACTTCGGGCCTTCCCGAGCCCCATTACGGAAAATGAGCCCTGGGACTAGAAACTCAGAAAAATATTCCGGAATACTCCTTAGATCCGAAATTTTATAAAGATTTCAAAAATATAATTTTTATAATTTTCTGGGCTATAAAAATTACAGTTATAGCCTTTTTCCCGTATTTTCTTTACTACCGGTAAAGTAGGTGTCTTGTCTACTATTTACCACTATTCACAAGTACAACCTACACTACACACTACCCATACCATATTCTTACATCCTTACAACTACTCAATACATTTTCTTTTCCAAGAAATTTTTGTTTCCTATTATATTATTACATTTTATTACACAAATTTCAATTTCAAATAAAATTAGTTCTCTCTCCCTCTCCTTCACCATGTGGCCGGTGCAATTTCCCTCCCAATATGCCTCCAAATTGATTTATTTTATCTCTTTTATTACTTCAAACAAACCCTAAATTCACTAATATAAATAATCTTTAACTTTCTCTCTCCTTCATTTCATTTCCATTTGTCTAAAAATCACAAAACACTCTCTCTACTCCCTCCTATTGCCATGAGCCTCCTTCCCATTTCACACACACACAACAAGCTCTTTTCTTCTTCATTTCTTCATCAAATCCTTCTTTAGGTGATGGTTTTTAAGTTTATTACTACTTAAACTTGTAATGGCAATACTATTCTTGTGTGTTTTCACCTTAAATCCCCATGAGCAAATGCTAGGGATAAGAAAACACTAACACATGAATATAAAGCCATCACAAGAAGTAGATCTTGTGTTTAATGAGTTTTTGTTGAAGTAATATTATGTTCATGCATATAAAAGTAGAGATCTTGCATGAAAAATTTATGTTCATGTCTTTAAACTCATTTTCATGCACTATAAGTTGTAGAACCAGTGTTTAGACACTCATGTTTTTCTTGACATTCATGTTCATGTGAGTATTATGTGTTTTCATGCATCAATGATCATAAAAAGCTTAGTCTTGCATATATAAATGTGTTAGATGGTAGATCTTTATGAATATAAGACAAGGAACTTGAAAAGAAAAAGTTTTTGTTAGAAATGTTTAATGGAAAATTCGGATGAACTTTCAAGACCTATTTTAAAAACCCTTGAAACCACTTTGAAACTCATATTTTACATGAAAAATGAAAGGTATATGTAATAGGTATATCTAAGTAATAATTTTTACAAGTTGAAATGAGTTTAGGCATGAGTAATGTGTAAAACAAGTAGTGGAATTAAGGTAGAAAATTTTGAGTTAGTGTTCAAGTTGTTAAATTCGTAATTTGAGATGATGCATATGTAATCACCTAGTATTCAAGATCAAATTGCATGTTTTATGTGTTAAATGAAGTTCTTAGGTAATAGATATAGTAAAGCTTTAAATTTTGATGCATTAAATAAGTTTTCTCAAAGGAAACATGCAAGAAATGAAATTTTCCCAAAATTCGGATTTTTGTGAAAAGCTTATTTAAAAATATTCTTGTAAAGTGAAAAATGTTAATTTTTATGTGGAAATGAAGGTATTGGATAGTATAGATGATGAAGACTCATTTTTATTTAGATAACAAGTAAATTCTAAGAATAAAATCCCAAAACACTAGGGAGATGCAAAATTGGAAAAATTGGATTTTTAAGAAATAACAATTGTTGGAGTCTTGTAAGAATTAGGAGTTCTTAAAATTTCATTATCAAAAATCATCAAGATCATGCATATATTGAACTCATAATATGTCATTCATATTAGGAATTCAATCATATTTTATCTATACATGAATCATCAACTAGAAACATTTTTATTAAATGCAAAACAATTTTTCGGAAACGGAAAAGTTACAGAACAGATCTGATCCCTATGTTCCGTGACCTAAATGTTTTCAAAACTTGGAATTAATAATATAAATAGATAGACCTTTCAAAGTAGATAGAAATCGATATAAAATTTGTGAAATTTTGAGTTAAAATGACCAAGTTATGGCCGTTTTAAGTTGGAACTTTTGCAAATAGCGAGAATCACGATTTTGTTTAGTTTAGATGTATAGTTTGAATTAGTTAAGTGATGAGATTCTCATTAGGTTATTCTTATTTGGTAGGTGATCCCGAGAACGACAATACCCTACCACCCGACTACTATTACTAAGAGACCGACGTACCATGGCCGAGTGAGTATCACTTTCGATTTCAATTATTGCTTGTGATTGTAATGATAGTTGCACTAGATATTAGGCAAAGATAAAAAGATTGATTATGCGTGATGGGGTTAGTTAGGAATTATAATTGTCTGCTGTTGATATGTGAAGTTGAATTTAAAGAATATCGAAGCCGAGTGATAATTCATTGCTTGTATATAGAGGAGCTAGAATTGATTGTCTGCTAATATTGTTTGGCCACCTAAAAGAATTGGATTACTCGCTTATTAGACATTCAATATAAATTTGAACTCATTCATATCATGATGGTGATGGAGCATTAGCATTGTTGGTTTTCCGTGATTCATAAAACGAATATGTTGGTTAATCGCGATTCATAAAACGAATATGTTGGTTAATCATGATCCATAAAATGAATATGTTGATTAATCATGATCTGTAAAACGAATATGTTGGTTAATCGTGATCCATAAAACGAATTGTTGTTCAGTTAACCGTGAGCTTAAACGGCGTCGTACCGCAAGATTCGTTAATCTGCTAACCCGGGATGGAGGGCGCAAGTCCATCCACATATGATTTCCGGCTGGTCATTTATTTGTTGAATTCACGTGTTTGATGCATTTCACTTGATTGAATAATCACTTGTTTGAATATTATTTCTTAATTGTGATATGGAGGTTTTCACTCACTAAGCTAGTGTAGCTTATACCCCAATAGTTTCCTATTGTAGTATGAATACTTATGGCTAACTCCGAGGAGCCGAGAACACCAGGTACTGTTCTTTGATATTGAGGAACTTTTGATGAGGCTGGGATCTAGAAGTAGTCGCGGACTTCTAATCATGTCTCCTAAATTAGTGTTTGAAGGATAATATAAGGGATTTTGTGAGCGTGAGAACTCTTAATGTTGTTAACGGGGGTATGCCCCCTAGTTCATGTAATAGAATAGTTCTATATGAGACGGTTATGATTTACATTCTTGTTGCTATGTATGTCTCCTTAAGCTACTACGAAACAGAACATGGTCTCTGTATGTTGAGAGTGAGCCTTACACCCGATGTTCAAACTCATGGGAAGACTAAGGTTGCCTTACTTAAGTTTAAATATTGAGTGTGGCGGACTGTCACGTGTAGGGTACTCTTTGGGATGTGACACATTCCCTACTAAGAAGCCTTAGTCATTATAGCTCGAATTTCGAGTTGGATGGTCAGAAGGGTAATGATCAACACAAATAGTAATGTTTACATCCTCTTCAACCATGCATATGAAAAGATGAAAAACTTACTCAAACCAAAATTGAGACCCTATGACCATGAGTTATATGACTTTGATGAAAGCTCATCTGACTTCAAGGAATTATCACCCTACCTCTCAAGCTTAGAGATGAGGACCATAATATGATGCATCAACTTGACTTCCTTATGGTTAACTACTGGTTTACCTACCATGCTATTCTTAACAATGCCACATAATCAATCTTCAAAATGGTAGTTTGCCAACCACATCTTAAGGCCAAGTTTTTAAACCCAATAGGGTAGGAGTATGTAAAGTAGATCATGAACAATCAATGAAATTATACCTTGAGGCTTTGAAAGGAGATTGGATTTGCATTGTGGAGTTAGAGCCTAAAGGGAGGTTGGAGGGCTAGAATAAGCTGCTAAAGTAGAGCGAAGAAGTTTTGTTCGATGATGACACAATAATGCGACTAAGGTTTGCACATGATTGCCACTGGAACTCAAGGAGTAGCTAGTTACATTCTTGCGGGCAAACAAAGATGTCTTTACTTGGTCACCATTTGACATGCCAGGAATTTACCTAAATGTGATCATTCACAAATTGCATACAAATAAAACACAGAAGCTAATACTTTGTCACTAAGAGGAAAGCGACAATAGACGAAGAAGTTTAGAAGCTCCTTTGAGATGGCTTCATTTAGGAAGAAAAAGTACCTGACCCGGTTGGAAAATGTTATATTGTTCAAAAAATCTAACAAAAAGTGGTGCGTGTGTGTTAGCTACACAGGTTTGAGCAAAGCTTGTCCAAGGGATTGCTTCTTACATCCTAAAATAAACTAACTTGTTGATAGTACCTAGGGGCATGCTTCATTAGGCTTTATGGTTGCTTTTTTAGGCTATAACTTAATTAAAATGGACCCTTTTGATAAGTTGGATACCTCCTTTGTAACCAACTTTGGTACTTATTGCTACAAGCTAAATTCGTTTAGGTTAAAGAATGCCGATGCTACTTTTGAAAGGCTGGTGATAGAAGTCTTCATGCCTTAGATTAGTAAGAACATGAAGGTCTATGTAAAATAAGATTTACTTCGAACATAAGAATTCTAAGAAAACTTTAAGTCACCTAAGGGTGAAAGTAAGAAGGCCACTAAAGGCTTGACTTCTCTAACTAGAGGGGATAACAAAACACCATTGTCACACTCTGAGGGTATCTTAGTAGTCGTAAATAAGTTACACTTGAATATTATCACTATATTATATTCAGAGAATGACATATTTTCAAATAACAGGATTTTTTAATTGCTTTGATAAGAAATGACAAATACATGTAAACCATAAATTAGTAAATAATTATCATCTTAGTGCTTGAATATAATATTACAAACCATACTATCCTTCTAAAAAGTCTCTAAATACATAAATGATAATTTAAATACTAACTAACTTAAACTAAAAATAAAAGTAGTAACTTATCCCATAATCTCCCATGAACTTCTAGTCTTGAAGTTCTTACTAGAGCTCAAATCCTAGAAGTGACAAGCCATGGCCTAAGCGTAAACCTGAAAGAACTGTTGGAGTGTAAGCGAAACAACGGGCTCAGTGAATAACAAGAACTTACTACAAATCAAGCACGTTTATTAACAATCATATGAAATGTAACAATCAAGCATATGCATAAATACAAGCCTGGATAACCTGAAATCCAAAGTAGAATAGAGATTTACGCCCTCTCATCAGGGTTGAAGGATCACAATACCATAGCCCACCTACCTAAGAGAGACTAAGCATACAAGAAACTACCAATACTCACTTTAATTATCTCTTTAAATAAATCATATCTTAACACTCATTTTCTTTTTTTTTTTTTTTTTCTAGCCTTAGAAACCCCACTGAATGTTATTCATTTCAGAGCGATACCATAAGCGGCGTCCTTCATTTACCAATTAGTTCCTATGATATCGATAGCTCAAAGGTAATCTTGCATAGAACTAATAACTTCTTTGCCTAGTAATACCAAGCATTAGTAGAGGTCGAAATACCAACACGTAGTAAGCTGCCACTTACTTATATGCGGTATATGCAAGTCGTGCGATGCATATCTATTTTCATTTATAGTAACAATAGTTTTTAGTCAGGCTTCATATGGCTAATCAATTATACAGACAATTAACATGCTATATAAGTAGCAATTTCATAAAGGATTTCATTATCACTTTTAATAGTGTAGCTTGGCAACCAACAATTCATACAACATATATCTCATATAGTGGAATTTGTCTATCATCTTTTCTTTAAAGATACAGCTAGGCTACAAGCACAAACAATGTAATAAGTCTCAGTTACTCACCTATTCATACTGATCAGTCCTAATAGTCCTCTAGAAAGTCCTCTAACTGATTCCTATCACTTATTGAGTGAAAATATTTACTAATCAAATATATATATTTGTATATAAATATATCCTACTAGTCGTCTAAGTGTCCTATATTGATGTTTGATTTTATTTCTGTTAATTATATTGGTCTCTTAGTGGCCTTGCAGTAACAAATATTTATTAGTTAATATTTATTTTCATGTTGCTTGTCTTGTTCTAATATGGTATTTAACTGGTATATATGGTGTTTTTCCTATCTTTTAATTTGATCGTTCTATGATAATTGTTATTATTTTCTATCTTTTTATTTTTATTCTATCTCATATATTTATCTTGTTATTTTTGAAAATGATTCTACTTGTAAATTTAACTTATTTCAAATTTCTATTCTTGTTTATTTACCAATATAAGTTGAGTTTTAAACAATTATCCTAATTTATTCTTATTTGTAAAGTATACTAATATTAGCAATAATGATAATAATATTAGTAATAATATATTATAATATTAATATTAATATTCGTAATAGTAGTAGTTGTTGGGAATTTAACCATAAAAAACAAGGATGTGCAGCGAAAATGTGTTTTTTTTTTTTTTTTTTTTGCACCTTAAATTCCCAATTTGCGGATCCATGCATTTAACAAATCTATAACATAAAAGACATGTAATTCAAAAAACTAACCTCCATTTTTGAATTTCGTATAACTCCTGATGCGGATCTATAGACGCTGCAGTGTTGCAAGCGTCCTCTACGGTATCCACACGCGAACGATTGTGTGCTAGCACTCAAGAACACGAATCCAATTCGTGTCAAAATTATTTTTCTTCTTTTCTCTCTTTTAGGTTTGCAGAATTTCTCTACCGTCTAATGTGACGTCAAAGAGTCTGACTTAAAAGGCTGTTTATAGATCTATATATATAGACATATAGGAAACCTTAGAAGATAAATATGATGAGATAATTATTTAATATTTAACAAAATACATTATTTCATTAAATATTAATTATATGTCATAATCATTTATTATTCTTAAACTATTTAAGAATAATAAATATAATAATTCCTATAGGTTTAATTATAAACCCATAATATATTTTATTCGTTCTTTTGTGTGTGACCCTGTAGGTACACTCAATGTTGGTAGTAGCCTTTAAATACCTTTTAAGGCCTACAAGACATAATTGGTCTCTAGCAAGACATTATGCATACCCAAATTAAGTGAAGATCGGTGATCCGACTTTACCTATTAACAGTCAGTTATTCAGTTCCTTTGTCACATGATATCTTATGATTAATCATAAGGTGTGGATCAATACACACTTATATTGATTAATCACTTATTTCTTGAATCCAGAGTTTGACTGATTTAAACAAATGATATTGATAACTCTTAATCAATTCATTTAAGCACGGCCATGCATTTCTCAGTCTTGCTCAACAATGGGCCCAAAAGATATCTCTCTCAATTAAATGAGAGGGACAAATTCCTTCATGAACACTCACATTCCTTCACATAGCTTATTCCATATCCAAGAACAGTCTTACAATCACTCAATCAAAGATGACAAAGAACTGAATTAAAACATGGAGCTTGCTATGTAGGAATCCATGATGTCATTAGGTCAAAGGACTTAAATAACACTGTAATGAGAAATACTTATCATATTGATCCACATAGTATTCTCACAATTGGTCATTCCAATACAATGTACTTTTACATGTATTTATGTGCTGAAATGATATCTTATATCCATGATCAGTAAAACATGACCATCATCCAGCCTACATACTAATCTTAATTCATTATTATTCCACATAATGAACGATTAGGGATAATTTAGAATGAAGCTATTTTTCCTCTATGGTTTTACTATTAAAGTCACATACTTCAATGACATAAGGAATAGCAAGTTCACTCATGGAATTATTTTATCAAGGTAAAAAGGCCAATAATAAACCTATATAAAAAGGAATTGCTCATAATATAAAGATGATAAATATTGACATGACACAAAACCATATAGCCTAGGGCACATCACTAGCAATAGTAGTAGTAGTAGAAGTAGTAATAATAATAATAATAATAATAATATTCAAAATAAATAAAACAGATATTATTATTATTATTATTTTAATATAATCCGAGAGAAACATGGCTTGGTACACGGCCATGTACTAGTCGTGTATTTCTGAAAACACGACCTCATAAAAAAAAAAAAAAGAAAGTCGAGAGAAACACAAGGAGTTCTATCACGCCCCAAAGTGTGCCATACATGTGACAGTTCGTCACACTCAATATTTAAACTCAAGTAAGACAATCTTAGTCTTTCTGTGAGTTTGAACATCGGGTGTAAGGCTCACTCTCAACATGCATAGACCATACTTTGCTTCGTAGTAGCTTAAGGAGACATATGTAGCAGCAAGAATGTAAATCATAACCATCTTACAGAGAATTATACTATTACATGAACTAGGGGGCATACCCCTATAACAACACTAAGAATTCTCAAGCTCACAAAATTCCTTGTATTATCCTTCAGACATCGGTTCCGGAATACAGGATTAGAAATCCATTTCTACTTTTAGGTCCCGGCCTTAACAAAATCTCCTCAATCGCTAAGAGCTGTACATGATGTCCACGGGTTCTCGGAGATAACCAAAGGTATTCATACTGCAACAGGAAACTATTGGGGTATAAGCTACACTAGCTTAGTGAGTGAAAACTCCCGAATCACAATTAATACAAACATTCAAGCAAGTAATTAATCAACCAAGTGAAATGCATCAAACAAGTGAATTCAACAAACATATGACTAGCCGGAAATCATATGTGGATGGACTTGCGCCCTCCATCCCGGGTTAGCAGATTAACGAATCCTGCGGTATGACGCCGTTTAAGCTCACGGTCAACTGAACAATAATTCGTTTTATGGATCACGATTAACCAACATATTCGTTTTATGGATCACGAAAAACCAACCAATGCTAATGCTCCATCCCCGTCGTGATATGAATGAGTCCAATTGTAATTGAAGTCGAATATAGATTAATTCAATTCTTTTAGGTGATCAACAATTATTCGCAGACCATCAATATAACTTCTAACTAAAGAAGCAGCAGCTTAACACTCGGTTTCGATATTCCTTAAGTTCAACTTCACATATCAACAACAGACAAGTATATAATTCCCATATACCCCATCATGCATAATCATCTTTTTTATCTTTGCCTAAACAACTAATGCTACTATCATTACAATCACAAGCAATAGTTGAGAACGGAAGTAGTACTCACTCAGCCATGGTACGCCGGTCTCTTAGTAATAGTAGTGGTCGGGCGGTAAGGTATCGTCGTACTCGGGATCACCTACCAAATCAAAATAGCTTAATAAGAATCTCATCACTAAACTAATTCAAGCAATGCATCTAAACTACTCAAAATCGTGATTCTCGCTACGCGCAGAAGTTCCAACTTAAAACGGCCATAACTTAGTCATTTTAACTCGGAATTTCGCAAATTATATATCGATTTCTATCTACTTCGAAAGATCTATCTATTTCTAATATTATTTTCAAGTTTTGAAGACATTAATGTCACGGAGCAGAGGGATCCGATCGGTACTGTAATGTTTCCGTTTCCAAAAAATTGTTTCACATTTAGTAAAAATGTTTCTAGTTGATAACTCATGCATAGAGGGAATATGAATGGATTCCTAGTATGAATGTTATGTAATGAGTTCAATATATGCATGATTTTGATGATTTTTGATAATGACTCTTAAGAACTCTTAATCCGTACAAAACTTCACATTAGCCAATTCCTAAAATCCATTTTTTTTCCAAATTTTTGCATCTCCTAGTGTTTTAGGATCCTATTCCTAGAATTTACTTGTTATCTAACTGAAAACAAGTCTTTATCATCTATACCACCCAAGACCTCCATTTAAGCATAAAAACTCACATTTTTCACTTTGTAAATATGTTTTTAAACAAGCTTTTCACAAAAATCCGAATTTTGGAAAATTTCATTTCTTGCATTTTCCTTATGAGAAAACTTGTTTAATGCACCAAAATTTGAAGCTTTATTATATCTATTGTCTAAGGACTCCATTTGACTCATAAAACATGCAATTTAAGCTTGGACACTAGGTGTTTATGTAGGCATTATTTCAAAATACGAATTTAACATACTAATCACTATCTCAAGATTTTTTCATTCTAACTCCACTACTTGTTTTACATTTTACTCATGCCCAAACTCATTTAAACTTATGAAAATCATTCCTTAAGGGTATCTATTACATATACCTTCCATTTTTTGTGCAAAATATGAGTTTTAAAGTGGTTTCAAGGGTTTTTAAAATGGGTTTCAAAAATCATCCGAATTTCCATAAAACATTCCTAGTGAAAATCTTTTCTTTTTCAAGTGTCTTACTTCCTATTCATGAAGATCTACCATCTAACACACCCATACATATACAAGGTTAAGCCTTTATGATCATTAATGCATGAAAGCTCAAAATAATCATATGAACATAATTGTGGATGAAGGCATGAATGTTTAAACACTAGATCTACTATATATAATGCATGAATCATAAGTTTCATGGCATGAACCTAATTTTCCATGCAAGATCTCTACTTTACATGCATGAACATAACCTTATCTCAACAAAAACTTTCTTAGACACAAGATCCACTTCTTGTGATGGCTTGAGATTCTTGTATTAGTGTTTTCATGTCCCTTGCACATGCTCATTGGGATTAAAGGTGGAAAACACTCAATAATGGTTTGCCATTACAAGATTTGGTAATAACAAGGCTTAAAATCATCACATATATGGAGATTTGGAGTAAAAAAGAAGATGAAATGGAGTTGTGAGTGAGTGTGTGTGCAAGTGTGGTTCACGACAAGGATGAGGGGAGAGAAGAGAGAGTTTAACCTTTGCACAATTTTGAAAGAGTGAAAAATGAAGAGAGAGAGAGAACATAAGCTTATATATTAGTGGGATTAGGGTTTTAATTGAATAAAATGAGTAAAAATAAAACAAAATAGGGGGAAAAATTGGGGAGGGGGCGCCGGCCAAGAAAGGGGGTGTGTGTGTGTGTGTTGAAATTTGATAATTTGAAATTTGTGTAATAAAATGTAATAAAAGTGATAATTTAATAGGAGACAAAAATTTCTTGGAAAATAAAATATAATTGAGTAGTTGTAAGGATGTAAGAATAGGGTATGGGTAGTGTGTAGTGTAGGTTATACTTGTGAATAGTAGACAAGACATCTACTTTACCGGTTGTAACGAAAACACGGAAAAGGCTATAACTATAATTTTTATAGCCCGGAAAATTATAAAATTGATATTTTTTGAATCCTTATAAAATTACGGTTCTAATGAATATTCCGGAACATTTTTTTGAGTTTGTGGTCCCAGGGCACGCTTTTCCGTAATTGAGCTCGGGAAGGCCCGGAATTGAAAAATTTTCGAATTTGAAACTTTTAAAGGTTTAAAATATACTTTAGAACAATAATTCATATTCATTAACTTTATAAAACTTCTTTTGTTATGAAACCGAAGGAAAACTGGATCTAGGATTTCTAAGCTCCTCTCACTAAACTCAAACCTGACCGAAGTTTACCCGATCACTAGGAGAACTAAGGTATACATTATAAGAATAACAATAAATTTAGGTAATGAATAATAATAAATCGTACTGGAAGATTCATTAATTACCGGTAGTAGTGAAATACAAGTAAATTTGCTAAATCAAGTAATTCTAACTATATGAAAATTTGTAAAACTAATAATTTGGAGATCCTTATAGAAATATGAGCCTAACGGCATCAATAATATATCTTTGACATTTTGAATCCCAGGGCGCGGTTTTCGAAGTCAGCACCTGGCCGGATTGGAATAGGTTGAAATCTCGTTGATCTCATCCTTTAGAGCATCCTAGGCCTAATGCGAACCGATTATGCCTTTTTCTCTTATTCTGACTTCTTGATTTAGAGACACGGAATTGCCGGATCTAGACTACAGAGTTTCTTGGGAGATTCAGGGACTTAGGTTTCCCGGTTGTCTTTCCGGTTCACACCTTTGCAAATTTAGAAACTGATATTTTATACCTTTATGATGTATCTGATTGGTGAGATTTACTTTAAGGTCGATTTTTATAAGTATTTAATATCTCACAACGTTCTCGAAATTCCTTGGATTGAGGTTTTTTTTTTTCCCGAAGGTTAGTCACTATTTACTTCCTAACAATTTGCTTTAGGGCTCTATTTTACTCGAATTTATAAGTTGGAGTTAAATAGGAAATTTGTCATACGTAGAGGTTTTAGAATGGAAGTATTTTGAGTTGCTATTTTATTTCTGAGATTTCTTTTTTTTTCGCACGATTCAGAATTTCCCGGATTCGTTCAGAGTTTGGGACGTATTGAAGTTCAGTTTTTAATTCGGAGTGGCTTTTAGGGTTTTGTTTTCAAAGTTCATCTTTAGAATTATTTACTGAAATTTTCCAGGGCTTACAAGTTCACCACCCCATGTATTACCTATGCTCTTCTGTGAATTACACTATTCATCATCTTCCATGCAATTTTGATCCATTTTTTCATGATTTTTCACGTCCAACTTGTTTTAAAATTATTCCTAAGTGATTTTACATGATATATATATATATACATTTATCATCTTACAACATATCATCATGTATATAATCCTTTTTTATGAATATGAAGAATGTAACTAGGATTTATCAAAGTTTACCTTGTTGGGACTAATATTGATGTTTTAAACTCTGATCCTGAGCGAGTTTTGAACCTAGGGTTAACAAAACATCGTTTAAGACAATGTTCAAGTTATATCTAATCTCAAAACAAATTTTATTCTTACCTTTCTTATTCCTTTCCCAAGCTTGTTTTGTGCTATAATGAAGCTAGATTGTTTGAGCTTGGTTTGTTAACTATGAAGGTGATTTTAGAGGTTGAAGGGGGACAAATTTGATGGCTATTTGAGTAGTATAAAGACTGATATTTTGGTGTACATTAAAGCTTTGTTCTTATGTTCATTAAGGGAGATATATATATAAAAGAAGGAAGGTGCAACTTGCATGTAATTGGCCAAGAAACGGGGGTTTGTCTCACTGAAATACTCCTTGAATTGTAAGGCTTAGGTTACATTTAATGAGGATTCTACTTAGCTTCATTTGGTTGGTTGAGTTGTCAAATTTTTTTACTTTTCTTACATAAATTGTTAGTGGTTTTCGGCTGGAGAATTTCTATGCAAATCTAGTTGTATATTTGGTGCAATTTGCACCGTATTTGAGGGAAATTTATCAATATATTATTTATTTACTTAATTATCTAAGTTTTAGGATAGTTTATTAAGTTAAACGAGTACAAATATGACAATCATTCAAGAGTTGTATCTCCAAAAATTTATATAGAGTTTTACAAATTTTCTAGATTGCTATTGCGTTGAACTTTGGGTTTAAAGTTTATGCGATTAATTATTTTTAAAGTTTTAGCTCCCGCGATTAGGGTTTTTTAAGCTTAATAAGCCAATTTTGTTTTTAGGCTCTAATAGCTTAAAAATACTCTAATTAAAACAACGATGTGATCCAAATGTTTATTTGGAGTCTAGATTATTAGTTATAGATTTGTTTATGTTTTTATTATATATTTATAACCTAAACGGTTTATCTTTAAGTTATTGTTTTCTAACTATAAGCGTAAATGGTTATTTACTCTTTATCGCATTTAAAATCTTAACCAAGTTATTCTTATATCTTATGTTTTTGGTACTCACTATGAAATCTTATTAGTAGTGTTTAATACTATCTAGTAAACTTTGTTTTAAGGTTTGAAATTATATACAAGCTCATTACTACTTGTAGTTTTATTCTAAAGTTTTTGTTAAGTTCAATACTAGATATCCATTTTTTATATTTATATTTCTATCTATTTTTTACCTGTATGAAAAACTCTCGAGGTTTACAACCATGACTCTTGAAAGGCTCCTCATAAGATGGGAAAAAACAAAAAAAAAAAAAAAAAAAGGGATCTGTGCTTGAGGTAATGGATCGAAGAAACAATGTCTAGCGCTATTTATAAGCAAGGTCTACTTAAGGAGATGTCATCTTGGATTTTGAAAATCACTGACCATAAAATCTCTATCCATCTAACGAAAAGGTGACACATCCGATAGTTGCTAGGAAAATCAAATTTAAAAAGCAAGTAAATATGATGGCACAAGTTTTAAGATTGATATCATTAAATGCCACATACCTTGCAAATAATATACAAAATAGATATCTAAGGATACATACATGACATCTTGTCCTTTTACCTAACATAGCCATGTTAGGTTGATTAAGTGGATAAGCAAACCTGACACAATACTTATGTTGAAGATCACTAGTCACCTTAAGTGACTCCCTCGATAGGAAGCTCATCGACACTTTAGGTCAATCACATTCGACGAGCTCAGGCTAAGCAAGGTCCGCGAGCTCAGCCCTCTAGGATGTCAAAAACGAACAAGGAATTCGTAAACCCCTCAATTAGGAACTCAATTCCCTAAGACAATCAGATCCAGTAAGCCCCTCACACAAAATTTAACCCTGAGCAAGTTGTAAACCCCAGTTTTCCTAGTGATCAAGAAGACTTCGGGAACCAGAAACCAAAGCCCTAAACCAGATTAGCTTAAGCTTAGGAGAGAAACCTAAGAACCCTGGATCCGGCTTTTCTTCGATTTTAAACTAAAGAACTTTTGTAAAATAATTTAATCTAGAATATTGTTCTAAAGTATATTTCAAATCATAAAAAGATCTGATTTCGAAAAATTTTCTATTCCTGGCCTTCCCAAGATCCATTACGGAAAAGCCCGCCCCAAGACTCGAAATTCAAAAAATATTCTGGAATACTCTTTAGAACTGAAATTTAATAAGGATTTCAAAAATATAAGTTTTATAATTTTTCGGTTTATGAAAAATAGAGATATAGCCCTTTTCTCGTATTTTCTTTACTACCAATAAAGTAATTGTCTTGATTACTATTCGCTACTATTCAAAAGTACAACCTACTACACTCACAAGCCACACCCTACTCTTACATCCTTACAAAACACTCAATTAAATTTTCTTTTCCAAAAAAATTTGTCTCTTAAGAAATTATTACATTTTAAGACTTATTATTACACAAATTTAATAAAACAAAACAAATTAATTCAACTTACTATGAATAATCTTTTATGCCTTCACTCTCTTTCTTCATTTTTATTTTTTTCAAAAATTTCACAAACCCTCTCCCATTTCCCCTCATTGTCGTGAGCCTCCAACACACACACTCTCTCTCTCACACAACAAATTTCTTTCTTCATCTCCTCTTGTTCTAAGCTTTAGGTAATAGATCCTTTCCATTTCTACCACTAAACCTTGTAATGGCAAGACCATTCATGAGTATTTTCATATTTAAGTCCCCATAAACTCTTGCTAGGGACAAGAAAATACTACTACTACATGAATATCAAGCCATCACAAGAGTAGATCTTGTATTTGAATGTGCTTTTATGTGATGACCTTCATATCCATGTATTTAGTAGTAGAGTAAAGTAGAGATCTTGCACAAAAATTTATTTTCATTTTTTCAAATTTTATTTCATGCATCCTAAGTGGTAGATCTAGCATTTAGATGCTCATATTATACTTGACATTTATGATCTTATGGATATTTTGTTTTTTGGTGCATTAATGATCATAAAGACCTTTTTCTTGTGTATATAAATATTGTAGTTTGTAGATCTTTAAGTAGATGAGACAAGAAACTCAAAAAGGAAATTTATTTATCTGAAATGATCAAATGTAAATTCGGATTGTTTCAAGAGCATGCCTTAAAAATCCTTTTATCAACTCCAAAACTTGTGTTTTATATGAAAAATGAAGAGTATAAGTAATAGATATCATCAAGTAATGATGTTTATAAGTTGATATGGGATTTGCTAAAAAAAATATGTAAAATAAGGAGTAGAAATAAATTAAGAAATTTTGAGTTGCTTGTCATTTTAAGAAATTCGTAATTTAGGAGTAATGGCATGAAAACACTTGTTTTCCAAACTTAAAATAGAAGTTTTATTAAAGAAATGAAGTCCTTAGGGGATAGGAATAATGGAGCTTGAAATTTTAAAGTATTAAATAAGTTTTTCTCAAAGAAATCACTCAAAAACTAATTTTACAAAATTCAGATTTGGGAATAGCCCCTATTTGAAAACATGTTTACGAAGTATAAAATGGGAATTTTGTTGAACAAATGAAGGCCTTAAGAAATAGATATAATAAAGACTCAAATTTTAGCAAGGATAACTAGATTTTCTTAAGAAATAATTCCAAAACAAAAAAGAATTATCAAAGTCATGAAACTAGTCTTTTTAAGAGTAAGTATTCATGGAGTCTTACAAAATAAAGAGTTTCTAAATTTTTCTTTTAGCAAATATTGTCAAGAGCATGCATACATCAAGCTCATAACATGCCATTCATGATAGAAAATTATCAATATTGCATGTATAGTTGATCTATATAGTAGAAACATTACAAACATTCACAAAATTATTTTTTGGAATTGGATTTCGCTACTGATCAGAACTGATCAGAATTTTTTGAGACCTAAACGTTTTCAAAACATGGAAATAATATTAGAATTAGATAGATCTTTCAAAGTAGATAGAAATTGATATATAATTTACGAAATTCCGAGTTGAAATGACCAAGTTACCGCCATTTTAAGTGGGGACTTCCACAAATGACGAGAATAACGAAAATGATAGTTTTGTTTAATAGTTTGGATTAGTTAAGTGATGAAATACTCATTAGGGTATTTCTTCTTTTTTAGGTGACCCCGAGATTGATGATTCCCTTCCACCGGACTATTGCCATTAGAGGACTAGTGTTTCAATGGCTGAGTGAGTATTTATTCCCGATTCCGTTTATTGTATGTGATTGTAATGATAGTTGCATTAGATTTTAGGCAAAGATAAATGGATATGTATGGTAGGGATAAATGGGAATTATGTATGTTTTCTAATGATATGAGAAATTGAAATAATAATATCGAGGCCAGGTAATTAACTAATAGTTGTATAGATGAATTAGGATTGATTGTTTGAAATTATTGATTAATCACCTAAGGAATTGGCATAATTGACTATTCGGAATTGATAAGTAATATGTACTCATTCATATCACAAATGGGGATGGAGCATTAGCATTGGTTGGTTGCCCGTGATCCAAAAACGAAGTAAAAGTTGGTTAATCGTGATCCGTAAACGAAATAATGAGTTAGTTAATTGTGATCCACAAACGAAATTATAAGTTGGTTGACCGTGATCCAAAAATGGCATATTTTAGTAGTACCGTAATATTCGTTAATCTGCTAACCCGGAATGGAGGGTGAAATTCTATTCACATATGATTTCCGGCTAGTCATATGTCTGTTGCTTTCCATATTTTTGATGCATATCACTTGCTTGATTAATCATTTGCTTGTATGATGTGTTATGAATGTAATCTTGGAAGTTCTCACTTACTAAGCTAGTGTAGTTTACGTCCCTACAATTTCTATTTGTTGTAGCATTCATTTATCTGGCTTAGACAGAGGCACCCTACGGCTCAAGTACAGGAGCTAGGCGTTTTATTTAGAAGTTATATTCGTTTTTGTTTAGACTTCCGTAGGAAACCGAAAGACTCTGGATGACTGTAATAAACCTCTTAACAATATTCTTTTGCAGGGGAATGCACTTTAGTCTTTGTAATTATTTATATGTGTTTTGATTTATATTTTAATACTATTGAATGTTGATTTAAATCTTTATCTCCATCGGTTCAAGTATTCTATTGTCGTAAAGGGATGCCTTACATCAATACAAGACTCCCGAAGGACTAAGATAGTAATTTGTGGGTCTTATATGGCATGAGACGGATTGTTACGTTTAGGATACCCTATGGGGCGTGACACAAGTTGCATTATTACGTTCAAGGAGAGAGAGAGAGAGAGAGAGAGAATATTATAAAAAGTATGATGTAAAGTATGATAGATTAGATATGTGTAAGAATAGGTTATGATGTGTAAGAAAAAGTGATTGATATAAATAGTAGTGAATAGTAATTAAAATGATAATTATTTATTGATAGAAGATAAAATACGCATAAAAGTTTAGGATCACCTGCTCAAAGAAGTGTTATCCTAGTTTTGAATCACCTGGTCATAGAAGCGTTATCCATGAAAAGTATAAGGATTGCCTGCTCAAAGGAGTGATGTTCTAATTGTAGATCACCTGCCCATAAGAGCGTCATCCACTATAAATTTTAGGATCACTTGCTCGAAGGTGCGTTGTCTTATTTTTAGATCACCTACTCATAGAAACATCATCCATTAAAAGTTTTAAGATTGCCTACTCGAAGGTGCACTATCCTAGTTTTGGATCATCTGCTCATAGGAGCGTCATCTATCAATGTATTAGGATAGCCTACTCAAACGAGCTCTGTCCTAGTTTTAGGGTCACTTGCTCATAGGAGTGCCACCCACCATAGTATTAGGAATGCTTGCTCGAATGAGCACTATTCTAGTTTAGGATCTCCTGCTCGAATGAGTGTTATCCTAATTTTTTGGATCACCTACTCATAGGAGCATCATCTAGTAAAAATGTTAGGATCACCTGCTCGAAGGAGTACTATCTTAGTTTTTGAATCGATTGTTGAAAGGAGCATCATCAAAATCTATCTCTTAGGATCACTTACTCGAAGGAACGCCATCCTATTTTTTAATATCACTTAATTGAAAATAAACGATATCTAATTCAAGACTTGCTAGCTTAAAGGAGCCCTCTTAAGATTGACACCATCGAGTTAGGACAAAAGGTGCATGCTCATAATCCCTACTGGACCTATCATCCACGTCTAGGTTTGCCTTAACCATTCAAAAGCCAAAAATGGAATCTTTCTTTCTGTCTTTGTGGTAAAGTTTATCAAATATCATCACAAAAAGGGATAGTTGTAGACACTTCATTTTCGCCTCTTTAAGGCTTTAATTTATAGTAAAAATTAATATTATGTTAAATCCACAAATTAAAATAAACAAATAGAAGAGAAATAAAAAATTATTATAATAAAAATAATAAAAATTAAAAAAATGAAAATGATAAAAGTAATATGGGCTTGATATAGTATTAATTTTAATTATAAGTCTTTTTTTAGACCTAGTTAAATAGCCCACAATAGGTTTGTTAATTTAATTGGGTCAAGTTTAGAAGTTTTAAATATTATTTGTGTACAATTTAAATCAAGGCATAGGATAATAATTTATATGGATAAGTCTTTGCAATGTAATTAAGAGGTCATGGATTCAATTCTTCAGGGAGGCAAAATGTCTCTTTTTGTTTCTTTTTTCTCTGTGTGCCATGTGGCATGCACTAGTTAGCTACGATGACATTAGCGATGATGTCATCATCTTACTCCTCCATTTCCTCTCAAATGGTGCACAAAATCAGCTCGCATGGCCTCTTTCATGGTCATTTTTTACTAGCTTTACTTCACGGTTTTACCAAATTAATGGTGAAATACACTTAGAGTATTACAAATTAGGACTAATTTCTTGTCTCAATTTGTAGTTTTACCTGGTTAAATTGAGCCATGAAATTTGGAAAAAAATCTTGAACATGAACTCCACACCATCATCATTAATGGAGGATTTGACTAATTTGAAGAAATTGAAGCTTTTAGGAAGCAACGTAGGGACGAATATGCTTGGAGCATTCATCTTTTATTACCAGAGATCAAGAATTTAACAAAAATTGGAATAAAAACCTTAAGTTTCATCAATTGCAAATTAATCCAAATTAATTAGTTTCAATGTTTGTTCAAGCTCCAACCCTATAAATTAGAGCTCAAAAAATCTCTTTTCCATTAACAATTCATCAACAATTACAAGAAAACCCACACAAACAAGCTCACATGTGAGGTTTTTGAAAAGATAGGGTTTCAAATATAAAACTTCGATTTCAAAGCTTTCTGGTGATTTTCGAAGCAATTGAAGGTTGAAAGAAGTTTTAGGGTGTGATAAGCATCCAATTGATAAGTTTGGTTGAGTTAGAAGCTATTGGAATAAGCTATAGCCAATAACCACCACCGACCATTGCCTGAAGAGATCGGATACCCACCACGCGCCTGTTTGGAGTAAAACTAAAGCCACCAGAGTCTTTAGTTCGTCCATTTAAAGGTAAATGACGTTGTCGTTGCCACTCAGTACCGCCAAAACAGCCACTTCGAATCTCGCTGGCTGCTGCTCCAATTTTGCGACCTAAACCTGCTCTAATTTCGACCCGAATTTGCATCAGAGCTGGATCTGACCCTGCACACCCGCGCACATCCATTTCGAAGTAAGTGTGATTTTACTTATTTATTGATTAATTAGCATAAATAATTTTGGAAAGAGACAAAAATAATAATAAAAGAAAGTGATAAAAAAATTTGGACTAAATTTAATGGTTTCAAGAATAAGATGAATACAAAAATTGTAATAATAAAATAATAAAAAATATATCCATAAAAAGTAAATAAATAATATGAGTATTATAAATTTATACATATAATAAAGATTTTGTCACACAGAGAAGCCCTTGTTTTCTTTTTTCTTTTAACACAAAAGGAAAATTGATAGGTTATGGGATCCATAAATCCTAAAATATGTTTTTTTTTTTTTTTTTCCAAAAGTCGTACAAATTAACAAACTTATAGTGAAACAGTTTAAAAGTTAAAAATAACCAACCCACTAAAATTTTCGTTAAAAAACTACGTTTTGTCTGATTCTGATTAGCATATACGTAAGCACCTCTTTAGTGATATAAAAAAAATGTTGTTATATTGCAAATATCAATACAACTTGTATTAACTTGTAAATACTATTTTGATTTAAATCAGTTTGTAAATTGTAATGATAACCTGTAAATTCTACAATTTGTAAATATTTCTAACTTCAGTAAATTTAAGGGCATTAAAGGATTGAACTCTAAATAAAGAAATTAAGGTGCTAACCATATGATTTTAATAAAGTAGTCTCTAAATCCAAAAATCTTTAGTTTAACAAAGTTGATTTTTAAATCAATTTTTTCGGAGATTAATGGCTAAGTTAGGAGCAATTGATTTATTGATCCTAACTTATAATTTTTTTTTTCTGATTTCAATCGGATGGAAACTTCTAAAAATTTTTCAAAAAGTAGATTTTTTTTAGTTCTTAATCAAGGGTCTAGGTTTGGTACGGAACGAATCGAAAAAAATCAAATCGAAAATTGAAAAATTCAGGTTGGACAATTATGGTGGTTAGTTTTTATAAGTATAATACAAATGGAATTTTTTTTTTTTTTTTCCTGTTTTCTACGTCCGTCCATGCGTGATGGAGCTGTCATCTCTTGCCTTCACTAATTTTTCAATATTATAGCCTTTCATACAAAAATTTCTAGCGTGTGCAATTCCGAGATTTCAGACATGCTTAACTTTTTAAGGCTTTCGAATTTGTCCATTTTAATTTCTAATAAAAGTCAATTGAAAAATGTGAAGAGTTTCTTTCCGTGGCATATTCTAATCTGTACACTAATTCATTCATAATTAAAGTTTAATTATAACTTACGCAAAATATTTCGTTTTATAAATATATATATATATATATATATTACTCTGAATTTGATTTGAAAACTCTAATTTTGTTTTTTATGACTGGAATCAACTTAGACATGGAACCCAACATTGAGGATTTATATCATGCAAAGATGCTTTAAAAAATTGAGTACTATTTCATTCCATAAAACCGAAACAAAACGATAAAATAGAATAAATATGAACGATCTATGTAATTACTCAGTTCTTTTGTCCATCTATACCGAAAATATGGAAGCAACATGGGCTTAAAGAGGATATTTATTTATTTATGATTTTTTATTTGGACGGACCACGGAGTTGTTTTATTCCTTTTATCTTTTTAAAACAGTTGTCTCACAATCATTTTCCAATATGAATTCAACCGTTAAAACCTTTATTTTTTTCAATCAAGACCACCAGTTCAGTTATCTTTCTTTAGAAAAAGCAAATTAGAACGAAAAGGTTACAGATATATTAAAAAGTAAGAGAAAATGAACATATATATATATGGCAATAACATAGAAAATGGTAGTATCGACCGTGTAAAACGTAAGATAAGAATAGGAAACAATCTCAACTAGTCGTAGATCACAAAAACAACAATCCGAACGATAATAATGGATACTAACATGTATGACCGACAAACACATACAGAGAACGCATCAAAGGTTCTAAGATGGTTATTAATCGAAGCAATTATTCTACTGAATGATCAAATGATCAGCACAAAAAAATGTTCTGAGACTAGTAAGGCATGGGTGGAGCGGGTGCATGAGCAGGCCTCATCTTGCGGGGGTGTCTGTGAGGAAAGCCACCGTGCTCCATTGGTGGATGAGCGGGTCCGTAACCATGTCCATGTCCATGGCCATGACCGTGGTGGTGGGGCCCGTGTGGTGATGGTGCGCCAGCATGGAAAGGTGGGTGAGCAAAATACTTGTCGCCAGGATGGTGGTGGTGCTCAGAGTTTGGAGGCATGGCATGGTGTTCATGGGGCATCGGAGATGCACCTGGTGGCATCACATGTCGGCCGCTATGGCGTGGTTTATGTCCAAAATGGGGTGGTGGCGCGTCGAATACAGCGAGAGATGGAGCTGAGAGAACAGCCAGGGCAAGAACGGACAGAAGGATAGTTTTAGGAGACATGACTTTTAGGTTTAGTATTATGGGATATAGGATGGTTTTTCTTCTAACTGAAGAGACGGTTTGGTTGTACGTGGTCTAACATTTGGGGTGCCTTTTATAGTGCTATCAGGTGCTACAACTGGAATTATTTTCTGTTTTTGTTCACACTTGAGGTTGTGTCATATGCGAATAGTCAACGATAGCAAATTTTCCAAAAACTATGGAGGAACCTTTGCGTCTACGGTTGCTTCAAGGAGTTGAAAAGTTGGACGGGGGATAATTGATGGCATTCAGTGTAGATGTTATTTAACAGCAACAAAAATTCAACAAATAACTTTTTAATTTCTCTTGCATTATAAACCAAAGGCAATAATATTATTAAGCATTTATGATATGAAAAAAAAAAATACTTTAGGGAATAATCATTAAAAATCTAAAATTATAATTATTTTTCTACTTTCTTAATATGGCTTTTTCATAAAAGGAAAAAAAAAAAAAACAGAAAAATCTATTGCAGGAGTAGTGCACTCATAAAAGTAAAATGGTATTTTACTTGAAAGAACTTTAGACATCTCTACTTTTATTTGGTAATGTATGTAATATTTATTATTCTTTTGTTCAATAAATTTCTTATCCAATCTTAGTTTTTATTTTAAGATTCCGTTAGGCGTTGAAGATGTGTTACATAATTTAATTTATTTTATTTTCAAATTTAAAGAATAATCCTATCTCATATGAAAAAACCAAGTTATTCATTCTTATAAAAATGGTCAAATCACTTTAGATTCCACTTCTATTCAAATTAATAACATGATCATTCTAAATAATCGTCATTTAGATATCCTTAATCATCATTTTTTGCTAATTAACATTTACATTATATTTATTCCATAACAGTATTCACAGCATAGCCATTTAATATCGTCTCTAAAAATTTGGGACTTGTTTTTGTATAACTTATGTTTTTTTTTTTTTCTATATCAAATCAAAATATATTTTAGCTTAAATATCTAATTCAGTACTTGAACTTTATAAGAAAATTCAATTTGATATATAAACTTTGAAGAGATTAACTCAATACTCAATCAAACTTTTTGATACTATATTTATCACCTCTCTAACATTGTTTGCACTATTAGTTAACGTGGAAGAGATGACCTATATTTGAATTTTTACTACTACTCTTAACGTCATCTTGTACAGCTATGTTGACTGTTCTATGTCATTTGCAATGGGTGAGTAGTAAAACTGTCGACAAGGTAAGTAATCAAACAATGAAACCAATTTTCAACTTACTTGTTCAATCAGTAATGGAAAGAATGAATGTAAGTTGACTGCATGGAGATTACAAATAGAGTAGTTTTAGAGAGGAAAAACAGAGGAAAATGACTGAGATTATTTATTTCTATCTAACTAACTTTCTAAAACAAATACAAAAGAGTATCTATACTATATTTACAGAAAACAAATGACACGTGTGAATACAAACTAAAAGATAAAAAATACATATGTCAACACCCCCACCTCCCCTAAAGTGGGACTTGACAAAAGTCCCAACTTAACAGAAGTAGTATGTAAGGAAGAAACTCCAGTAGGTTTTGTGAGAAATTTTGCAAGCTAATGAGCGGAGGAAATGTGAGAAAGAGAAACAAAAACTATAATTAATATGATCTTTGGTAAAATATACATCGACTTAAATATGTTTGGTTTGAGCATGAAAACAAGGATTCTCTGCAATTTGCTTGGTAGATCTGCTATCAGTAAAGAGGGTAACAAGGGGCGATAAAGAAATGCACAAATCCTAAAGTAAAAAAGAAAACCAAAGCAATTCCTTCGTAGTTGAAGCGATGCTACGATACTCCGCTTCAACCGATGATGTAGAAATAGTGAGTTGTTTCTTTGTCTTCCAAGAAACAAGAGATGAACCAAGGAAAACAAGAAAACCAATTAAGGACTTTCGATCAACACGGGATGTACCCCAGTTCACATCAGAATAAGCAGCTAGAGTCAAAGAAGAAACATGAGAGTAATATAACCCAAGATCGATAGAACCCTTCAAATAACAATGCACATGATAAGCCACTTGCAAGTGTTGATCACGAGGATTAGAAAACAAATTGACTAAGTTGTTGAACCGCAAAAGATAAGTCTAGGCAAGTTAAAGTCAAATATAGAAGGCGACCAACTAAACCTCGATATAAAGAAGGATCCGGCAACAAATTTCCAAAAGTAGCATCAAGATGAACGGTAGATGGAAAAGGAGTATTCAAAGGTTTTGTCGCGATCAATCCTGCATCAGTGAGAATATCAAGTGCAAATTTTTGTTGATTAATATAAAAACCAAAATCAGTACTACAAACCTTAAGACCCAAGAAAAATAGAATGGCACCCAAGTCTTTAATGGTAAAGGCAGAATCCAAAGAATGTTTCAACTTATCAATATCAATAAGATCATCGCCAGCAACTAAAATGTCATCGACATAAACCAAGACAACCAAAAAACCATGAGAAGTCACTGTAGTAAATAAGGAATGATCATGTCAAGATTGAGAAAATCCAAGACTAATCAAGTATCGAGTAAGCTCTTTTTTCCATTGTCTAGAGGCCTGTTTGAGGCCATATAAAGAACGAACCAACTTGCAAACTTTGCCACGAGGTACATTGGAGCCAATAGGAGGTAACAAATATATTTCTTCATCAAGAAATCCATGAAGGAAAGCATTATTTATATCCAATTGATGAACAATCCAACCACGTACAGCAGCTAAGGCAAGTATAAGTCTCACAGTGGAAAGCTTGGCTACGGGTGCAAAAGTATATGTGTAATCAACTCCTTCAATTTGATTATAATCCTTACTACTAATCTTGCTTTATACCTTTGAACAATCCCATCATATTTGCTTTTAACTTTAAAGACTCACTTACTACCAATAGCTTTCTTTCCTATGGGTAAATTAGTAACCTCCCAAGTATGATTAGCCTCTAAAGCTAACAATTCCTTTTTCATCACATTAACCTAATTAGAGTCATGTTTTGCTTCATGATATGAACAAGGTTCATGAATTGTAAGAACATTAGCTAAGGAGACCACATAATCCTTTGGGTAAGAATGAAATGTGTATGGAGAAAGAGAGGATAACGTGTGGTATTGGTAAGGGAAGAAGCAGAAACATCACCTTGAACCATATGTACAAAATCTTTTAGCCATTGTGGTGATTTTTTAATTCTTATAGATCATCGGGTTTAGACAGCATTAGAAAGGATAGACTCATTATTTGAAGTTGATGACTAAGGAGAAAGATCAAGATCAGGTGTTGTCACACCTCAAAAGGGTATCCTAGACATAATAATTTGCCGCATGCTAATCAAGACTTAAGAATCACTACCATAGTCATTCAGAAGTCTTGTGTTAGTATGCAAGGCGTTCCCTCACGACAATAGAATACATAAACAATTGGAGACAGATAGTTCAATTTGATAGGATAAGCATAAAAATATAAACCACAAATATCTTAGGATTAGTTACAAAGCATTAAGGGGTATTCCTTTACTACACATAAGATTAAGTATTATCCTTTTTTATAATAGTTGATCCTTCTAGGTTCACTATTGAAAACTGTACAAACCAATTGTGAACTTCTAGGGAAATAACTCTTAGTCTCTCATTATCTGATTTGGCCAGGTCCGAAGATGCAGCCATAAGTATGTGAACTGCATTAGAAAGAAACCATAGGGGTGTAAGTTACGCTAGCTTAGTGAGTTCCACTTCCAAAATTTAATGCTCAATAGTAATATATAACAGACAAGTTATTAACAATCATATGAATACATAAACACGTGAGCATACAATACACAAAACCAACAAAAGGCTTATGTTGAATGGATTTATGTTCTCCTTTTGCGGTTAGGTATTTCAGGCCCATACGACCAACGATTTCAATTTTTCTCACTTTTTATTGTAGTTGATACAGGTGTCTACCCATGCACATTTTTTTCTTCATTTTTATTGTGGTTGATACAGGTGCCCACCTACACACATTTTCAATTCTGGCCCATACGCCAACATTTAATTTCCAGCCATTACACCAACGTTCGAGTTTACAGGCCCCTCATTGCCCAACTATTATGCCTTCTTCCCACAAAGGTATAATAACCTATGCAATGTGACTCACATATGGTATGCATGGTCAATTTGTTTATAAGATCATGGCATATTAATTCAACAATTTATGGGTGATCATAGAGATTTTAGATAGATCAATTCTATATTAGGTCATACAAATAATTACAACAAGCTCATTTCGATATTCTTATCAATTCACCAATGTAGAAATCATATACATACAATCAATTTTATCTTGTCCTAATTCTGATGCCACTAATATTACAAGCACAAGCATAAGCATAAAATTTAAGGATAGTGAACTTATTCGGCCATGGTCTCCGGTCTCTAATGGTAGCGATCTAGAAACAAAAATTTTCCCCGAATCCAAAATCATCTAAATGAAAGAAATACCCTTATGAGTATTTCATACCATAACTAACTCCAAACTTTTCAAATAAAACTCTTTGAATTCGTAATTTCTGTAGTAATTAGAAATTCCAACTTAATACGGCCATAACTTGATCATTTTAACTTGGAATTTCGCAAATAAGCTATCGATTTCTATTTACTTCGAAAGATCTATCTATTTATGACGTTATTACTAAATTTTGAAAACGTTTAGGTCTCGGAATGTTCTGATCAGATCTTATCAGTAACTTAAAGTTGAATTTCCGAAATTGTTTTGTGAAATTTGCATAATTTCTATCAAGTATATTATATGTACATGCAATATCTACAAGTTATGATCATGAATGTCATGATATGAGCTATCTACATGTAATTCCTTAATGATTTTTTATTAAAAAGAATTTTTGAAAGACTTACACCTTGTAATAGTGTCATGAACACTTGTTTGGGAAAGCTAGCTCTATTCTTTTGAAAATCATGCATATTCTTATTATGATGAAGCCTTGATAACCTATATACCTAATACCTTCATTATCTTAATAAATTTCCTCATTTAAAGGTTGGAAAAATAGATGCTTAAAGGTGAGTTTTGCCTAGTGACTAATTTTGCAAAGTTTTCGGAAAGGAAAATATGGTTTAATTTTAGTTGGAAAACTTTTCTTTTGTCTTATGTTTCTACTTTGATAAGGCACATTTGCTCTTATAAAAATCAAGTCTTTATTATATCTATTCCCTAAGACTTCTATTTTTCTATTAAAATTCTCATTTTGGCATTTGGAAATAGGTGTTTAAATAGGGATCATTTTTTTTCCGAATTTGGAAAATTGTTTTGGAGATTGTTTCTTGTGAAAAACTCATTTATTCTTTCTAAAATTAAGTCTTAATCAATCCTACTTCCTAAGGCTTTCATTTCTTTAATAAAACTCTTGTTTTAAGGTTGGAAAATAGGTATTTTCTTGGCATTTCTCCCGAGTTATGAATTCCAACATTTTTGTTAGAGTTGAATCATAGATCTAACTTGACTTTTGAAATCATTTTCTTGTTTTAAAAATTTCTCTTAGTAAAACCATGACCAACTTATAAAAATCACTACTTTATGATATTAATTACCTAAGCACTTCATTTTTCATGTAAAACCTTCATTTTGAAGTTGGAAAATATGGTTTCTAAATGGGTCTTCTTCAAAATCCAAATTTTAAAAATAACTTTTTGATAGAAACAAAATGGATCTTCAGTTTTGATCAATTCATTCCTTAAGAAAAACATGTAGCAAATCTTTCATGCATGTAAAACAAATAGCTATGTTATTTTAACTACTCTAAACAAGTAGATCTACTATACTACTCATGTCATGAATGTAAATGCATCATGAAAAATATGTAGATGAGAAGAAATGAAAATATAAGCTCAAAGTTTCCATAAAAATAATAGATAGCAAATGATATAGTAAAATGACAATATTTCAACTCCAATGACAAGATCTACACATTGTGATGACAAGAATATCATGTTCTAATGTTTTTCACATCCCTAGCATAAAGCTCATGGGGATTTTGGTGGATCCACACATGTATAAACTTGTCATTACATATTTCTAAAGTGGTAGGGTTAAGATCTATTACCTATTTAGTGTTTCGGTGAATGAAACTTGAAGAAAAAAAAAATTTGTGTGTGTGTGTGTGTGTGTGTGTGGGGGGGGGGGGGGGGGGGGGGGGAGGGGAAAGGGGAATGGGGGTGGGTAAGGGGCTCACTGCAAGAAAGAAAAGAGAGGGAGAGAAGAAAAAAACTTCCAAAAGTGGTTTTTGTAAGAAATGAGGAAAAGTGAAAAAGTGGAAGGTAAAAAGGAGTTTATATAGAAAAAGGAATTATGATTTGTATAAATAATAAATTGAATAAAATCAACAAATGAGAGAGAAAAGGGGGGGTGGGTATGTGTTTGCTTGCCGATTTTGAGAGAGGGAAAGGAGAGTGTTTTAATTTATTTTGTGTAATAACTTTCAAACTTAATGAGTAGTTTGTGTACAAAATATATTAGAAAAGTAAATTTGTGAGGGAATGATGTAAAATTATAAAAATAGGTTGTAAGGATGTAAGAATAGGGTAGGGGTGGTTGTACTTGATGAATAATGTAAAAGAAAACAAAAGTTGATTAGACACTTAATTTACCGATAGTAATGAAAATATGATAAAAATGTTATAACTGTAACTTTTATAACCCGAAAAATTATATAACTGAAATATTTAGAAATATTATAAAATTATGAATCTAACAGTACTAATTTCATAAATTTAATATCCTAAGTCTCGGGACACGTTTTACGAGACTCATATCCGATCGGGCTTGAAATAGGTCGAAAATTTACTAATTGGGTATTACTTAGCATTCTAATTTTAACACGAGCCAATCTACACTCCCACTCATAATTCGACTCCTTGGTTTGAGAACCTGGGATTGTCGGATCTAAACTACTAGGGTTTCTGAGATTTTGTTAACTTAGAGTTTCCGGTTAACTTTTCGATTTAGAGTCTTACTTTGGAGTTAACTCGTTTTTATTCCTTCGGGGTTTCCTTCTTGATATTTCCAGACTTAGGATTCCTAGGTCCAATTGGTCCAGAGATATTCCTTTAGGATTTCGGTTTCCGATTTTAAATCTTTCCTGAAATCCAACTCATGTTTACTTAAGAAAACGAGGGTTTACAGGTGTATATGATGGAGATGGAAACATATGTGGAGAAGAAACAGTGTGTGACTGATCAGATTGTGAAGATATGGAAGAGTAATGAAAAGGAAAAAATGTTCTCATAGAATTGGACATCTTGACTAACAAAGACATGATGTGTATCTAAATCATAGAGCTTATACCCTTTTTAACAAAAGGATATCCGAGAAACATACAACGACTACTTCATGGATCAAATTTATCTCTTGCGTGGGTCAAAGTTGCAGCAAAACATAAACAACCGATGACTCGTAAATCATTATAACTAGGTGGTTTATGAAAGAGCATTTGAAAAGGAGATTTCCAACCAAGAATTTTGAGGGGCATTTTATTGACTAAATGAGTGGCTGCTAGGATACATTCTCCCTAAAAGGATTTTGATAAATTGGCTTGAAATTGAATAACTCTTGCGATATCAAGAATGTCACGATGTTTCCATTCAACAATCCCATTCTATTGTGGAGTATAGATGATACTCTGTTGATGAACAATGCCTAAGGTGTTAAACAAACTTTGGCAAGTGGAAGAGAGAAATTCCATGCCATTATTAATTCTCACAAATTTGGGAGCAACATTGAAGTGATTTTTAAGATAAGAAATATAGGTAGAAATGAAGTGTATGGTTTGGTGTTTGTGTTTCATAAGAAAAGTCCATGAGCAACGTGTATGATCATCCACAATGGTCAAGAAAAATTTCTCACCTGAAATAGTTGGTGTGTTAAAAGGACCCCAAATATCCAAATGTATCAATTCAAAGAGTGAAGAAGCTCTATAATTTCATGAAACAAAAGGAGATCTATGAAATTTAGCAAACAAGCATGCATCACAAATGAAGTTGTGTTTATTACAGTTGGAAATATGTTTCAAATGAGACAAGGAATTCAAGGAAATATGACCTAAACGTCTATGTAAAAGATCAAATTCAATCTAATCATAATCAATAATATTATGAACAGTAGGAGTAATATGACAATCAATAGAAACCGTTTGATTACAAGAATTAAAATCACCACGAAAGCTAAAAGCTTGAAGAACATAAAGTTCTGATGTCATCTCTGCATGAAGAATGATCTTCTTAGTATGTAGGTTCTGAAACATACAATGGTCAGAGTGAAAAACCCCTATCAAAGCATGTTGTTTTAATAAGCTACCAACAGATAGAAAATTAAAATGGAAATTTGGTACCAAAAGAACAAAAGCAAAGGTAATATATGGATTGAGTTTGACATCTCCAACAATGTCAGCAGTCTTAATTCTACCATCTGGTAAACGAATTTTTAAAGTTATTCGAAGAATGGTTTAATTTATCAATATGGACGAATGATGAGTAATGTGATCCATAGCTCTTGTATCTGTAATCCATTTACAAATATTCATATTTAAATTTGAAGCAAGATTATGGGTATTACCTGCAAAATTGATCACACCCGCAATAACAGTAGTGGAATCTTTCAAAGATAAAGCCTTTAAAACCTCTTGACAAACACATGAAACTAAATCTAAGTTGTCAACAAGCTGTGAAGAATTTCTTACAACATCATCCAAAGGATTATCAAATGATTCTATATGGGCTATCAAGTGTGAAGCCTTTTTAACTTGTTTGCTTCCTTTAAACCATTCAGGATATCCAACCAATTCAAAACATCTATCCATAGTATGACCTGACTTCTTGCAATGAGTGCAAAAAAAATTCCCTCTCTTATCCTTTCCGTCATTTACTGAAGATTTTGAATTCCCTTTCACAAAATATGCAGCATTAACCTGATCCGAATTTCCCATATATGTTGTCAATTGTTTTTACTTCTCAATTTGACACACTATGTAATATGCTTTATTAACAATAGGAAGAGGATCTGTTGACAAAATTTAGCTCTTAACATGATCAAATTCTTCATTCAAACTCATTAGAAATTGCATCAAATGATTTCTTTCTGCTAAATCTTGCCATTTTTGTTTAAAATTGCAACGACATTGTTTAAAAACTCCACATTCATAAGTTGGATGTTCTGACAATGTATTAAGCTCATCCCAAAGTCTCTTGAGCTTATTGAAGTACTCTGTAACAGAAGAACCTCCTTGTTTCATGTTTGTAATATCAAACTATAATTGATAGACCAATGGCCCATTACTCATCCCAAACCTCTCTATAAGATCATTCCATAATTCCTTTGTTGAAGTGACATACAAAAAAGCATCAGCCAAATCATTACATTATATTTAAAAGCCAGCATCTTATCATGTAATCATTCCGAATCCATTTCTCAAATTATGCATTATTTTCTTGTGCTAATTGATACCTCTCATGAATAAACCCTAATTTTGCTTTCACACTTAGGGCTAAGCAAATTGGACGACTCCATGCGTGAAAATTCTTTCCATTGAATACTAAGTTTGTAAGTAAAACATATGGATTATCCGATCCAAATATATAATATGGATCACCATATGTATTATCAACACCAGTAATCGATGTACTCGACAAATTCAGTTTCTATCAAAAACTAAACTTCATGAGAAATCAAAACAAACAAATGATGAATTGATTATCAAACCTACTCTAATACCATGTCGACAAGGTAAGTAATCGAACAATGAAACCAATTTTCAACTTACTTATTCAATTTGTAATGGAAGGAATGAATGTAAGTTGATTGCGTGGAGATTATGAACAAAATAGTTCCAGAGAAGAAAAACAGAGGAAAATGATTGATATTGTTTATATCTATCCAACTAACTTTCTAAAACAAATACAGAAGAGTATTTATGCTACATTTATAGAAAACAAATGATACGTGTTAACACATATGAATACAAACTAAAAGATAAATAATACATATGTCAACAAAAACTAACTATGAAATGTTTTATTGGTATACATAACCATTTTAAAGTTGAAGCTTCAAATTGAATTTTTATGAAAACTTATGCTACCAACTTTGATACTTTTCTTATATTTTCGAAATGTTTATGATTTTTCTATATTTTAAATGATCAATTTATGATATTATTCAACCTTGATGTGTCATACATCTATCATATCTATTTGAAGTTTTCGCTAGGAACATTGTTGTTAAATCAAATATGTGCGAAACTAGGATGCAATATAATAAATTATAAGATATCATTTTAGTTGCCAAGAAATAATTAATTTCTTTCTTTTGATGGTAAAGATAATTCCCTTATTTATCGAAATTAAAAACAGGATCTAATAGAAAGTAAAACATCTTAGACAGATGCATTATTTTAGTACTGTAGTAGAAAAAGAACTATCTTAGCCTGGTCGAATAGGCTGGCTAGACCCCACATCGTCCTTCGGGTTATTATCAGTAGCAAACGTTAGGAAGTCTGATGTTTGGCATGGAGATTTATAACAAGGGGTCGACAATGTTATCGTTGTAACAATAACATTACATTGAGAGAGTTTCTTAATTGTTTTGATATATCAAATATAAAAAGTGGCTTTTACATCATTAGTTACACATTTTAGACTTTTTTGCTAGTGTATCACCATGATCCAATGATGATCCAAGTTCATGAATAAAATCATCCACTTGAGTGGAGTAAGAACGGACACAGGATTATAGAACTAACAACCACACTCTGTTTAAATTAATCTTAAAATTATTTATTTATATTTACTAGATATTATATTTTATATATTTATAAGAAGATTATTTAATTTAATCTTAAAATTATTTATTCATATTTACTAGATATTGTATCTTATATATTTATAAGAATTTCGTTAATTATTTCAATGTGATTTAAAAAAAAATCATGAAAATATTCATCCAAGTAATAATTAAGAGTATTTAGTGTATTTTGTAAGAGATTGTATATATATCACTTGAAAACTAATTGTTAATGTAAAATATAGAGTTTATATACTTATAAGTTTTATTTTTACCAAAAAAAAGACCATAAAATATATTCAGATATAATAGCTATTAAATAATCTATGTGTATTTTAATAACATTAATTGTAGAAAAAGAATGCGAGTAAATCGAATTATATATTTTGTATGCAATAAGATTCATTTGCAATATATGTGGATAATGTAAAATACAATGATGGGATATGTGCCCTCTTAGACATAAAACTATGACTTAATCACTTGATAATTTTTAATCATGTGTCATGGTTTATTCTTCATAATATATATTTTTTATTTTTAATAAAATTAAAAAAAAATAATAATTTTCCTTGGGTCTACGGGGGCTAGGACTCCCTTTCGACACCCCCCCTACCCCCCGTCTAGACTCGCCTCTGCATTAGATCAAACATCAATGGCTTAAGGAGTAAAAAAGGTATTGAGATATTTATAGCCCATTCATTTGACATGAATAGGTATTCATTTATATAAAACTATTATTATGGTGTTCATTTAAGAGGAGTGATAATTCATAATGAATTGCTATTATACATAAAATGATGAATAACAATCCATGTCCCTACCCTATGAACTATCATTCAATAGTTTATTTTTCAACTTTGTTATAAATACCATCATCTTGAAAATATCACATACACAATTATCCTCTCTCTATAATAAATACATGAGACATTATAGATATTTTATCTTTTACTCTAATAATTACTTGTTTTACTTTTTATACAAAGTAAACATTGTTATAGCTATTATAACCCTATTACATTCCCTTTGAATTGGAATTTCATTCTCCCCTTATTTCATACGGTGAAGTAAACGAACCGTTAAAGACATGTGTAACAACCTAAATTAAAGGCATCAAAACTCGCCACGTGTCCTTCTCCTATTAAGAACACGCTAAGGCCATTAAAGCTCTAAACCACCAATTATAAACATTTATCTTAAAAACTCTCAAAATGAGGATACTCTGAAAACATCAAAAAACTAAAACCTCTTTAGAACTATCAAGTTGGCATAAACCAAAGCCAACCTATCATAACTAAAATCATATGAAAAGTCTTTACAAAAATCTCATAACCTCAAAATAACTTTTAAAAACGACTTCCCATGGATTTCAAACTACTAAGAGCTATCCAAAAACGATCTAAATATCTACAAGATAGTCAAGTCCGCTAATGTCCTCCCCGTAGTCCGCATACACATCGAGTCCAAATAAATCATAAACTATATCATCTTCACCTGTACCTAAAAAATAAAGGAATGAGCAAAAACGCTCAATATGCCATACCACAAACACATGCACATGAATAGACAATAAACATTATCACATACAACTTAGAACGATGCAACAACCACAATTTATTATCTTTAATTTAGCCAAGCAACCAACACAATTTACAACCATTTACAATTACTCCTAAACTTAGAGTAACTCATGATCCTGATTCATAACCTTTTATATAAAATAGTTTATATACATATATATTGATGTTGGGTACTCCCCACACATCGTTGCGTTCTGCCATAGGGACCGGAATGACTCATAATTTACCAGAATCATCTCTATGCACGAGTCTACTCGTGACATCCTCACACATAGATCATCAGGGTGCCTCGTTAGTATTACACTCTGCGTAGTCTTTACTAACCAAAGCCAAACACAAGCAACACACATTTCAATTATAATCCGAATAGAGTTTTGTCAATTAATTTTTATTTTTCTAATCCTACATGCACAAACAGCAATCAAGGTAAGGTCGTACCTGGATTCACTTTCCAAACTCCAATATCAACAAATCCTTTAAAAAGGCTATAAACCCTAATTTCACCAGAACCCTAATCATCAACACACATCAAATCAAAATATGTTTTCCAACACATAATTAAACCATAAATCCTAAAATCCACAATCCAAATCGTAAAATCTACGATAACAGATTCACACACCTTTTTCCTCTTGTTCATAAGACAACGGAATCCCCAAAACACAACTTTTCTCCACAAATCACTCCAAACCCTAAAATTCTCAATCCATAGAATTCAAACAAATTTTAGAAAAAGAAATAATTTTATATCACCACAAGGATAAAAGATTTACTTACCTAAGATTTTGATTCTTGATCCTCTTTGATTGTAGAATACAAAACTCCAACAAGGCTTATAGGTTGAGAGGATGTCTTAGGGTTTTCTAAAGCATGTGAGAGCTTTTGAAGAGTAAAGAATGGGGCTAGGTGTGACAAAACATTCATATATATATATAATATATATATTAGGATTGACCATAAAACCATCTTATTTTATATCAAATGACACATTTGCCCTTCTTTATAATTTATTTATATACTTTAGGAATCAGGATTTAACCAAATCTTAACCAAAAGATATTGAGAGGAAAATATTACCTAGAATTGCCTTAGGTTGAGCTATGAAAAGGGAAGAAGGTTGTGGTCTATTTGGGAAACTTAATAAAATAGGAAACTACAAATAAATCCGTATGTCGTAAGCTGGTGGGATAGGCTACCAGCGTAAGTGGATAAGCTGGCGGCCTAAAATAAAAGTTGGTTGCCTTGAAAACACAAACAACGGACGTTGGAGAAGATATGCCAGCCCAACGCCGATGGCTTAATTTCAACACTGATAGCTAAATTTCCAATGCCGGCGGCCTTCCACTGGCCTAAAGATTCTCCACATCTCCTTCGCGAACAATCCTCGTTTAAGTTAAATGACAAAATTACCCTCTTAAACAATTTTATATTACATTACTACCCTTCAATATGATTCATTTATATGTATATTACAGTGCGTTTAGAGTTTGGAAGGGAGGCCAAAAATTAGTTGAATATCTCTTATAGGTCATATTTTCTTGCTAGGTGGTTGTGTTGTGATTTGGCTAATTGCAACCAAGTGTAGCTCCATACACTAGTGAGTCTAAATATTTAGCAATGGTTGATGCAGTCAAGGATGCATTATAGCTTAAGGGATTTGTTGTTTGAGTTCAAATTTTTGAGTGATAGCACCATAAACCCTATAAAAAAAATGGACTTTAGAAATACAATTTCTATCTTTAAATGTAAATTTTTATTGTGAAAATTATTGCTGTTGATTTTTTTATAGAAATATATTTCTTATACTAATTTTTGTCAAAAAAATTTTGTTTCTAAAAATCAAATTTTCTCATAATGAAATTTTGTGACTGTAAGAGATTAAGAGTGCAATTCATCTCATAAAAAATCACATGTATCATGATCGCGCTAAAACACACTGATGTGTGTTATCATTTTATTTGGAATATTGCAAGTTAGATTAGCATTCACATGAAGAAGATTACCACCCATAGTAATCGAACAAAAATATTGATCAAGACATTTCCTAATGACAAGTTTAGCTTGTGCCTAGATTTGATTTCTATTTTAAGTTGTTTAGTAGGTAAATACTAAATGCTTTTGTCGTATTTAAACAAATGTTTATTAAAAAATAGATATCGATAAAAAACTGATAGTTTTACTCATAAATTAACTATACAGATATGATACAAATATAAATTAGATATAAATACAATACAAATAAAAATCTAACAATCTAAACAACCCTTATTCATTTATGATGTATTTTGCATTATTTGTTGCCAGATGTGTTAAGTTTTAGGTGAAGTTGTATTTAGTATTGTGAGGTAGAAAGGTGGGGAATTGTTATGTTTTGCCCCATTACATATTTTTACGTCTCATCAGGCATTATATTTCCTTTTAACTCTCCAAAACCTTTTAAATGTAACATATATATACCCTTACATGTTATTTCTTTATATCTACGTAATCTTCAGTGTTATCAAAAATACTTATAACATGCTAGAAAAGAAGGTGTCACTTACTATAGATTTTTTAGAGTCAAATTGGGCTTGACTTGGTTTAGATATCTCAGATAAATATTTTTGCTTATTTCTCTTTCTCTTTCTCTCCACCTTTTTTTTTTATTTCTCTTTCTCTCCTATATTTTTTATCATTAATGTTATTTACCATTATTAATTTTCTTTTCTGTATTTGATCTTTCCTTCCACTATGCCGACTCACATGGCAGCACAAATTTCCTATTTCGCTTCTTCTTTAATATTCCCAAAGAAATGACCAATAGTTTTTGGAGTTTTTAGATTTTAGGCCAATATAGTTCAAAACGAATCCATTACGAATATCATGGTCTTTGTACCATTTTAGGTTGGTTCTCCCATAAGAGGACGGAAGATCATGCAGGAAAAATAGGTCCAATAGGTAAACATTCGATCCTATTGAATTTTGTGAGCTTTCACATACTATCAATATGGCATTAATTAGCTCAAGATTTCCAAGACAAGAATCAACAAGTAAGGGAAGATAGGGTCCTTCTATGAGATACTTTAACTTGAGATAAGTCCAGGTAGAAGGCAGCCATTTGTGAGCATGGCAAAAATAATTTTTTGCATGACATAGATTATCAAGGACGATCCATAATCAGGGCAATCTCAGAGCAACCCTTGTATTATGGGTGAAGTCCCATTCTATTCGATTATGTGCCATCTCCAAGCGTAGTTTCACCATCATCCAGCACTCGTTTTACTTTTATTCTTTTTCAAGGGGTGCATAATTTCGGAAAGATGACGATATTGTCTATCAGACATATTTTAAGAATGAAAGTAGATTATATAGATTAATGATTCAGGAATGAAATCTGGAACGTCAGAGATTAGATACAGAAATTCACATAAATTTAATGAAGAAAGTTTTAATATATATATATATATACACACACACTAGCGTATGATACACCTGCGTTGAATGTGTTAAAAATAGAAAAAAAAAAAAAGAAAATGCAGAAAAAAAAAGAGTGTAAACCATTGAAAAAACGGTTTTTAATCTAGAGTGAGGGAGAAGAAAGAGAGCGAGGATGAGGAGAGAGGAGCGGTAACCGACACTTATAACCACTTCAGAATAAAAAAAATGAATATTTTTTTACATCATTACTGTAACGCCCTAACCTAAAGGCGTTATCAGCCCGCCACGTGTCCTTAAAAGGTCAAACACACTAAGGCTATAGTTTTCTAAAACCACAAATATAAATTTCCGAATATCACCAATAACTTGTATATAGGGAAACTTTTAAACTTTTTTATATTAAAATAAATGTCCTTATCTCATAAATCATCTAAACATCAAATCTAAAAATAATAAAATCTTTACATATAACAGTCTTCAAAAGAAAATAACTAAATCATCATATGTTTATTCTTCTCAAATTACTAATAACAAATCTCAATTATCAGTAGGATGGTCATAACCGCTATTGCTCTCCCCATCATCGACAAATATGTCACAGCCTGCCAAATCATAAATTATAGAATATTCACCTGTACCTGTGGGAAAAATAAGGATTGAGCGAAAAACGCCCAGTACACAAAACCAAAAGCACATGCACATGAGCACGCATATCATAATATCACATACAACTTATTTTCTAATGCAACAAACATGATTTAATTATCTTTTCATTAGCCTGCAACCAATACAGTTTAGGACTATTGTTCATTAATCCTAAACCCGAAGTAACTCATGACCCCTATGAAAACTATATTATCATAATATATATATTATATATATAGATGCGTTCCACAATTAAGCTGGTAACGACTCATAATCTACCGGAATCATCTCTAGGTGCAACTCTACTCGGGACACCGCCACACAAGGATCATCAGGTTGCCAGCGTTATTATCACACTACTGTCGTGGTCTTTACTAACCGCAACTAAGCACAACCAACACTCGTTTCAATTATAGTCAAATATATGTTAAGTCAAATTTTGCAACTAATCCTACAAGCACAAACAAACATACATGGTAAGGTTGTACCTGGTATTGCTTTCAATACTTCAATCCACCAACAGAACTTCTCACAAAACAAAGATCTCACACGTTTCCTAACCAATAATATGTGTCAATTGATTTAAATTGCCACACAATTAACCCTAATCCCTAAATTTCATAATTTGACTCAAAGATCTAAAACCCTAACCATAGATCTATGAAATTTGAATAACACACACCTTCTTTTCTTGGTTTACGATCAAATGAAACCCTTTAATACAAATTTTCTCCAAGTCCCTTGATTTCTTCATAACTTCCTTCAATATACATGTTTATAAAAAGTCTCCAATTTAAAATTTCTATCACAATAACAAATAAAATTCATTGATTATTAGAATGGTACAGATTCTTACGTACCTAGAACTTATAGATTTCAATTAAGAAATCGAAACCTTAATTCTCAATTCTCCTAAATAATAAACTATAATTAAAATTTTATAATTTACAGATCTCATAATCCATAAATCTGATAAAACCCTTACCTTTCTTCTTGATTTGAAATCACAACTTCAGATCTAGATCCACCCCTAATCCTCAACAATAAATCTTGGATTCCCTTTGAAATAATACATAAACATAGATTATAATCTAAAGAATATTTCTTCAAAATCATAAGAATTATAAAAACCCTAATAAAAATATTACTTTTTTCTTAAATCGGAGTCTTCTAAATCTCTAATCACACTAGGGTTTGCCACAACTCTTGAATCTCCTTTAGTCCATAAGATAACTAGCATAAGAGAAGATTTATCAAAAAGATTTGATTGAAAAGATTAGAGAAAGGTTACATACCTAGGTTTTTTTTTTTTTTCTCTTTGAAAGCTTCTAGGGTTTCCAAAAGAATAAGAGGTTATATATAAGCTTTTAGGAGAAATTGAAAAGGTTTGAAGACTAGGGAAATTCGTCTGCTAAATGACAAAAATACCCACTTAACAACATTATATTACATTCATACCCTTCAATATGAATTATTTATTTATACCTTACATCTCTCCCCTCGTAAAAGAGACTTTCGTCCTCGAAAGTTACCTTATTCATTGAATAACTCAGGGTATGTGGCTTGCATCTCCTCTTCTAGCTCCTAAGTTGCCTTCCGCTCAGTCTGATTTGTCCATTGGACTTTCACGTATTTGATCATGCGTCTCCTCAATATCTTTTCTTTCGAATCCAAAATCCTTACTGGCTTCTCTTGGGTAGAAAGATTAGCTTGAACTTCCAACAGTTCCAAAGCTACAATTTGATCAGGGTCTTGTACATATTTTCTCAACAAAGATACGTGAAATACATTGTGCACTCCTTCTAGACTCAGCGGTAGTGCTGGTGTATATGCTATATCTCTAATTCGTTCCAGAATCTCAAATGGTCCAACATATCTAGGATTCAACTTGCCTCTCATATCGAATCTAAAACACCTTTCGTCGGAGATATCTTAAGCAACACATGTTCCCCTACCTGAAATTCCAATGGTCTTCTTTGTTTATCAGTATAGCTTTTCTGTTAGCTTTGTGCAGCTTGCAACTTCTGTCGGATTACCTTATTTACCGCATCCTGAACTAATTCAGGCCCTAAAATCTGTTTATCACCTATTTCATCCCAATGAATCGGTGATCGGCACTTTCTACCATACAAGGCTTCATACGGTGGCATCTCGATTGATGCTTGATAACTGTTATTGTAGGCGAATTCTACTAAAGGTAGATGTTCATCCCAACATCCTCTAAAGTCCAAGACACAGGCTCTTATCATGTTCTCAAGAATCTGGATTGTCCGTTCAGACTTCCCGTCCGTCTAAGGATGATGAGTGGTACTAAAAATCACTTTAGTACCTAAAGCTTTGTGCAAGCTCTTCCAAAATCTCCCCACAAACATGGTATCACGATCCGACACAATGGTCACTAGAATTCCATGCAATCTCACAATCTCTTTGATATATAAAGTGCCCAAATGTTCTAAAGTATACCCATTCCTAATAGGTATAAATCGTGATACCTTCATAAGTCTATCCACTATCACCCATACTGAGTCCAACTTTCCTTTGGTCCTGGGTAACGCTGTGATAAAATCCATATTGATATGTTCCCACTTCCACTAGGGTATAGGAAAAGGCCTCAATTCACTAGCTGGTCGTCTATGCTCTATATTGATCACCTGGCACGTGTGATACTTCGATACATACTCATTAATCTCCTTTTTCATATTATTCCACCAATATAGTTTCTTCAAATCTTGATATATTTTGTTACCTCCCGGATGGATGGAGTAACTCGAATAATGCGTTTCCTTCAATAAATCTCTCTTGAGTTCACCTCGCTTCGGTACACACAGTCTTCCTTTATACCTCATAATGCCTTCATCATCCTCATAAAATTCAGGGGCTCTACCAGTTTCCATCCTTCACTTTATCTCCAGTATGCTTGGATCCTCCACTTGACTTGCTTTAATTTTATCTACCAATGTAGGCTAAATCTGCAACCTTGCCAATCGTGTACTTACCTTTTAGGTCACTATTTCCAAGTCTAACTTTCCCATGTCATCTAGAAAGTGACGCTCAGTAGTGATCGTAGCTGCTAAGTTCTCATTCCTCTTTCTACTTAAGGCATCTGCTACGACATTAGCCTTTCTAGGGTGGTATTGGATATCCATGTCGTAGACTTTGATCAGTTCCAACCACCTTCTTTGCCTCATTTTAGATCTCTCTGGGTGAAAATGTACTTCAAGCTCTTATGATCCGTGAATATTTTGCACTTCTCATCATATAAATAATATCTCTAAAGTTTCAATGCATGGACCACGGTTGACAGTTCCAAGTCATGAGTGGGATAATTTCTTTCTATTAGTTTCTCTCAATATGGATTTTCATGATAACAAAAAGAGTTAAGTGTTTACTAACAAAGTTCTTTAAGTATGCAGTAAGTGTGTAATAATTAAGTTTTATGAAAATATTTTTACAAAAGAATACAACTCAAGAAGTATTTCAGAAGGTGTTTAGGAAAGGTTTTTAAGAGCATTTAAATTTTCAGAAACTTATTCAGAAGGAAAATCAATGTGTTATAAAGGTTTGTATATCAATCAGAAGGCATTTCAGAAACTAACTTACAAAGACTTGAAATATGCAAGAATCATGACCAAGACTGTGAAGAACGGATGTTTTCTTAATCAATTCGTATTTTTTTAAGACCCAGCACCAAAGTGAATGTATTTAGGTACTACATTCAATTATGTTTCACAAATTTGGTCCAATTATCCAAAGGGGATTCAAGTCATTTGACTTTAAAGTTTGATTAATTTAAATTAACAAATCAATAGCATTTAAAGCTTCATGACAGCAAAATTCATATTCGATTTTGACATAGCTATTTTCTCGTGATATTACAAGAAGCATCTGATGGAGATAATCATCAAGGACAAGCTTATCCAAGATCAAGAGAATTCAAATTTTAAATGAGTCAAATTTGGAATTTTAAAAGCTATTACTTTCGTGGTGATAACGCTGCTATTTTAGTAGGTTATATTCTTCCAATCAGGAACGTTGTGATCAGGTCGTTTTTAAGGTTTATCTACAACAAAAGTTGATTCAAATTATAACGTTTGAAAAAAAATCATATCCGGATTACAAGCTAAAAATCAAAACCATCAAGATAAAAGGAACTCATATTTATCCAAAGCTGTTGAAATAGAAGGATGAACAGTAGCCTATCCAAATTAATTCCAAAATATCTGGAACTATTCTTTTTCTAATCGTTGAAGAAAGAAGGATAAATATGGAAAATTTAGAAGGAAGAAATAACAATCTGAAATGTGGAAAAAGAATACAAGAAATCAAAGCTCTCAAATATTCCTCAAGTAAATACTGTTATTTATATTTTCATTGTACTGAAATTAGAGGATACATTATACTTATTTCCTCAAATTGATTTGTGATTACTTTTTGTGAGATTGAGAGTTACAAGTAGGCTCAGTAGATTGATTGTAGCTTGTGGAAGCTAGAAAAATCAAGCTGAGTGCATATTGTAGCCAAGTGCTTTAGCAAAAGATAACTTATAACTTGATTTGTTTTTGGATAGTGGAACATACCGGTAAAGACAATCGGATCCCTGGCTTGGTGTTGGAAGAGATGATTGATGCTCAAAGCGGAACCTTTATAAATTGCTTTGCACTCTTCTAAACTCTACTTCTTTAATTTTCGTGCATAATTTTTTGTTTATTTGAGTTGCAATTCGTATTCAGAAATTATTTTAGAAAGTGACTAAAAGTATTTTTACTGATCAGAAACTAATTCAGAGACTAAAGTCTAGAAGTTCATTTTTGTTTTAAGCTTAACGTATCGTGATATTTTCGAATCTGTTTTCATCCGAATTTCAACTAAAGATATTGTTTTTTAAGTTTATATTTTTTCAAGTAAAGGTAAGAAGTCATTTTTCATTGATTAACCTAGTTTGTGAATTTGGTAAAGATTTTCAAAGGATTAAATTTTAACTTGCCCCCCCCCCCCCCCCCCCCCCCCCCCCCCCCCCCCCCCCCCCCCCCCCGGTTATCTTTTGGGACCAACACTTTCATACGACTTTAATTGTCTAGATGCATACGCTATAACCCTTCTTCTTTGCATCAAAACGCAACCTAGACCTTGTATAGAAGCATCACTACAAATAGTATATTCCTCTCTACTCACTGGCAAAGCTAAAACCGGTGCAGACTCTAATCTCTCTTTTAACTGTTGGAAGCCACTCTCACACTTTTCATCCCAGATGAACTCCACTCCCTTATGTGTCAATTTTGTCAAAGGATTGGCAATCTTGGAGAAGTCCTCTACAAACGTTCGATAATATCCTGCCATCCCTAAGAAACTTCTTATTTTAGTTACCATCTTAAGAGTCGGCCATTCCACTATAGCTTTTACTTTCTTGGAATCTATAGAGATTCCATTCCTATCCACAATATGCTCTAAGAATGATATTTGATCTAACCAAAACTCACACTTAGTGAACTTGGCATATAACTTTTCTTCTTGTAGTCTACTCAAAACCAATTGGAGATGTTCTTCATGTTCTTGCTCAGTCTTTGAATACACCAAAACGTCATCAATGAACACTACAACAAAAGAGTCTAGACAATCCCTAAAGACTCTGTTCATGAGATCCATAAATATCGCGGGTGCATTTGTAAGACCGAAGGATATAACTATAAACTCATAGTGCTCGTATCTAGTTATATAAGTTGTCTTCGGAATATCTTCTACTTTAATTCGCAACTGATGATACCCTAACCTTAAATCAATCTTGGAGAACACTCGCGCTCTTACCAACTGATCGAATAGGTCATCTATTCTAGGCAATGGATATTTATTCTTAATCATCACTTGATTCAATTCCCGATAGTCTATACATAATCTCATGCTCCCATCCTTCTTCTTCACAAATAATACTGGAGCTCCCCAAGGTGACACGCTTGGTATTATAAATTTCTTCTTGAGCAAATCATCAAATTGAATTGTTAATTTTGCCAACTCCGTCGGAGCCATTCGATATGCTGCTCTAGACTTAGGTATGGTACTTGGCACCAAATCAATAGTAAATTCGACTTCTCTCTCAGGTGGTAATCCAGGTAGATCTTCAGAAAATGCATCTAGATATTCTCTCACGACCGATATTCTCATAGGATCTATCTTTGATGCATCTTCTAGAGTCATAGCTGCTAACACCGTCTTCTCCCATAACTCATATGTAAGTAAAGTTGCAGGTCTTTGTGCTTCCAGCTTATATACAAACTTATCTCCATCTACACTAAACTCCACAACTAGATTTTTACAATCAATTACAGCCTGGTGTTTCATCAACCAGTCTACCCCTAGGATTACATCAAATTCAATCATATATATCACCATCAGATTTGTAGGTAAGAGCCTACCTTCTATCTCTATGCTTACATCTCTACAAATTCTATTCAGCAAAGATCCACTCCCTACAGAAGTATTTACAGAAAAACATCCAGACTTCAATTCAATATCTACTCCACGTACAAATGTAAACATTTCAGATATACATGAAAAGCTTGCGCCCGTGTCAAACAGCATATATGCATTATGCTTGAGAATGGATAGCGTACTTGCTATGGTGTCAACACTAGCGGTATCTCTATGCTGTAAGGCATACATCTTGGCAGGTGCTCGCTATCCCTGACCTTGAGGTCTACCCACTGGTGCTCCCGAAATTACCTGCCTACCCAACTCTTTACAATCCATGGCCTTATGCCCCTTTTGTCCACACTTAAAATAGAAAATAGGTAGACCTCCCAATTGCTCGGTGTAGAATCTTTGGCCATGCCCCGCTTTTCCATAGTTGAAGCATGCATTATTAGGCTATTTGCAGTCTTTCACATCATGGGGTCCCTGGCATTTATGGCATTTCCTATCAGAACTTAGGACCAAAGATCTTACTTATTGAGTGAAAGGCCTTTTTCCTTTATCTTGAGCAATAACCATAGCAGCTTGCCTCTTGCCCGAATAAACCTGACTCCTCAAGTGCTCCCTTGCCTTAGTCCTCTTCAATCCCTGCTCAACCAGCTTTGCCTTGTTGACTACAGATGAGTAACTAGTCAACTCCATCAAATTAACCTGATGTTGAATCTCCGGTTCTAACCCAGTGATGAACCTGCTCATCTTAGCATCTTCACTTTCTCTTAGTAGCTCGGGGAGAAACCTCATTAGCCTATTTAGTTCTGCTTCATACTCTTCAACATTCAACTTGTCTTGTTATAAAGTATAGTATTCTTGCAGCATCTTTTGTCTGACACTATCCAGGAAGAACTCCCTGTAGAAGGCTTGATGAAACATGTCTCATGTGATCGCTCCTTGCATGTGCCTCTTAGTGCTTAGCTACCAGTTGTTTGCTCTCCTAATCAATAAGTAGGAGGCATATTCCATTTTCTTGTTTGCAGGGATGTCTAATGCAGTGAAGGTCTTTTCCACCTCCTCCATCCACAATTGTGCTTCTAGGGGTTTTCCAGGTGTAGGCTCGAATTTGTACACCAAGTCCACAAACTTGTTGAGGCTCAGAACATCAGTATGTCTTGCTCCATTCCCTCCATTACCATTCATCCTTTGGGTTTCTTGCCTCCAAGCTTTAGCATTTTCTTGAATCACCTACATTCATTTCTCATATTCTACCGCTATTGTGTAACTGCTCCTAGCAAAGTATTAACAGCTTGCATCAATTGAGCAACATCAATAGGCACTTGTTGTCCTATAGGTAGGACTGACGGTGGTGGTGGTGGGGGCAAATCCTCATACTCTTGGTTCATAGGGGCCTGATTCGGGGGTAGCTATTCCTCTTCACCAGATTTGGAGGAACTAGCATCAGGGATTCTTCTACTAGGAGGCATTCTATTCCAAGCAACATACACCAAAACATATGATAAGAGGGAAAAGCTAACTTCATAGATTGAACGCTATATAAACTACAAGATACCATAAAACTATATACATATAAACAACTCCTATTATTTCTACCCCACTCATCAATGCTCACCACCCTAAGGAGTTCATAACTTAATTCTAAAGAGATCATCAACCTAGAGCTCTGATACCACTTAAGCTGTAACGCCATAACCTAAAGGCATTATCAGCCCACCACGTATCCTTAGAAGGTCAGACACACTAAGGCTATAGATTTCTAAAACCATAAATATGAATTTTCGAATATCACCAATAACTTGCATATAGGGAAACTTTCAAACTTTTTAATATTAAAATAAATGTCCTTAACTCATAAATCATCTAAACATCAAATCTAAAAATTATAAAATCCTTACATATAACAGTCTTCAAAAGAAAATAAGTAAATGATCATATGTTTCTTCTTCTCAAATTACTAATAACAAACCTCAATTATCGGCAGGATGGTCATAACCGCTATTGCTCTCCCCATCATCGACAAATATGTCATAGCCCGTCAAATCATAAATCATAGAATCTTCACTTATACCTGTGGGAAAAATAAGGATTGAGCGAAAAATGCCCAATATGCCAAACCGAAAGCACATGCACATGAGCATGCATATCACAATATCACATACAACTTATTTTCTAATACAACAAGTACAATTTAATTATCTTTTCATTAGCTTGCAACCAATACAGTTTAGGACTACTGATCACTAATCCTAAACCCAGAGTAACTCATGACCCCGATGAAAACCATATTATCATAATATATACATATATGATACGTTCCACAATTAAGCTGGTAATGACTCCTAATCTATCGGAATCATCTCTAGGTGCAACTTTACTCGAGACACCACCACACAAGGATCATCAGGTTGCCAGTTTTAGTATCACACTACTGTTGTGGTTTTTACTAACCGCAACTAAGCACAATCAACACTCATTTTAATTATAGTCAAATATATGTTAAGTCAAATTTTGCAACTAATCCTACAAGCACAAACAAACATACATGGTAAGGTCGTACCAGGTATTGCTTTCAATACTTCAATCCACCAACAGAACTTCTCACAAAAACAAAGATCTCACACGTTTCCTGACCAACAATATGTGTCAATTAATTTAAATTGCCACACAATTAACCTTAATCCCTAAATTTCATAATTTGACTCAAAGATCTAAAACCCTAACCATAGATCTATGAAATTTGAATAACACACACCTTCTTTTCTTGGTTTACGATCCAATGTAACCCTTCAATACAAATATTCTCCAAGTCCCTTGATTTCTCCGTAACTTCCTTCAATATATATGTATATAAAAAGTTTCCAATTTAAAATTTATATCACAATAACAAATAAAATTCATTGATTATTAGAATGGTACAGATTCTTACGTACCTAAAACTTATAGATCTCAATTATGAAATTGAAACCTTAATTCTTAATTCTCCTAAAATTCCATAATTTACAGATCTCATAATCCATAAATCTGATAAATCCCTTACCTTTCTCCTTGATTTGAAATCTCAACTTCAGATCTAGATCCACCCTTGATCCTCAACAACAAATCTTGGATTCCCTTTGAAATAACACATAAACCTAGATTATAATCTAAAGAATATTTCTTCAAAATCATAAGAATTATAAAAACCCTAATAAAAATATTACCTTTTTCTTGAATCGGAGTCTTTCAAATCTCTAATCACACTAGGGTTTGCCACAACTCTTGAATCTCCTTCAATCCATAAGATAACTAGCATAAGAGAAGATTTATCAAAAGGATTTGATTGAAAAGATTAGAGGAAGGTTACATACCTAAGGTTTTTTTTTTTTTTTTTTTTAAAGCTTCTAGGGTTTCCAAAAGAATGAAAGGCTATATATAAGCTTTTAGAAGAAGTTGAAAAGGTTTGAAGACTAGGGAAATTCATCTGTTTAATGACAAAAATACCCACTTAACAACATTATATTACATTCATATTCTTCAATATGAATTATTTATTTGTACCTTACAATTACAATTCAGTATCTGCTTAATAATAGTATAGATATATCAAAAGCATTGAAAAAGATAGCTCTTGGTTTTTATTTTTGTAATAATGAAGGAAAGGAAGGGATAAATAAGTTTAACATTATAAAGGTTTTTTCGGGCATTTAATTTCAAAAGAGTGGTGTGTGTATCTGTAGTTATCTTTATTTCTTTTACATGTTTCCTAATAAATATATATATGCACTTGAGTTAATACCAAAACGATGTGCAAACAGAATTTAACCAATGTCTAAAAAAAAGAATAAAATCAAAACCCATTTTCTTTGGTGTTATTTATACACACTCCATATATAATTGAATTATTATTACAAAAATTTATTTTAATTGCTATAATGCTAACTTCACGTTCATTTTATTATAATAATAATTTTATTACGATTATTATTTCTTACAAAGAGTAATTATAACATACCTAACCGACTATATTAACAATTTTATAAAAAATTCCTATTAAAAATTATTGAATAAATATTTATTATTTAAACCTATTAATAATAATTTTAAATTACTCTTATTTAAATAAAAAATAAAAAAATAATAATTTTATTACAGTTCTATACTATTATTTAATAATAATAATAATAATAATAATAATAATAATGTTATTATAATTTTATCAATCCAGAAATAAACAACCAGACATATTACAAAATAAATATTAAAATAAATCAACGGGCCATATGATGTATTCTTTGGATCTGTGCATGTTGCACGTGTCCTTCTTGTCTCCGTTTGCACATGATCGGCAAGCGACACATATTTTCATATTTAGAATTCGTAGGTCATGAGTGACATCATCTAAAGTATATAATATTAATTGTACGTTTACCAAATTCGAAGATCACGATGAATGATGACAACCCTGATCCTCTTGACCAAATTGAAAACCTACGATGACAATAATCTCGGTGCTCCATAATAGCAGTATAAACGGAAAGAAAAAAAAAAAAAAAAAACATAAATATGTATAATAAACCAGCGGTCTTTTCATTGTTTTCTCACTATGTCCACATTAGAATTTCTAGGATGAGATTCTTGTGTAATCGTGGAAAAATATTATGTTTCGTAAGTTGCGCGATTTCCCACTTTATGTGATGAAGAAAAAGTTCTAAATATGCTTTCTGATCCAACCAATGAAACTTAGTCAGTAATTAGCAGCCAAACGCATAGAGAGGAGCTAAAGTCAACGGATAATTCACATTGGAAAGGAACTTCATCCCCACTGAAATAACTCAAATATTAAGATAGGCTAAGCGATAAAATATAAATTAATTAGTGAAAAATAAGAGAAAGTTTTTTAGTTAAATTAAAATAAAAACTTATATATAATAAAATAAAATAAGTGAGACTGTTCAACTTGGTAAATTAAATGAAATACTTGATATGGTTAGGTGAATTAGTAAATTTAAACTAAAAGTTAATTTCAATTGAGAAATAGAGATTAAATCATACAAATTTCTCATATCATTATACCAAATAAATCAAATCAAACCTAATTATCAAATTAGCCATCTAACTAAATTATAAGTTCTCAATTTTTCTAATTTTTCCGATTTCGATAATGTTCTACAAATTCAATACCTAAATTTCTCAACACCCTAATTTTAATCAAATACATATCCAACTACCTATTTAACTAACATTATTTAATCATCTTCAAAATTTGCTAAACTAAATTCCTAAATTAAACTAACTAGTTTTTAAGCCTATTTGACATCTAATTACATCTTAAGGCCCTAATCAAATTGCTAATCTAACGTACTAATCATATTAGCTCTAAATCCTCATAAAAATCTTCTAGAACCTTCATATCACTATCCTTATCTATTTCAAATTTCAATTGAAAATTTTTCATATAAAATTATCCTTTTGCCAACCCATAAGTTGTAGAATGTTCTCTATATTGCCAACTAATATCCTTATTTTTGTCCCAATTTCGTTTTACAAAATGAAACCCTAATGCACCCTAAAGTAGCCATCACTTTTACCTCCCATTCTAACAAAAAATTTCGTCTTATTTTTCTCTGAAAATAAATCTTAAAATACTATAAACCCCTTTTCTCTATCAAAACCCTAATAGGTACTAAGTTTTCTACATTTTATGTCTTCTTTGAGCCATCTAAAACTCCTATTAATCTCTATTTTTCCTTTTAAAATTCGGTGTTTATCAAAAGAGATCTTGGATTAGAGGCAAAATGAGCTTCACCAAATTCCTAGGAGTAGGGTAGTGAAGGTTCTACTACAAGTAACTTGTTTAATTATATAGTATGATTAGTGGAAAGTATTAGTAAATAATATGTTGTAATACTAAAAATACAGAATATGGAATATATGATTTAGGTGATATATCATGTGTTACTTGGTTTGGTAAAAAATATATTGATATTAGCAACCTTTATGTATTGTTTAGTGGATTTATTGTGTAAATATGGTTAAATAAATTAGTATGTTATGTAAACTATTTTGATGTACTATATATGATTTTGTAATGATTTTTCATGATGAAAATTGAATAAAAATAATAATATGTTTGCTAGACGGAAAATAGAAGTGTTATTTGCCATGATATGTAATGTTGATTAGGGTATTATACGAATTTATTTTCATGTAAAATTTATGTAAATGATAGTATATCATCTTAGGATATAAACTGAAAAGTTTCGTAATTTTTCATAATTATTTACTATTTTTAAAGGCCTAATAGACATATTTATTGAGAAAAATAAATAAAATATTAAAAGTCCTTATTTTTACACAAAAGTTTTAGGAAATGATTGTCACTAAGTATATATATGATCTGGAAATTTTTATAATTTTTTAAGGTTATTTACTATTTTTTTTAGATTTTTATTTTTGGATATACTATACAAAACGCTGTTTGAACCAGACTTCTTTCATAGGCTGAACCGGCTAGTTTATTTTTTCTTTTCCAACGAACTACACATATTTAATAGAATATGATGTATAGTTTTTATATGAAAGTTGAACCGGATGTAAAAGTACAAAAATCAAGGTGAGCCGGTCCAAAAACAAACCGATGCACAAACCTCCCTTGTTTCAAACCCTATTATTTATGAAAAAGTTATGAAATCCGAATGTAATTAAATTTAATAATTATCAAACTAGCTTGATTAATGTATAGTTAATTATAATTAGTTAATTTATGCATATTTTGGTTTATTAGGCTTTTTGTTAAATTAAAATTGGATATATATAGATTAACGTGCTAAATTAGCTTAATTAGGTATAAACAGGCTTTTAATTGTAAAATTGGGTAATTGAATGTAGTATGAGCTTAAATCAATACAACTAATTATTATGGGCTTTAGTAGCTAAATTGGGCTTAAATAATAGTTTAGGACCTAAATCAAATTATATAGGCATAGTTGGACTAAATATACCAAACCGAGTTATAATAGGTTTTAACTAACTAATTGGGCCTAAAATAGGTAATTGGCAATTAAAAGGATTTGACAAATATCATGGGCTATAAAATTGAATTGATAAATATTGTAGGATTAAATAGGCTAAAATGACCTAAATGGGCTTAATTAGTAAAAATATAGTCAATATGGGATAAATGACCTAAAATAGGCCAAGATAGTGAAAATAGGTCCAACTTGACCTAAATAACCTAAAATGGACATAGAAATGAATTTATGTCTGACTTAGCTCATATCAATAATTTTGGGCTTTAATAATTGGTTATGGTTCTAAACATTAAAATATGCAGTAATTTGACTAAATACCTACACATGGACTTATTAGATAAAAATGGTTTAGGAACACAACCCTAAGGCCAATAACATAATATCTAGCCAACTAGGCCTATTTACACTAAATAGGCTAAAACTAAATCATAACAAGTCTTCCATAGGCATTTAGGGATTGAACCCTCAAAATGTAGATAAATACCTAACTTTACACTCTAGGGGCTTAAATTCCATAATGCAGACTCAATACATTTACCTATTCCAATTGTATTCCTAAAATATTTAAGTCCACTATTGACTCTAAGTATTGAAATATCTAATTGGACTCAAATTATTTCTATGAGCCCAAAAACCCTGAAATATCCTTAGTGGGCATATATAAGATATTAGAAGGCCCAATAGCTTAATTAGGGTCTAAATTAAATTCCACTTGGGCTTGAACATAATTCTTAGGTCCAATAATCTATATTACTCTAATTGGAACTAAATTCAAAGTAACACCCAATTCCATCTAATTTAACATTTATATTCCTTAATGGGCTCAATTCCTAAACTCTAAAGCTCCTTACCCTAAAAAGTTAAACACTTAGAGAATTTATCATTTGGCCTAATTTAGGATCCCTCAAGGCTTAATACATCTAAATAATAAATTTGACTTTCAGATTCTATCGGCTTAGTCCAAATTATCTAAGCTCGACTATCATAATTGGATCTAACTCAATTATAAACCAAACGCCTTATGTTATATAAGGTCTTACGTTAAATTGATTGATCAATATGATTTGAATCATTAGTTTATATACTCAATACTTATACAAATTAATCTTTCTTAATAGATATTCAATCAACATATTGTCTTACTTATGATCCTCTACTGTCTACTGTTTTGATATTAGGTATGCGGTAACATGCATGTTGTTTGCCTAGGGTAGGTATTCCTAAATGGATTTAATTCAAAGACGACCTAATAATTGAATGTGTTGATTGTGTATATATCGTTTAATCTGGGCTGAGAAGTAACAATCTTACCAGGAAAATACCAGGACGGTAGTTGAGCGCTTAGGCCATCATTGGTGGCTCGACGTGTAGCCAATAGGGCAAACGATATCAAAATAATGTCCATTTACATTCGTTGAGAGGTAGTATGTGTAGTTCACGACTATGGGTGTCGATTGAGTTACATATCACTATCACTATGGACGAAAATAAATGGAGATGCATAACGACAGTGAACTCTAGACGAGGCTACTACGTAGAATGTCCTCTAGGTGGTTAAGGCATTCGATCTGCCTTAATCAACCTTTTGAGCAGTTGCTACTATTTAGAATTCCTAGATTCCCACTGCTTATTGCCCAGGGTGTGAGTGCTCTCGTGTTATTTGAATCACCTTAAATAATAAACATAAAATGTTGGTTGTTGCATTGCATATAGTTTAGGTGCATATGTCATATTGCATGTGGTTGCATTACTGTGTACTAGGCTTCGGCTCACATTTGTTGTTTTTTCAGGTATTCATGGTTCTGATAGCAAGTATTATGGTGACATGGGGTACATGATCGACTTTGAGGAGCTGTTGGATGAGCTTAGTGATTAGGATTATGATTCACATCTTTATTTTATTTGTACTTTTATTTTAAGGCTTTTTATCATCTTTTGGGCATAGCTAAGAGTCATGGATTTATATTAGAACCTCTACTATTTTCCATATACTTTCTTTACAATTGATATCTCTTTTGGATGTTTGAGGAGACTTTTGAGACCAATGTTATAAGATGTCATCGGATATTATCTTTTGTCATTAACTTACTCGTGAGAGTAGCCTTTTATTAGATATCTTATAAAATCTACATTTTTCATTGCATCGTTTAAAGTTTTCAAAACTAAATAAATGATTTCTAAATATAAAATTGGCAAGCAAAAGAATTAGATAAACTAGTTTTTTGGTTTTTCTTTGTGTATGACACTCAATCGTTATACGTGGTAAAACTACACATGCCTTGATTCTAACTGGGGCGTGACATTATCTCAAGTTTTTTTAGTGTCTTTTTCCTTAGCTTAATTAAATTAGTGCCAGATTATTATTATTATTATTATTAACTTCTTCTTTTCTATATTTGGAGTCGTGTGTCGTGCACGGGCTCGGATACGCTCGTCGGAGGTTGTTGGCTTCAGATTTATTGGGGGAGGAAACGTTGATGTAGAATTAGCCCGTTTTAGGTGAAAGTAATTTTGTTGCTAAGATATATAAAGATTAAAGCTATCCAAATTTGCTTTCTTATTACTTATATATTACTAATTTCGCTTCTAATATCCAAGGTGAGACTATTATATTTTCTATTTTCTAATAAAACTGCATATAAATAAGTTGTATCATGCAAATTTTGAGTTTGTGCGCCAAAAATTGTTTTTTGAATCTAAATATGCTCTAAACTAACTTATTATATAACATTTTATTGAATAAGATAAAATTACAACGACCAATGTTTAGTTCCATTTTTAACTGCATACGAATTGGTTGCATCATGCGAATTGTACACCAAAAACTGTTTTTCGAATTAAACTATCCTCTAATTAATTTATTATAGAACATAATAAAACAGTAAGATACCATTTTCATGAATGATATTCAATTTCAATTATTACGACCGGTAGTCATTAACTACCGTGGCAAGTCTGGCAACGTGTGGGATATGTTTGTATTTAGATGATTCATAACTCATGGTGAATACACCCTACTTATAAAAAAAATTCAAAAAAAAAGTTTCTCCATTTAAGTTATAATATTAGGATGGTTTGATTCATATGTTTTTACTTTGTTTGACATTTGTATGATGTCGGACATTTTGTCAAAAATTGATGGACAGATCATATATAAATCAACATTTAGAAATAATAAAGGAATCAACAATTCAAACAAACCCTAAAAATTACAAATCACTTGATGCATTTAATAATTTTTCTATTATGCATCAAACACATTTACTATTCGTACATATCTTTTCCCATAATTCTCTTAAAGCTACTATCCCTCCACTCTAATGTCAATTCTTGACCATACTATTGAAGAGATTCCCATTCTAATAATTTCTCATATAAGGACTTTACTTGTGGACATATATGACCACCAATGTAAATTGCCAACCAAAAGGACCATTTCTCGACATCCTCGAGACCTCCTCCAACGTCCTCGTTCACCAAAAAATAAATAAATAAATAAATGGGGCATTCGGTTTCCTTTTTTTATTAATTTGTATTCTTTTCAAATAATGAAAAATAAAAATTTGTTGGGTTATAGATCCAACTCATATGGGTCTATAATGAAGTATATCCTAAGTATATGGAGAGGACTTGAAAATAAGGAGTTGTTTTTATACAAATAAAGGAGTTAAAACATGTAAGCTAGCCATTGGAATAGATACACCACCGGTCTTAAAGAGCATTTGCCAGCATTGAAATTGAAGAAAATTTTGCGAGAGCTGTAGTTGATCTAGGTGGGCTCCAATGCCACTGCCCTAAGAGGAGTACGCTGTCGACATACTAGCCGGCATAGGAATGCCGAACTGCAAGGCTGAATCAATATGTCGTCAGCCTTCTTTTAATTGCACTAGCTTATGTGTATGCATGTTTTGCCCTTTGTCTTTAATATATATACTTCTTCTTTTGTTCTAGGGTTTATGAGATTTTAGTGAAGGCTATCCTAAAACCTAGAGAGAGAGTCTAGAGAGAGAGAGAGGCCTATTTTTGTTGTAATCCACTAATTTATGGTGATGATTAAGTAATACACTAGTGTTATCTAGTGAGGAAAGTCTGTGTAATATCATTATTTGATAGTGGAAGATTTGTGCACTGCTGGTCCCATGGTTTTTTCCTTAATTAGGGTTTTCCACGTTAAATTCTAGTGTTATTTATTTTATTTTGCAATTATTTGTTATTGTGTTTATCGCTTTAGGCAAGAGGAGAATTAACTTGTTACTCTAAGTTGATTGTTTGATTTGAATGAAATCAGATTAAAGTTATTTTCTCCTAACAAGTGGTTTCAGAGCACAAGATTAAAAAAGAATTAGGGTTTTATTACAGTGCAGACATGGCATAATCATTAGGAACGATGATTAAACTAAATTCATCGAATACTCCATCGTAAAATCTATGATTAAGATTTATTATATTGTAAAGATCTATACTTGCCTTTGGGCGGTGATGGTTTGAAGCCAATAGATAAAACTAATGCAGATTTGATCATGCATAGGAAAACTGTCGAATATATCAGACAATGGGTTGATCACAGTGTTGCCTAGGAAACCTGGGTTGCTGTTCTATGGAAAAAGTTGGAATCCATGTATGAGAGATAGACTACCTTAAATAAAACCTCCTTGATTAGGAGAGTAGTCAACCTAAAATACAAGGATGGATCCAACATGGTAGAGCACTTGAATGATTTTCGATGGCTTATGAATTAGTTGTCTACCATGAAGCTAGTCCTTGATGATGAGATCTAAACACTATTGTTATTAAGTTCTTTGCCTGACAGCTGGGAGACACTTGTTGTGTCTGTTAGTGACTCTGCCTGAGAGGGAAAGCTCACCATAGCAATGGTGAAGGGTAGCCTGATAAATGAAGAGTCTAGGAGGAAAGATCTTGATATAGGTTCTGAGTCTAGAGTAATCATTACTGATAAGCAAATAAGGTATGGTAGAAGCAGGTGTCACGCCCCGAAGGGTACCCTAAACGTGGCAGTCTGCCGTACACAATATTAAAGCCTAAGAATGACCACGTCAGTTACGCGAAGGCTTCCATATTATGTACAAGGCGTCTAACATATAAAGAAGACACATCGGAATGATACGTTTTATGTTGATACAATTGAGTAACAATGTAAAGGAAATACAATCCACTATACTCCAAATACAAAACCCTATACTTCAAAATACAATTCATCAAACTTCAACTACATAAAGCTATTACAAAGCAAATCGTAAAGCTTAGCCAAAAACTTCAAGCATTCTTATATCTTGCCGGAATCCCGAAATCATTCTCGGCTTCAACCATCTCGGTCCCCACTTAGCATTCTTGGAATAACCTGCTCATTTAAATAACTATTGAGGTATAAGCTACACTAGCTTAGTGAGATTCATTTCCGCAATAATATACTCCATTGTAAAATATACAAACAAGTTTATTTAAACAATCATATGAATGAGCATGCACAAGCACGTGAACATACAAGCATATGACTTTCCGGTAGCCATATGTGAATGGATTTACGCCCTCCATTCGGGGTTTGGGGTAGTTCATAAGTCATGTAACTACAGCTCCAATGTTGGTCCATAAGACATGCAACCGTAGTCCCAATCTTAAGTGGGGTGGTCCATAAGACATGCAACCACAATTTTAATGTTGGTTCATAAGTCATGCAACCATAGTTTTCATTATTTGAATGGGGTGGTCCATAAGTCATGCGACCCTAGTCCCCTTCATTAAAGACCCGCTGCCTCCCGATCATACTCTTGTTCCCACCAAAAGCATTCTCGTAATGCAATGTGACTCACTAAATGATATGCATGTATAGTTTATTTATAGAATCGTAGCAAGTTCATTATGTAATTTAAGAGCGATCATAGAGCATTTCAAACAATCCAAGTCTATACTAACTCATACAATATTATTTCAACAAGTCTCATCTCGATATACTTATCATTCATTCAATAGGAAAAGTTCATTTCTCATCAACAATTTTATCTTTACCTAAGTCTAGTGCTACTACAATTACAAGCACACTCAATGAGCATAATTACTTAGGAAATGAACTCACTCGGCCATTGGATCACCGGTCTTCTAGTAATAATAATCCGGAGGCAAGGAGTCAACGTCCTCGGGTTCACCTATTCATATAAGAAATACCTAATAAGTATTCTACCATCTTAGGATACTAAAACTCTAAGAAAACCTAGTGGAATCGAAATTCGCGTCATTTTCGAAGTCCCGATTTAAAATGGCCATAACTTGGTCATTTTAACTCGGAATCTCGCAAATTTTATATCGATTTCTATCTACTTTGGAAGAGCTTTCTAAATATGAAGTTTAAATCAAGTTTCGAAAATATCTAAGCCTCGGAAATGAGGGATCAGATCTGTACAGTGATTATATAGATTCCGAAAATGCGGTTTTCATGAATGCACTTGAGATTCCTAAGTGCAAAATAAAACTAAATACCATGGCAATGATTTTCCCTATCATGAATGTTATGATATGAACTCTAATGAGCCTAAGTTCTTATAAATTTTTACTCAAAGAATTTAAATAAACTTTTTCTTAGAAAATCATTTCATGCTATTGTTTAACAAGTAAGATTACTACACTTGGTCACACTTACTTATTACAAGGATTTTCTTTAGGAAAACTCCACTTTGTTTAAAGAAATTTTGACCCTTATATTAGTTATATCCTAAGGCCTTTATTTCTTTAATAAATCTTCATTTGTAAACCTCTAAGTGGGTCTTTTACTAGGGTGGTTTCAAAAATCCGAATTTAGAAAATTTCGTTTTCAAGTTGATTCTTTTAAGAAAAATGCATTTTATACTTAGATCTTTAAGTATTTATTTTACCTATACCCTAAGGACTTTATTTATTTAAGAAAATATCATTTTTGAAGTTGGAAAACTAGTGTTTTCTAATCATCTATCAACTATTACGAATTTGGTTTTCAAGACTTTTAACTCAAAACTTCTATTGGACTTCATCTCTTGTTTTAAATATTTTCTTTAGTAAAAACTCATTTAAACTTATGAAAAATGTTACCAAACATTATCTATCACCTATAGGCTTCATTTTTCTTGTAAAACACATGTTTAGAAGTTGATAAAAGGGTTTTTAAACTAGGTTTCTCAAGTCATCCGAATTTACACAAACTCATTTCTTGAAAAGTGTTTTCCTTTTTGACTTTATTAACTCATCTACCTATAGATCTATATACTAGGAAGGTTATTTACTAAGGATAAAAGCATTAAAGACCATTAATGCACATAAACTCAAAATAAAGATGAGATCTTAAATGCCTACATGAATATGAGTAGTAAAATGGTAGATCTACTATATCAAGTGCTTAAATAGGTTTTGAAAACATAAAAACTATATTTTTATAAAAGATCTTTTGTTCAAAACACTTTTTGATGGATAAACATAAAGCTTTTAGCATGAAAGCGCCTTTAAATGTTAGATCTACTTGTGATGGTTTGGTATTCTTGTTTTGATATTTCCTTGTCCTTAGCAAGAGCTCATGGGGATATTTAGTTAGAAATATCCAAGAATATCCTTGCCATTACAAGGATCTAAGGTTAAGGAAGTAAGGTTCTTTCACTTTATGGTAAAATGGAAGACAAAAAGGAAGGAAAAAGTGTGTGTGTGTGTGTGTGTGTGTGTGTGAGCTTGAAGCTCACGGCAAGGAGTGTGGAGAGGGAGAGGATTTTGAGAGCTTTACTTTTTGTAAAAGTTTGAAATGTGAAAGAATGAGGAAAGAGAGAGAAAATGTAGTTTATATATCAATTGGAATTAAGTTAAAATGGAATAAAACAAATAAAAAAATTTTGCAAATTGGAACTTATTGGGGAGGGTTTCACGCCAACCAATGCATGAGTAAAAAGGGGGGAAATTTGATTAACTTGTTTTGATTGATTTGTTTTGATGGATGTACAATTTGTCATAAATTGAAATAATATTCAAGAGAGAAAAAGTCTTTGAAAAGAGATTGATGGGGTGATGGTAAGTGTTGCATGTGTAGGGTGTACAAATAGGTAGTCATAGGTTGTACTTGTGAATAGTAATCAAGACAACTTAATTACCGGTAGTAAGAAAAATACGAATAAGAAGGTTATAACTGTATTTTTCGTAAGCCGGAAAATTATGAAATTTATATTTTTGAAATCCTTATTTTATTTCGATTCTAATAAGTATTCATAAGTAATTTTTTGAAATTCTAGTTTCGAGGCACGCTTTTCTATAATGAGGCTCGGGATGACCCGGAATAGAAAATTTTTCGAAATCAAAACTTTCCATGGTTTAAAATATACTTTAAAACAATATTCCATATTAAATTATTTTATAAAATTTCTTTTGATATGAAACCGAAGAAAAGCCGGATATAGGGTTTCTAGGTTTTTCTCATAACGCTTTGAACTAAACCGGTTTAGGGTTTCATTTTCCGGTTTTCGAAGTTTACTTGATTACTAGGAAACTTGGAGTATATATTATAAAAGTAATAAAATTGTGTAATGAAATAAAATGAATAGTGCAAAAGATTAATCAATTACCGGTAGAAATGAAAATACGATAAAAAGGTTATAACTGTAACTTTTATAACCCGAAAAATTATATAACTGATATATTTAGAAATCTTATAAAATTACGAGTCTAACGGTACTAATGGTATATTTTTGATATCTCGAGCCCCAGGACAAGCTTTTCGAAGTCTGTATCCGAACGGGTTTGAAATAGGTAAAAAATTTACCAATCTGATAATTATAAACGAACTTATATTACTATGAGTTATTCTATATATTTAAACTACATCTTTGCCTCTAGGATTAGGGGCGCTAGATTGCCGGACTTATACTATTGTATTCCGGTTAGGGTTTCCGGGTGATTTTTCGGTTTAGACCTTTGCCAATTTGGAAACTGATATTTATAACATATTTAATTTGAGAAATTTATTTTAACTTTTATTTTTGTAAGTATTTAATAACTCTTGATGTTTCCGGAATTCTTTAATTGGGTTTCATTTCCGAAAGTTAATCATTATTTACTTTTTAATAATTTGTTTTTGGGCTTTATATTACCCGATTTTACAAGCCGGAGCTAAATATGGAATTTTTCGTACGTCGTGGTTTTGAATTTGAAAACCACTGAGTTCCTTTTTTATTGTTTAAAGATTTTCAAGATTGAGAAGTTTCTGAATTCGTTCGTGATTTAGGAATTGTCAAAATTCGGTTTTAATTTGGAGTGATTTTTAGGGTTTATTTTCGAAGTTCATTTTGGAATTATTTACTGAAATTTTCAGGGGCTTACAGCAGGAACAGAGGCTCATCTGATAGGGATGATAGGTCGGATATATCTAGAAGAAGATCTAAATCTAGAGGAAGAAAGAATATCAAATGCTTTTATTGTGACAAGTCAAGTGATTTTAGAGAGAATGCAGACTTTAGAAGAGAGAGCAGGGTAAAGGATAAAGGTGATGAAAAGGATAAAGACACAACTACAGCAACAGCAAATGAAGAGATTATTATTGCCTAGGATGAGGATTGTATTAGCCTTGCATGTCATGACAATGATTGGGTCATAGACTCCGGTACCTCCTTTCATGTGACTTCACATGGTGATTTCTTCTCCTCTTACATTGCTAGTGATTATGGCAATGTTAGGATAGGAAACGATGATATATCTAAAGTAGTTGGCATTGGTAATATAGTTTTAAAGACTAACACTAATTGCAGACCCATTCTTAGAGATGTTAGACATGTCGTAGATATCTGCTTAAACCTTATCTTTGCAGAAAAACTAGATGATGAAGGCTATAAAAGCCACTTTAGTGAAGGAAAATGGAAGCTCACCAATGGCTCTCTCATTTTGGCAAAAGGGAAGAAAAATAATACCCTTTACTTAATATCTGCAAACCTAAGTAAATGAGATGTGAATCTAATTTATGAAAATTCTATGGCATTGTAGCATAGGCAACTTGGTCACATGCGTGAGAAAAGGGCTCCAAATGCTTGTTAAGAAGCAACATCTCCCTAATGCAAAAGGTACTCCTTTGAAAACTTGTAGTGACTGTCTGCTGGAAAACAGCATAGGGTTGCATTTCATAGAGATAAACCAACTAGGAAATATCATGTGTTGGATTTAGTTCACATAGATATGTGTTACATGAAAGATAGGATGGTAGGTGATGCTGTTCATTTTGTTACCTTTATTGATGATCACTCTAAGAAACTATGGACCTTTACTTTAAAGTCAAAGGATCAAGTATTAGATGTGTTTAAGCAATTCCACACTAGAGTAGAAAAAGAAACTAAAAGACAATTGATATCTGTTAAAGCTGATAATGGTGGTGTGTACAAAGGACCTTTTGAGGAATATTACAAGGAACATGGGATTATACTGGAAAAGATAGTTCCAAAGACCCCACAATAGAATGGTGTTGCAGAGAGGATGGATCGCAATATCACTGCGAGAATGAAGTGTATGTTATCTCATGCCAAGCTGCCTATATCCTTTTGGGGTAAAGCTGTGAGGACAACGGTTGATATGATAAATCTATCCCCCTCTTATGCTTTGGATAAAGATATCCCATACAAAGTCTAAATAGATAAAGGTATTTCCTATAAACACTTACGTGTGTTTGGTTACAAGAAATTGTGCATATTCCCAAGGATGATAGAAGGAAACTTGATGCGAAATCAAAGGAATGTATTTTTCTAGGTTATGCATATGATGAGTATGGCTATAGGTTGTGGGATCTAGCTGACAAGAAGGTTGTCAGGAGCAGGGATGTGGTCTTTATTGAAGACCAAACCATTGGAGATATAAAAAATCCTGAGAAGTCAAAATCCTCATATGAGATTCCTGTGAACCCCTAATTTTTAGGGTAAACTTGAGCTTAAACCCTAAACCGGAAAGTCAATCGAAAACCCTAAGTCAACAAGTTCCCAAGAAACCCTAGCAATTTAGATCCGACAACCTTGTGTTTTTAAACCAAGAAGTTGAAATATGAGTGGAGAGTATAGATTGATTCGTAATAATATTAAGATGCTTAAAAATATCATATTAGTGAATTTTCGACCTATTTTGAACTCGATCGGATACAGACTTTGAAAAGCGTATCCCGGGGCTCGAGATATTTAAAATATGTTATTAGTACAGTTAGACTCGTAATTTCATAAGATTTTCAAATATATAAGTTATATAATTTTTCGATTATAAAAGTTACAGTTATAGTCTTTTATCGTGTTTTCTTTACTACCGATACTTTAATTGTCTTATCTACTTTTTGATTTCTAATCAACTATTCATCAAGTACAACTACTCATACCCTATTCTTACATCTTTATAATCTTCTCTTACAATATTTCATCATTTTCCTTACATTTACTTTTCCAATACAACTTTTACTACTTAAATTACTTAATTTAATTTTGAAACTTACACAACACAACACATATATATATATATATCTCTCTCTCTCCTTTATGGAATCGGTGCCCCCCTTGTCACGCCCATAGGGTATCCTAAACGTAACAGCCCGCCACATACTATAAAAGACTCTCGAATTTCTATCTGAGCCTTTCGGGAGTCTTGTATAGATGTAAAGCGTCCCTTTACGACAATAGAATACTCAATCAATGGAGTTAAGAAGTTTAATGTGGCATCCATTAGCCATAGATAATAAACCAAAACACGTATATATACTTTACAAAATCTAAGGGGCATTCCCTCGCAAAATAATATCAAGTCCATTACAGTCATCCAGAGTCCTTTAGTTTCCAACGGAAGTCTAAACAACAACGAATTAAACTTCTATGGGAAACTCCTATCTCCGGTACCTGAGCTGTGGCTTGCCTCGGCCTAAGCCAAATAAACTCGTGCTGCAACAAATAAAAGCTATAGGGGCGTAAGCTAACTAGCTTAGTGAGTAAGAACTTCCATATCACAATTTATACAACTCATTCAAACAAGTGATTATCCACACAAATGTATGCATCAGACAAATGAGTTTAACAAACATATGACCAGCCGGAAATCATATGTGGATGGACTTGCGCCCTCCATCCCGGGTTAGTAGATTAACGAATCCTGCGGTACGACGCCATTTAAGCTCACGGTCAACTAAACAATAATTTGTTTTATGGATCACGATTAAGCAACATATTCGTTTTATGGATCACGATTAACCAACACATTCGTTTTATGGATCACGAAAAACCAACCAATGCTAATGCTCCATCCCCATCGTGATATGAATGAGTCCAATTATAATTGAAGTCAAATATATATTAATTCCATTCTTTTAGGTGACCAACAATTATCCGCAGACAATCCATATAAAATGCTAGCTAATCAATCAATAGCTTAACGCCCGGTTTTGATAATTCTTAATTTCCATTTCACACATCAACAGTAGACAAATACATAATTCCCATATACCCCATCATATATATCCATTTTTATCTTTGCCTACAACACTAGTGCCACTAACAATACAATCGCATCCATTAATTGAGAGTGGAAGTAGTACTCACTCGGCCATTGGACGCCGGTCTCTTTAGTAGTAATAGTCGGGAGGTAGGGTGTCGTCTTGCTCGGGATCACCTACCACGTAAGGATAATCCTAATGAGATTCTCATCATTCAACTAATCCAAGCTATGCATCTAAACTAGATGAATTCGGAATTCTCGCTATTTGCTGAAGCTCCGACTTAAAACGGCCATAACTTGGTCATTTTAACTCGGAATTTCGCAAATTTTATATCGATATCTATCTATTTCGAAAGATCTATCTATTTCCAATATTATTTTCAAGTTTTGAAAACATTAAGGTCACGGAACAGTAGGATCAGCTCTGTTCCGTAAATGCTCCAATTCCGAAAATTTGTTTTGCTTTTGATAAAAATATTCCTAGTTGATGATTCATGTATAGATGGTATATGAATGAGTTCCTAATATGACTATTATGTAATGAACTCAATATATGCACGGTTTTGATGATCTTTGATGATGAACTCCCATGGACTTCTAATTATTAAGAATTTCATAATGATCACTTATGAAAAGTTAAATCTTTCCAACTTTGCATCCTCTAGGGTTCCTATGATTTTATTCTTGGAATTTACTCACCAGCTACATGAAAATGAGTTTTCAACATCTATATTAATCATGACCTTCATTTATGCATAAAAATCCACATTTTTCATTGGGTAAATATGTTTTTAAACAAGCTACTCACAAAAATCCGAATTTTGTAAATTTCATTTTCTTGCATTTTCCTTATGAGAGAACTTGTTTAATGTATCAAAAATTGAAGCCCCAATATATCTATTACCTAAGGACTCCATTTGACTCATTAAACATGCCCTCTAAGCTTAGATACTAAGTGTTTATGTGGGCATCATCCAAGAATGCGAATTTGACTATAGTTTACTATCTCAATATTTTTCATCCTAACTCCACTACTTGTTTTACATTTTTATCATGCCTAAACTTATCTAAACTTATGAAAATCATTCCTTAAGGGCATCTATTACATATACCTTCCAATTTTTATGAAAAACATGAGTTTTAAAGTAGTTTTGGTGGTCTTTAAAGTAGGGTTCTAAATCCATCCGAATTTCCAACAAATCATTTCTAACAAAACCTTTTCTTTTTCAACTTTCTTGCCTTCTATACATGGAGATCTACTATCTAACATATCTATACATAGGTAAGGTTGCATTTTTATGATCATCAATGCATGAAAATCCAAAATGACCATATGGACATGAATGTAGATGAAGATATAAATGTCTAAACACTAGATCTACTAAATATAATGCATGAATCATAAGCTTCATGGCATGAACATCAATATATATGCAAGATCTCTACTTTACATGCATGAACAAGAGGATATCTTAGCAAAAGCTTATTTAAACACTAGATCCATGTCTTGTGATGGCTTGTTATTCTTGTTCAAGTGTTTCATGTCCCTAGCATATGCTCATTGGGATTAAATGGAAAAACACACAAGAAATAACTTTGTACAAGATTTAAGAAGAACAAAGCTTAAAATCAACATACCAATGAAGTTTTGGAGTAGAAAAGAAGAGGAAATGAGTTGAATGTGTGAGAGTGGGAGAGGGGAGGGGGGCTCACAGCACAATGAAGAAGAAAAGAGAGGGTTTTCTCTTTTGAAAATATTTAACAAGTGAGAAATGAAGGAGAGAGAAAAATGTGTTTATATATGAATATATTAGGGTTTGTTAATGAATAAAAATAGTAAAAATAAATCAAATGATAGGGGGAAAAGAAGGAGGGGGGAAGGGGCGCGCGCGGCCTTAGGATTTTGTGTGTGTTGAAATTTGATATTTGTAATTTAAGTAATTAAAATGTAATAAATGTAATAATTATTTAAGAGACAAAAATTCTTGGGAAAGAAAATTGAAATGAGTAGTTGTAAGGATGTAAGAATAGGGTATGGGTAGTGTGTAGTGTAGGTTGTACTTGTGAATAGTAGGCAAGACATCTACATTACCGGTTGTAACGAAAACATTGGAAAAGGCTATAACTGTAATTTTTATAGCCCGGAAAATTTTAAAATTTATATTTTTGGAATCCTTATAAAATTACGGTTCTAATGAATATTCTGAAACATTTTTCTGAGTTTGTGGTCCCGGGGCACGCTTTTCCATAATTAGCTCGGGAAGGCCCGGAATCGAAAAATTCCCAAATTTAAAACTTTCAAAGGTCTAAAATATATTTTAGAATGATAATTCATATTCATTTACTTTATAGAACTTCTTTTATTATGAAACCGAAGGAAAGCCGGATTTAGGGTTCCTAAGCTCCTCTCACTAGACTTAAACTGAACCGGATTAGGGTTTCGCTTTTCAACTCCCGGGGTTTTTTTAATTACTGAGATTACTGGGGTTTACACCCCTCCCTCTATTCTCTCTCAATTTGTATTATTTCTTCATTTTATTTAACACACAAACCCTAATCCACTTTTCTATATAAACTCCTTTATGCCTTCACCTTTTCATTTTCTTTCTTTCCTCGTTTTCACTTATAGAAAATTTTGCAAAACTCTCTCTTCTCTCCTCTCTCATTGCTGTGACCCTCTCCCTCTACACATATACACACACTTTTGTTTTTCTTCAAGTTTTCTTCCTCCACACATCTAATAAATAATATATCTACACCCTACCATCTTAAAAACATGTAATGGCAAGATCATTCATGTGTGAATCCACTCAAAAATCCCCATGAGCTTTAAGTTAAGGATGTGGAAATACTTGAAAATGAGATCCTTGCAATCACAATGTTATAGATCTTGTTATTTATGTTGTTTTGCTATTATTTTGCTTTATTATTAAGTTATGTTGTTATTATTAATGTTTTGTATATGTATTCATCATTTAACCATATCCACGTAATGATCATAGTGTATTTGCATTTATGACTAGTATAATAAACTAGATCTAGTTGTTTTGAGTTCATAAATAACTTACGTTTTTGTCTTATGTATATAAAGAACTTGTAGTAGCATGTTAATAGTGGGAAAGTATTAGAAAGCTTGAGATCTATTTTAATTCCAACAAAAATAATTTTTGGAAATTCGGATCTAAAAAGAATCATATTTGAAAAAGCTATTTTTCAACTTCAAAATGAGTATTTTGCATTAAAAATGAAAGGCTTAGGGAATAGGTATCACAAATGAGTGGTTTTGATGAGTAAAGCTTAGATCTATTAAGGGATATTTTCAAAACAAGGAAAAGTTTACAAAAGACAAGTTAGCATTATGTTCAATCTTAACAACCAACTTAAAATTCATAACGAGGAAGGCTTGATATGTAAACACCTATTTTTCAACCCCAAAACAAGATTTTTATTAAAGAAATGGAAGCCTTAAGGAGTAGGTTTCATTAGAAGCTAGTTTTAGAAAGATTAAATGAGTTTTACAAAAGAAACAATCTCAAATATAAAATTCAAAACTTAGATTTGAAAATGACCTCTATTTAAATACCTATTTCCAAATGCCAAAATGAGGATTTTTATGGAAAAATAGAAGTTCTAAGGAATACATAAAATAAAGACCTAATTTTGACTAGGATAAATGAAATTTATTAAAGTATAATCCTAAAACAAGAAAAGGTTTGAAAGAATAGATTAAACAATGTTTTCATTCCTTAAAAATTTTGTAAAAATTCGTAATTAGGTAGACCACCTATTTAAAAATCTATTTTCTAACTCCAAAATGAAGGATTTTATTAAAATAATGAAGGTGTTGGCCATATAGGTCATCAAGGTTGAGTTTTGATAAAAGTAAGTGTGATTTTGCAAGGAATAAAACTAGTTTTCTTAAGTCTAGTAATTTCAAAAGTTTTGCAAAGCAAAAGTTTTCTACAAGAATTCTTGATATCATATATCATTGAAGATATACATATAGATAGCTCATCTCATGACATTTGTGATAATAACTTATAGGTAATGCATGTACATATAATGCATTTGGTAGAAACAAGCTAGGAAAACTATGTCTTACACATCCCTCAAAGCATTGTCTAAGTATATGAAGAAATAGATTTACCAACACCCATGGATCATGCATGATATTGAGTTATATGTGTATATAAAAGAGTCTTTTAAGATATAATGATAGCTAAGTATCTATCAAAGCTTTAGAATGATGTTTGGATTGAAATTAGGAATTGATTTGTGGGATAGGAATTTCGTATAGCATTTTGTACCCTAATGTTCATGGACCTAACGACCTTTTTTGATGGAAATAACTTTAGAAATAGATAGCTCTTGTTGAATAGGTAGAAATTTGTATATAATATGCGAAATTTTGAGTTAAAATGACCAAGTTATGGCTGTTTCAAGTTGGAATTTTCTCTTAGACGAACTTTGACGAACTTGTTAGAATATAATTTATAAGTTTATTCAAACTTCATAGAAATACTCATTAAAATTATTTCTTTTGATTAGGAGACTTAGGAGACGGGCTAGACCTTCCCGAGGATTATTACGATTAAGTAGATTTTCGCATCACTATCTTTAAATTACATGCTTATGATTGCGCTTGTAATGATAGTGGCATTATATTTAGGGCAAGATAAAATTTGAATGTGCATGTGAACTCTATTTGATTGAATCGATGATAAGAATATTGAAATGGGAATTGTTGTAAATATTTGTATGATTTAATATAGAATTGAAGTGTCTACAATATCTACGATTGCTTATAATTTGTTAATTAATATGCCATGATCTTATAATTAAAATGATCATGCATACCATATGTTGAGTTACATTGCATTTGTTGTTATACCTTTATGGGAAGAAGGCATAATAACTGGGCAACGAAGGGCTTGTAAACTCAAATGTGGCATGATGACCTGAATTAAAATGGTGGTGACGTAGGCACTTCTATCAATTACAAAAATTAATGAGTAGGTGGGCACCTGAATCAACCACTATATAAATGAGAAAAATTGAAATCTATGATCGTATGGGCCTGAAACACCTAACCCTGAATGGAGGGCGTAAATCCATTCAACATAGGACTCCTGGAAAGTCTTATGTATTGTATGCTCACGTGCTTGTGCATTTCATATGATTGATAATATAACTTGTTTGCTCTATTGTATGATAAAGTATTTAATTTGAAAGTGAAACTCACTAAGCTCCTTAGCTTATACCTTTATAGTTTCCTGTTGTAGTATGATTATTTATGGCTATCTCCGAGAGGCTACTTTTCCCAGGTACAGCTTTTGGAATTTAAGGAGATTTTTGAAGAAATTGGGACTTAGATGTTAGGCATAGACTTCTAGTTGAATCTCCTTGATCTTATATATATATATATATATATATGTGTGTGTGTGTGTGTGTGTGTGATGTAAGAGACTTTTGAGAACCTAAGGACTCTTGATATTTTGAAGGGAGTATGCCCCTTAGATCTTGTAATAGATTAATCTAGTTATAACTGTTATGATTTATATTCTTATCGCTATGTATGTCTTCTTAAGCTATTTCGAATCAAAGTATGGTTCCCTATATGTAAATGTGAGTCTTACACCCGGTGTCTAAACTCATGGAATGACTAAGGTTGCGATACATGAGTTTAAATATCGAGTGTGGCTGATTGTAGTGTGGGTACCCTTTGGGATGTGACAATTCCAGTCAATGTAGACCCAATACCCTCACTTGAAGATTCTAATAATGAACGGAGTGATGTAGAAGATTTAGATGAAGAGTTCCATGAGCCTCATTAGTAGATTGAGTTAAGAAGATCTTCAAGAGATAAAAGACCATCAGTAAGATACAATCCGAATGAGTATGTGATGCTGACTAATGAGGAAGAATCAGAGTGTTACCAAGAAGCCATGCAAGATGAGATAAAATCCTTGTATGAGAATCACATACATGACTTGGTGAAACTGCCTAAGGGCAAAAGACCACCGAAGCACAAAAGGGTATACAAATTGAAGACTTATAAAAAAAGCTCACAATCAAGGTACAAGGCAAAAACTGGTTCTAAAAGTGTTTAATTAAACAAAAGGTGTTGTAGGAAGACGGCGATTGTGATGAAACCCCCCATATGAGTTGGAAGGGGAGTTTATTGGATCAGAGATCCAACTCATATGGGTCTATAATGAATGATATCCTAAGTATATGGCATATACTTGGAAGATGACTTGAAAATAAGGAGTTTTTTATGCAAACAAATGAGTTAAAACATGTAAGTTAGCCATTGGGACAGATACAGTGCTAGCCTTAAAGAATATTTGCTTGCATTGAAATTGAAGGAAATTTTGCTGAAAGCTGCAGTTGGTCTAGGTTGGCTCCAACACCATCGGCCTAGGAGGAGTACGCCGCTAGGGTAGCGGCATAGGCCGCTAGCGTACTAGCCGGCATAGGATTGCCGAACTTCCACGCTGATTCAATACGCTACCAACCTTCTTTTAATTACACCAGTTTATGTGTATGTGTGTTTTTCCCTTTGTCTTTGATATATATTGTTCTAGGGTTTATGAGATATGATTGAAGGCTATCCCAAAACCTAGAGAGAGATAGACCTATTCATATTGTAATCTACAGATTTGTGATGATTATTGAGTAATCCACTAGTGTAATCTAGTGAGGAAAGTCTATATAATCACATTATTTGATAGTGGAAGATTTGTGTATTACTGATCCCGTAGTTTTTCCTTAAATTAAAGTTTTTCATGTTGAATCATGGTGTTATTTATTTTGTTCTACAATTGTTTATTATTATGTTTATTGCTTTAGACAAGAAGAGAATTAACTTGTTATTTCATGTTGATCGTTTGATTTGATTGAAATCCAATTAGGATTATTTTTGTCCTGACAAAACTTTCAATCCCTCTCATAGTTCCCTTTCTCTTTTCCTTTCCCTTTCTCTTTCCACTCTCCCAAAATAGTGTTGGGGCTTCAGAAAAAAAAAAAAAAAAGTGTGAAAGATCCAATAATCTTTTAGCATATTCCTTCTTAAAATATTTGAACGCAATCTTGACAGCAGACATTTGAATGGGTCCAATGTTTTACTTTTGATTCCGTACGCCGTTACAACTTACAAGCACTCCACACGTTCAGCTTTAACTTGCTTAACCGAGCTACATATTATTTCTTTCATGACTCAAAAAAAAAAAAAAGAAAAAAGAACTACATATATTTTTGTATCAAATGTGGTATGTCACAGGTGACACCATCCTGAAGTATATAATAATGGGTTTAGCAAATGGGCTTCAAGTTTCAACCAATATTGTCCCGAAAAGGGCGAGATTGTTTCTCTTGACTAGATTCAACTCTCAACGATTGCTATACACGTATATTTTGGCTCCATATATTAGTCGCACATATGAAAAAAAAACAATATTAGATAAACTAATTTATCTTTTGTTTGTTTTTCTTTGCCTCCAGGTTTGGATATCAAGTTATGACATATTCCAATCACGAAAAGCTGCAGCGTGGCACATGTTTCCAAGCTTCTTGATTTCCCAGTTGCGTGATAGTGGAAAAGACAATTGCCCTTTTTGCCGACCAACGATGGGACTTTTTAAGTATAGAAATAAAACACATAAACAACAGCCACAATCACGGATTAGGTCACGTTATAAAGAAACGCAGCACGTTCATTACATATAAATCTATTACGCATCCGATTCCTCGCAGTCGACGTGCCACCCGCAAAGATAGAAAAATTTATACACCATACACATTTTAAGGAGTGGCGGATGGATACCACTGTTATATAAATAAATGTATATTTAAATAACATATAGTCAATAAGAACTATATAAATATTAAAATTTAACTGATACTTATATATTATTAATTAATTCATGTCGTGCATCAATATTATTTAAGCGTCTTTTTACAAAGGATATATTATCATTGCTCGATGGTGCGTCCAATTAAAGAAAGTTGCTTAAATAATCTCTATATTGCAAGAGCGTGAATTTTGCTCGATGAGAAGAGACGCATGTTAAAGACTGCGTCGTTTTATTTCGCAAAAATAAAAGTTCATTTTGCTTTTATGCTAAAATTTCGTTTCCTCGTCTTAGTTGATACTCGTATCACTTATCGAGATGAAACAAGTGGTGTCGTAAAATCCACCGATCTCAATTCAATTAGGAATAAAAATCCGTTGCGACCTAAGATAATATGAAAAAAAGTAGAGATAAATGTTTTAAGTTCTTGGTCATGGAGAGAAAACATGATACAATAAAGAAATAATTAATAGAGACGAAGCTATGCGCAAATTTTCAACCCTAGATTTAGTGCACGTATCCCCATATAATTCCACCCCTCGATATACATCGAGCATTTCCAACTTCCCATACGCATTTTAGCAATTACAGTAGGGAAAAGGTTGGTGACCCGATCAGCAGAAATGCCAAAACATTAAACTCAGGTTTTAGGAGGATATATATCAATTGCTAATCTAAAACAAAAAATTATAAAAGATGGTTAACGCGTTGACTATGAACAATGTCAAAGATCTTGTGGTATAACACATATAGAGACCTGGATGCATTGATTATATTGAAGCAGAAACTTTTGGTGTAGGATAAACTTGGTTCGCTAAATAGAGTGAAACCTTGGTATTAATCCAAAACCCACAATAATATAATTTGTGAGTTCAGAATGAGAAGAAATACAAACTCATTAAAATTTCAAATTCATAAAAGGAAACTAAATAAAATCCTACAAATTAGAAAATAACATAGTTAAGGAAACACAATAAGATCCTAGTAAACATAGGGAAGAATTATAGAAAATCAAATGATAAAATTTTCTTCACTCAAATAATCTGACAATCTTTTATCCAAGCTTCTTTAATTTTTTTCTCAGTTCACATCCAATCCCCCATTCTTTGAGATGATTCGTTATTGGATTTTGCTTGCAACTCCTAAATCAAAATTAATACACAGGACACAAATATCTTCTCTGGTTTCCAATTGAACCAAATATAAATTTTCTTATAGTTAATATGTTATTTCTTATTTTACTTAAAATTGGAAAAGACTCATTAGTATCAAAACAAGTTGGATAGGGACTTGATTTTAGACCCAAAGCTCCAATGCCAAATGACTCGATATTCAAAAATGCCAGAATGCTAAAATCAAGTTATAGACATATGAGCTAAAACCTAGTGAGCATTGACAATGACGAACTATTGATATAAGAGTTCTTTAACTTACTCATTGCAAACAATCCCAAAGAAACTATGGTAAAAAAATATATAAAAACCTTCACCTACAAATTATATTGAACTAGGAGTTAGAAAGACTTTAGATGTTTTTAATGTGCATTTTTATTTGTCTCAAATGAAACGACATGTTGAGTAGACAGGTGATAAATGTTTGTAAAAAGGCTAAATGTAAAGTGTTGCCTCAAGGTTTGCATCAACCTTTACTAACACTTGAGCCTTGGGTTGACTTATCAATGGACTTTGTGTTATAGCTAACAAGGACAAAAAAGGGTGTGATTCAATTTTTGTGGTGATTGATAGATTTCCAAAAATGGAACATTTAATTCTGTGTAATAAAATTAAAGACATTGCCAATGTTGTTTGACTTGTTCTTTGAAAAGGCAGTGCTCTTCCATGGTATATCTAGGAGTACAATTGGTAATCGAGATGTTAAGTTGTTTAACTACTTTTGGAACATATTGTGGGAAAAATTACATAGCAAGCTTTTTATCCAATTGCTTGTCACCCACAAATAGATGCTTAAATTGAAGTAGTTCATAGAATTTTAACTCAATTATTACATGCTGTGATTAAGAAAAATTTGAGCTAATGGAAAAAGTACTTGAATTTTATTACATTGACATATAGTCATTTTGTAAGGACCCAAACTCGCACTCACATTTATAATAAGTGAATTCGAGTCCCCAACCATAGATAACCTATAGTATTATATATAAGGTTATCCTTAAAGAAGTGTTTGAATAATTGTTTGTCTAAATCCTCAATGAGAACAAACTTGAAAACTATTGATTTTTAAAACTTTCAAGAAAGACATAACATCATCATCATCATCACATATCATAAGAGATATAACTTAAAACATACATAGCAAAGTATATATATTACAAACAAAGGCAAATAACAAGTCTTATACAAAAGACATAAAAGATATAACCAAGCTATAACATCTATTACATGCCTTCCCAAAAGAGTCTACCCTATTCTATTACAAAGAAGAGTCCATAAAGTCCTTGGTCTATTTAATCTTCCAAACCATCTAGAAAATCTTGAAAATCAGTTCCTTAACCCATGCTAGCGTAAAACTCATCGTCTTTGCTTTTTGAAAGAGATAAAATAATGAGCCAAAGGCCCAGTACATAACTAACCAAAAACAAAGGCGAGTAATACACAAACTTAAACTATATGCATATGCAACAATCAATAGGTTATTAGATAATCTTTAATTAATCAAGCAATACTAGAGTATTCAAACTCTAGGCAACAGGGATATTTGAGGGGGACCTGAGTAACGACCTCGACTCTCAAGGGGTTGATATAAGTTGTTCGGAAACTTATATCTCCTAGATGATATATCTGAAAACGAAAAATAGTCTCATCTAAAGTTCTCAGCTGTTTCTCATCTTTACTTATCTCAGTCCATAACGTCATCTAATTCAAGTTCCAAAAACATTGAATTAAATCATGTTACTTCATCCTAAGCTTAAGAAAACATTATATCGATACTAAAAACCCCATCGACTACCTGTCGTACCACTTATACAAGTCATTGCATCATGACAGAGGTGGCCTAAGCACCTAAAACTACCATGTCATTGCATCATAATAAGGTGTCACTCCCGGAACTAGATTCAAGAGCATAATAGACAACCAATTCAAACAGAATTTAAGTTTTCATAATTTAGAGTAAATTTAATTATGCCTATCTTAGGCAAGAAACAAGCAAGTTACTACGTACCTGAATCAAATCGGGAATTAATAGGGATAGCCAAGCGAGGATCTAACACTGTTCCAAGAAAATCATCTCAAATCAACATTCTAATTATAATTAATACATAAACGTAATTAAATCTAAGCAAAACACTCAAAGAAATTCAAATAAATTCAACACAAGGTGATAACATAATATTTGTACATCATACAACATTATACATGCTCAACAAATACTCAAAAGATTATATATCAAGCTTTGGAAAATATTTGAAGAAGCTTTTGAAAAATGAAAATAGCAAGGGATACGTTGCCTAGTAAGCCAGCAACCTAAGCCTCAACGCCGGCGGCCTATAGCCCTATGCTGACAGCATAAGTGCCAGTGTAGTCTAGAACTTAAATTTGTGAAAAATGGCAAGAGTTACACGGGAAGGGTACACGGCTCGTGAACCCATGTACGCTACTAGCATTCACATGTACGCTGGTAGCTTAAGCTTCTACACCATTGGCATAGATGCTGGCGTACAATATAGTATGAAATTTCGAAAAATTTACAGAATCCCCTGTTTTTCTTTTACAAAATTTATTTACTCCAAAACGTTTTAGCTTCTTCAAACACATTTCAAACTTCCTAAAACTGAGTATGTGATCTCAACACTCCCAAACATGCACCAACTCCACTTCAACACCATGAAACACTAATCTACACACATCAAACACAAATCCATAACCCAACTTCATTTAACCTATACACTTCACAACACCACCATCCCATACTTCAATCATCCAAACACTTCAAGTGACAAGTTTAGGATATACTATAAGCTCTTTTATAATCAACAAACTACTTAAAGAACCATCAACACATAAAACTCATTCAACTTCATATTTAGCATTAAAGCCTCCTTCACATGAGAAAGCCTACTAACAAATACACATATAACAAAAAACACACATACCTAAAGAGGCTTCAAACTTTGAAGAAAGACACTTGAATCACTTGTTTCACTTGGGCTTATGATCTTCACCTTGTTTAGGGCTTGGAGTATAGGGTTTTGAAATAGACAAGAGGGAAACTTGTAAAGAATGAGGTAAAATTCATGTGAAATTTTTTGGCAGATTTTAGGGTTGGTTTTCTTCATCAGATGAGGCTAATACTTATCCAAAATTCGACTTTAGTGGTTGCCAAAAGGGATTGGCTTATTTTGTACTAAAGGGGCTTGTTTTGGGGCCTTAAAATTGTGTTTTGGATTGGTTTAATTAGCTTAAAATTTTGCTATGTCCATAACTCATTTAACATTGTTTGAAGAAATTTTTCATACACTTTGTTACATTTATAAATTTATAAACTCAATATTTAGTTACACTAAGATATATAAATATTTAAACACATTAACACAACACATACATCATATGCTAACATAAATCATATTCATCATGCTTCATGATCATGCATAAATTCATTAACACATTTATAAAATATGATTTAGGAAATTATGGCTATTTCACATTCTATGCATTCTTCTATGTCAATTTCGCCTCTTGAGATCTTGTATAGCCTTAATTCTCTAACTCCATTGAATTTATTACCATTGCTTGTTTTTGAGATTATAAGTGTCATGCCCTAAACACAAGGGCCCTTACAACCTACCATGTTTCCATATAATATATAGACATGCAAAGGCTTGGAATCTTCTAATAACCACGACATATGCTATTTAACACCACCAACACATATGTTAATATTGTAAATCCATGGTCACAACATAAATACTTCTTTACGGCCATTACATTCATTCACACTTCTTGCACATTAGTTATAAGGGATGGCTCATAAAAGTCCATCTAAACATTTTACTTAATACAGGAGTAATAACCACAAAATATGATAGGAGTCTTTATCTCCTAAAATCTAACAAGTCATGTCCAAATAGTTGCCAAGTAATCCTCACCATTAACGTCCTCCATATAGTCCATGATAACATCATATCCAGATAAGTCAATAGACATAGTGTTTCATTTGTACCTAAAAATGATGAAGGGTATGCTAAAGCCTAATACGGTACACCAACAAAAACATGTGCATCTACAAATAATTGTAAACCTACATGCATTATCATCATCATCATATAAATGCAATACATAACCAATTAATTATCTATATCTTTTAGTACATCATTCAAGAAAGGGACACCTCAACATCCTAAAACACATGTAAATATCTACATAAATATATATTGGTTATTGAGTATTTTCCAGTAACAATGACACTGGCAAATCCTAGATATACCCAAATCATTTCCATGTGAAACTTTACTCGCAGACAATACTACACATGGATTATTAGGTTGCCCCATAATAGTGTGGATACTCACCACCTATTACTAGCAGCTACGCACAACTAATACATGCATAATTATTTTTGAATAGTTGTTAATTCAATTTTAGCTCTTAACCTAGAAGCACAAGACACACACAGTGTGTACCTAGTAGTAGTTTCATTCTAAACCAATATTCACTACCTAAATTACACACAATTAAATTGTTTGGAAATTTTTATTTGTCTTACTTAAATTTCCATTATATTCCTATCACTCTTGGTTCTATACCACTATAACTTAGATCCAATAGTCTTAAAACGTACTTAAATTGTGAAGTAAATAGTTTAATGAAGCTAGTCATTTTTAAGTTAGAAAAGAGAGATTTTTGGGGTGTTATAACATGTAACTCTCGTGGACTTCTTTTATTTTAGCCTTAAGACGAGTTTCTACCGTAAGGTAGAAGTGGGCAGCTGCTCGGTAATTCTCAACCTTGGTATTAACTAATATACAAGTAGGTATAGGGTTAAGCATCACTTAAGTAGAGAAAATAGGTCATAAAAGGGTTTATAGGGATATCTATGGGTTGGGGGGGATGGGAAGAGAGGGGAAGGGGGTATACAAGGGCGTACACAACTTTGTGTTTCTCTTCATGTTCTTTTCTAGGTGAAGTTTCTAAATTACATTGAGGAACATGAGGAAGATTACTTAGCCGTGTAAATGCCGTGTTCTCTTGAAATAGATGCGATTTAATCATAGAGAGGTACACAACCAAAAACACGAGGATGTGTATTGGTCATGGACTTCTAGAAAAAAAATTTTCACCACTCAAGAGGTACATGGCTTAGTGCATGACTGTTTATCAAGCATGTACTTCTGCAAATCCTCTTTCTTTGACAATTCCCATATTTCCAAACATAACATCATTTTGAACATTTCTTGAACACATTCTCAACCCTAAATCATATACCAATACGTACACCACCTTTCTATATTATATTTAACACTCACAATCAAATATAAAATACGTAAGGATTACATTACAACACTTAAGAAACAATAATTTACTATAGGATTTTGTTGAATTTCTTCAATAATGATGGAAGGAGGTTAAGAGTAAGAGTGTAAACCCCTGAAATTCCGATTAATTTTAAGTTTAATCTTAGAATTAAAAGTCAATCGGAAACCCTAAAGATCAACCAAAGACTAGTACAAACTCTAGAATTTAGATCTGGCATTCCTATATTCTTTAGCCCTAAAAAACGAAGTTGAAATAATTAGTGATAATAGTTCGTAATAACTTGAGGAAACATAAAAATATCAAATTCTTGAATTTCGAATGTCCTCTAGACTCAAATGGGATCAATTCTCGAAAAGCGTGTCCCAGAGCTCGGAATAGTAAAAATATTTCGATGACCTGTTAGGACCGATTTAATACAAGGATTTCAAAAATATCAGTTTCGAAATTTTTCGATAACTAAAAATAATAGATATCGTAATTATACGCGTATTTTCTTACTATCGGTATTTTACTAGTCACATCTACTTTATATTACACTATTCATTACCATTCTACACTATTCATTTATCTCTACGTTATCTAATACTTACTCTTACAACTCCATACATCTATTATCTTTACTTTTTATCTTTCTCATAATTTTATATCACATCTACCTTACATGTTATTACTTTTAATACACAAAATTACAAAAAAATAAATCTCTCCCTCTCTCTCGCTTGTGTGGCTAGCTCCCCCTCTTCTCTCTCCCTCTTATTTTTTTTCAATTTTTCTTTAATCAAATCACTCAAAATTCACTCCCCATTTTCCTATAAATACTCCCCACCTCTTTCACTTCATTCACACATCTACTACATAACAAAACTTTACCAAAATTCCCTCTCAAAACACTCTCTACCATCCACTACTTTTGTAAACCCCTAAAGTTTTGTAATCTATTAAGCTTAAACCCTAATTAGAAAGTAAATTGGAATCCCTAAGTCAATAAAAACCTAGTCTTTTGTAACCGTTCAAGTCCGGCTTTTTCGTTTAAGCGACCCTTGGGAAGCAAGTAAGAGATTAGTATGTAGAATAGTTCGTAATAATCTGAGAAAGCTTAAAAAATCTGATTAGTTAAACCGCGATTCGTTTTGAGCATAAATAGACACAGTTTTCAAAAAGCGTGTCCTAAAGCTCAGATTAGTAAAAATATTCCGAATATACCTTTAGACTCGTAAAAATATAAGGTTTTCAAAAATATCAATTCCATAATTTTTTGGTAACTAAAAATATCAGATATCTCAATTATACTTGTATTTTCTTACTACCGGTACTTAATTGTCATATCTACTTTATATTATACTATTTTCTACTATTCTACACTATTTATCTATCTCTACTTTTTCTTACAACCTACTCTTACAAACCATACCTCTATTTCTTACAATTTTCATTTCCAATATAACTTCACATCTTTCATATCTTACTTTTCATTAACAAAAATACAAAAAAATAAAATTTTCTCTCTTCCTCTACTCAATTTGTTTTATTTTTCATTTATTTAATTAGCACAAATTTCTTTCCACATTTTCCTATAAATACCCCCTCTTCCTTCCACTTCTTTCACACCTTCCGTACACTATAAATACTCTCTCAAATTCTCTACAAGAGTTCTCTCCCAAAAGTTCTCTCAAGTTTAGTTCTTTTAGGTAATATTTCTTCAAGTTTTCTTTATGTTCATGTACTTAGTATGAGCTTAGTGTGTGTTTTCTAGACCATGAAGGTTAAAGAAAGCAACAATAAGTTCATACTTTGTTTTTGTTCATGAATCAAATTTCTTTTATGTTGCTTTTATGTATATAATTATCTAAATATATCTATGTAGTTATATATATCTTTTAGAGCATATAAGCTCATTTGTTTTGCAATTTATTTACTATCATGTTGTTTTTAAAACTAGTCTTTTTAGTCTTAGACTTATCCTCATCAAGTCAAAACATTTTCTTTTTCTTTTTGGGACTCGTCTTTTCTTAGTCCCGAGATACCTTGAGGAAACTAAGGTTCCAATACTTGATTTATTTCCTTACTAGCTTATTTCTTTAAGTTATTATGTTTCCTTATGTTTTCATAACTTTATGATTCATATTCATGCATGAACATAATGATTTTTGTCTCAATAAAATAAATAAGGAAAGGTTTTCTTAAAATAGAAAATTTTCCCTAAAACAAAAAGTAGGAAGTAATTATCATAAAAACGAAGGATTTTACCTTAACAAGCTTTTCTAAGAAATCTAGAGGAGTTCATAGGAAAACAATACATACATAGCATGGAAAGAAATTCTTGAGTAAACAAAAGTTTTACTAAACTCCATTCTTTCATCAAATACTAGTTGACAATTGCCAAGAGTTTCTTTTCATAAAAATGGAATGATCTTAAGAAATAAGGAAATTACTTCTATGAAGATAGAATTGTTGTTATTTTCAAAAAGTATTAGAAACTAAGAAAATAAAATCATTCTTTGAAAATTTAAAGGACTAAGGAAATGAAATTTACTCATTTAAAATAACTTGAAATATTCTCTAGCAAAAATAAGAGGAATTTTCAAAAGTTCTACTTTTTTTTAGAAGACTTTACTTTTACAAAAATTTATGGTTTGGGAAAACTTCATTAATTTCATACAATTGATATGAGTCAATAAATATATGTAAATGCATTTCAAAGGTTTTACAAACTATTATAATACCTATCTCTTTTATATGAGTTTTGTTAAAAGAAGGAATTCAAGTTTTTGTGAAAATTTGTGGTGAATCTAGTCACCACTATTTTGGAACTCAAATGACTTAGTTTGATGAAAATAGCTTTAGAAATGGATAGATATTTTCCAATAGGTAGAAAATGATATATAATATGTGAAATTTCGAGTTAAAATAAGCAAGTTATGGCCATTTTAAGTTGGAATTTCCTCCAATCCGATTTTACTGCGATTTTAAGATAGATTTTTAGAATTTTCAAGGATAGAAATTCTAAGAATGAGTCATTTTAGGTATTTCATCTTATTTAGGTGAAGAAGGAACCTAGATCACTTTCCCGGAAGACTACTTCGATTAGGAGCTATCAATATGGAGTGAGTTAATCCTTTACTAAGTTACATTTCCTTCTTTGTGCTTGTAAGTAGTAGCATTAGAAAACAAGGAAAAAATAAATGAACAATTATTGTGTGATTTGGATTTATGATTGGTTGAATATAAGTTAAGAATATCGAAAGAGGAATTGATAAATAAATTTTGATTCTTGCATTGAGATGATGAATATTGTTTTTGATCGCCTTTAACTTGAACTTAACATTTTTTGGTTAAACTTATATTGAAAATAATTCATGCATATCATATTTGTGAGTCATATTTATTTCACTGCAATTCTTCGTGTGGGGAAATGAGGAAGTTGTAGTGGTGGCTAGTAGGAGCCAGAAAGTCTACTGGGCCAGTAGGAGCAGGAAAGTCCACAGGGCGAGTAGAAGCCAGTAAATGTGCAAATATTGATAGTCGTATGGGCCTGTAACCTCCTAACCCTCGACATGGAGGGCGTAAAATCCATGCTACACATGATTTCCGATTAATCTTGTGTTTTTTATTTGCTTATGTGATTAGTGCATTCTCATATGATTGTTTAAATACTTGTTTGATATATGGAAATATTTTGTAGATGGGAATTATCTCACTAAGTTAGATTTGCTTATATTCCTATAACTTTTTGTTACAGTATGATTATCTATGGTTGGCACCGAGGAGCCCGTATGCCAGGTATGAGCTAAAGCTACTAGAAGTTTTTGGGAGATGTTATATGTATTTAGTTTTGAGCATAGACTTCTAAGAAAATCTCTATAGTAGGCTTATGTTATAGTTATGTATACCTTGTTAATGGTTTAGTTAATCAAGACTATTAAGTTGTAAGAGATTATTATCCAAATGAATATTCCATGTTTATTTATATAAGTTCTTGTATGCTTTTATTATCTACTTAAATGTAATACCCCTATGAGTCTCCTATTATCTTGGAAGCACGCCTTACATGTGATATCAAAGCTCCTGCCTGACTAAGGTTGTCATTCATTAGCTTTAATATTATATGCAGTGGACTGCCACATTTAGGGTACCCTCCGGGGCGTGACAACTTTTCAAGAAAGATAACAATACCCATTCATCTCTTTTCAAATCTTACATTAAACCTTAGGTAAAAATCCTACCTATATTCTTTATCATGTTCATACAACTTAGCATGAGCTTAGTGTATGTTTCTTAGACTCATGTGAGTAAAAGAAGCAACAATATGTTCATGTTTTGTTTTTTTTCATGTTCCTATTTTACATTATGTTATTATGTTGTTGTTATTATTGTTATTATTATTTTCTCTAATCTAACTTCTATATAGTATTATGTATATTATGTATATATATTTCTTTAGAGCATATAAGCTCACTTGTTATTTATTTATTTTCACGCTTTGCAATATTTCATGCAATTTATTAAGATTAATCTTTCTAGTCTTACACTTATCCATATCAAGTCAAAACAATTTTCTTTCTTTTCTTTTCTTTTGAGACTAGTTTATTCTTAGTCCTAGGTTGCCTTGATGAAGCTAAGACTCCCAATACATGATCGAGATACCTTGATGTAGCTAATGTTCCCAATGCTTGACCATATTTTTATTACGTTTATTTGCTTATGAGTATTTCTTTCTATCTTATTATGTATTATTCTTACTTTTACATTGCTACATAATCATATTCATGCATGATTAGAATGTTGTTGTCTTATATAAAAATAAAAATGGGTTCTTTCTTAAACAAGGGAAAAGTGAACTAGGTTTCTTAACAAAGGATTTTTCAATAAAAAGTGTAAGTATTGTTTTTAATAAATTCTTTTCAAAAGCTTAAGTAAGTTAATCATAAGTTTTAAAGTATTAGTGGCCAAGATTTCTTCAAAAGAAAGGAACTCATCTCTTTTATAAATCAAAACTAAATACTCCATAAAGATAGAATTTTTAGCATTGAACTTAAGATGTTAACTCAACCATATCTTTTATAAGACTTAAATAGGTTCACTATAGACTTTAAAAACCACATACTAAGAAAGTTTCTTCAAAACTTAAATGATATATTGTTATTCTCTTTTCAAAATTAAAATGAATTTTTTCTCTAAGTTTTAATGTTAACAATTCTTTATTAAGAAAGCTTTTCTCATAAACTTATCTAAAAGAATTATTCCACCACTTGATAAATATTAAGAATAAAATAAGTTTTTTTCAATCAAGGTGAAATCAACTCACTATTTTAGAAACCATCTTAGAAAAGTAAGATTTTCTAAGAAAGTAAAGTTTTAAAGATAAACTTATTTTTTGTAAAGAAGAAAAAGGATATAAAATTGAGAGGAAAACATACATTTAATACAACTCTAAATATTTGACCACACCAAAAACTCAAAGGATATTTTGAAAAACTTATTTTTCAATCACTAGAAATAAAGTTAGTAGATAATTTAAAGAATCAAATTTTTGAAAATTAATTTACTTTTGAAAAGATAGGAAATGAAATTATAATAGGAAAAACACTCACTTATAACAACTCAAGAATTTTTAAAGTTTCCTTCTAACAATTTAAAAAGGAAATTTTTTTTTTAAAGTTTCATCTTTTAAAAACTCTTAAAGACAAATTATTTGTGAAATATCAATGTTGAGACAACACTACAAAAATCATGCATACAATATGAGTATAAATATATGTTCAAAGGATTTTTCAACTATATAAATATCCATATATTTTGCTTAAAGATTTTTGAGTAAATAAAAGTTTGAAAAAATCATATTTTGTAAACTATAAATTCATAACTATTCTGTACCGTAGTATTTTCCAACCCAAATGAATTTTTATAACAAAAAAAAAACCTTAGGAATTGATAGATCTTTTCGAGTAGATAGAAAATGGTATATTATTTACGTAATTCCGAGTTAAAATGACCAAGTTATGGCCATTTTAAGTTGGAATTACCTTCTATACGAATTTTAACAATCTTATGATATAGTTTTTGGTAAGTACCATAGAATCAATAAAAAATACTCATTATTAGTATTCTTCTTGATTAGGTGATCCCGAGGAGGAGTATTCATATCCGGAGGATTATTTTGATTAGTAGAATTACCGATCGACTCCTCCATAAGAAAGAATTGTCCTCATGGCCGAGTGAATTTATTTTCTATCTTTTACATACTTGGTTGTACTTGTAGCTAGAGGCACTAGTGTAGGAAAAGATGAAAATGAATTATGTATGATAATATTGTTGAAAGAATACTAAGCATACCGAGACATAAATCTTTGTTAATTAACTTGTGTTTTATTATTATTATGTTGGAGTGTGTGCAAATTTTGTGATCACCTTTAAATTATTTTAATCATATATTATGAGTTATATTAATTGATTCATGCATATCACGTAGTTAGTTTCATCTCATGAGCTACTTTACTCGATGGGACAAGAGTATAGTAGCCGGGTTTGTAGGAGTCATAAATCTGCAGGATGGGCGATTAGGAGCCTGAAAGAACTATTTCAAGATGGGCGAGTAAGAGCCTGAAATAAGCTACATAAGTTATATTTTAAAGATGGGTTTTAAAGAGCCTAAAACACCTAACCCTGAATGGAGGGGTAAATCCATTCAAACATATGGTTTTCGATAGATCATATGTATTGCTTGTTCATTTGCTTAATGCATTCATATTCTTGTTTAATAACTTGTTTGAAATTATTGATATGAGTACGTTAATTTAGGAATAATCTCACTGAGCTAGTTATGCTTATACTCTGATAGACTTTTGATATAACAAGACTATATCTTTTATGCTTGAGGACTTCATATAATCGAGTGGGATTATGTTTTGGAAAGCTTCTGGAAATCCTTTGAAGATCTTAGGCTTAATATCCTTAATAACTTTTGGTGTTAGTATTATTTCCTTGTATGAAAGACTAAGTTGATATTATGATTATTTGGAGAATTATAGGGGAAAACCCTTAAGATGATGTAAGGATTATATTCTCTTAATGTTAAATTAGATGGTTATCTAAATTTCTTGTACGCTGCATTTACTATCTCGAACTATACATTTCATCAGTGTCTCCTATTGTTGTGATAAACACCTTACATATGGTGTTGAAACTTTTGTATGACTTCGGGAAGCTATTCTTAAGTTTAAATACCATATGTAGCAGACTGCCATGTTTAGGGTACCCTTTAGGGCGTGACACATACCAAGATATATTTATAAATGAATCATAATTTTTTTTACCATGCATACAAGATGTCTATATACATATATGTTGATTCATGCTTAGGATTTGAAATAGCCTAACTTTCATACATAATTAAATTAAATCTATATATGTGTTGATTTAATTCAATTATAAAATTTTGTTAAATGTTTAATTAAATAAAATTTAATGTGTTAGCATGATTTGGAATTCGTATTGATTGTTAGTTCTATGCATGTGAAGCATAAGTTTTTCAAAAACAAACCCAACCCAAACCAAGCAGATTTTGAAGCCCCAAAATGAGCCCAAGCATTTAACAAAACCGAAGCCGAAAGTCCTCTTTTCTCTCCCTAAATCTGCCTTAAAGCCAAGTTCATGTATGGGTAATAACAAAGCTTTTTTTTTTTTTGTCAAATTCCTATGCTAAAACAAACCTCCTAAACCGACACCTTTGACAATAAGAACAACCCCAACGTTTTCTTCTCAAACCTTTCTAACAACTCACCTAAAGCTTGTATCAAGACTCAAGACTCAATTAAAAGCTAAATAAGGTAATGAGTTACTTGTTTATGTGATTATTTGTTTTCTTAATTTCTCCATGAACGTGAAATTATATTAAAATGATTACTTGATGAATTGTTATATAGTGTTAATGATGTAAGTAAGTCTATAGAGTTGAATAAATTCTAGAAGTTGTGATTATAGAGAAGTGGATATGGTTGTATTTATTTTGAGTAGATGAGTGAATTGTTGATGTAAATGAAGTTGTAAGTGTTGTTGTTGATGATGAGATGGTTGGGATATGTATATATGAATGTGAAGTAAGTGAATATATTGATTTTGAGTGTATATGATAGTTATCTGATAGAATAATGAGCATTAATACCCTTTGGGTGTGAAATATAAGGAGCCTTGTTTATATAGAAACGTTGATGTGTTGATTGCCAAAGTAAATATGTCAATTGACATGTTAGTTTTACCCATGACTGATTTTGATGTGATATTAGGAATGAACTAGTTGAATTTATATAAAGTTACCATAGATTGTAACAAAGCGAAATTAAGTTTTGATTTGGAAATCCAAAAAGTTATATGTATTCTAGAAAGAGAGAGACCCAAGAATATGTATACCATGGAATTATGGGAAAGGAATAAGGAACAATAGTGAATGTTGAAGAACTTAATGTTGATATGGTACAAGTGGTAAAAGATTTTGTGGATGTTTTTCCTGAGGAATTCCTTAAGTTACCACTTGACAGTGAAAGTGAGTTCGGAATTTATGTGGTTCCGAGGACATCTCTTATTTCAAAAGCTTCCTATAGAATGGCTCCTATAGAATTAAAAGAATTGAAAAATCAACTGGAAGAGTTATAGAACCTTGGTTTTATTCATCCTAGCATTTCACCATGGGGTGCTCCAGTATTATTTATGAAAAAGAAAGATGGAAATTTGAGGATGTGCATAGATTATAGAGAGTTGAATCAGGTGACCATTTTCACTAGAATTGACGATTTGTTTAATCAGTTGAGAGATGCAGCTGTGTTTTCAAAGATTGATTTGAGGTCTAAGTATCATCAGCTTAAGATCAAGCAATAAGATATTTGTAAGATTGCTTTTCATATAAGATATGAACATTTTGAGTTTTAGTCATACCATTTGGTTTGACAAGCGCCCCCTGCTACTTTCATGGATTTGATGGATCAGGTGTTTAAAGATTATCTTGATCAATTTGTTATTGTCTTCATTGATGATATATTGGTATATTCGAGAAGCATGGAGGAACATGAAAAGCATTTGAGACTTGTTTTACAAAGGTTGAGAGAAAAGAAGCTATATGCAAAGTTTAGCAAATGCAAGTTTTGGTTGGAAGAAGTTGCATTTCTAGGTCATACTATTACAAAGAATGGAATCGTAGTTGATCCAGAAAAGATCAGGGTTGTACTAGATTGGCTAAGACCTACAAGTGTTATAGAGGTGAGACGTTTCTTAGGGTTAGTTAGGTATTATAAAAAGTTCGTTGAAGGATTCTCAAAATGTTGCATCTCCTTTAACTAAATTGACACAAAAGCATGTTAGATTCTTATGGGATGATAAATGTGAAAGAAGTTTCCAAGAATTGAAAGAAAGGTTGGTATTAACTCCAGTATTAGCACTACTAGTCAGTGGGGAGGAATTTGTGATCTACAGTAATGCTTCGATTCAAGGATTAGGATGTGTTCTCATGCAGGATGGTAAAGTCATCGCCTATGCTTCAAGATAATTGAAACCCCATGAGAAAAATTATCCAGTTCATGATTTGGAACTGGCAGCTGTGGTTTTGGCTTTAAAGTTATGGAGACATTATTTGTTTGGAGAGAAATGTAAGATATACACCGATCACAAAAGCTTGAGATACATCTTCAGTCACAAAGAATGGAATATGCGATAATGAAGATGGCTTGAGTTAATTAAAGACTATCATGTGGAGATTCTATATCATCCAAGTAAAGCTAATGTGGTTGCTAATGCTCTAAGTCGAAAGAAAAAGATAAATATAGCAGCTATGATTACTTGTCAAAAGGAAATCTTAGAAGAACTCCAAAGGCTTGATATTGAAGTAACATCAGAGAGAGTAGAAGTTATGCTTACAAGTTTAAGTCTATAACCTTCTATTCTGGAACATATCAAACAAGGTCAGAAAGAAGATTCTAAAGGAGAAAAGTTGACAAGCGCTATAAGGAATGGAAAAGGAAGAGTGTTGACAATAGATGACCATGGGTTCATCCAATATGGAAATCGTTTATGGGTGCCTAGAATAAATGATTTAAGAAAAGAAATGATAAAAGAAGATCACATGTCAATCTATATGATACATCTGGGTAATACAAAAAATGAATAAGCATTAAAAGAAGCATTATCGGTGGAAAGGTATGAAAAGAGACATTGTAGATTTCATACCAAAGTGATTGATTTGTCAACAAATCAAGATTGAACATTAGAGACCCGATGGTGAGTTAAGCCGTTAACAATTCCAAAATGAAAATGGGAGAATATCACAATAGACATTGTGACTGCATTGTTAAAAACTTTGGTTAAGAATGAAGTAGTTTAGGTGATTGTAGACAAATTAACTAAGTCAGCTCATTTCACCATTAAGAGCTGGTTGTTCATTAGAAAAGATGGTTAGAATCTACATTCAAGAGATTGTCAGAGTTCATGGAATACTAGTGACTATTACATCAGACGGAGATACAAGATTTGTAAGCTGTCTTTGGAATAGTTTCCATGAAGCACTTGGAACTAGACTTCAATTCAGAACTGCTTTTCATCCACAAACTAGTAGACAGTCTGAAAGGATTATTCGAATTTTAGAGGATATGCTTTAGACTTTGGGAATCATTGGGATGATCATCTACCGTTGATCGAATTTGCTTATTATAACTGTTATCAAGCAACAGAACTGATGGCTCCCTATGAAGCTTTATATGGAAGGAATTGTAGATCGCATTTTCATTTAGATGAAGTTGGTGAGCGAGCTATTCTTAGTCCTGAATTAGTATAACAAGCAATAGATAAGATACAAATGGTTAAATAGAGAATGAAAGCGGTGCAAGATAGATATAAAAGTTAGGTAGACATAAGACAAAGACCCTTAGAATTTGATGTTGGTGATCACGTGTTTCTCAAAATATCTCAAACAAAAGGTGTGATCAAGTTCAGGGTTAAAGGGAAATTAAATCTAAGATACATTGGTCCATATGAGATTTTAGAAAAGGTTACTCATTAGCATAGAGATTAGCATTGCCTCCAAGTTTATCAAGTGTACACATTGTCTTCCATGTGCCTCAATTGAGGAAATATATATCAGATTCAGATGATATCATTAGTAGACATCAGCTAGAGATTTAGCTAAATTTGATCATAGTAGAAAAGCCCATCAAGATACTAGATAGAACAGATAAAATCTTGAGAAGGAAGACAATTCCTTTTGTCTAAGTTCAATGGAGTGGACAAACGAAACAAGAAGCGACTCGGGAAATTAAAAATGATACGAGAAATAAGTATCCGAAGTTATTTGATCCATAAGGTTAGACAAGTTCCAAGGAAGAAACTTCTTGAAATAAGGAAGAATGAAATAGCCTAACTTTTATACATAATTAAATTTAATCTATATATGTATTAATTTAATTAAATTATGAAATTTTGTTAAATATTTAGTTAAATAGAATTTTATGTGCTAATGTGATTTGGAATTTGTATTGATTGTTTGTTTTGTGCATGTGAAGCATAAGTTTTTCAAACCCAACCCAAACCAAGCAAATTTGAAGCCCAAAAACCAAGCCCAAGCATTTAACAAACCCAAGCCTATAGTCCTCCTTTCTCTCCCTAAATATGCCTTAAAGTGGAGATCGTGTTTGGATAATAACAAAGCTCTTTTTTTTTTCTTTGGTCAAACTTCCAAGCCAAAACAAACCTACCAAACCAACACCTCTAACAACAAGAACAACCCTAACATTTTCTTCTCAAACCTTTCTAACAATTCACCTAAAGCTTGTTTAAGACTTAATACTCAAGTTAAAGCTAAATAAGATAATGAGTTACTTATTTATGTGTTTAATTGTTTGTTTAACTTTTCCATGAATGTGAAATTATATTACAATGATTGCTTAATGAATTGTATGTAGTTTTAGTGATCTATGTAAGTCTATAGAGTTAAATAAGTTCTTGAAGCTGTAATTATAGGGAAGTGGATATGGTTGTATTTATTTTGAGTAGATGAATGAATTGTTGATGTAAATGAATTTGTAAGTATTGCTGTTGAAGATGAGATGGTTGTGATGTATATATATGAATGTGAATTAAGAGGATATGTTTATTTTGAAGTGTATATGATAGTTTATTGGGGTAGACTATGGGCTCGGGTACTCTAGAGATATTAGTCCTCTTTCAACACTCCCCAAAGGGTACTCTAGACATGGCAGTTTGTCACATATAATATTAAAACATAAGAATGACTTTCCGAAGTCACGCGAAAGCTTTAACACCATATGTAAGGCTTCTATCACAACAATAGGAGACTCTAGTAAGATGTATAGTTCGAGACAGTAAATATATCATACAAGAAATCTAGTTAACCATCTAACTTCAACATTATAAGAATACAGTCCTTACATCATCTTAGAGACATTCCCCCGATAAATCTCCAAAGAACATAATATCAGCATGGCCTTTCACATAAGGAAACAATATTAGAACCAAAAGATATTAAAGGATATCTAGCCTAATATCTTCAAAGGATTTCCAAAAACTTCCCAAAACATAGTCCCACTCAGGTATATGAAGTCCTCGAGCATAAAAGATATTAGTCCTTTTTCAACAAAAGTCTATTGGGGTGTAAGCTTAACTAGCTTAGTGAGAATATTTCTAGATTAACGTACTCGTAGCAATAATTTCAAACAAGTTATTAAACAAGAAAATGAATGCATCAAGTAAGTGAACAAGCAATAAATATGATCTACCGGAAATTATATGTTTTGAATGGATTTACCCCTCCATTCGGTGGTTAGGTGTTTCAGGCTCTTTAGAACCCATCTTTGAAATACAACTTACGTAGTTTATTGCTGGCTCTTACTCGCCCATCCTGAAATAGTTCTTTTTGGGTCCTATTCGCCCATCCTTAAATAGTTTTTTTGGCTCCTATTCGCCCATCTTGCAAACTTACGGCTCCCACAAACCCCACTACTACACTCTTGTCCCATCGAGTATAGTAGCTAATGAAATGAAACTAACTACATAATATGCATGAATCAATTAATATACAACTCGAAATATGTAATTAAGGTACTTTAAGGTGATGATAGAATTGTAGATACTCCAGCATGGTAATAATAAAACACAATTTGATTAACAATAATTCATGTCTTGATATGCTTAGTATTCTTTCAACTAATGTTATCATGTAAAATTCATTTTCATCTTTTCCTACTTCTAGTGCTTCTAGCTACAAGCGCAAATAGGTATGTAAAAGGTAGGAAATAAACTCACTTGGTCATTCTTGCTACACTTCATTACTCATAATGGTCCTCCGAATATGGATCCTCCCAAACTTCGTTACCTAAATGAAAGAAATATCCGAAATGAGTATTTCATGGAAATTCTACTTGAACTCTCTAATTCCATTCTAGTATTTTCGTCAAAATTTGGATAGAAGGAAATTCCAACTTAAAATGGCCATAACTTACTCACTTTAACTCAGAATTTAACATATTATATACCGTTTTCTACCTACTCGAAAAGATCTATCAATTTCTAAGGTTATTTTTATCATAAAAAGCCATTTGGGTTGCAAATCACCATGGCACAGAATAGTTACGAATTTCATAGTCCTCAAAATATAATTTCCGAACTTTTCTTTGCTAAAAAATCCTTAAAAAAAAATATGGATATTTGTATAATTGAAAAATCCTTTTTTCATATATATATACTCATATTGTATGCATGATTTTTGTAATGTTGTCTCAACATTGATTTTTCACAAAATAATTTGTCTTTAAGAGTTTTTGAAGATGAAATTTTCTAAAATTTTTTTCTTTTTAAATTACTAGAAGCAAACTTAAAAATTCTTGGGTTTCCTATTATAATTTCATTTCATAACTTTACAAAAATAAATTATTTTTCAAAAATTTGGTTCTTTAAGTTATCTACCAACTTTATTGCAAGTGATTGAAAAATAAGCTTTTCAAAATTTTCTTTAAGTTGTTGGTGTGGTCTAATATTTGGAGTTGTGTTAAATTTATGTTTTACTCTCATTTGTATATTCTTTTTCTTCTTTAGAAAATAAGTTTACTTTTAAAACTTTACTTTCTTAGCAAAATTTATTTTTCTAAATTTGTTTTTAAAATAGTGAGTTGATTTTACCTTGATTTGAAAAGCTTGTTTTATTCCTAATGTTTATCAAGTGATGGCATAATCCTTTTAGATAAGTTCCTAAGAAAAGCTTTCCTAATAAAGAATTTTTCAATATTATAACTTAGCAAAAATTACATTTTAACTTTGAAAAGAGAATAACAATATTAAAAATTAAGATTTGTAGAAAGTTTCTTAGTATGTGATTTTCAAAGTCTACAGTGAATCTATTTTAGTTTTATAAAAAATGTGGTTGGATTAAAATCTTAAGTTTAATGCGAAAATTTATATTTTTATGGAGTATTTAGTTCTAATTTATAAAAGAAATGAGTTCCTTTTATTATTTAAAGAAATCTTCATTATTACTACTTTTAAAATTTATGATTAGCTTGTCTACGCTTTTCAAAAGCGTCAATTAAAAACAAAACTTAGATCTTTTGTTGAAAAATCCTTTATTAAGAAATATAGCTTACTTTCCTTTATTTAAGAAAGAACCCATTGTCACGCCCTAAAGGGTACCCTAAACGTGACAGTCCGCCACACTCAATATTAAAGCTTAAGTATGACAACCTTACTCATTCCCAAAAGCTTTTATATTAAGTATAAGGCGTACTTTCACAACTTTAGAGAACCATACATGGAATTATGAAGCTTAAGAAGGTACAATAACAAATTAAGAAAAGAGGATTCATAATATTCAATTACTTGTAACAACGATCTTTACAACTTAGGGTCATTTCCCTTTGATTACTAATCTATTACAAGGATATTTGTACATCAATACTGATACTATACTTCATCTAAAATTTCCTTTATCCAAAAGAGATTACCTGATCGCAGGGTCCTCGTGGCCTTAACCATAAATAGGGAAACTGCAAAAGATATCTATGAGGGTATAAGCTAACAAGCTTAGTGAGAATTATTTCCATAAATAACTTCTTGTAACAAAGTTTCAAACAAGTTAATTAAGCAAACAAATGGGATGCAACATACACGTGGGCAAACAAGGCATATAGTTTTTCGGGAACTATATGTTGAATGGATTTGTGCCCTCCATTCGGGGTTTGGTGATACATAACCTCAAAACAAGTAGTTTTTTAAAAAAAAAATTTTATGATTTCGATCAATATCACCAAGCACATGAAGTCTACTTGAATTGAGCCTTGCTTTCAGATCTTTCGCCAAGCATTTCCTTTTTCCATAACGCTGCCAAGCAATCGCTTTCGGATCTTCTGCCAAGTGTTGCTTTCGACATGAGCTTACTATCCTTCTCACCCAAGGATAGTAACCCAAAATGCAATGTGACTCACTTCGTGGTATGCATGAATCCATTTATTTATAATACCATAACATTATTATTATCATGTTTAAGGTGATCAAAGCATTTTATAAAAAGCAAGTGTTATACTAAAACAAACATTTTAAATCAATTCAGGCCTCGATATTCTTAGGATTCTTTTAAAGAATTAATTAACATAATATCAATTTTCCTTTTCTTAACTCTAATGCAATTAAATTACAAGCATAACAAGTATAGCATTTAAAGGAAATAAACTCACGATGCCATGTCGACTATTCCTCTACACGGATGAGTCATTCACACACTCCACTTAATCAAAATAATCTTCGGGATATAGGTATTCTTCCTCGGAGTCACCTAGTCAAAGAAAATACCCACAATGAGTATTTCTTGATGATTTTCTTGAATTTTGACAAAACAATGTCAAAAGAACGTTAAAGTTCGTATAAAGGAAAGTTCCAATTTAAAATGACCATAAACTTGGTCATTTTAAATCAGAATCGGGCATATAATATATCGATTTCTACCTACTCGGAAAGATCTACCCATTCCAAAAATTATTTTTAACAAATAAGGTCATATAGACTCCGAAACAATGGCGACAAAATTCACCACAGATTTTCCAATGCAAAAACAACTTTGGTTTATTCAATCAAAATTTGTTTGATAAATACTTAGTTACCTATATAGTTGAAAAATTCTCTCTTTATGGTTACTTAGCTCATATTTATTCATGATCTAGTGTTTGTTGTCCATTCATTTTGCTCAAGTAAAATTATGTTGTTTTTTTTTTTTTGGAGTTTTTAGAAAAATATAGTTTACAAGAATTCATGTTTGTAAACCTTTGAAATAAATATTTTTTTCTTTTATTTTTCAAAAATGTTTTATGTTGGCTTATATATATTTATTTCCAAGTAACTTTTTGAAAATAAATTTTCTTCTTTCTAAGTTTTATATTAATACTATTTATTTTCCTATTTATTTTTCCTATTCAAATTTCTTTGTCTATTTGTTTGTAAAGATTTTTGTCTTGTTTATTTGTAAAGGCCTTTATTTTGAGAATTCCTTCTTCTTTCATTATGTTATCTTTTTCATAACATTATTTTTGTGCCAACAATCATTTTCTTTTGGAAAAACAAAGTGGAATATTAAAGGTTTTAAGAAGCTTTTCATGACAAAAGAAGTTTCAAATATTTTAGTGAGTTCTTTTTGTAACTTGAAAAGAGTTAACTTTATTTTTGTTTAAACCATAGATCTTATACTTTACATAAACTTATTTTTAAAGCACCAAAATCTCCTTTGTGACAATTATTTTTTAGAACTTGAAACTTTGGACAACAATTTAAATGAACATGAATTATGAGAAAATAATAGCAAGCAAAATAACATAATTGATAAAGTCGAGTATTGGGAGTCTCAGCTTCTTCAAGGCTCCCGGGACTAAGAAGTAGACTAGTCCCAAAATAAAATAAAATGAAAGAAAGAAAAATTTGTTTTGACTTGATGAGGACAAGTCTAAGACTAGAGACTAGTCTTAAAATAACAAGGAATAAATAAATAAATTGCATTGGAATAAATAAATAAATTGCATTGCATAAAATAAATAAATTGCAAGTGAGCTTATATGCTCTAAAGAATATGTATATATATAGATAATAATATTTAGATATAGTAACAATAATATGAATAAAAGTAATAACATAAACATAAATAAATTTTCATGAACAAGAACAATACATGAACATAATATAGCTTCCATAACTTTTAGTCTTTGGAAACTCACACTATGGTCATGTAAAGTTACATGACATGAAGGAGAAGAAAATAATAGAAGATGGTTGCCTAAAGAAGATTTTGGTAGTAGTATGTGATTATGAGTTTTTATTGAAGGTAGAAGTTGTTTTGAAATTATTTTGAGAGAGTTTTGGGATGGTAGTTGGAGAGAGTTTTGAGAGAAGAATATGAGAGAGTTTTAGTAAGAAATTTGGGGTAGTAGTGGTGTGAAAGAAATGAAAGAGGGTAGGGGATATTTATAGGAAAAAGTAGAGTGATTTTTGTATTATAAAAATAAAAGAAAAATAAAACAAATTGAGAGGGTACATAGGGGAGGGGGCACCGGCCATAGAGAGATGTGAGAGGGAGTGATTTTATTTTTTTTATTTTTGTTAAATAAAAGATGTAATATGTAAGGTAGATGTGAAATAAAGTTATGGGAAAGGTAAAAAGTAAAGGTTATAAGTTATGGAGTGTGTAAGAGTAGGTGTAAGAAAAAGTAGAGATAAAAGAATAGTATAGAATTATAATGAATAGTGTAATGTAAGATAGATATGACTAATAAAGTACCGGTAGTAAGAAAATACACGTATAAATGCGATATCTGTTATTTTTACTTATCGAAAAATTACGAAATTAATATTTTTAAAATCCTTATATTTTTACGAGTCTAACGGTATATTCGGAATATTTTTACTATTCCGAGATTCTAGACACATTTTTCAAGAATCATGTCCAATCGGGTTCGAAACGAGTTGCGGTTTCACAAATCTGATCTTTTTATGTTGCCTTAGATAATTCCATACTATTCTACATTATAAACTTCTACTTATCCTCACCGAGTTTCTTATTCGGGAGTGTCGGACTTAAGCTATTACGTCTAACTAGGGTTTTGTTGACCATTAGAGCTCCGGTTGACTTCCGGTTTAGGGTTTTAGGCTTAAACTGATTCAAAAAAAAATTGGGGGTGTACATATATTTTAATATTTATTAAGACAAAAACCTTCTAACTGTGCATGAATATGATTATTTAGCAATGAAAAAGTAAAATAATATATAATAAGATATAAAGAAATATAATAAGCATATAAACAAAACAATATGGTCAAGCATTGGGAACCTTAGCTTCATCAAGGTATCCCAATCAAGTATCGAGAGCCTTAGCTTCATCAAGGCTTTCCGGGACTAAGAACAGACTAGTCCCAAAAAGAAAGAAAAAGAAAAGAAAGAAAATCGTTTTGACTTGATAAAGACAAATCTAAGTATAAAAAGACTAGTCTTAATAATTTGCATGAAACAAGTAAATAAATAAATTGCAAAGCATGAATAAATAAATAAATAAATATTATGTTAGTGAACTCATATACTCTAGGAAATATATTGTCATGCCCCGCCCCTGCAGGCGACGGCAACGCGATGCCAGGGCAGGCAAACCCACCACTGGCCCCCTAGTGGTAATGGCCGACACACCATTGCATCATGGTGATCCCAATCAACGCATGCCCCTCAGGGTACCACAGGCACTATAGGTATTGTTACCCTTAGGCAGAGTTGAACCCAGTCTGCAGCCTTTAGGATTCGAACTTGTCTCAATAAAATAAATAAGGAAAAGTTTTCTTAAAATAGAAATTTTCCTCTAAAACTAAAAGTAGGAAGTAATTTTCATAAAAACTAAGGATTTTACCGTAACAAACTTTTCTAAGAAATCTAGAGGAGTTTATAGGAATTTTTACAAAACATACATAACATGGAAAGAACTTCTTGAGTAAACAAAAGTTTTACTAAACTTCATTTTTTTCATCAACAACTAGGTGACAAACACCAAGAGTTTCTTTTCATGAAAGTGGAATGATCTTAATAAACAAGGAAATTTTTTTTTTACAAATGTAGAATTGTTATTATTTAAAAAAAAAAGCATTAGAAACTAAGCTTAGAAAATGAAATCATTCTTTGGAAATATAAAAAAGACTAAGGAAATGAAATCAAGAAAAAGAAAAGTACTCATTTAAAATAACTTAAGATATTCATTAGCAAAAATAAGAGGAATTTTCAGAAGTTTCACTTTTCCAAGACTTTACTGTTACAAAAAATCTATGATTTGAGACAACTTCATTAGTTTTATACATTTGATATGAATCAATAAATATATGTAAATACATTTCAAAGGTTTTACAAACTATTATAATACCTATATCTTTTCTATGAGTTTTGTTAAAAGAAGGAATTCAAGTTTTGTGAAAATTCATGGTAAATCTGGTCACCACTATCTTGAAACTTAAACGACTTAGTTTGATGAAAATAATTTTAGAATTGGATAGAACTTTTCGAAAATGTAGAAAACGGTATATTATGTAAATCCCCGAAATTTTGATCCGAATCTAAGATCTAAACCCTAATCGGAAGTCAAAAGGACTCTTAAGTCAAACAAAACCCTAGTTTACCGTAACCGTTTAACTCTGGCATTGCCGTTTTCTCAAGCCCTAGAAAACGAAGTTGGAAAAATTAGTTGTAATAGTTCGTAATAGCTATAGGTTTTATAAAAATATCAGATTGAAGAATTTCGAGTGTCCTTTGAACCCGATCGGACATGACTCTAGAAAGACGTGTCCGGAAGCCCAGAATAGGAAAAATATTCCGAATATACCGTTAGACTCGTAAAAATATAAGATTCCCAAAAATATCAATTTCGTAATTTTTCGATAACTAAAAATATCAGATATCGCTTTTATACGCGTACTTTCTTACTACCGGTATTTAATTGTCATGTCTACTTTTACATTACACTATTTTCTACTATTCTACACTATTCATCTATCTCTACTTTTTCTTACAACCTACTCTTACAAACCTTACACCTATCTCTTACACTTTTTCATTTCCAATACAATTTCACATCTTTCATTTCTTACTTTAATTAATCAAAAGACAAGAAAATCAATTTTTGGTCTTCCCCATGCTCTAAAATAGCGCCGGCCACTCCCCATGCATGCCTCCATCAATTTTGTTTTCATTTAATTAATTAACACAAATAATCTCTCATATTTTCCTATAAATACCCCTTCATACCTTCACTTCTTTCACACTTCTTCATCTCTAAAGTTACTATACTAAAATTTCTCTCCAAATCCTCTCAAGAGTTCTTCAAGAAAGTCCTCTTAGTTTAGCTTCTTTAGGTAAGAAATTCCTCAAGAATTCTTCATGTTCATCTACTTAGTATGAGCTTAGTGTATGTTTTCTAAAACCATGAAGGTTAAGAAAGCAACATTAGATTCATACTTTGTTTTTGTTCATAATATCAATCTCTTTATGTTCCTTTATGTTCTTTATTTTCCCTTTATGCTCTTTATACTTCCTTTATGTTCTTTATGTTTCCTTTATGTTACTACTATCTAATATGTCTATATAGCTATATATATTATTTAGAGCATATAAGCTCATTGTCTTACAATTTATTTATCTTTCATGCAAATTATTTACTTCATTTCAAGTTATTTCCAAGACTAGTCATTCTAGTCTTAGACTTGTCCTCATCAAGTCAAAACAATCCTTTTTCTTTTCGGGACTAGTCTTTTCTTAGTCCCGGGGTACCTTGATGAAGCTAAGGTCCCAATACTTGATTTATTGATTATTTATTTAAGCTTTCAAGTTATTATGTTCCTTTATATCTCTATAGTTATGATTCATATTCATGCATGAACATAATGTTTTTGTCTCAACAAAATAAATGAGAAAGTGTTTTCTTGAATCAAAGATCCTTTCTAAAAAGGAATAAATATGGAAAATGGATTTCTTAAAAACCCATGAACATGTATGGGAATGATTTTCTTACAAAAGGTTTTATGAAAACTTATCTTTTATCAAGAAGTAGAAATTCTTTTAGAAATAAAAATGTCCTTTTGCTATTCTTAAAATCCAAGTTTAGAAAAATAAAACCACACTTTAGGAAATCAAAGTAATTACAAAAGATTTCATTTAAAAATAGGATATTCATAAACTAAAATCTTTCAAAAGTAAAATAGAATCTCAAGTTCAAAGTCTTTTATAACCATAATTTTTATAAGTTGAGACAACTCCATTTACTTCATACATATGTTGTGAGTCATTACATATAAATATATACCTTTCAAAAAGTTTACAAAATAATTGAAATAATTACCTTCTCAAAAGAGCCTTGTTTACAAAGAAGAAATCAAGTGTTTGCAAAATTCGTGGAAAATCTGGTCGCTACCTTTTCGGAACCTAAACGACTTAGTTTTGTAAAAATAAGCTTAGAAATGCGTAGATCTTTTCGAGTAGGTAGAAAACGACATATTATACGCGAAATTCCGAGTTAAAATGAGCAAGTTATGGCCATTTTAAGTTGGAATTTCCCCTTATACGATTTTTCTACGATTTTAAGAAAAGATTAGAATCTTCAAAGATAGAATTTTATCAAAATACTCATTTTGGGTATTCTCCTTGATTAGATAATCACGAGGAGGATTGTTTGTATCCCAGGACTACTACGATTAAGTGGAATTTCCGAACGACCCATCCAATTCAAGAACGGTGTCATCATGGCTGAGTGAGTTACTTCCCGTTGATTTTTCTCATACTCTTGATTGTGCTTGTAAAATTAGTTGCACTAGAATTTAAGAAAAATAAAAAGAAAGTGTATGATAATATGTTGAAAGAATACTAAGTATATCGAAATTCGGATTGTTGGTAATAAAGTTGTATGTGAATTAGTATCTTGAAGTGTTTGAAATTGATTGATCACTTGAAGGAATTTAAACGTAATTAACTAGACCTTAACTAAAGAAATGATTCATGCACTTCATATGTTGAGTCACATTGCATTCACTACTGTACAATTGGTGGGATAAGTGTATAATAGTGGTGGTAGACAGAACCGGTATATCATGTAAGTGGCGAGTAGGAGCCGGTAAGAACTACAAAAGTGGTGGCTAGTAGGAGCCTGTAATAACTACAAATTTTTGATGGCTAGTAGGAGCCTGTAATAAACTACAAGTTTTTGATGGCGTATAGGAGCCGGTAAGATCTATAAAAGTGTTTTTAAAAGTTGGCTGTAATTGGCCTGAATCCCCAACCCCGAATGAAGGGCGTAAATTCATTCAACATATGATTCCCGGAAAGTCATATGTCTTGTATGCTCACGTGGTTGTTGCATTTCATGTGCTTGAATAATAAACTTGATTGTTAATCTTCTTCGAGTATGAATTTTTTTGGATTTACTCACTAAGCCCATAAGCTTATACCCCTATAGATATCTGTATTCTCAGGAACACCTATTTTTGAGCTTGAGGCCATCCCGTATCCGAATACGTTTTGATGTTAAAGCTTTTGGAGGAAATCTACTCGAAGACTTAGATTAGAATTCCTTTGAAATCTTTAATTTTGGAAGTTAGGAAGTTTATCTCGATCCTTGGATTCAGCGGGGGAATGCCCCTAAGAAATTATGTATCAACCTTGGTTTTATGATATGATTTTATTCTGAATTCTTGTATGTTTATCTTTACTTGCTTGAACTATGCTTCCCAAAAGCGTCTCTATTACCGTGTTAGACGCCTTACATATAATACTAAGGCTTTTGCATGACTAAGGTAGCCATTCCTAAGCCTTGATATTATATGTGGCGGACTGCCACGTTTAGGGTACCCCTCGGGCGTGACAGTTTAAGTTGGTATCAGAGCAACAAGTTTATAGAAATAAAGGTAATAGGAATAAATCTAGAATAGATAGGAAGGCCTTAGATAAGATTAGACAAGTTTAGAAATTCTCAAAAAGGGAGAATTCATGACCTCCCTTGTCCTTTAAAGTTTACCTTTGGGAAGGTTAGGGATAAGACCCAATATTTAACTCAAGAAATGAAGAGACCCTTGTGGATTACCGATTAAAAGTAGGAAGCCCCTGTAAGGAGTTTTCCCTATAAGACAGACTTAGAAGTTTCTTACGATATAGGATGTCTTACGTACCATTACAACCACACCTTATGCTCCAAAAAGCTACGTTCTTTTTCCAAAATAATAAGTGTTATTTTTCCCGAAATTCGAATTTGGAATTCCATAGGACGATTATATATCTAAGCCCGCAATGAGCCAGTAGATCATGGACGAGTTAAGGATATTTCCAACCAACGTTAAGCCAGTCAAGATTTCAAATGACCTAATGAGAATATCCCGAATCGAAGACGATCTCGTGTAAGAAACCTGATCAAGAAAGAAGTGACGGAAGTATCCGATGAGGAGCATGAAGCACAGACGAAGTTTGATCAACGGGAGCCAAGCGAGTCTAGAAATCAACCTTCCCGCCAAGGAAAAAGAATTCTGTAACCGAATCAGCTTAGGATATAGGATCGATTAATAGATTAATTTATGTTTCGAAAAAGTGTTTGTTGAATTTTAAAATTCTTTTACCTTGATTTCTTTATAAGATTTTATTTCTTTCTATATTGAATATTTTAGGTTTAAATATTTTGGTTTAAACAAATTTCCTCTCTTGATTTAATTGATTAAATTTCTCTTGTGTAATACTTTCCTTTATATGTTTATTTCTTTGGAAATTTCCGCAATCTCCGTAACTTAATATGTAAAAGACTTAATAAATCTAGTATTTACATAAACGATTTAAACAGCCGACCTAGAAGGGGACGACCGAGGATGAGGCAGGCATCAAATAACCCGCCTGAAGAAGTTAACCAACCAGAAGTACCCCCTGCGGCTCCTGCCCCAGACCAGCAAGGCAATCTCCAAGCCACTCTAGGTCAATTAACACAACTTCTTAATGTGTTGGTTCAACAACAACAGAGGAATATGCCACCTCCGGCACCAGCACAAGCACCACCCCAGCAAGCACCCCAAGCATCTATACATGGACCAGCAACACCTGATGCTCAATCACATACAGCACCCCTGCCGCCTCCGCCACCACCTCGACCATACAGAACTTCACTCCCAGACTTTATCAAAAGTAACCGTTACTTTGACGGAGCTTTTGGGAAACCCGATGAGGCTGAAGATTGGCTCGCGCAGGTGGAACGGTCTTTTGCCGCTTATGAAGTCCCTTATCATCTTCGGATAAGCTATGGTACTTACATGTTGAGATTCAACGCCCGCATCTGGTGGGAGTCCAAGAGTAGGGAATTGCCGCCACCCATCACCTGGGACATGTTTCGGAATGAGTTTCTGGAAAATTATTTCCCTGGAAGTTTAAGAGTAAGGTATAGTGCGGATTTCTTGCACATATCCCAAAAAGGAAAAACCATAGAACAATATGAGACGGAATTTAGCCGACTCCTGCAGTACGCTCCGGATTCTTATAAGTACAGTGAGGAGCTGAAACGACAAGTATTCTTGAATGGGTTAGATGAGGATTTAAGGATGCGATTAGAAGAGTTTGACATTCGCACCTTCAGGGAATTGGTTGAGAGAGCACGAATTGTTGAAGGGGCCAAGAAAAGGAAAGCCGGAACCTTTGAGAAGAAAGTACATGTGTTTGGAAGGAGATTTCAACCAGGAACGAGCTCCAATTTCCCTTCTAAGAGGTTTAAACCAATTGGCAATTTTAAGGGAAATTTTAGTGGACAAAAGGATGATTCCAAGATAACAGCAAATTGTTGGAAATGCAAAGGAGCGCATTACCCGAAGAGATGCCCCCTTCTCCAGAACAAGTGTTATTTCTGTGGTGACCCGAGCCATAAGATTCCGGATTGCCCAAAGAAAGCTACTACGACTTGTTTCGTATGCAAGCAATTGGGACATTTTGCTAATGAGTGCCCCCAAAGGAATCTCCCAACAAACCGACCTGTTGGATCCTCAGGAGGACTTGCCCCAACAAGAAGTGGAAATGGAAGCGGAAGTCGCTCGGCATCATCTATGCATGGGCTAAGAATTTATAACCTTGAAGGGCAATGGGTCTGCGAGGAGGATGCCGATGAAGGAGTAGAGTTGGCTGCCCTGGACCACGGAGGGGAGTATGACTATAGCTTGGTTACAGGTTAGCTTCAATCCCTAATATATATGCCTGTTTTAATATCTGTCAAGTATAAAGTTATGATGCATGTTGGGAATAATAGATATCTAGGAAACCTTTTTAAGGACAATAAGACTAGTAACACGCGCGTCTTGAACGCAGGAACCATACAAATAGGGGACCAATGCTTATACCCTCTTCGATACTGGTGAAACATTCCTTTGTTGAATAGTGTAGCTTGAGACGGTTTAATCACACATCAACAAGCTTGTATAAAACACGGTAGTGTGGTGACTACCAAAGAAGTAATAAGGAATTGCCCCATGAAGATACAAGGCCATGAAGCAACTACCGATCTTATAGTGTTAGAAATAGCAAGTACGAGGTGATTCTTGGAATGAGTTGGTTGTCCATGGTGGAAGCAAAGGTGGACTGTAGATAAAAAGGTGAATTCATGGGACAAGATGGAAAGAAAGTACGTTTTTGGGAGAATCGCAAAAAGTTTGGAGTTAAGTTCGTTCGAGCTAATTGAAGAAGTTGAGGAAGGAGTTGAAAGTTATGTGGGAAGTACGGAGGAGGATAAGAAAGACCCAACATTGACGACATCCCATCGTTAATGAATTCTTGATGTTTTTCCAGAAGAATTGCCTGGGTTACCCCCAAAACGAGAAATCGATTTTGAGATCGAATTGATGCCAAAAACAGAACCTATATCCAAGGCACCATACCGAATGGCACCTGTTGAGCTCAAGGAACTTAAGAAGCAATTACAAGAATTGCTTGATCAAGGATTTGTTAGACCAAGTGTCTCACCTTGGGGAGCTCCGGTATTATTCGTAAAGAAGAAAGATGGATCTATGAGGTTGTGTATTGACTATCGAGAACTCAATAAGGTCACTATCAAGAATAGGTATCCATTGCTAAGGATTGACGATCTCTTTGACCAGCTACAAGGAGCAAGTGTATTCTCACGCATTGATTTAAGATCTGGATACCACCAGCTGAGGATAAAACCAGAAGATGTGTCAAAGACCGCTTTTAGAACTCGGTATGGACACTATGAGTTCATGGTCATGCCATTTGGATTAACTAATGCACCAGCTGCTTTCATGGACTTGATGAATCGGGTGTATAAGCGCTCTTGGATAAATGCGTGATTGTCTTCATTGATGATATTTTGGTTTATTCTAAAACACAGGAAAACAAAGAAATATGAGAATGGCATTACAAACCTTAAGGGAGCACAAGTTATATGCCAAATTATCCAAGTGTGACTTTTGGTTGGATCAAATATCTTTTCTAGGACATGTATCTCAGGGAAAGGAATATCAGTAGATCCGAAAAGATTAAGGCCGTAATGGAATGGAAACAACCAAGGACGGTGACGGAGATTAGAGTTTTCTTGGATTAGCTGGCTATTACAGGAAGTTTGTGCAAGATTTCTCAAAGATAGCTAAGCCCTAACTCAGTTGACCAGAAAAATGAAAGATTCATTTGGAATGAGAAAAGGGAACAAAGTTTCCAAGAGTTAAAGCAACGATTGGTATCTGCCCCAATTTTAACCTTACCCGATCCAGAAAAGCCATATACAGTCCATAGTGATGCATCAAGAAATGGCTTAGGATGTGTGTGATGCAAGAAGGGAAAGTGATTGCTTATGCTTCACGACAGTTGAGGCCGCATGAACAAAATTACCGACGCATGATCTTGAATTGGCAGTCGTTTTTGCTCTCAAGCTTTGGAGGCACTACCTTTATGGGCAGAGATGCGAGATTTATAGACCATAAGAGCCTCAAGTATTTATTTACACAAAAGGAATTGAATATGAGGCAAAGGAGATGGTTGGAGTTAATCAAAGATTACGATCTTGGAATAAAATTATTGCCTGGAAGAGTGAATGCGGTAGCAGACGCTTTGAGTCGGAAGAACCATGGAGAAGTTGCAGCCATGCTCACAACTCAAAAGGAACTCATAAGGAATTCGAGAAAATGAGCATCGAGTTTGTGGGGCAAAGTGTGGAAATGGAAATTTCCCATTTGGTAATGGAGCCAACCCTGATCGATAGAATCAAAGAATCAACGATATGATGAAGTCATACAAAAGTTGAAAAGTGAGATATAGGGAGGAAGGTATGACGATTTTGAATAGATGAGGAAGATGTAGTAAGAATGAAGGGAAGATTATGTGTACCAAATGATGAGGAGATGAAAAAGGAATAATGGATGAGGCGCATAACTCGGGATATACATGCACCCCGGTGGTACCAAGATGTACCAAGACCTTAAAAGTCGCTTTTGGTGGAATGGTATGAAAAAGGATGTAGCTGAATTCGTAATGAAGTGTCCCATATGTCAACAAGTAAAGATTGAACACAAAGGCCAGGAGGACTTTTGAAACCATTGGCCATACCAGAATGGAAATGGGACCAAATTACCATGGACTTCGTATGTGGATTGCCACGGACATAGCCGGATACGATGCCATATGGGTAATTGTGGATCGACTTACCAAGTCAGCACACTTCATCCCCATCAACATGACCTACTCAATGGAAAAATTGGCCGGCTATATGTAAGGGAGATTGTGAGACTGCATGGGTCCAGCAGGGATTGTATCGGATCGGATCCTCGATTCGTGTCAAAATTTTGGACGAGCCTTCAGAAATGTATGGGGACCAAGTTACAATTCAGTACGGCTTACCATCTCAACGATGGACAATCAGAGCGAACTATCCAGACTTTGGAAGACATGTTAAGGGCTTGTGTTATGGAATTCAAAGGAAGCTGGGAAGTACACCTACCTTTGGTAGAGTTTGTTAACAACTATCATTCAACAATTAAGATGCCACCATACGAAGCTTTATATGGAAGAAGGTGTAGATCGCCTCTATTCTGGGATGATGTGGAAAAGTTAACAATTGGACCAGATCTCATCCAAGACGCCTCCGATAAGGTCAGGATTATTCAGCAAAGGATGAAAGAGGCTCAAGATAGGCAGAAAAGTTGGGCGGATCAAAAACGACGAACCCTTGAGTTTAACGTTGGTGATCACGTGTATCTGAAAGTAAATCCAATAAAGAGTATTCATCGTGTACGGGCTCAAGGAAAGCTAAGCCTAAGATATATCGGACCTTTCGAAATTCTCGAAGGTAGGAGATTTGGCTTATCGCTTGGCATTACCGCCAAACTGTCGGGAGTACATAATGTCTTCCATGTTCAGTGCTAAGGAAACATATCCCGACCTGATCGGATTGTGGAGCTTGAACCAGTCAGGCTGAAAGAGAATTTGACTTATGAGGAGCATCCAGTTCGAATTCTGGATCAAAAGGTTCAAAAGCTGAGAAACAAGGAAATCCGATATGTCAAGGTATTATGGAGGAATCATTCACGAGAGGAGGCTACTTGGGAAGCGAGGATGAGATCCGAAAGAAACTATCCAAATCTCTTTGAAGAAACAGGTATGAATTTCAAATTGCAAATTTCAAGTTTTGAGGAAAAACTTTCTTTAAGGGGGGTAGGTTGTAAATCCCGAAATTTTGATCCGAATCTAAGATCTAAACCCTAATCGGAAGTCAAAAGGACTCTTAAGTCAAACAAAACCCTAGTTTACCGTAACCGTTTAACTGGCATTGCCGTTTTCTCAAGCCCAAGAAACGAAGTTGGAAAAATTAGTTGTATAGTTCGTAATAGCTATAGGTTTTATAAAATATCAGATTGAAGAATTTCGAGTGTCCTTTGAACCCGATCGGACATGACTCTAGAAAGACGTGTCCGGAAGCCCAGAATAGGAAAAATATTCCGAATATACCGTTAGACTCGTAAAAATATAAGATTCCCAAAAATATCAATTTCGTAATTTTTCGATAACTAAAAATATCAGATATCGCTTTTATACGCGTACTTTCTTACTACCGGTATTTAATTGTCATGTCTACTTTTACATTACACTATTTTCTACTATTCTACACTATTCATCTATCTCTACTTTTTCTTACAACCTACTCTTACAAACCTTACACCTATCTCTTACACTTTTTCATTTCCAATACAATTTCACATCTTTCATTTCTTACTTTAATTAATCAAAAGACAAGAAAATCAATTTTTGGTCTTCCCCATGCTCTAAAATTGCGCCGGCTACTCCCCATGCATGCCTCCATCAATTTTGTTTTTATTTAATTAATTAACACAAATAATCTCTCATATTTTCCTTAAATACTCTTCATACCTTCACTTTCTTTCACACTTCTTCATCTCTTAAGTATACTAAAATTTCTCTCCAAATCCTCTCAAGAGTTCTTCAAGAAAGTCCTCTTAGTTTAGCTTCTTTAGGTAAGAAATTCCTCAAGAATTCTTCATGTTCATCTACTTAGTATGAGCTTAGTGTATGTTTTCTAAAACCATGAAGGTTAAGAAAGCAACATTAGATTCATACTTTGTTTTTGTTCATAATATCAATCTCTTTATTTTCCTTTATGTTCTTTATTTTCCCTTTATGCTCTTTATACTTCCTTTATGTTCTTTATGCTTCCTTTATGTTACTACTATCTAATATGTCTATATAGCTATATATATTATTTAGAGCATATAAGCTCATTATCTTACAATTTATTTATCTTTCATGCAAATTATTTACTTCATTTCAAGTTATTTCCAAGACTAGTCATTCTAGTCTTAGAGTTGTCCTCATCAAGTCAAAACAATCCTTTTTCTTTTCGGGACTAGTCTTTTCTTAGTCCCGGGGTACCTTGATGAAGCTAAGGTCTCAATACTTGATTTATTGATTATTTATTTAAGCTTTCAAGTTATTATGTTCCTTTATATCTCTATAGTTATGATTCATATTCATGCATGAACATAATGTTTTTGTCTCAACAAAATAAATGAGAAAGTGTTTTCTTGAATCAAAGATCCTTTATAAAAAGGAATAAATATGGAAAATGGATTTCTTAAAAACCCATGAACATGTATGGGAATGATTTTCTTACAAAAGGTTTTATGAAAACTTATCTTTTATCAAGAAGTAGAAATTCTTTTAGAAATAAAAATGTCCTTTTGCTATTCTTAAAATCCAAGTTTAGAAAAATAAAACCACACTTTAGGAAATCAAAGTAATTACAAAAGATTTCATTTAAAAATAGGATATTCATAAACTAAAAGATCTTTCAAAAGTAAAATAGAATCTCAAGTTCAAAGTCTTTTATAACCATAATTTTTATAAGTTGAGACAACTCCATTTACTTCACACATATGTTGTGAGTTATTACATATAAATATATACCTTTCAAAAAGTTTACAAAATAATTGAAATAATTACCTTCTCAAAAGAGCCTTGTTTACAAAGAAGAAATCAAGTGTTTGCAAAATTCGTGGGAAATCTGGTCGCTACCTTTTCGGAACCTAAACGACTTAGTTTTGTAAAAATAAGATTAGAAATGCGTAGATCTTAGGTAGAAAACGACATATTATACGCGAAATTCCGAGTTAAAATGAGCAAGTTATGGCCATTTTAAGTTGGAATTTCCCCTTATACGATTTTTCTACGATTTTAAGAAAAGATTAGAATTTTCAAAGATAGAATTTTATCAAAATACTCATTTTGGGTATTCTCCTTGATTAGATAATCACGAGGAGGATTGTTTGTATCCCGAGGACTACTACGATTAAGTGGAATTTCCGAACGACCCATCCAATTCAAGAACGGTGTCATCATGGCTGAGTGAGTTACTTCCCGTTGATTTTTCTCATACTCTTGATTGTGCTTGTAAAAAGTTGCACTAGAATTTAAGAAAAATAAAAAAAGTGTATGATAATATGTTGAAAGAATACTAAGTATATCGAAATTCGGATTGTTGGTAATAAAGTTGTATGTGAATTAGTATCTTGAAGTGTTTGAAATTGATTGATCACTTGAAGGAATTTAACGTAATTTAGAACTTAACTAAAGAATGATTCATGCACTTCATATGTTGAGTCACATTGCATTCACTACTGTACAATTGGTGGGATAAGTGTATAATAGTGGTGGTAGACAGAACCGATATATCATGTAAGTGGCGAGTAGGAGCCGGTAAGAACTACAAAAGTGGTGGCTAGTAGGAGCCTGTAATAACTACAAATTTTTGATGGCTAGTAGGAGCCTGTAATAAACTACAAGTTTTTGATGGCGTATAGGAGCCGGTAAGATCTATAAAAGTGTTTTTAAAAGTTGTGGCTGTAATTGGCCTGAATCCCCAACCCCGAATGAAGGGCGTAAATTCATTCAACATATGATTCCCGGAAAGTCATATGTCTTGTATGCTCACGTGGTTGTTGCATTTCATGTGCTTGAATAATAAACTTGATTGTTAATCTTCTTCGAGTATGAATTTTTTGGATTTACTCACTAAGCCCATAAGCTTATACCCCTATAGATATCTATATTCTCAGGAACACCTATTTTTGAGCTTGAGGCCATCCTGTATCCGAATACGTTTTGATGTTAAAGCTTTTGGAGGAAATCTACTCGAAGACTTAGATTAGAATTCCTTTGAAATCTTTAATTTTGGAAGTTAGGAAGTTTATCTCGATCCTTGGATTCAACGGGGGAATGCCCCTAAGAAATTATGTATCAGACCTTTGGTTATTTATGATATGATTTTATTTCTGAATTCTTGTATGTTTATCTTTACTTGCTTGAACTATGCTTCCCAAAAGCGTCTCCTATTACCGTGTTAGACGCCTTACATATAATACTAAGGCTTTTGCATGACTAAGGTAGCCATTCCTAAGCCTTGATATTATATGTGGCGGACTGCCACGTTTAGGGTACCCTTCGGGGCGTGACATATTATATGCGCAATTTCAAGTTATGGCCATTTTAAGCTTGAATTTCTTTCTATACGAATTTTAATGATGTTATGATATAGTTCCTTATTAGTACCATAGAATCAAAAAGAAATACTCATTTTAGGTATTCTTCTTGATTAGGTAATCTCGAGGAGGATTGTTCATATCTCAAAGATTACTACGATTAGTGGAAATCCCGAACGACTCATCTATTTTCAAGAAAGGTGTCATCATGGCTGAGTGAGTTTATTCCCTGTTATTTTTCCTACTTATGATTGTGCTTGTAAATTTAGTTGCATTAGAATTTAGGCAAAAATCAAATGGAAGTTGTATGATAATATGTTGAAAGAATATTAAGTATATCGAAACATGATTTATTTGTAATAAAGTTACATGTACATTAATATCTTGAAGTGTTTGAAATTGGTTGCTCACTTGAAAGAAGTTAAATATAACTACTAGACTTTAATTAAGAAATTATGCATGCACTTTATATATTGAGTCACATTTCATTGACTATTATACAATTGGTGGGACAAGTGTATAATAGTGATGGTAGACATAACCGGTATATCATGTAAGTGGCGGGTAGGAGCCGGTAAAAACTACATAAATTGGTGGTTAGTAGAAGCCTGTAGTAACTACAAGTTTTTGCTGGTGTATAGGAGCCAGTAAGATCTATAAAAGTGTTATAAAAGTTGTGACTGTAATTGGCCTGAATACCCAACCCCGAATGAAGGGCGTAATTCATTCAACATATGATTCTTGAAAAGTCATATGTCTTGTATGCTCACGTGGTTGTTGCATTCCATTTGCTTGACTAATAAACTTGGTTGATAATTTACTTTGAGTATAAATTTTTTGGATTTACTCACTAAGCCCATAAGCTTACATCCCTATAGGTATTTGTATTCTCAAGAACACCTATTTTTGTACTCGAGGTCTCCTCATATCCGTGTAAGTTTTCTATTGAAGCTTTTGGAGGAAATCTACTTGAAGATTTAGATTAGAATTCCTTTGAAATCTTTAATGTAGTATTTGAATGTTGTAAAGACTATTATGGTCTTTGGTATTAGCAGGGGTATGCCCCTAAGAAACCATGTAATAGACCTTTGGTTATTAATGCTATAATATATTTTATTTCTGGATTCTTGTATGTTCATTTTTACTTGCTTAAACTATGCTTCCCAAAAGCGTCTCCTATTACCGTACTAGACGCCTTACATGTAATACTAAGGCTTTCGCGTGACTAAGGTAGTCATTCTTCAGTCTTGATATTATATGTGGTGGACTGCCACGTTTAGGGTACTCTTCAGGGCGTGACACATGGTTTTTGGTTAATTTTGTGTATTTTGTTTGCTCATGTGATTGGTGCATTCTCATATGATTGTTTAAATACTTGATGATATATGGAAATGTTTTGTAGATGAGAGTTATCTCACTAAGCTAGTTTTGCTTATACCCCTATAGCTTTTTGTTACAGTATGATTACCTATGGTTAGCACCAAGGAGCCCCGTTTGCCAGGTATGAGTCAAAGCTACTAGGAGTTTTTGGGAGAAGTTATATGTATTTAGTTTTGAACATAGACTTCTAAGAAAATCTCTATAGTAGATTCATGGTATATTTGTGTATATTTTGATGATGGCTTAGTTAAGAAAAACTCTTTAGAACGGGGGAATGCCCCCAAGAAGTTGTAAGAGATTATTATCCAAATGAATATTACATGTTTATTTATATAAGTTCTTGTATGCTTTTATTATCTACTTAAATGTAATACCCCTGTGAGTCTCCTACTATCTTGGAAGCACGCCTTGGATGTGATATCAAAGCTCCCACATGACTAAGGTTGTCATTCATTAGCTTTAATATTATATGCAGCGAACTGTTACGTATAGGGTACCCTCGGGGGCGTGACACAAGAAGTCTAAGCTATACTGAACTTGGAGACTGCCTGGCAAGTAGTTCTCCAGGAATTCATGTCGGAACATCTCCTAGGTGATTGGATGCATCAACTCTCTACTCTTGGATTCCTACCACATAGGAGTTTAGGCGAAGCATAAAAGTTCCATAGGTTATCTTTAAGTGTTGCGGTACTTCGTATGCATCGAATGACCTTTCTTATTGTGCAAGCCAATCTTCCGCATCGTCAGGCTTGCCAAAGGCTCCATCAAAGTATCTATTGCTCTTGATGAATTCTAGCAAATGCTTTAGTAAGGTCTTGGTAGCAGCGGTGGCGGCAAGGGCACGGTATGTGATTGCTAATTCTATGGTGTAGGCACTTCTATAGATGCTTGATGTTCGTTTTCGGATGGGGTTGGAGCATATACGTATGCATTCTGTTGTTACATAAGAATAATCAACAATTGTGCTATCTGCACAACAGTGACCTGGTTGTCAACCGGTGGATTCAGCGGTGGCACAGCTTGCGGATTTTGAGGAGAAACTTTGGCTTGATTTCCTTCCTCGGCTGGTTGATTTGAAGCTTGTTGCTCGTGATCTCATCCTCTTCGAGTTCGACTATTAAATATTTTAATTACGTGAGCTCATTCTTTTCTCTTAGCTTATTAAGTTTTATCATGATATTTAACAGAAATCTTGAAAATCTAAAACTACCATAATTATCAAAAGTAAATACAAAAATTTATCAAATCAAAAGCATATTAAATAAAATTCAAATAGCCATAAAAGGAAATTTTATTAAATGAAATCATGGAAAACTTAAACATAAAATATTAGAAATTATGATTGAAATCAAATTCATGGAAATAAAATCATATAACGAACACTCAACAAAAAGTTGGTAAGCAAATCAAGAATTTTCAAAGTAGAATTTCACAAAAGCGCAAAATAGGACATCTTTTAAGAAATTTATTCGAGAAAAAGGCATAGCATAAATATCACAAAATGGTATAAGGAATTCATTTTTTTAAGGGAATCTTCAATTCACCGGTTATCTTTAAAACTCTTAACTACTTAATTTAGTTAACTCAAGCGCTATGCTTCAGGTAAACGCAACGCTTCCTTCTTGATTTGACATCGTCTTCTTACACTCACGAACTCGTGCTTGGTTACAACTTCCCCTCTTGGAGCTCCTACCTCGTCTTTTGGCAATAGATGCGGGATCCTCGTCTTTTGGCACATTGACCGACGTACTCGCAGTTAAAACTAGATAATCTAGTTTTTTATTTGTTTCTTTTTTCAAAAAGCAGGAAATTTCGATTTCTTACAAAGGTGATATTTTCTTGTGATTAAAAACGGTTTGGGAATTTATTCAAAGACAAAAGCTAGTTCTACACTTATGTTTTTGGTGATATCGCAAAATACATGATTTTCCCAGTTGGTACCAAAATATTCCACTTGCTACGATTCTAGGACTTCCTAAATTGTTTTTGTCTTATTGGATAAAGCGGTCTCATAGGATTCTTAGGTTTTCCCCTCACTCTATCTACAGTTCCTCTATTTTACGATGGAAAATCTATCTACCTTTTCTCTCTTAATCTTCCATTTGGCTACTCACAACTCACAAGAATCTCCCTATCACTCTCATGGTTTAATCCTAAGCTTATCATGCCTCTAAGACTTCCATTCCTAAACTTATGTTTTTCTTCCCTAACCTTGATACTCTGATACCACTTAAACTGTCATGCCCCGAGGGGTACCCTAAACGTAGCAGTCCGTCGTACACAATATTAAAGCCAAGGAATGACTACCTCAGTCACGCAAAGGCTTCCATATCATGTACAAGGCGTACATCACAATCAAGGGAACGCATCGAAGTAACGCAATTTATATTGATAATAAATAAGTAACAAGGCAAAGAGAATACTTACCATAAAACATAAATATATTAAATTTCAATTCTTAGGGCATGTTCCTCTATTGTCTTCAAATAAATATACATCTTAGAATCTCCAAAATACTAACATAGAATTCATTACATATAAAGAACCTTACAAAATTACTTCATCTTATATTTCCATTTCCTTCATAGAAGCTTAACATCCGTCCATGACTTCCATAATATCATGATCCTCAATTTAAGCCAAGGGTATACCTGTTTCAACAAAATCTATAGGGGTATAAGCAACAACTAGCTTAGTGAGATATTCCTTTTCTTTCGCACCATGTTTTCAAACAAGTTCATTTAGATTTTCACACATATGCTATGCGTATAATGCAACAATCACGAGATTATGCAAATATATATATAGTTATCCGGAAACCATATATAGAACGGATTTACCCCTCCGTATCGAAGGTTAGGGAATCGGTGATGAAAATCCTCGATCTTCTACCGCTAGTCCCCAAGTCCCCACTCAGAGCGTTCGGTTGGCTCGTCTCTGAACCTAGAGTCACATTCCCGGGCGATTTAGATTCTCTAGGAAGGAACATGGCCCGTGTCACAGCATGATAACAACCAATCCAACTCTACATATAGGAGTAGCAGCCTTCCGAAAGAAATGTGACTCGATGGATTTTATGCGTAAGCATCTTATTTTTCTTAAGCCAAACCATATTAAGGTTTATCAAGGGACGATCAATCAATTTAGCAAATAATAAGCAGTCATACAAGTAGGTAAACAAAAATACTTAAACAGGCAGTTTGAAGTTGCGATATTCTTAATTCTCATTTCATGCATAAACATAGAATCACATATATATCATAACCCCGAATTCCCCAAATATATATCCATTTTTATCTTTTCTTAGTATACTTGTGCTACTACTTTACAAGCACAAGCATGGTACCGAAATTAAGAGGAATAACTCACCCGTCTATTTCGCGATCTTTTTAGTTGTAGTAATCCTTAGAAAGGGTAGTCTTGTATCCTTCGTTACCTAGACAAAAGAAATACCAGGGATGAGTATTTCATAGATATTCTACTTGAACTTTCTAATTTTATTTCACCATGTTCGTCAAATTTGTATAGAATGAAATTCCAATTTAAAATGGCCATAACTTGCTCATTTTAACTGGGAATTTCGCATATAATATACCGTTTTCTACCTATTCAAAAAGATATATCCATTTCTAAGGTTATCTTTATCATATAAGGTCATTTGGGTTCCGAAAATGTTGGGTACATATTTAAAACGAAAATTTCTAGATTTTGCAAAACCATTTCCTAACTTAACTTTATTCAAAAATCCTTTAGTAAAAATATAGATATATACATATATATATACATTTGAAAAATCCTTTGAGTATATAGATAAGCTCACTTTATATGCAAAATTTCTAATGGTAGTGTTTCAACAATTTATTTCATAAAACAATTCATTTTGAGTTGTTAAAACTTTAACTTTGACAATTTCTTTTCAAGTCTTTTGAAAAAACTTTATATTTTTACAGATTATTATAAATGAGTATATTCTTATTTTATTTTCTTCATTCTTTTTCCAAAAACAAATAAATTTTTCCTTTAACCTTAGTCTTTCATAAATTTTACTTCTAGTGATAAAAGATCAAAGTTATCAAGGTATATTAAGTTGTTGAAAACCTTTTTATAACTTTGTATTTAGAATGGTTTTAGAAATGAGTCTTGTCTCCTTATATTTAGTATCTAAAATATAAGTTTTTGTTTTTTAAAACTTGTTCTTTTATTTCCTTTGAAAAGAATCCTCTTTTTTTGATAAAATCCTTTGTTTTTAATCTTATCTTATTTATATTCTTTGAAAATAAGTCTCTCCTTTAGGAACTTAAAAATCATTAATTTCCTAAGTGGGTTCATAACTTTATGAGTTGATTTTATCTTAACTTTGAAAACTAGTTTGTTTCTTGATTTTGTCATGGAGTTTAAAAGAGTTTAATCTTTAAGCTTTTTGTAAGAACTTTGAAAACTAACAAATTATTTTACTAAAACTTAGGTTCCCATAATAGACAATGAAAGTATTTATCTCTTATGTTTCCTTAGTAAAACTATCTTTGTTATTTAAGAAAACTTTGAGAAAACTTATATTACTCTTATTTCTACGTTGTTTGATAATAACTTCATTATTTTGTGATAAGTCACATAATAGAAAATTTAGTTTTAAGTTCCTTTAATAAAATTCTATTGTTAAATTAGTTGAGACAATATCATTATGTAGATGCAAGTATCATGAACATGTAATATAATAAGAACATAAGAAAATACTAGAAACAAATAATAATAAGCAAAATAATAAAAATATCAAGTATTGGGAACCTTAGCTTCATCAAGGTATCCCGGTCAAGTATTAGGAGCCTTAGCTTCATCAAGGCATCCCGGGATTAAGAATAGACTAGTCCCAAAAGATTAAAGGAAATAAATAAAAGGCTGTTTTGACTTGATATGGACAAATCTAAGACCAGAAAGACTAGTCTTAAAGAAATAGCATGAAATAAATAAATTGCAAAGCATGAAATTAAATAAATAACAAGTGAGCTTATATGCTCTAAAGATTTATATATATAAATACATAAATATATTTAGTTAGATATGAATAAGGAATTAGCATTATAATAACAATAAAATCAACATAACATAATAAAATAGGAAGTTTATGTGCAAGAACAAAACATGAACATGTTGTTGCTTTTACTACCATATGAGTTTCAAAACAACACCATAGTCATGTTAAGTTACATGACATGAGTAAATAAATGGTTAGAAGAAATCTTTACTTAAAGTGTTTATGTGGTTTGAAGATGGTAGTGAATGTGTGGTTATGTGGTTATTGAGAAATGGTAGTTGTAGAGAGAAATTTTGCGAGTATTTGGTGAAAGAGAATTTTGGTAGAGGAAAATGTTGTAGAAAGAGTTTGTGTAGTGAATTTGAAAGAGTTTTAATAGTAGAATGAATTGTGTGAAAGAATGAAGGAGAAATGGGGTATTTATAGAATTTTGAAGTGAAAATTAGATGTAATTAAATTAATTAAAAAAGAAAATAAATGAGAGTGAAGAGAGGGAAGGGGGTGAACAGCAAAGGCAAGAGAGAGAGAGAAATTTGACTAAAAAAATTAATTTTAGGAGAAAAGTGTAAGAGAAGTTTAGTAATGTGTGGTATAGAATTTTTATGAGAAAAGAAAATTGTAAGAAATAGGTATGTAGGTGTAAGAATAGGTAGTAAGAAAAAGTAGAGATAGAGGAATAGTAATGAGTAGTAGAAAAGTACTATGAATAGTAAACAAACAATTAAAGTACTGGTAGTAATAAAAATACGCGTAAAAATGCGATATCTGTAATTTTTAGCTACCGAAAATTCTAAAACTGATATTTTTGAAAACCTTATATTTTTACAAGTCTATTTGTATTAACGGAATATTTTTGCCATCTGGTGTACCGGGGCATGATTTTTGAAAACTGATCCTGTTTGGATCCGAACGACACTAGAAATTTGCAAATCTGATATTTTTAAACTTCCTTATATTATTACGAACTATTATCAACAGTCATTTTCATTTATTTTTTTAGGGTTTAAGAGCGCGGGATTGTCGGATCTTAAACACTAGGTTTGTTTGTAAGCTTTGTTGACTTTTAGAGTTCCGGTTTGACTTTCGGTTTCATTAAGTTATTTGTAAGATCGTATAATTTTGGAGTTTTGACCGTTTTATATTTTTAGCTCGATATCTACGATTTATCTTTTTTTATTTGTGATTATTTAATAGTTTTCAGTTTTCGGGATCATTTAACCGAGTCTAGGGTTATGAGTTGACTCAGCTTGACTTTTGGTGAAAATTGAAATTTCTTATTCCAAAAATCCACTGAGGGTTTTAAGATCTTAGCATTTCGTTGTCGAGTGTTTATTTAAATATATCGTTTTGGTTTGCGTTTTAGGAATCGGGTAGATGACTGGATTGGCATACGGATGTTGATTCAATCGATAGTTGGATTTTATATTTTGTTTCAAGGGTCCTCATTTTCTCAAGACTAAGAATTTTCGTGTTTGACCTAATTTAGAATTTGGTTTTAACTTGGGTCGATTTTCGAGATTTCAATTTTGATATTAGACTTCTAGGATTATTTTCTAAGAATTATGAAATTTTCAGGGATTTACAACCTACCCACCTTAAAGAAAGTTTTGTCCTCAAAACTTGTTATACGTAAGTAAACTTGTAGAACTTGATGAGAGATTGTATGTCGTATCAATATTCTTGATATTTGGGATTTCGTCTCACTTTTATTTGTTGAAACGGTGTTATGATCTTATTATGTCGTTTCCTTAGTCTTCATATATCTGATACCTTCTTTAGTTTTATTTCCATAAAAGGGTTTGGAAGTTTATCGTTGTTTTTTAATCTCTCTCTTTTTTTATATATATATAATTTTTATTTCTCATTTATCTTTAGCCGGTGACATTGGGAATTCCGTTAATTCTGTGCGTTTAATATTCTATGCAATATAGCATATATAAAATCAATAAGATTTGGTTTTAGCGACCTTCAACCTTCACTTTACTTGACCCTTTTTAAGAGTCTCAAACTCAACCAAGACGACAGATGACTGACAACACGCCACTTTACTTGACTTGATTTTGAACTGATGACGGCTCAATATGACACAACACAGGTACATTCACTTAACAAAGGAAGTTTGTGAATTCACTTTCCCATTCTTATGTGAGCATATATATGACATGCACGTATAAAATACGCAATGTTCATACTCATTCCATTCTTAAAAATATCGTTGTTTTATTATTTACGTGATCATCTTGACAAGGTTTGAGATGAAGATGAAAAATTTGGAAATTGTCTGTTTGAGATTTTATCATCACTGGTTCTAGCCTTTAGGCGGTAATAGTTAAGCTTTTGATATACTTTATTTTTGGTGTGTTCAGGGTAGATGGCATTTGATTTGATTTCTTCTTTTGATATGTGCTAAATTTTTTACGTTCTTATATCTATTCATTCTGTATTAGGGGGGTGATGATTACATAATCTATGGTCGTTACTAGCAAACTTGTTCCTTTAGTCCTAGCGGTGTAAAAAGGAATTCTAACATCTAAGGGTACGATGGTAACCTGGTATCGAATCGCATCTGTGACTATCGTCCTCTTCCAATGTAGCGAATTCTATCTCTTTGTGGTTGGCTTCCTCGTAAACCCATCGTCCTTGTAGGTTGTACACACGTACTCCTTGTGGAGGTATTACCGAGTATCTGCCATTCTTGCTGTTATTTCCATGTTTCGTGTTATCCCTATTTTCCTTCTTAGGGGCACTGCTTGGTAATATGTCTTGGTTCCTTACAGATCAAGCAGGTGGCAGAGGTTTTCTTTGGACATCTCAAGACTTTATGATTCGGACTTCCACAGTTGTAACACTTATGTTGTAGCTTGGGATACTATCTTGGTTGATGTCCCCCTTTGCATTTCCAACATTGGATATCCGGTTTCTTTTTATCCTTCTTTCTACTTGGGTTAACCGATGGTTCAAGCTCATCGACTTTGAGACTTAGGCTAGATTCACTTATAGATTCTTCCTCAATTATCATGACATTCCCTTCTGTCCTTCTCCTTTTCTTAGCACCTTCCACAATTCGTGCTCTTTCTACTAGTTCTCGGAAATCTTTGATATCAAACTCTATCAACTTGATACGAAGGTCTTCGTCCAATCCTCCTAAGAATACTTGCCTCTTGAGTTCCTCGCTATTCTTATATGATTCAGGGGCATATTGTAACAGCCTACTAAACTCTGTTTCATATTGTTCAAGACTACGGCCTTCTTGAGAGATACTAAAGGAATCTGCACTATATTGGACTCTCAAGCTTCTGGGGAAAAAGTTCTCCAAGAATTCATGCCTAAATATTTCCAGTGTGATTGGTGGTAGAAGCTCCCTACTTTTAGATTCCCACCATATCCATGCATTGAATCTCAGCATAAAAGCACCATATGTAAGTTGAAGGTGTTGTGGTACTTCAAAAGCATTGAAAGATCGCTCTATTTGTGCTAACCAATCATCGGCTTCATTTGGTTTTCCAAAAGCTCCATCAAAATATCGATTGCACTTGATGAACTCTGGCAACATACTCTGATAAGGTTTTGGTGATAGCGGCTCAGCTGGTGCCGTTTCAATTGGTGGTGTTGGAACTTCTGGTGCCGGTTCTTATGTAGGTACTGGTGTAGGCATAGCATGAGCCTGTTGTGCGAAATTCCTTATGAGGTTAGCAAGTTGTTCGATGTTAGCTTGATCCATTCTTGGTTGATTTGGTTGTTGAGGTCCTTCCAGGTTCTCAAGTTCTACAGGGGGTATTTCTATGTTACGTTGTGCACGAGTGCGTCCCCTATTTGTTCTACAGGTTTTATTAAGCTAGTGTGAGATTCTTGAACTTTACTAAGTCTTAGACGTTTTTTTTGGAAAAACATTCAAGAAACATGCTAATAGCAATCAAGTACGGAAATGAATATATATATATATATACATATAGAAGAAATATTGAAAATTGACTGAAATCATAATAATGAAAAAGGAAATTCGTATCATTAAAACAAATACATGGAAACAGTAGGAAGACTTAAATACTTCCTTTACAAAAGTTCAAAGAAAGGATGCAAAACATGGTTAAAATTTCAAATCATTACATAGACAATATTTTCATCATCGTTAATCCTTTAACAAAAGCGTTACCCCTATCGGTATATTAAGGCTTTTACGGGAGGTTTAGCTTCTGTCCCTGCTTTGGATTGCTCTTCACAGGGTAGGAACATTTCCTTGAAAATTTGAGCTTATTGATCCCTTGTTTTCATCATCAGGAGCTTTTCCTTTTCCTATGTGGTGAGATATTGTAGTAGGAGCTTTAGACGAAGTTCCACATTCTTTCTTAGATGAGTCATCTCCTTTAGGGAATAGGGTAGGGTCATCCCATAGACCTTGCGACTTTATTTCTTCACATATATAGAGGTACGTCACTTTGCACATGTAGCACGTTTCTTTGACATTTGTAGGGTAATTCCTGGTCCTACAAATGAGGCGTGTGCATATGTAGCATTCTCTAGTTTTTGTTGGGCAAATGTTGGCACCATGTCTTCTTTCTGCGTAACCAAAGCAAATACTACCATTCTTCTTAGGACAATCATGGATTTTGTGATTTTTGTTTCCATAAAAGTAACACTTGTGCTGCAATCGTGGGCAACATTTGGGGAAATGTCCTTCTTTACACTTCCAGCATTTGAACTTAGGAGTTACTAGATTCTTGAGAGGTTGGAGTTGTTTATGCTTTTTAGCCATGGGGTCTGGATAGGAAGGCACTTGTGATACTGGTGTTGCTCTGAGCTGGGGTCTTATAACTGGAGCGGGTGCAGAGGTCGTGGGTACTTGTTGCATATATGCTCTTATCGTCTCTTCTAGACGTCTCATGGTGGTCAAGAGTTCTTGAGTTAGATCTTGTGGTGGGGGTGCTCCTTGTTCTTGTTGTTCTTCGAAAGGGATGCTTGATTGTGACATAACTTCCTCGGGGAGCTTCCTAGAACCAAATGAAGCGGTCGTATTAGATATTTCCTTTAATTGGGGTTTTACACACATGTTATTTGTTTTTAAAGAAAAGAGAAGCGTTACGGGCTTTTACCGCTCAATTAAAGGGTTGACGTAGGCACTTGGTTTTATTTACCTAAGGGTCTTCTTTATAAAAGAGGTATTACACTTATCTTGTTCTTAATCGGTCTTAGCAAGGAGTTGAATAGAGTTACTATGCTTCAAGGCTTATTGAAATTGCTAAGGTAGGTTTACTTTATTCATTCCATATCTCAATTCTTTGTCTCCTTCGTGTTTCATCTACATTGTTCTGCTATGTTCTATTTCTAAGTCATTTCTACCTTTCTCAATCTTGGGTCAACATTCTCGGGCAATTCCCCTTTTCTTTTTATGTGATATTTCCATTTCATAACTCCCTAAATATCCTCCGATTCTTGTATAAGTATTTCCTGCCTTCTTCTAATATTCTCCAAGATAGAGTTCTATTCTTAGACATAAGGGTTCTTAGACATAAGATCAAATCTTATCACTCTAACCTTCTAGTATCCTTTTTCCTAATTCCCAAAACCTTGTTGCTCTGATACCAACTTAAACTGTCACGCCCTGAGGGGTACCCTAAATATGGCAGTCCACCGTACACAATATTAAAGCCTAAGAATGACTACCTCAGTCATGCAAAGGCTTCCATATCATGTACAAGTAGTACATCACAACCAAGGGAACGCATCGGAGTAACGCAATTTATATTGATAATAAATAAGTAACAAGGAAAAGAGAATACTTATCATAAAACAAAAACAAATTAAATTACAATTCTTAGGGCATATCTCTCTATTGTCTTCAAATAAATATACGTCTTAGAATCTCCAAAATAGTAACATAGAATTCATTACATATAAAGAACCTTACAAAATTACTTCATCTTATGTTTCCATTTCCTTCATAGAAGCTTAACATCCTTCCATGACTTCCTTAATGTCATGATCCTCAATTTAAGCCACGGGTATATCTATTTCAACAAAATCTATAGGGGTATAAGCTATAACTAGCTTAGTGAGATATTCTGTTTCTTTCGCAACATGTTTTTAAATAAGTTCATTTAGATTTTCACACATATGCTATGCGTATAATGCAACAATCACGTGATTACGCAAATATATATATAGTTATCCGAAAACCATATATAGAATGGATTTACCCTTCCGTATTGAAGGTTAGGGAATCGGTGATGAAGATCTTCGATCTTCTACCGCTAGTCCCCAAGTCTCCACCCAAAGCGTTCGGTTGGCTCAGCTCCGCGCCTAGAGTCGCATTCCCCGGGCGATTTGGATTCTCTAGGAAGGAACATGGCCCATGTCACAGCACGATAACAACCAGTCCAACTCTACGAGTAAAAGTAGCAGCCTTCCGAAAGAAATGTGACTCGATAGATGCTATGCGTGAGCGTCTTATTTTTCTTAAGCCAAACCATATTAAGGTTTATCAAGGGGCGATCAATCAATTTAACAAATAATAAGCAGTCATACAAGTAGGTAAACAAAAATACTTAAACAGGCAGTTTGAAGTTGCGATATTCTTAATTCTCATTTCACGCATAAACATAGAATCACATATGTATACATAACCTCGAATTCCCCAAATATATATTCATTTTTATCTTTTCGTAGTAAACTAGTGCTACTACTTTACAAAGACAAGTATGGTACCGAAATTAAGAGGAATAACTCACTCGTCCATTTCGCGATCTTCTTAGTCGTAGTAATTCTCAGGAAGGGTAATCTCGTATCCGTCGTTACCTAGACAAAAGAAATACCCGGGATGAATATTTCATAGAAATTCTACTTGAACTTTCTAATTTTATTTCACCATGTTCGTCAAATTTGTATAGAATGAAATTCTAATTTAAAATGGCCATAACTTGCTCATTTTAACTGGGAATTTCGCATATAATATACCGTTTTCTACCTATTCGAAAAGATCTATCCATTTCTAAGGTTATCTTTGTCATATAAGGTCATTTGGGTTCCGAAAACGTTGGGTACAGATTTAAAACGAAAATTTCTAGATTTTGCAAAACCATTTCCTAACTTAACTTTATTCAAAAATCCTTTAGTAAAAATATAGAGATATATATATATATATATACATTTGATAAATCCTTTGAGTATATAGATAAGCTCACTTTATATGCAAAATTTCTAATGGTAGTGTCTCAACAATTTATTTCATACAATAATTCATTTTGAGTTGTTAAAACTTTAACTTTGACAATTTCTTTTCAAGTCTTTTGAAGAAACTTTATATTTTCATACGTTATTATAAATGAGTATATTCTTATTTTATTTTCTTTATTCTTTTTCCAAAAACAAGTAAATTTTTCCTTTAACCTTAGTCTTTCATAAATTTTACTTCTAGTGATAAAAGATCAAAGTTATCAAGGTGTATTAAGTTATTGAAAACCTTCTTATAACTTTGTATTTAGAATGATTTTAGAAAATGAGTCTTGTCTCCTTATATTTAGTATCTAAAATATAAGTTTTTGTTTTTTAAAACTTGTTCTTTTATTCCCTTTGAAAAGAATCCTCTTTATTGATAAAATCCTTTGTTTTTAATCTTATCTTATTTATATTCTTTGAAAATAAGACTCTTCTTTAGGAACTTAAAAGTCATTATTTTCCTAAGTGGGTTCATAACTTTATGAGTTGATTTTATCTTAACTTTGAAAACTAATTTGTTTCTTGGTTTTGTCATGGAGTTTAAAAATGTTTAATCTTTAAGCTTTTTGTAAGAACTTTGAAAACTAACAAATTATTTTACTAAAACTTAGGTTCCCATAATAGACAATGAAAGTATTTATCTCTTATGTTTCCTTGGTAAAACTATCTTTGTTATTTAAGAAAACTTTGAGAAAACTTATATTACTCTTATTTCTATGTTGTTTGATAATAACTTCATTATTTTGTGATAAGTTACATAATAGAAAATTTAGTTTTAAGTTCCTTTAATAAAATTCTATTGTTAAATTAGTTGAGACAATATCATTATGTAGATGCGAGTATCATGAGCATGTAATATAATAAGAACATAAGAAAATACTAGAAACAAATAATAATAAGCAAAATAATAAAAATATCAAGTATTGGGAACCTTAGCTTCATCAAGGTATCCCGGTCAAGTATTGAGAGCCTTAGCTTCATCAAGGCATCCCGGGACTAAGAATGGACTAGTCTCAAAAGATTAAAGAAAATAAATAAAAGGCTGTTTTGACTTGATATGGACAAATCTAAGACTAGAAAGACTAGTCTTAAAGAAATAGCATGAAATAAATAAATTGCAAAGCATGAAATTAAATAAATAACAACTGAGCTTATATGCTCTAAAGATTTATATATATAAATACATAAATATATTTAGTTAGATATGAATAAGGAATTAGCATTATAACAACAATAAAATCAACATAACATAATAAAATAGGAAGTTTATGTACAAGAACAAAACATGAACATGTTGTTGCTTTTATTACCATATGAGTTTCAAAACAACACCATAGTCATGTTAAGTTACATGACAGTAAATAAATAGTTGGAAGAAATCTTTACCTAATGTGTTTATGTGGGTTGAAGATGGTAGTGAATGTGTGGTTATGTGGTTATTGAGAAAGGTAGTTGTAGAGAGAAATTTTGTGAGTATTTGGTGAAAGAGAATTTTAGTAGAGGAAAATGTTGTGGAGAGAGTTTGTGTAGTGAATTTGAGAGAGTTTTGATAGTAGAATGAATTATGTGAACGAATGAAGGAGAAATGGGGTATTTATAGAATTTTGGAGTGAAAATTAGATATAATTAAATTAATTGAAAAAGAAAATAAATGAGAGTGAAGAGAGGGAAGGGGGTGGACAGCAAAGGCAAGGGAGAGAGAAATTTGACTAAAAAAATTAATTTTAGGAGAAAAGTGTAAGAGAAGTTTAGTAATGTGTGGTGTAGAATTTTGATGGGAAAAGAAAATTATAAGAAATAGGTATGTAGGTGTAAGAATAGGTAGTAAGAAAAAGTAGAGATAGAGGAATAGTAATGAGTAGTAGAAAAGTACTATGAATAGTAAATTAGACAATTAAAGTATCGGTAGTAATAAAAATACCCGTAAAAATGCGATATTTGTAATTTTTAGCTACCGAAAAATTCTAAAACTGATATTTTTGAAAACCTTATATTTTTACGAGTCTATTGGTATTAAAGGAATCTTTTTTCCATCCAGTGTGCCGGGGCATGATTTTTGAAAACTGATCCCGTTTGGATCCAAAGGACGCTAGAAATTTGCGAATCTGATATTTTTAAACTTCTTTATATTATTACGAACTATTATCAATAATCATTTTCATTTTGTTGTTTAGGATTTAAGAGCTCGGGATTGCCGGATCTTAAATACTAGGTTGTTTGTAAGCTTTGTTGACTTTTAGAGTTCCGGTTTGACTTCTAGTTTCGTTGAGTTATTTGTAAGATCGTATAATTTTTGAGTTTTGACCGTTTTATATTTTTAGCTCGATAACTATGGTTTATCTTATTTTATTTGTGATTATTTAACAGTTTTCAGTTTTCGGGATCGTTTAACCGAGTCTAGGGTTATGAGTTGACTCAATTTGACTTTTGGTGAAAATTAAAATTTCTGATTCCAAAAATCCATCGAGAGTTTTAAGATCTTAGCATTTCGTTGTCGTGCGTTTATTTGAATATATTGTTTTGATTTGCGTTTTAGGAATCGGGTAGATGATTGGATAGGCATACGGATGTTGATTCAACCGATAGTTGGATTTTATATTTTGTTTCAAGGGTCCTTATTTTCTCAAGACTAAGAATTTTCGTGTTTGACCTGATTTAGAATTTGTTTTTAACTTAGGTCGATTTTCGGGATTTCAATTTTGATATTAGACTTATATGATTATTTTCTAAGAATTATGAAATTTTCAGGGTTTTACATAAACCGTCACGTTCCAAAGGATATTCTAGACATAGCAGTCCACCACATACGATATTAAAACTGAAGAATGACTTCCCGAAGTCATGCGAGAGCTTCAACACCATATGTAAGGCATCTATCACAATAATAGGAGACTCCAGTGGGATGTGTAGTTCGAGATAGTAAATATAGCATATAGGAAATATAGATAACCATCTAACTTCAACATTATAAGAATATAGTCCTTACATCATCTTAGGGGCATTCCCCCGATAAATCTCCAAAGAGCATAATATCAGCTTGGCCTTTCACATAAGGAAACAATATTAGAACCAAAAGATATTAAAGGATATCTAGCTTAAGATCTTCCAAGGATTTCCAGAAACTTCCCAAAACATAATCCCACTCGGGTATATGAAGTCCTCGAGCATAAAAGATACCAGTCCTCTTTCAACAAAAGTCTATCGGGGTATAAGCTTAACTAGCTTAGTGCGAATATTTCTAGATTAACGTACTCATAGCAATAATTTCAAACAAGTTATTAAACAAGCTTATGAATGCATCAAGCAAGTGAAAAGCAATACATATGATCTATCGGAAATCATATGTTTTGAATGGATTTACCCCTCCATTTGGTGGTTAGGTGTTTCAGGCTCTTTAGAACCCATTTTTGAAATCCAACTTATGCAGTTTATTGCTAGCTCTTACTCGCTCATCCTAAAATAGTTCTTTCTGGCTCTTATTCGCCCATCCTTAAATAGTTCTTTCTGGCTCCTATTCGCCCATCTTGTAAACTTACGGCTCCTGTAAACCCTACTACTACACTCTTGTCCTATCAAGTATAATAGCTAATTAAATGAAACTAACTACGTGATATGCATGAATCAATTAAGATAAAACTCGAAATATGTAATTAAGGTACTTTAAGGCTATGATAGAATTATAGATACTCCAGCATGGTAATAATAAAACATAACTTGATTAACAACAATTCATGTCTTGATATGCTTAGTATTCTTTCAACCAATGTTATCATGCAAAATTCATTTTCATCTTTTTCTACTTCTAGTGCCTTTAGCTACAAGCACAAATAAGTACGTAAAAAGTAAGAAATAAACTCACTTGGCCATCCTTTCTACACTTCTTTACTCATAATGGTCCTCCAAATATTGATCCATTCAAACTTCGTTACCTACACGAAAGAAATACCCGAAATGAGTGTTTCATGAAAATTCTACTTAAACTCTTTAATTCCATTCTAGTATTTTCGTCAAAATTCGGATAGAAGGAAATTCTAATTTAAAATGGCCATAACTTACTCATTTTTACTCGGAATTTCGCTTATTATATACCGTTTTCTACCTACTCGAAAATATCTACCCATTTCTAAGGTTATTTTTATCATAAAAAACCATATGGGTTGCCAATCACCATGGTACAGAATAGTTACGAATTTCATAGTCCTCAAAATATGATTTTCCAAACTTTTCTTTACCCAAAAATCCTTAAATAAAATATATGGATATTTGTATAGTTAAAAAATCCTTTGTACGTTTATATATACTCATATTGTATGCATGATTTTCATAGTATTGTCTCAACATTGATTTTTCATAAAACAATTTGTTTGTAAGAGTTTTAAAAGATGAAATTTAGAAATTTTTTTTTCCTTTTTAAATTACTAGAAGCAAACTTTAAAATTCTTGGGTTGTTATAAGTAAGTATTTTCCTATTATAATTTCATTTCCTAAATTTTCAAAAGTAAATTAATTTTCAAAAGTTTGGTTCTTTAAGTTATCTACCAACTTTATTTCTAGTGATTGAAAAATAAGCTTTTCAAAATTTTTCTTAAGTTGTTGGTGTGGTCTAATATTTGGAGTTATGTTAAATATATGTTTTCCTCTCATTTTTATATTCTTTTTTCTTTAGAAAATAAGTTTACTTTTAAAACTTACTTTCTTGGCAAATTTTATTTTTCTAAGTTGGTTTCTAAAATAGTGAGTTAATTTTACCTTGATTTGAAAATTTTATTTTATTCCTAATGTTTATCAAGTGATGGCATCATCTTTTTAGATAAGTTCCTAAGTAAAGCCTTCCTAGAAAAGAAAATTTCAATATTAAAATTTAGCAAAAATGTCATTTTAACTTTGAAAAGAGAATAACAATATTAAAAATTATGTTTTGTAGAAACTTTCTTAGTATGTGATTTTCAAAGTCTATGGTGAATCTATTTAAGTTTTATAAAAAATGTGGTTGGGGTAAAATCTCAAGTTTAATACGAAAATTTACATTTTTATGGAGTATTTTCTTCTTATTTATACAAGAAATGAGTTCCTTTTATTATTTGAAGAAATCTTCATTACTACTACTTTCAAAATTTATGATTAGCTTGTCTACGCTTTTGAAAAGAGTTTATTAAAAACAAAACTTAGATCTTTTGTTGAAAAATCCTTTATTAAGAAATATAGCTTACTTTCCTTTATTTAAGAAAAAACATATTTTTTTTTTTATTAAGACATCAACCTTCTAATCATGCATGAATATGATTATGTAGCAATGAAAAATTAAGTATAATATATAATAAGATAGAAAGAAATATAATAAGCATATAAACAAAACAATATGGTCAAGCATTGGGAACCTTAGCTTCATTAATGTATACTGGTCAAGTATTGGAAGCCTTAGCTTCATCAAGGCTTTGTAGGACTAAAAATAGACTAGTCCCAAAAAGAAAAAAAAAAAAAAAAAAAAATCGTTTTGACTTGATAAAGACAAGTCCAAGACTAAAAAGACTAGTTTTAATAATTTTCATGAAACAAGTAAATAAATAAATTGCAAAACATTATAAATAAATATATAAATAAATAAATATTATGTTAGTGAGCTCATATGCTCTAGGAAATATATATATATATATACATAAATATATTTACTAACATATAGGAGTTAGACTAGGACAATAAAAACAACATAATAACATAACAATAATAATAAAGCAACATAGTAATAAAGTAAGGTTTGTTCATGAACAAGAACAAAACATGAACATAATGTTGCTTTCATAACAATTATTTGTTTAGGAAACACACATCATGGTCATGTTAAGTTATATAACATGGTAAAAAAATATAGGTAGGATTTTACCTAAGTTTTAATGGAGGATTTGAAGAGAGATGAATGAGTAGTGTGTTTGGTATTTTTCTTGAAGAGGAGTGAATGGTAGAGAGGGTTTGAGAGGAAATTGTTAGAGAGAAAAGTTGGTAGAAAATTTCGGTAGAGTTTTGTTAAGGTTTAAGAAGTATGTGTAAAGTGTGAAGGAGGAAAAGGGTATTTATAGAGTTTTAGAGTGAAAATTGGATATAATAAAATAAATTGAAAAAGAAATAATTGGAAAAGGAGAGAGAGAGGTCCGACGGCAATAGAGGGAGTGCTTTGTTTTATTTTGTAATTTTTTGTAATGAAAAGTAATAATGTGTATGGTTTGATGTGAATAAAGCTATGTTGAAAATGTAAAAGTGTAATAGTAGGTGAGTAGGTTGTAAGAAAAAGTGAAGATAGTGAAATAGTAATGAATAGTAGAAATAGTACTATGAATACTAGACTAGATAAACAAAATACCGGTAGTAATAAAAATACATGTAATTGAGCTATATCTGATATTTTTAGTTACCGAAAAATTATGAAACTGATATTTTTGAAATCCCTATATAATTACGAGTCTTTTGGTGTTGTTAAAATATTTTTACCGTCTGGTGTTCTCGAGCATGATTTTCGAAAACTGATCCCGTTTGGATCCGAAAGATACTATAAATAAGTGAATATGATATTTTTATACTTTCCTATATTATTACGAACTATTATAAGCCATTAACTCAATTCCGTTGCCTAGGGTTTGAGAGTGCGGGATTGCCGGAGTTGAAACTGCTAGATTGTCTTGATCTCTGTTGTCTGTTGAAACTCTAGTCTGACTAGGGTTATGATTTAATCCAACTTCACCCTAGAAATTAAGGGGTTTACATTAGGGATCGGATAGATGAATTTTCTCATGTTCGGGTTATGAGTCATATGACTATTGAATTTGTTATTTTTGTTTTTGAAGATTCTCTTTTTCTTAAGACCATGAAATTTTGTGTTTGATCTTGTTTAAGGTTCGATTTTAACTTGGATCTGCTTTTAGGGTTTGAAATCGGTATTTTAATTCATGAACTATTTCTAGGAATTGCAAAACATTCTGTGGTTTACAGTGATTGAGATCACGGTCTCAATCACGGTCGTGATATGTTGCTGCCCTGTTTTTTTTTTTAAATAATAATAGTAAATAAAGTAATAATGTTGATTTAAAGGATTAAAGATAGTAGAGTGATGTGTGAATATATGAAAGAATAAGTGTTAAGTTATGTTTGGAATGAGTTTTGTTTAGAATATGAAATTTGAGCAAGTGTTAGTCTTTGTTTTTGAATTAATGTTATAGTCTTCTTGATTTGATTTCTTTTATCAGATTTTCCTATGTCACAGAGTCTATCTAATAGCTTTTTGTCAAGGAAATCTGAGGTATGCAGTAGATTGCTTGATGGATGTTAAGTTATGCATATCTTAAATGACATCAATCAAAGATGAGTTAAAGATTGTTTGAAATTGGTTGTGCGTGTGCCATTGAATCTGGTCTGAGAGCGGTAACCTTGTCTGAGTGGATACGATAGTTAGGTGCTTAAGCCACCCTAGTTATGATGCAATGATGCTTATGGGTGGCTCAGTAGGTAGTCGATAGGGCTAACGATATCGGCATAATGTTTACTTATTCTTAAGGTAAATAATATGATTTAGTTCACGTTTATGGGATTAGTTGAACTAATTAATATTATAGATTAAGTTAAGTAAAGATGGAAAATGACTGTGATCCCTAGAAGACACTACTATTCTTTTTCAATTAGATATAATGGATATAGGTATTCAGGTTGCCTATATCAATTTCCTGAGCAGCTATTATTACTTAAGACCCCTATATTCCAAGGATTGTAATCGGAGTTTGAATACTTCATGTTGTTTTGCTCACTTAATCAAAGATAATTAAATGATTGGTTGTTACATTACAATTAATCTAAGTGTGATTGTCACTTCGCATTTGTTTGTGTTACCGTGTACTAGGCCCTTAGATCATGTTACTACTTTGCAAGCGATGCTGATGACGAATTCTATGATGATATGGGTTACAAGACTAATTGAGAAGCTTTCATGGATGAATGAGATAGCTAGGGACCCATGTGCAAGCAACGATGTTTTAGCCAAGATTTTTTTAAAATAAAATAAAAATGAAATGTAGTTTTGTTATAGGCTTATTGATTGAGTCTTTGTTTGTAGTATAAGATGTTAATCTTTTCTTTCAGGTTTTTACTTTGAACAAGTTTTGTAATCTTTAAAACTATCATCCGTTTGACACTAAAATTATTTTAAGTTTTGTAAAGTTGATCTACTTATGTGTCGAGTAATTTTTTATTAAATTTTTATGAGTTTAAAATGGGTTTAAACAAATAGTCATTATAAACATTATCTTTTTCAAACAACCTTATGTATAATACTTAAGTATTTATGTGTGGTTGAGGATTTGGCATGCCTAGTGATGAAATAAAGTAGGCCAGTTCCTTACAAGATTACTTTGAAATCATCTTCATTTATAAGAAACTCCACCAGATTTTTTATTACTACATTAAAAATTCAATAATTTTTTTCTTTTCGATATGCCCTCCATAAAACAAGGATAATGTGCATTTGGTGCTTAAAAAGTTTTGTTGATTATTTAATTAACTACATATATTTTTGTATTATTGATTTTAGTACATAATTTCAATTAGACTTTTTAGGTCATTTATAATACCTATATTAACTTCGTATCGAACTATTCATTAATCAACATTTTTTTACCAAAAATAAACCGTCATACTAACATAATCCAATCTATAATGTATATACTCCACTTATAATATATGATATTTTGATAATTATAAATTATTTTGGATTAACTTTTTTTTAATATAATATTATTTCCATTACTGATATGTATTCTAAGTAAAATATCTATATTGAAATAATCATTTATGACACATTGTTACGCCCCGAGGGATACCCTAAATGTGATAGTCCATTATACACAATACTAAAACCTAAGGATGACTCCCTTAGTCACGCAAAGGCTTCCATATCATATATAAGGCGTACATCACAACCAAGGGCACATATCGGAGTAGCACAATTTACATTGATAACGATCAAGTAACAAGACAAAGAGAATACTTATCATAAAACATAAACATGGTTAATTACAATTCTTGGGGGCAAACCCCGCTATTGTCTTCAAGTCAAAATAAATACACTTCTTAGAAATTTCCAAAACACTAACATAACATACATTACATATAAAGAATTTACAAGATATCTCTATCCTATGTTCCCATTATCTCTACGAGAGTTTAAAATCCATCCATGACTTCTTTAGCGTCATGTTCCTTGAATAAAGCCACTGGTATACCTATTTCAATACAAATCTATAGGGGGTATAAGCTACAACTAGCTTAGTGAGGTACTCCTTTTTATTCGCACTATGATTTCAAACAAGTTCAATTAAATTTTCACACATATGCTATGCATACAATATAACAATCACATAATTACACAAATATATATAGTTATTTGGAAACCATATATAGAACGGATTTACCCCTCTGTATGAAAGGTTAGGGAATTATTGATGAAGATCCTCGACCTTCTACTGCTAGTCCCAAGGTCTCCACCCAAAGTATTCGGTTGGCTCTGCTCCAAACCTGGAGTTGCATTGCCCGAGCGATTTGGATTCTTTAGGAAGAAACATGCCCGTGTCCCAATACGATTACAACCAATCCAACTATACGCGTAGGAGTAGCAACCTTCCGATAGAAATGTGACTAGGCGGATGCTACGTGTGAACGTTTTATTTTTCTTAAGCTAAATCTCATTAAGGTTTATTAGGGGACGATCAATCAGTTTAGCAAACGATAAGTAGACATATAAGTAAGTAAACAAAACACTTAAACAGACAGTTTGAAGTTGCGATATTCTTAATTCTCATTTCATCACATAGGCACATAATCATATATATATATATATATATCCTGGAATTCCCCACACATATTCATTTTTATCTTCTCTCAGCATACTAATGCCATTACTTTACAAGCACCAGCAAGTAACGAAATTAAGAGGAATAACTTACTCGTTCATTTCACAATCTTCTTAGTCGTAGTAATCATCAGGAAGAGTACTCCCGTATTCCTCATCAACAAACAAAAGAAATACCTGGGATGAGTATTTTGAAGAAATTTTACTTAAACTTTCTAATTCTATTTTACTATGTTCGTCAAAATCGCATGGAATGAAATTTCAACTTAAAATGGCCATATCTTGCTCATTTTAACTTGAAATTTCGCATATTATATACCGATTTCTACCTCCTCCAAAAGATCTTTCCATTTCTAAGGTTATTCCCTACATAAGGTCATGTGGGTTGCTAAACACCTCGGTAGAGTTTCAAAACGAATATTTCCAGATTTTGCGAAACAATTTTCCAACTTAACTTCATTCAAAAATCCTTTAGTAAATATATATATATATATATATATTGATAAATCCTTTGAGTATACAGATAAGCTCACTTTATATGCAAAAATTCTAATGGTTGTGTCTCAACAATTTATTTCATAAAATAATTCATTTTGAAGTGTTAAAACTTAACTTGACAAATTTCTTTTCAAGCATTTTAAATAAACTTTATATTTTCCTAGGTTATTATAAATGAGTATATTGTTATTTTATTTTCCTCATTCTTTTTTCCAAAACAAGTAAATTTTCCCTTAACTTTGGTCTTTTATAATTTTTACTTCTAGTGATAAAAGATCAAAGTTATCAAAAAGTTTATTAAGTTATTGATAACCTTTATTTATAAATTTGTATTTAGAATGATTTTAGAAAATGAGTTTTTTCTTTTTATATTTCTTGTTCAAAATATAAGTTTTTGTTTTCTAAAACTTGGTCTTTTATTTCCGCTTCAAATTTTATTTGAAAAGAATCCTCTTTATTGATAAAATCCTTTGTTTTTTATCTTATCATATTTATATTCTTTGAAAATAAGCTCCTTTATTAGAAACTTGAAAATCATTATTTTTCTAAGTGGGTTTATAACTTTATGGGTTGATTTTATCTTAACTTTGAAAACTAGTTTGCTTCTTGGTTTTGTTATGGAGTTGAAAAGAGTTTAATCTTATGCTTTTTGTGAAACTTTGAATACTAAAAAATTATTTTACTAAGACTTAGATTACCATATTATGAAAAAAAAAGTGTTTATTTCTTATATTTCCTTGGTAAAGCTATCTTTGTTATTTGAGAAAACTTGTATGATTCCATGTCTATGTTGTTGATAATAACTCCATTATTTAATGACAAGTCACATAATAGAAAATTTAGTTTCAAGTTCCTCTATTAAAGAAAAATTCTACTTTTAAATTTAGTTGAGACAATATCATTATGTAAATGCATGTATTATGAGCATGTAAAATAATAAGAATATGAGAAAGATACCGGAAGCAAATAATAATAAGCAAGATAATAAAAATATCAAGTATTGAGAATCTTAGCCTCATCAAGGCATCCCGGGACTAAAAATAGACTAGTCCCAAAAAGAATAAAGAAAAGAAAGAAAAGGTTGTTTTGACATGATAATGACAAGTCTTAAACTAGAAAGGCTAGTCTTAAAATAGCATGAAATAAATAAATTGCAAAGCATGAAAATAAATAAATAACAAGTGAGCTTTTATGCTCTAAAGATTATAAATACATAAATATATTTAGTTAGATATGAATAAGAAGTTAGTGTAATAACAACAATAATATGAGCAAAGTATAATAATCAACATAAAAATATAGAAATGGATGTTCATGAACAATAATAATACATGAACATAGTATAGCTTTCATAACATTAAGTTTGGGAAACTCACACCATGGTCATGTAAAGTAAGATGACATGGGTAAAATATTAGTAGGGGTTACCTTTGAGTGTTTGTATGGTAGGAAGTAGAAGATGAATATGGGATTATGTTGTTAGTGATATATGGTAGATAGTTTATGTATAAAGAAGGATTTTTTTGTGAGGAATTGGTTTAAGAGAGTTTTGGTAGAGAGAAATTTTGAAGAGAGGATTTATGGAGAGATTTTGGGAGTGTTTTGTTATGGTAATTGAGTGTGTGAAAGAAGTGGAGGGAAATGGAGTATTTATAGATAAATGTGAAGGGAATTGTGATGTAATAAAATAAATTGAAAAAGAAAATAAATTGATGGAGGAGAGAGAGAGTTGCGCCGGCCATGACGCTAGAGAGGGAGAGAAATTGATTTATTTTATTGTTTTGTAATAAAAAGAAGTGTTGTGTAAGGTATGATGTGATTAGAGATGTATTGGAAAAGTAAAAAGTAAGAAAATAGGTATATAGGTAGTGAAAATAGGTAGAGATAGATGAATAGTAATGAATAGTAAGATACGATAATGAATAGTAGACTAGACAAATAAAATACGGTAGTAATAAAAATGTGCGTATAGATGCGATATCTGTAATTTTTAATTACTGAAAAATGTTAAAATTGATATTTTTGAAAACCTTATATTTTTACGAGTTTATTGGTATTAATGGAATATTTTTGCCATCCAGTGTACCAGGGTACGGTTTTCGAAAACTAATCCCGTTTGGATCCGAAAGACACTAGAAATTTGCAAATCTGATAGTTTTAAGCTTTCTTATGTTATTATGAACTATTATCAACAATTATTTCCATTTTTTTGTTTAGGGTTTAAGGGCACGGGATTGCCGGATCATAAACTCTAGGGTTTACTGTAAGCTTCGTTGATTTTTAGGGTTCCGAGTTGACTTCTAGCTTATTGATTTTATTCGTAAGATTATGAAATTTTGGGGTTTTGTTTGTATTATAATTTTCGTTCAACATCTATGGTTTATTTCATTTTATTTGTAATTATTTAATATATTTCAGTTCTCGGGATCGTTTAATTAAGTCTAGAGTTACGAGTTGACTCAGTTTAACTTTTAGTGAAGATTGAAATTTTTTATTTTAAAATTCACCGAATGAATTAAGGTTTTAGTATTTTGTTGTTGAGCATTATTTGGATAAATCATTTTACTTTGCATGTTCGAAATTGGATAGATGATTTGATTGGCGTAAGGATATTGAATCAATCGATTGTTGGATTTTCTATTTTGTTTTAGGGGTTCTCTTTTTTCTCAAGGTTAAGAATTTTTTGTATTTGACTAATTTTAACTTGGGTCAATTTTTAGGTTCTTGGTTTCGGTGCTAGAATTCTAGGATTATTTTCTATGAATTATGAAAATTTCAGGGGTTTACACACATAAATTTCAAAAATTAGTTTTAGAAAACCAAAACAAAAACATAAAAGAAAAAAGACAATTGAGCATGCAATTTTAGATGAAGCTAATAAACATAGTACCATTGATCTTAAAAGGTTAAATAGGATAATAAAATTAACAATTCCAAACCTCATGTTGTTTGTCACGCCCCGAGAGGTATCCTAAACGTGGCAGTCCGTCGTACACAATACTAAAGCCTAGAAATGACTACCTTAATCATGCAAAGGCTTTCATATTATGTACAAGGCGTACATCACAACCAAGGGGATGCATCGGAGTAGCGCAATTTATATTGATAATAAATAAGTAACAAGGCAAAGAGAATACTTAATATAAAACATAGCATATCACAATTTAATTCTTAAGGCATATTCTTCATTATCTTCAAATAAATATACGTCCCTAATCATATAGGTTATCACATATAAAGAACCTTACAAACTTTCTTCATCGTATGATTCCATATCCTTAATCATCCGTCCCTGACTTCCTTAAAGTCATGATCCTCAATTTAGGCCACTAGCATACCTGTTTCAACAAATCTATAGGGGTATAAGCTACAACTAGCTTAGTGAGTAAATCCCAAAATTCATACTCGAAGAAAATTATCAATCAAGTTTATTATTCAAACATATGAAATGCAACAACCACGTGAGCATACAAGACATATGACTTTCCGGGAATCATATGTTGAATGAATTTACGCCCTTCATTCGGGGTTGGGTATTCAGGCCAATTACAGCCACCACTTTTAAAAACACTTTTATAGATCTTACCGGCTCCTATACGCCATCAAAAATTTTGTAGTTATTACAGGCTCCTACTAGCCACAAAAAATTTTGTAGTTATTACAGGCTCCTACTAGCCACCAAAAACTTGTAGTTATTACAGGCTCCTACTAGCCATCAATTTAAGTAGTTCTTACCGGCTCCTACTCGCCACTTACATGATATACCGGTTATGTCTACCACCACTATTATACACTTGTCCCACCAATTGTATAGTAGCGAATGCAATGTGACTCAACATATGAAGTGCATGAATAATTCTTTAATTAAAGTCTAGTAGTTACATTTAACTTCTTTCAAGTGATCAACCAATTTCAAACACTTCAAGATATTAATGCACATACAATCTTTATTACAAACAAATCGAGTTTCGATATACTTAGTATTCTTTCAACATATTATCATACACTTCCGTTTTATTTTTCTTAAGTTCTAGTGCAACTAATTTTACAAGCACAATCAAGAGTATGAGAAATAACGGGAATAACTCACGATGCCATGTCGTCTATTCCTCTAAGCGGATGAGTCGTTCACACACTCCACTTAATCGTAACAATCCTCGGGTAAAGGAATCCTTCCTCGGGATCACCTAACCAAAGAAAATACCCACAATGAGTTTTTCTTGAAGATTTTCTTGAATTTTGACAAAACAATGTCAAAGAACGTTAAAGTTCGCATGAGGGAAGTTCCAACTTAAAATGGCCATAACTTGGTCATTTCAACTCGGAATCGCGCGTATAATATACCGTTTTCTACCTATTCGAAAAGATCTATCTATTTCTAAGCTTATCCTTGTCATAAAAGGTCATTTGGGTTCCGAAAACGTCAGGTACAGATTTAAAACGAATTTTCTAAACTTTTGCAAAAATCCATTTTCTAACTCATCTCCATTTTAAAGAAAATCCTTTTGTAATAAATAAATATATATTTGATAAATACTTTTGAATATATAGGTATGCTCACTTTATATGCAAAAATCCCAATGGAGTGTCTCAACAATTTATAAAACAATTCATTTAGATTTTAACTTTGAAATTTTCTTTTCAAGTATTTAAAGAAATTTTATTTTTACTAGGTTGTTATAAATGAGTATATTCTTATTTTATTTTCTTCATTTCCTTTTCCAAAACAAGTAAAATTTCCTTTTAACCTTAGTTTTTCATAATTTCGCTTCTAGTGATAAAAGGTTAATTTATCAAAACTATATTAAGTTGTCGAAAACCTTTTCATAATTTGTTTATTTAAGATGATCTTAGAAAATGAGTCTTGTTTTCTTATATCTATTTCTAAAATATAAGCTTTTACTTTCTAAAACTTGTTCTTTCATTTTTTTTTGAAAAGAATCATTGATAAAATACATTATTGCTAACCTTACTTTATTTATATTCTTTTGAAAACAAGTTCTTTCTTTTAGAATTTAAAAATCATTACTTTTCCTAAGTGGGTTCCTTAGGAGTTGATTTTTATTTTAACTTTGAAAAGTGGTTTGTTTTCTTAGTTGTATTTCGAAGTTTAAAAGAGTTTAAATCTTTTAGCTTTTTGTAAAGACTTTTAATATTAATAAATTATATTACTAAAAGCTTAGGTTAACATAATATACAAGGAAAATATTTATTTCTTATGATTCCTTGAAAATCTATCTTTGTTATTTATGAAGACGTTGAGAAAACTCCTTTTCTATGTTGTTGATAATAACTTCATGATTTTGTGATAAATCATATGATTGAAAACTTTAGCTTTGAGTTCATTAAGTAAAGAAAAAAAATTTTTTAGATTTAGTTGAGACATTAGCATTATGTAAATGCAAGTATCATGAGCATATAAAGAAATAAGAACATAAGGAAATACTAGAAATAAATAATAAGCAAGAAAAATAAAATATCAAGTATTGGGAACCTTAGCTTCATCAAGGAATCCCGATCAAGTATTGGAGCCTTAGCTTTATCAAGGCATCCTTGGACTAAGAATGGACTAGTCCCGAAAGATTAAAGAAAATAAATAAAAGATTGTTTTGACTTGAGATGGACAAGTCTAAAACTAGAAAGACTAGTCTTAATAATTGCATGAAATAAATAAATTGCATAACTTGAAAATAAATAAATAACAAATGAGCTTATATGCTCTAAATAAATATATAGACATAGTATACATAATATAATAATAACAATAATAACAACATAATAAAGTAGGAAGCTTTATGTGCAAGAACAAAACATGAACATGTTGTTGCTTTTACTACTCATATGAGTTTCAAAACAACACCATAGTCATGTTAAGTTACATGACATGGATGAATAATAGATGGAAGAAATATTACCTAAAGTATGTAAAAGGTATGGAGATGGTAAATCAAATGGGTATTATGTGAGTAGTGATATGTGGTAGATAGTTTATGTATAAGGAGTGATTTTTGTGAGGAATTGGTTTAGGAGAGTTTTGGTAGAGAGAAATCTTGAAGAGAGAATTTGTTGAGAGATTTTGAGAGAGTTTTGGTAGTGTAAAGAATTGTGTGAAAGAATGGAAGAGGAATGAGGTATTTATAGAATTTTTGGAGTGATTTTTGGATGTAATAAAATAAATTGAAAAAGAAAAATAATTGATTGAGGAGAGAGGAGGGTGGCGCCGGTTTTGGGCATGTGAGGGGGGGAAATTGTTTTATTTATTTGTTTTGTGTAATAAAGAAGTAATGTGTAAAGTTGATGTGATTAAAGGTGTATTGGAAATGAAAAAAGTAAGAAAATAGATATATAGGTGTAAGAAAAAGTAGAGATAGATGAATAGTAATGAATAGTGGAAAGTACTATGAATAGTAGACTAGACAATTAAAGTACCGGTAGTAATAAAAATACGCGTAATAATGAGATATCTGTAATTTTTAGCTACCGAAAATTCTAAAACTGATATTTTTGGAATCCTTGTATTTTTACGAGTCTATTGGTATAACGGAATATTTTTAATATCCGAGCTCCGGGACACGCTTTTCGAGAACTGATCCCGTTTGGGTCCGAAGGTCACTCGAAATTCGCGAATATGATATTTTTATGTTACCCTATATTATTACGAACTATTCTAGGTCATTATCTTAATTTCATTTTCTAGGGTTTGGAAACGCAGGATTGCCGGATCTTAAACACTAGGGTTCATTGTGGGCTTGTTGACTTTTAGGGTTCCGTTTTTTTATTTCCGATTTTACTGAGTTATTAGTAAGATCATATAATTTTTGAGTTTTGATCGTTTTATATTTCTACCTCGACGTCTATGGTTTATCTTATTTTATTCGTGATTATTTGTTTGTTTTTAGTTCTCGGGATCGTTTAACCAAGTCTAGGTTTATGAGTTGACTTGATTTGACTTTTGTGGAAAATTTGGATTTTGTGATTCTAAAATTTTACTGAAGGAATTAGGATTTTATTATCTCGTTGTTAAGCGGTATTTAGATCTATTATTTCGATTTGCGTTTTAGGAATTGGGTAGATTATTTAATCGACGTACGGACATTGATTATATCGATAATTGGACTTTATATTTTGTTTCAGGGGTTCTCGTTTTCTCAAGATTGAGAGAACTCGTTTCTGTTCTTATTTGGAATTAAGTTTTAACTTGGTTCGAGTTTTAGGGTTTCGTTTCCGGTATTTGACTCGGTCTAGAATTGAGTTTTAATCTCAAGTTGATTTTTCGGGTTTTTGATATTTATACTTCTAGAATTATTATTAAGGATTATGAAAATTTCTGGGGGTTTACATTGTTATTTGAATGATAGACAAAATTCAAGTGTCTCCAAAGCTTAAGTACAAAATGCAATATTGCCTCTAAATGTTTTTATTAGACTTCATGAACTTAACCAATTTCATCAAAAGTGTGTATATAAATATTTATAATATAGATTTAATGATCTACATTAAGTAAAGAACCAATTTAATTGTCAAGAGCCTTTATGTTACAACCGTAACAAGCAGAGCACTTAGATCTAGACAAAAGCCTAAGTGACTTAAAGATTTTGCTTGTACAACACATAAATAAGAGCTGTTTACAACTATTCATAACTGAAATTAGTTTTGAAATACATCCCTTGTTCAAGTATAAAGAAAACAAATGAATGGAATAGGGGTTTTATCCCCAAATCTTACAAAGTAAAAGTAATCTGTGGAGTTGGTGGCTTCCTCGAATAGCCACAATCCTTTCTTAACCTGCATAGACATAAGATCAAGTTAGTATTCATAGATTCGTGTAGAGTAAAGGAACAGAGTTAGGGTTTGTCTTATCTATTTCTGTGGAGAGGCTGTAAAGAGAGGAAAAGAGGGTAGGGTTTGTGACTTTAGAAGCTTTTTAAAATAGGGATTTTGATAGTTTAGGGGTAACATTTTGTGCTCTTATCCTTGGATTTTTGTTTTGGTTATGGCTCATGTCACTCATTCTTCTGATTCTTTGGAGGAAGTGGATATTATGAAGAAGACTCTTATTGCCATTCAATAAAGTTTGAGTAAAATGAATGACAAAATTGAAAAACTGGAAGTGAATTAGAATCTTGCAACCTCTAATCATTCTCTTAATCATGAACAAGAGTGATCATTTTCAGGGCATCGCAATTCGTATGGGAATCTTTTGAAAGGGAACAAATTAGAAATTTCCAAATTTTTGGGAGAGGAGGTATTGGGGTGGCTGTTTAAGTTGGATAAGTTTTTTTGTATTTCATATTGTTCCTGATGAACAGCAAATAACCATTGCGTCTTTTGCTTTAGAGGGTGAAGCATTAAATTGGTATAAATGGATGTACTTGAATAAACAACTTAGTTCTTGGACTAAGTTCACTGATGCCCTTCAAAAATGATTTGGACCATCAGGTTATGAGGAAGTTCAAGGCATGCTTGCCAAGTTAACTAAAACTTCATCTTTCTCACATTATCAATCTCAGTTCGAGGAATTATCAAATCGAATTATGGGCTTACTTGAGTCTTTTTTACTCATTTGTTTCATTTCTGGACTGATTCCTGCATTAAGACATGAGGTACAAATTGCTAGACCAAATGATTTAATGGATGCTATATGGTTAGCAAGAATGCATGAGGATAAAGTTAAGGAGCAATCAAATGGATTTCACACTTTTAAACCTTTTACCCCAAGCACTTTTTCTACCTCAAACACTTCTAAACCTTTTTCTACCTCCAACATTTCTACACCATTATAATTTTCAAAACTACAAATGATACTTCCCAATAAACCTTCTTCTTTAGCTAAAAATTTTAAACCTTTTCCTTTGCTTTGCCTATTAAACGATCGACTCCTGAAGAAATGCAGGTACGACGTGAAGAAGGGCTTTGTTTTAATTGTGATGAAAAATTTAGTGGAAATCACAAATGTAAAGCAAAGTTTTTGTTGCTTCTTTCTAATGATCATGTTGATGAGAGTGGAATGCAAGATGATACTAATATATGTGATCATGATGATATGCATTGTACTATTAGTTACCATGCTTGAAATGGAGAATTATTTCTTAGGACACTTTGATTTCTAGGGCTTATTAATTCTCGAAATGTTTCTATGCTAGTTGATTTTGGTAGCACTCACAATTTCATGCATAGTAGGGTTGCTAAGCATTTGGGACTTCCTATTCTTTCTACTTCCTAATTTAATGTCATGTTAGGTAATGGACATAAGCTTAAATGTCAAGGTCAATGTAAACCTGTTCACACAGGATATCAGTTTCATGATACCTTTTATATTTTTGATATTCAAGGAGCGGACATTGTAAACCCCTAAAATTTTCGGTTAATTTTAAGTTTGATCTTATAATTACAAGTCGACCGAAACCCTAAAGGTCAACAAAAGTTTAGTACAAACCCTAGATTTTAGATCTGGCATTCCCATTTTCTTTAGCCTTAGAAAACGAAGTTGGAATAATTAGTGATAATAGTTCATAATAGCTTTAGGTTATGTAAAAATATCAGAATTGTGAAATCTAAGTGTCCTTCGGATTCAAATGAGATCAGTTCTCTAAAATCATGTCCCAGAGCCTAGAATAATAAAAATATTTCAATAACACCGATAGGATCGATTTAATAAAAGGATTTCAAAAATGTCAGTTTCATAATTTTTCGATAATTAAATATATCAGATATCGCAATTATACGCGTATTTTCTTACTACCAGTATTTTACTAGTCACATCTACTTTACCTTACACTATTCATTATTATTCAACACTATTTATTTATCTCTACTTTTTCTAACACCTACTCTTACAACACCATAACCTATTATCTTTACTTTTTACCTTTCTCATAACTTTATATCATATCTACTTTACAAATTATTACTTTTAATTCACAAAAATCCAAAAAAATTACATCTCTCTCTCTCTCTGTTCCCTCCCCTTGGCTGGCGCAATTTCTCTCTCCCTCCCTCTCATTTATTTTCAATTTTCTTTAATTAAATCACTTAAAAATCACTCCCCATTTTCCTATAAGTACCCCCTCCTCTTTCACTTTATTCACACATCTTCTACTCACAAATTTCACTCTTAAAACTCTCTCCATTTCCCTTCACAATTACTATCCTAAAAATCTCTCAAAATCTTCTCTCAAAACCTTCTCATATTACAAACACTACCATAATTCTTACTTTAGGTAACAATTTTCTTTAAATCTTTCTTACCATGTCATGTAACTTTACATGACCATGGTGTGAGTTTCTTAAGCTTTATGTTATGGAAGCTACACTATGTTCATGTATTGTTCTTGTTCATGAAAGTATGTTTATGTATTTCTATGTTGGTATTTTACTTTTGCTCATATTATTGATTTTATGTTAATCCTTTATATATATGTACTAGATATAATTATGTACTAATATATAATCTTTAGAGCATATAAGCTCATTGTTATTTATTTATTTACTTTCAAGTAATGCAATTTATTTATTTATTTCATGTTAAGACTAGTCTCTAGTCTTACACTTGTCCTCATCAAGTAAAAACAATATTTTTGCTTTCTTTCTTATTTCTCTTTTGGGACTAGTCCATTCTTAGTCCCAAGATACCTTGATGAAGCTAAGGTTCTCAATACTTGACATATTTCTTTGCTTGCTTATTTATTTACCTATTATGTTTTTCTTATGTTTTTATAATTCTATATTCATGATCATGCATGAACATAGTGATTTTATCTCAAAAAGATAAAGAAGATAAAGTTTTCTTAAAATAGAAGTTCTTCTCCAAAAATAAATGTTGTCATGAAAGAAACTATTTTTCTATGAAAACTTAAGGACACAACTTAGTATATCTTTTTTTTTTTTTTTTTAATTAGTGAAGCTCATAATAGAAGTTAGAAACTAAAGAAAAGAGGAATTCTTAGAAAATACGCATTTATTGGAAAAGTATTCTTTAAGATTAAGAAATTTCAAATTCTTGTTTAAACAAAAAGGTTTACTAGAACTTCAATTTTCATCATTATTTTGAAATTCAAACAGACTAGTTTGATAAACACCAAGAAATTTCCTTCATAAAAAAATAGAATCATTTTAAGAAATGAGATTAATGAACAACATCGTAAACTACTTCTTTAAATATAGAATTATTACTTTCAAAAGAATTAGAAACGAAGCTATAAGGAATTTAGAAAGTGGAAGTCATTCTTTTGAAATTTAAGGAAATAGAATTAAGAAAATACCCCTTTCAAAATGACTTCAGAAAGCTCTAACAAACTAAGAGGGAAATTTCAAAAGATTTAGAAGACTTTACTTTTACCAAAAATTTATAGTTGGGACAACTTCATTAATTTCATGTATTTAACATGAGTAAATAAATATGTATATATACTTTTCAAAGGTCTTACAATTATTATAATATCTATCTCTTTGATTCAAATTTTTATAAAAAGAAAAAAGTAAGTTTTGTAAAATTAGTGGTGGAATTGATCACCACTGTTTTGGAGCTCAAACGACTTAGTTTGATGAAAAAAATTTTAGAACTGGATAGATCTTTTTGAATAGGTAGAAAACGGTATATTATATGCACAATTCTGAGTTAAAATAACAAGTTATGGCCATTTTAATTTAGAATTTCTCTCTATACAAATTTTAACGATCTTATGACATAGTTTCTTATGAGTACCATAGAATAAAAAAGAGATACTCATTTTGGGTATTCTTCTTGATTAGGTGATCTCGATGAGGATTATTCGTATTCGAAAGATTACTACAATTAGTGGAAATCCCGAACGACTCATCCATTAAAGGAAATGTGTCATCATGGCTGAGTGAGTCTACTCCTCGTTATTTTTTATACTTATGATTGTGCTTGTAAATTAGTTGCATTAGAATTTAGGTAAAATCAAATGGAAGTTGTATGGTAATATGTTGAAATAGTATTAAGTATATTGAAATTTGTTTGTAATAAAGTTGTATGTATATTATTATCTTGAAGTGTTTAAAATTGGTTGCTCACTTGAAAGAAATGAAGCATAATGACTAGACTATGATTAAAAAATTATGCATGCACTTCATATGTTAGGTCACATTGCATTCACTACTATATAATTGGTGGGACAAGAGTATAATAGTGGTGGTAGGCATAACCAGTATATCATGTAAGTGGCGAGTAGAAGCTGGTAAGAACTACATAAATTGGTGGCTAGTAGGAGTTTGTAATAACTATAAATTTTTGATGGCATATAGGAGCCGGTAAGATATATAAAAGTATTTTAAACAAAGTCGTGGCCGTAATTGGCCTGAATACCTAACCCCGAATGAAGAGCATAATTATTTCAACATATGATTCCCGGAAAATCATATGTCTTGTATGCTCATGTGTTTGTTGCATTTCATTTGCTTGACTAATAAACTTAGTTGATATTTTACTTTGAGTATGAATTTTTGGGATTTACTCACTAAGCCCGTAAGCTTACGCCCTTATAGATATTTGCATTCTCAGAAACACCTATTTTTGTACCCGAGGTCTTCTCATTTCCGTGTAAGTATTCTTTTGAAGCTTTTGGAGGAAATCTCCTTGAAGATTTAGATTAGAATTCCTTTGAAATCTTTGATGTAGTATTTAAATATTGTAAAGACTATTTCGATCTTTGGGATTTAGCAGGGGTATGACCCTAAGAAATCATGTAATAAACCTTTAGTTATTAATTCTATAATATATTTTATTTATGGATTCTTGTATGTTCGTTCTTACTTGCTTAGAATATATTTCCCAAAAGCATCTCCTATTACCGTACTAGACACCTTACATATAATACTAAGACGTTCGCGTAACTAAGGCAGTCATTCTTGAGTCTTGATATTATATGTAGCAGGCTAGCACGTTTAGGGTATCCTTCGGAGTGTAACAGACATAGTTCTGGGTGTTCAATGGCTCCAAGGATGAGGTCCTGTCACAATCAATTACAGTGGACTTATTATGACATTTGCTCATAAGGGATCTCAAATCACACTAATAGGTGATCAATTTGTTCCAACGCAACTGATTTCTCATAACGAGTTGAGGCGGCTTTTTAAAGTTCAAGCACTAGCTTCTTGTTATACTCTTATGGCTTAGATGGATTCTATTCTAGTGAACGCTACCTATAATAGTCCGATTGAAGAACTATTGGGTAGGTTTTCATCAATTTTTGAGCCACCATCATCATTGCCCCCACTGAGATCTAATCAAAATCACATCCATTTAGTTAATGGAGTGGATGTAGTCAATGTGAAACCTTATCGTTACCCCTATTTCCAAAAGATAGAAATTGAGCGATAGGTGCATGACATGCTTGATCAAGGTATCTTTCAATGTAATAACAACCCCTTCTCGTCTCCAGTCTTATTAGTTAAGAAGAAAGACAGTTCTTGGAGGTTTTACGTGGAATATAGAGCCTTGAATCAAGCTACAATTAAGGATGAATTTCCTATACCCACAATTGATGAGCTCCTTGATGAATTATTTGGAGCTATGATTTTTTCGAAGTTAGACTTACGAGCTGGTTAACATCATATTAGGATGGCTCCAGAAGATGTTTCCAAAACAACTTTTCGCACTCACGAAGGACACTATGAGTTCCTTATGATGCCCTTTGGCCTTAATAATGCCCTGACCACTTTCCAATCCATGATGAATACCATCTTTAAACCTTTTTTATGCAAACCTCTAATTGTTTTTTTATGATATTCTTGTTTACAGCAAGACTTTGGACGCTTATCTTGCACATTTAGAGCAAGTGTTAACTATTTTACAAGCTAACATTCTCTATCTTAAGAAATCCAAATGTGCTTTTGGATAGGATATAATTGATTATCTTGGGCATATTGTTTCTATCAAAGGTGTGCAACCTGATCCAACTAAGGTTACTGCTGTACAATCTTGCCCAACACCAACTACTTTGAAGCAGTTACGAGCCTTTTTGGAACTTTCAAGATATTATTAACGATTTATTAAATCCTATGCTTCAATTGCCAGTGCTTTGATTGACTTATTAAAGAAGGATGCCTTTTAGTGGTCAAAAGTTGCACAAAGTGCTTTTGATTTACTTATGCAAGCTTTGGTAATAGCTTCCATATTAGTATTACCAAATTTTTAGAAACCATTTGTCTTGGAAATATATGCTTCTGGTTTAGGCATAGGAGCAGTTTTGTTACAAGATGAACGTACCAAATCTTATTTTAGTAAGAAATTGCCTTTGCATTTGGTTAAAGCATCTGCTTATGTACGGGAATTGCTTGGAGTGGCAGAAGCTATTAAGAAATGGAGACAATACTTGTTGGGATCACACTTTACTATAAGAACTGATCATCGGAGCCTTAAGGGACTCCTCACTTAGGTTATTTCAACTCCTGTACAACATAGGCATTTGACGAAACTTTTGGGGTATGATTATTCCATTACATACAAGTCTGGACAAGAAAATGTGGTGGCTGATGCTTTATCTCATCAGTATGATGGACTTGTCATGCAATTGGTCACTTCTATGTCTTTATTGCATATAGCTGACTCAATTAAGCAAGAATACATTCAACATCCAGCTTTCATAGATTTGATACATAAGCTAGAACAGGGACAACAGTTGAAATGGCCACTGAAATGGAATCACGGTTTGCTATATAGTAGAGGTAGACTCTTTTTGGTTGTTACTTCCAAATTGATCCCTCTTATTTTGCAGGAGTTTCATTCAGCTCCTTTGTCAGGACATTTTGGTGTCCTTAAAACATATAAAAGGATTGTAGAACAATTTTATTGGCCAGGCATGAAGCATAATGTGGAATTGTTTATTCGAGATTGTACGGTTTGTCAACAAACCAAATACTCTACCCAAAAGCCAGAAGAGTTATTGCAACCATTGCCAATACCTAAACAGATTTGGGAGGACATTTCTATGGATTTCATTACTTGTCTTCCTAAATCAAATGAGTTTAAGTAATTTTGGTCGTGGTGGACCGAATATCCAAATATTACCACTTGGGAGCTTTGGATTCTCATTTTTTTGCTACTAAGGTGGCTCAATTATTTGTATAGATGATAGTTAAAGTACATGGTTTTCCAAGATCCATTGTCTCGGATAAGGATCCAGTTTTCATGAGTAGCTTTTGGAAAGATTTGTTTCGTTTGAGTGGCTCTAAATTGGCTTATAGGACAGCCTATCATCCCTAGTCTGATGGCTAGACTGAGATTTTGAATCGTACTATACAACAGTATTTACGATGCTTTGTTATGGATGTTCCAACCTAATGGTATCAATTTTTACCTTGGGCTGAGTTTTCTTACAACACATCTCAACATGAAGGAGCTCAATTAACCCCGTTTGAAGCAGTCTATGGCAAAAAGCCTCCAACAATTCCACTGTATGTTCAAGGGAATTAATCTTTGGACGCAATAGATATGGAGTTAACTACAAGGGATCAGATTCTGTCTATTTTAAAGATGAATCTTAAAGCTACTTAAGACAGGATGAAGAGATTTACGGATAAGCATCGCACTGAGGTCACTTTTGTTGTAAGGGATTGGGTTTATGTTAAACTAAGACCCTACAAGCAGACCACAATTTTTGGAAATACTCATCACAAGCTTTCACAAAGGTTTTATGGTCCATTTCGTATTATCGAACGAATTGCTACCATGCCTTATAAATTGGAACTACCTTAAGGTTCTTGCATACAAGATGTTTTTCATGTATCCTATCTCAAATCAGCTTAAGGATCTACTGATGTTCCTTTAGCTCTTCCATCGGGTTTTTTTTTTTTTTAAGATCAACCTCTCATTCAATCTCTGTGCAGTATAGACTCACGAAACATTTTGAGACAAGGGATTGAGGTGACTCAAGTGTTGGTTCAATGGAAAGGGTTACTATTAGAAGACGCTACATGGGAGGATCTATCTCATTTTCAACGGATTTACTCGAATTTTGACCTTGAGGACTAGGTCGTTTCTCAAGAAGGGAAGAAAGCTATTACAACCGTAACAAACAGAGCACTTAGATCTAGACAAAAGTCCAAGTGGCTTAAAGATTTTGCATGTACAACACATAAATAAGAGTTGTTTACAGTTGTTCATAACAGAAATTAGTTTTGAAATACATCTCTTGTACATGTATAAAGGGAACAGATGAATGGAATAGAGGTTTTATCCCCAAATCTTACAGAGTAAAAGCAATCTGTGGAGTTGGTGGCTTCCTCGAATAGCCACAATCCTTTCTTAACCTAAATAGACATAAGATCGAGTTAGTATTCATAGATTCATGTAAAGTAAAGGAACAGAGTTAGGGTTTGTCTTATCTATTTCTATGGAGAGGCTGCGACGAGAGAAAAAGAGGGTAGGGTTTGTGAGTTTAGAAGCTTTTTAAAATAGGGATTCCGGTGGACCAGGGGTAACACCTTATATTGAGGTTCGTAGTATGAGGATGTAAGTAAATTAAAGAACGCCATACTGCATCCTTCAATTTTCGAGCCCGTATTATTCTTAACTTAAAAAAAAAAAAAAAAAAAAAAAAAAAAAAAAAAAGCCCCTATATCAAAAGGACTTCAGGTCGCTTTAGTTTGGTGATCTAACAGAGGACACTATTCGGAGTTTCATGATATAAGGGAAAAAAGAAACCGCTTATATTGTATTTCAATTTCATATATCTTTATAAATCGATGATATCATTCGAATATTTATGTATATATATTCCTTTAATTACGGTTGATATAATTCCGATTGTATTTCATTTAAAATTTCGATACGTCTAAAAGAAAGGAAAAAAAAGATACTAAAAGTATTTAAAAGTTCATCACCATAATCTGTTGACTACTTAATTTTATGATTTTATTGATTCACATCATATTTAAACGTAATAGTGGAATAGTTATATTTTATCATTTTCATATCGGGGCTTTTCTCAGAAGCTTGTGTAACGAGTCAAAATATGTCGTAAACCAGCTAATGTAACTTACCCTATATTATACGACTTTATTCTCATCACCCACCTTTGATATCAATTAGTATAAAACACAAACAATAATTATCGTTAATCGTATTGGTTATCTTTTAGTTGTACGAATAATTCACTATATATATATTTCTTCTTTTAATTAATTTATTTAACTCCTGCTAGTAAATATAGATTTGATTCGATTTTCCTTTTAAAATAATTATAACCTACATAATGTTTTAATTAAGAAAAGAAAAATAACTCATATTTTCCAAGAGAATATTTATTTCGTAGGAAACTAGTAGACCCCATACATATGCAAAATTTTACAACTTTAAATATATGAAATATTAGTTGAAAAATAATTATATGAGTAACTACATTCACATTAATATTATAAATAATCATTTAAAAAATAAAAGACTTCTCCTTTTAATACTTCAAACTGTAAATGTCAGTGTCGCTTACTATTTTCCTTTTTAATGTGATGAAGGATCCATTTTTTTCCTTTTTTTTTTCCCCTATAGTTATGGTTTTAGCTTTTATCATTTTTAAGTAAATTATCTGGCCAAAATTGATATATATATAATTAAAAATAAATATTTTTACTTATAAATTAATTAAGTAAATTAAATACAAATATAAAATAAATATTGATATAAGTACCGATATAAATACAATAAAATAGACACCTTACATAAGGACCTAAGCGCCAATGTGGACAGCAGACATTTCAGTGGGTCCTATTCCTATGATATACGCTGTGACAAGTCCTCTTGAGTCTCGCCTTTAACATGTTCAGCGTACTCCACATATTTTCAAATTAGAATTGTTACGTGACAAGTGACATCAGCTATAGTATAAATAAATGAGCATCAAGTTTCAACGGAGCTCCTCCCAAAAAGGCCATAGCCCATTGCTTCTATGGACAAAATTCAACGCACCGCGTATTACGGCTCCATTAGCGACGTATGAATGAAAATTTTTTAATAAACTAATTGTATTTTGTTGTTTGCCCTACTTTCAGATTAGAATGTCAAGTTGTGATTCGGCCAAAAAAACGAATGTCAAGTTATGAATTATTATTAAAATGTACTGCTTAATACATGCTCCAAAGATTCTTGATTTCCCACCAGAGTAGTGGAGAAAAAGACAATGGAGCTTCTTTCAACCAACGCAAAGATTTTCGAGTGTTCGGCAATCGAAAGCATGCAAAGCGGAACTAGAATTAGGGAGGGAAAAAATGATACCAAATTCAACCAATCTACAAATCAAATCTCTATTTAAATTGAAAATATTATTTTTTTAATAATTAATTAAAAAATTTTCTAATCCTAATTAATCCGTAAATAAATTTCTTAAGATATGAAATAACCTAAAATAATAAAAAAGTTATAAAGATTTGAAAGTAATTATCCAATTTTAAAATGTAGGCATTACAGTTAAAATTTGAATGATACATTGGGCAAACCAATGTATAAATCAAATAGATATTAATTGCTATCCTTTTTCCTTCCTGCCTTATCAACTTTACAGATACTCTCTCTTTCTTTCCTATTAGTATCTACAATTCTTCAAGAGTTTTTGAAAGATTGCCATGATAAGTAAAATTTTCCCTTTCCTTCACGGTTCACAACTAAGGCATTACTCAATTTAGGATTTTCTAGAGTCTTATCCTTAACAGCAATCTCCTATAAGAAAGTTCAAGTTTAGAAGAAAGAGTTTTAGGAAACTTTACCAATCAAGATTTAAGGGTTAGAGGAATGAAAGAATTAGGAAAATAAAAAAAGGTATTAAAATTTAACCCTTTGTTTAATGTTCTTGTAATATTTTTGGTAGAGGGTGTGTTCAATGTGCTTTGATTGTGCTATCAAAATAATGATAACAAGGGTATAAAAAAGAGTGTTAAACTGATGTATCAAGATTAAGAAAGGATTTAAACATGTTTTAGTTTAAAAACAAGTGAAAATTTGTGAAAAGAACATTTTCTACGTGTGCAAGGCCAATACACAACGTATGTTCTTAGTCGTGTACCTCTCTGTGGATTAAAATGTCATTTTCTAGAAGTACAACACGACCTTATGTATATAGTTATGTTTTCCTCTTTTTTTTTTTTTTTTTTTTTTTTTTTTTTTTTTTTTTTTTACAAAAAACGAACTTGCAAACAACTCGACATATACATGATTCTATGTTATTGCCCATGTTTCTCTCTATGAATTTTAAAACTTCACTTGGAAAAGAACATAGGAGAAACACTACCATAGGCTTCCTCGTGAACCCTTTGTTTTGGCCATGGACTTCTTTATAACCCTATATTCTTTGCTTAAGTCATACCCAAGTATGTACCCACTTATGCACTAGTGAATGTACGTTATAACACTCTAAAAGTCATCCTTTTCTTGCATAAAAATGATCAGGATTATTTAACTCTTCCCTTTATAATTTAAATATACTAGATTTTGAGAACTTAAGCAATAACAAAGTATGACCAAGAGTAATAGGAATCTAATGAGAGTTTAAGTTAGACATATAAAAGTTTCTAAGCAATTTAATTATTATGTAATTCAAGTAGTAGATACTGATTTGGAATGGAACAACTTCTAGGTATGTGTATACCTTGCTTGTTACATGAGCTTCTTTAGGATATAGGGTCTGTTTGGATTATCTGTTTTTCATCTGTATCTGTATCTTTTTTAAAATGATATGTGTAAAATATATCCGATTTGCATCTAAATTTTATCTATATTTGTTCTATTTGATCTTTTGATAAGAACTGTCAACTTTTTTTTATCTATATCTATTTCTTGATAAATAATTTGTTAGAAAAAAGTTTTAAAAAGTGTCTGTATCTGCAGGAAAAAAGCCAAAACAAACAGACCCATAAATTGAAATAAATTAATTGATTATCTGGTTAAGTAAGTGTGCTTGTTTCTTGCATGTGGCTGCTAACAATAGATAGAGAGTATTCATGCTATTATTGCGGCAACCCAATGATCCATGAGTAAATATGTCTCAAGTGGAGCTGTGCATGAAAATGATCTGGGTAGATCTAGGAGTTACGGTTTCGAGGATTTTGGGAGTATCTAATATTCAGTTTTAGACTCTTAGATGTTAGGGAAGACCTAACATCATTTATATGTATATTAATTTACTTACATGTGGTGGGATATTGAGTTATCCCTATGTTGGTTGCCTTACTTAAGTTAAAGATAATAAAATGCTAGTTGTTGTATTAGTAATGGGTCTATATATGAATGTGTGCTTGTTTGATCATGTGCATGTGCTTGTGGCATATCGTTCTGGATTCTAGCTCACTCTTTTCTTTTTCAGGTACAAATGATGAATGTGTAGACCGTTGTATCACTAAGTGCTTATGGTTAGTGGGTTAGGATTACCACTAGCATTGAAGACCCTCTAAATGACGAATAAAAACAAGTGAAAATTAATGAAAATTTGAGTTGTTGATGTAAAGGATATTAAGTGCCCAATGTTTATTCTAGAATATTTCTTATTAATAACTTATAAACTTTATGGTGTTAGTTTAATAAATGTTAGTTCAACTCTTAAAGGTCATACGAGGATATTTATGTGGTTGTTTATGATTAAACCAGTAGTATCAAGAATCATTAATATATGAGAGATTTTGGAGTATTTATGATGTTTATTGTAGTTTTAGCAAATTTTGAGCTTTGCCTATCTACATTAAATATAAACACGTGGCATGTTGTAAATAAGGTTAAATTTAGAGTGTTATGTGATAATTAATTAAATGATATATATGTTATTATTATAATTATGATACTTACTATTTGATGAATATTAGTTAATATTAATTTATCTTTTTCAAATTTTTTAAGGTTCAAGATATATGTTCTTCTATTGGTGGCTTAATGTTATTTTTTTCCTAATCATTTCAACTCTACAGAGTATAGATGATGACAGGGTTATGACCCTTATCATGCATCAACTATTTAATGTAATTTGTTAATGAATCACTTTCATTCATAGATGACTTTTATTAGTAGATAGTTTTTCGTTTATGCCAAATTTATTAATAGATGATTTATTAGATGGTTCTGTGGATGATTAAAGATTATGACTCATTATGTATTAGTTGATGAATAGACATTTTTAGCGGATGATTGATTGGTGATTAAATGATTTTATTGAGTACTATGATTATGAGTGTGAAGAATTTACGATGTATGTTTTAGTGATTTGCAATATAAACTTTGAAGAGGAGTTTAAGTATTCAAATGTTTGCACAAATGTAAGCTATTAAAACAAAGCTTTTTCTTTTTAATCAAAATTTTTATTTAAACTGTATCTCTGAGTCAAATCAAACCGTTATTTCCTTGTGTAGAAAATTATTAATCTAAACAAAACAATTATTTAAGAGCTTGGTTTGAGATGAAAAAGAAAAAAAAAAACAAACAAACCCATTGGTGTCATCTTTTAACTAGCGGTGAGCAATTACAGGATGGGTAGGATATGAAGCATTATCCGTATCCTACTCTATAAGGTACAGGATATTGAATTTCGTACCTAAAACCTACCTGGTGTCTCCTTATACATATCCTGTACCGTGTACTCTATAAAATCTATAGGGTATATAGTACCTTATGAAACTTATAACTTTTTTTAACAAAATCTCTATATTTTTTTTCTTTCTTTCTAAAACATAAAGTTTATAGTCTTTTATATTTTCATATAATATACAAGACTATCTTATTTTCATATGTCCAATATAAACAACATGCAGAAAGAAATTTAAAAAGTAATTTGTTAATATCACAAGTTCTATAATATATAGAATCTATTTATGTGTGAAAGTTAAATCCTATAACAAATACTTGAGGAACTTATTTATGTAACATTAAACAAAATTATAAAACTTGCACAAAATTCCAAAATTAAAAGCTTTGGAACTACTTCTATATATTAATTAGTGTTATAATTTAAACAACGTCTCTATATAATTTAGGACTTCAATTATGTACATACAACCATAGTTCTTGTTAAATAAAAATAATATCATTCTAAAATAAAATAGTATAAATCATTCTATAATAAACTTTATAAAATGTAGTTTACAAATAATAATCTTGAATATAAGTAGTTGTAATATAAAATATGAAATATCATTATTTATTATATATTAATATTATTGTATAATATTTAATAAGGTGGATACATAATATCCTATAACCTGTATCTTTTATAGTATAATACAGGTTCTAGGGTGGATACAGGATCTGAAGACTTTATACTCATACCCTATCCTGTGAGAGCAAGTTCCAAAAAATTGATACCCATATCCCGTCTTGTGGCCTTTAATACCCACCCGACCCTACCCGATCAAGCAGGATCCGAATGGGTATTTTGTACGACAGGTTACTCACTTACTGTAAACCCCGGTATTCTCAGTAGTTAAGAAACCCCGGGAATTGGAAGCGAAACCCTAATCCGATCCAGTTTGAGTCTAGTAAGAGAAGCATAGGAACCCTAAATCCGGCTTTCCTTCGGTTTCATAATAAAAGAAAATTTATAAAGTAAATGAAATTGAATTATTGTTCTAAAGTATATTTTAGACCTTTGAAAGTTTTAAATTCGGGAATTTTTCAATTTCGGGCCTTCCCGAGCTCAATTACGGAAAAGCGTGCCCCGGACCACGAACTCAGAAAAATGTTCCGGAATTTTCATTAGAACCGTATTTTCATAAGGATTCCACAAAATATCAATTTTATAATTTTCCGGGCTATAAAAATTACAGTTATAGCCTTTTCGCGTGTTTTCGATACAACCGGTAAAGTAGATGTCTTGTCTACTATTCATAAGTACAACCTACACTACATACTACCCATACCCTATTCTTTCATCCTTACAACTACTCATTTCAATTTTCTTTTCCAAGAAATTTTGTCTCTTAATTAATTATTACATTTATTACATTTTAATTACTTAAATTACAAAATATCAAAATTCAAAACACACACACACACACACACACTCCCCTAAGGCCGGCGCCCCCCCCTTTTTCCCTCTCCAATTGATTTATTTTTACTCAATTAATTCAACTAAAACCCTAATCCACTTAATATATATACTAAATGTTCTTTCTCTCTCTTCATTTCTACTTGTTCATTTTTTTTCAAAAGAGAAAAACTCTCTCTTTACCCTCCTTAAGTTGCCGTGAGCCCCCTCCCTCTTCCTCTCACATTTCCAACTCAAATCTCCTTCATTTCTACCTTTGATCTCCATTGGTATGTTGATTCAAGCTTTGTTCTTCCTAAATCTTGTAATGGCAAAGCTATCTCTTGTGTGTTTTCTCATTTAATCCCAATGAGCTCATGCTAGGGACATGAAAACACTTGAACAAGAATATCAAGCCATCACAAGACATGGATCTAGTGTTTAGATGAGTTTATGTTAAGATATCTTCTTGTTCATGCATGTAAAGTAGAGATCTTGCATATATATTGATGTTCATGCCATGAAGTTTATGATTCATGCACTATATTTAGTAGATCTAATGTTTACACATCCACATCTTCATCTACATGTATGATCATAGAGTTATTTTGATTTCCATGCATTGATGATCATAAAAATATAGCCTTGTTTATGTATAGATATGTTAGGTAGTAGATCTCCATGTATAGAAGGCAAAAAGATTGAAAAAGAAAATGTTTTGTTAGAAATGGTTTGTTGGAAATTCGGATGGATTTAGAACCCTACTTCAAAAACCACCAAAACCATTTTTAAACTCATATTTCACATGAAAAATGAAGGGTATGTGCAATAGATATCTTGAAGGAATAATTTTCATAAGTTTAGATGAGTTTAGGCATGAGAAAATGTAAAACAAGTAGTAAAGTTAGAATGAAAAATATGGATATGTGGATGTATAGTCAAATTCGTATTTTTGGGTGATGCCCACATGAACCTTAGTATCCAAGCTTAGATGGCATGTTTTATGAGTTAAATAAAGTCTTTAGATAATAGATACATTGGAGCTTCAAATTTTAATGCATTAAACAAGTTATCTCCTAAGGAAAATGCAAGAAATGAAATTTCAAAATTCGGATTTTTACAAGAAGCTTGTTTAAAAACATGTTTACCAAATGAAAAATGTGGATTTTTATGCATAAATGAAGGCCATGACTAATATGGATGTTGGGAACTCATTTTTATTAGGTGACAAGTAACTTCTAAGGATAAAATCATAAAAACATTAGAGGATGTAAGGTTGATAATATTAACTTTTATAAGGGATCATTAAGGAATTTCTTAATAATTAGGAATTCATAAGAGTCCACATCAAAGATCATCAAAACCATGCATATATGGAGTTCATTACATGATATTCATGTTAGGAATTCATTCATATACCATTTGTGCATGAATCATCAACTAGGAACATTTTCATCAAAAGCAAAACAAATTTTCGAATTGGAGGATTTATGGAACAGATCTGATCCTACTGTTCCGTGACCTTAATGTTTCAAAACTTGAAATAATATAGAAATAGATAGATCTTTCGAAGTAGATAGAGATCGATATAAAATTTGCGAAATTCCGAGTTAAAATGACCAAGTTATGGCCGTTTTAAGTCGGGGCTTCCGCAAATAGCGAGAATTCCGAATTCATCTAGTTTAGATGCATAGCTTGGATTAGTTACATGATGAGAATCTCATTAGGATTATTCTTACTTGGTAGGTGATCCCAAGCAAGATGACACCCTACCTCTAGACTATTACTACTAAAAAGACCGGCGTCCAATGGCCGAGTGAGTTCTACTTCCACTCTCAATTAATGATTGTGATTGTAATGTAGTGGCACTAGTGGTGTAGGCAAACATAAAAATGGATATGTATGATGGGGTATATGGGAATTATATATTTGTCTGCTGTTGATGTGCGAAATAAAGCTTAAGAAATATCGAAACCGGGTGTTAAGCTATTGACTGATTAGCTAGTATTTTATATCGAATGTCTGCGATTACTTGTTGGCTACCTAAAAGAATTGAACTAATGTATATTTGACTTCAATTGTAATTGGATTCATTCATATCACAATGGGGATGGAGCATTAGCATTGGTTGGTTTTTCGTGATCCATAAAACGAATATGTTGGTTAATCGTGATCCATAAAACGAAATTGTTGGTTAATCGTGATCCATAAAACGAATTATTTTTCAGTTGACCGTGAGCTTAAACGGCATCGTATCGCATGATTCGTTAATCTGCTAACCCGGGATGGAGGGCGCAAGTCCATCCACATATGATTTTCGGTTGGTCATATGTTTGTTGAACTCATTTGTCTGATGCACACATTTGCGTGAATAATCACTTGTTTGAATGAATTGTACTTAATTGTGATATGGAAGTTCTTACTTACTAAGCTAGTTAGCTTACGCCCCCATAGTTTTTACTTATTGCAACACGAGTTTATCTTGCTTAGACCGAGGCAAGCCACAGTTCAGGTACCGGAGATAGGAGTTTCCCATAGAAGTTTACTTCATTTTTGTATAGACTTCCGTTGGAAACTAAAGGACTCTGGATGACTATAATGGACTTGATATTATTTTTGCGGGGGAATGCCCCTTAGATTTTGTAAAGTATATTTATGCATTTTGGTTTATTATCTATGGCTAATGAATGCCACATTAAACTACTTAACTCCATTGGTTGAGTATTCTATTGTCGTAAAGGGACGCTTTACATCTATATAAGACTCTCGAAGGGCTCGAATAGGGAATTCGAGAGTCTTATATAGTATGTGGTGGGCTGTTATGTTTAGGATACCCTATGGGGCGTGACAGTTTAAGTTGGTATCAGAGCATTAGGTTATAAAACAAGACAATAGAATTAAAAGAAACTGGACTTAAGAATCTAATTAATAGGTTCAAATGGAGTTAAAAATGTTTTCTTGCTAAGCCTGATTAGGAGTCTTATATTGTTGTAGGTCTCCTTGGGTGAGACCAGGGAATGGGCCAGAAACTTCACCAAGAGGAATGATGAGACTATGGTGGAGTATAGGTTAAGGTTGAGAGAATTGTGCGAAGACTTTGCCCTAGCCAGACATCCCCGGACTATAAGGGAAATGTTCAAACTGTGGAAAGATGGATTGAGATATATAAGGTGGGCTGCTGTAGTCGACCGGTTGAGGTATGATCCCATGGGGAGAAGGAGTTGGACTAAATTGGAGACGATTTATACTTTGGAGAGAATCATGGTTGAGTATGGGCGCGAGCCCATGACTAGGGAGGCTATATTTATTTTGAAGAATGGGGGAAACCGAACCCCTCCAGATTTTAGGGTATGGATCCCTATAGGACCCTTATATGTGTATGCCCATGACAACTTGTATGACCACCATGATTGGAACATAGCAGACGCATGGAACCATATCACTTGGCATGCGGTTTATTTAGACATTCTCCCACCCCGAGTGATAGCTCCACCTCCAGCTACTGACATAGGCATGCAATTGAATGGGCGCCTGTATCAAGAGAATGAGAAGAAGAAGAAGAAGAAGAAGAGGACCCCGAGGAGGATCCTAACTGGGAAGAAAATGTAGTCCCTAGAACCCCTACCCCACCTATCGAGCCGAAGCAGAAGTGAATCCGGAACCCAACCACATTGTATGGGATTTTAATCGGGAGTGGAGATACCGATAGTGGTAGGGTGGAACCCGAGTTTGACCCCATGATGGAGAGATGTGTTAATTGAGGAGAAAATCCCCTGTACTTGATATAGTAGCAGAACCTGTGGCCCCGAGCCTATGGAGGTAGAAGATGGGTGGAGAGCCGTGAGAGAAACGAGGTAGTGGAGACTCAAGTGAGTGAGCCTGAAGTTAGAGGTGAGGAGAATGAAGTGAGCCCGAGGGAAGGGCAAGGCACGAGGAAGAGGAAAAGTGAAGACCAAGACCTTTAGTCCGACCTACTAGGAAGCGAGGATGACTACGAGGGATACCTTAGTTTGTTTATCCGACGGGACGACGGTGGTTCTTCTAGCAGGAGACGACCTCCTAGCTCGACCTCCGATGACTCTAGTGATGAGTAGAGACCGAGATGATAGCTAACCCATGAAGTCCAAGTGGAGTCCTGATTTTCTTATTTTGTAGTAGGCAATGCGGGATGCCAATTTGCCTTAGGATTTCAGGATAGTAGTATTTTATTGCTTCTTTTTCCCTGTATTTTGTCATGTTTCGGGAATAGGGAAAATGTTTAGAATCGGAATTGGAGTATAGCTAGCCAAATTTTGGGGACAAAAATCTTGATGTAATATTTGTATGGCTCGCTAAATAATGAAGGATCGTGTTTATTTCAAAGGAAAGGAGTTGTGAAAAGCATGCATGCTAGACATGAGGCATAAAGAACATTAACCGCATATAGATTGCATGAGCATTCATTCATTCACATTATTGTTATGAATTTCAACTTGTTACTCTATGTTGAATTCTTTTATTCTCCTTATGATTATATGAATTTATGAAATTCCATTTCTTTCTAAGTTTGATTTCCAAATTTTTGCAATTTTTGAACATTGTTAACAAATCAATTCCTTTCAAAACCTAAAACCTCCTAAGAATACTAAAAATTCCTTAAACAATGTACAAACAGACGAAACCGACGGATTCGGAATCGGGAACAAGGGTCTCTTCCGAATGAAGTCGATCAACCGGCTGCACCTCCACCTAACCCTTAGGGAGTTGCACCTCAGAATCAACAGGGTGATGTGTTAAACGCGATTGGACAATTGGCCAATCTTCTGAATACATTCATCCAGAATCAGAACCCGGTTCAGAACCCACACCAAGGACAAAGTGTCCGGGATTCGACCCCACATCCACCACTCACAGATCATCGGGAAATGACTGCAGAGGCACCGGCTCCACAAGAGGAGCATTTCTATAACGTGCCATTGCCGCCACCCCCACCATATAGAAGACCTCACCGGACTTTATTAAGAGCAACCGGTATTTTGATGGAGCATTCAGTAAACCAGATGAAGCGGAAGACTGGTTAGCTCAGGTTAAGCGATCTTTTGCTGCATATGAAATTCTACCTTATCTGCAGTTAGAATATGGAACATATATGCTGAGGTATAATACGAGGGTCTGGTGGGATTCGAAGAGAAGGAACTTGACTTCCCCGGTCACTTGGGAAACCTTTCACCGGGAATTTCCGAATAATTATTTTCCCTCTAGCTTGAGAGTGAAATATAGTGCTGATTTCCTCCATGTTAAGCAAAAGGGGAGAATAGTGGAACGGTATGAAACCGAGTTCGTCCACTTGCTGCAATATGCACCTGAGTCTTTTAGGGATAGTGAAGAATTGAAGAAGCAAGTATTTTTGGGAGGCTTAGATGAGGAATTGCGGATTAAGTTGGAAGAGTTTGGAGTTAGGACATATCCTGAAATGGTAGAGAAGGCCTTGGTAATTGAAGGGGCTAGAAAAAGGAAGTACCAGGAGCCTGAGAAGAGGGTATTTGGAAAGAGGCCGTTTGACGCCTCGAGTTCAGGATTCAAAGGAAAGAGGTACAGACCGTACCAGAGATTTAAGGATGAGTCCAGTAGTAAGCCGACCCAGATTAAGACCAATGTCACGTGCTGGAAATGTAAGGGGACGCATGCTCCCAGGCAATGTCCGCTGTTGAGGAATAAATGTTACTTTTGTGGCTGGCCACATGGTTTATACATGCCCGAAGAAGCTGGCCGTGACTTGCTTTTTTGTAAGGAAAAGGGACACCTAGCCTCTGAATGTCCCCAGAAAAGCGTGGCCGCTCGACCCTTTGGAACTTCAAGTAATACCAACCCCATGAGGTCGGGTAACAAAAGTGGGAGCCGAGCAGCTTCAGCAATGCATGGGATGAGGTATATAACTTTGAGGCCAGTGGATGGTGGAAGAATGAGGAGAGGATGGAATTGGCAGCCTGGATCAAAACGACGGCACGATGCGGCCTGGTGACAGGTTAGTAACAGAAACCCTCCTTAGTAAAATTTAAGTTATTAATTTGAATTGTTGCTGAATGAAATTGAATATGTTATGGGAAAGCTGGAAGTAGGAACCCTATGTAGATAGCCTTAAGAGTGTTTAGGGTTCATATGTGATGGATATTTGTTGACCTCAGGACACATACGGGTGAATAGCGTGAGGCTTATGTTTTATTTGACACGGGAGCGACTCACTCATTCATCACCAATAGTTTGGCTAACCAACTGGGATTGCCTATAGCCACAACTACGGTTAGTTTGAGGATTAAGACCCCTACAGGAAGCGTTGTGTCAACTCGAGAATTGATAAAGGATTGTCCATTGGAAGTTTAAGGCCACAGCTCCAAAAGCGATTTAATAATATTGGAGATGAATAAATACGAAGTTATCCTTGGAATGAGTTGGCTAAGCAAGGTAAAAGCAATAGTGGATTGTCAAAAGAAAACAGTGAGTTTCTATGATCAAATGGGGAGAAAGGTAGAATTTGTGGGAGAAACCCTAGTCCCGAGAAGGTTTGGTATAAACTCGTTTGAGCTGATGATGGAGGATGAAGAGATAATACCGATTGAAGGTGTCTTGGATGAAGAGGAAACCCATGAGGAAAGGGATATACCAGTGGTAAATGAATATTTGGATGTGTTTCTAGAAATTTTGCCAGGATTACCGCCAAAAAAAGAAATTGATTTTGAGATTGTTTTAGCTCCAAACATCGAGCCAATATCTAAAGCACCATACCGGATGGCACCGATTAAGTTGAAAGAGCTAAAGGCACAATTACAGGAACTTTTGGATCAAAAATTCATAAGGCCAAGTGTGTCGCCATGGGGTGCGCCTGTTCTGTTTGTAAAGAAGAAGGATGGGTCGATGAGACTGTGTATCGATTATCGTGAGTTGAATAAGGTGACTGTCAAGAATCGATACCCTCTGCCAAGAATTGATGATTTGTTTGATCAACTGCGATGGGCTTGTGTGTTTTCACGCATTGATTTGCGTTCGGGATACCATCAATTGAGGATAAAGCCTGAGGATGTACCAAAGACTGCTTTCCGTACTCGTTACGGACACTACGAGTTCCGAGTGATGTCGTTCGGGCTGACCAATGCCCCAACTGCATTTATGGACCTTATGAATAGAGTCTATAAGCCACTTTTGGATAAGTACGTGATAGTTTTCATAGACGATGTCCTCATATATTCAAAGACCAAGGAGCAACATGAGGAATACCTTCGTTTGGCGTTACAAACCTTACGGGACAACAAGCTGTACGCAAAACTGTCTAAATGTGAGTTTTGGTTGGAAAAAATATCCTTCCTTGGACATGTGGTAACTGGTGAGGGAATATCAGCTGACCCCGAGAAGATCAAGGCAGTAGTAGAATGGAAACCGCCGCAGACGGTTATAGAAGTAAGAAGTTTCTTGGGATTAGCTGGCTACTATCGCAAGTTTGTGAAGGATTTCTCCAAGATAGCCAAGCCACTAACTTAATTGACTCAAAAGAACGAGAAATTTGTTTGGACGGATAAGAGGGAGCAGAGCTTCCAGGAATTGAAATGACGATTGGTATCGGCACCAATCTTGGTTTTACCAGACCCAGAAAAGTCCTATACGGTGCACAGTGACGCCTCAAGGAATGGCCTTGGATGTGTCTTGATGCAAGAAGGGAAAGTTATTGCATATGTTTCTCGACAATTGAGACCACATGAGTAGAACTACCTTACCCATGATTTGGAATTAGCTGCCGTTGTCTTCGCTTTGAAGCTATGGAGACATTACCTTTATGGACAGAGGTGTGAGATATACACGGATCATAAAAGTCTTAAATATCTGTTCACACAAAAGGAATTAAATATGCGACAAAAGAGATGGCTAGAATTGATAAAAGATTATGATCTGGGAATAAATTACTGTCCAGGGAAAGTTAATGTAGTCGCAGATGCCCTAAGTCGGAAAAATTACGGGGAAGTAGCCGTCTTGATCACAAGTCAAGGAGATTTGATTAAAGAGTTTGAGAAGCTAAGGATTGAGTTCATAGGCCAAAGCGCTGAGCTTGAGATAGCCAATCTAGCACTGGAACCGACCCTAATAAAAAGGATCAAAGAACCTCAAAGGTATGACGAAGTGATACAAAAGATCAAAAGGGAAACCCAAGTAGGGAAGTATCTTGATTTTGTAATAGATGATGAAGATGTGGTCCGAATGAAAGGAAGTTTGTGTGTACCAGAGGACGAGGAGTTGAGGAAGGAAATAATGAGTGAAGCTCACAACTCTGGATATGCCATGCATCTGGGAGGTACAAAAATGTACCAAGATCTGAAGAGCCGCTATTGGTGGAATGGCATGAAGCGGGATGTGGCAGATTATGTAATGAAATGTCTGGTTTGCCAACAGGTGAAGGTAGAGCACCAAAGACCGGGTGGATTGCTGAAGCCTTACCCATTCCCGAGTGGAAGTGGGATCAGATATCTATGGATTTGTGTGGTTTTCCAAGACTCCCTGGTTGTGATGCAATATGGGTGATAGTAGGATCGGTTAACCAAGTCGGCGCATTTCTTACCCATAAATATGACTTATTCGATGGAAAAATTAGCCAAGATCTATATCTGGGAGATTGTACGGCTACATGGCATACCTACAGGGATTATTTCAGATAGAGACCCAAGATTTGTGTCCAAGTTTTGGACAAGCCTGCAAAAGAGTTTGGGTACTAAATTGCATTTTAATACGGCTTATCACCCTCAGACCGATGGACAGTCTGAGCGGACGATCCAAACCCTGGAAGACATGCTGAGAGCGTGTACCTTGGAATTCAAAGGGAGTTGGGATAGTCAGGTACATCTAATTGAGTTTGCCTACAATAACAGCTATCACTCCACCATTCAGATGCTACCGTACGAAGCTCTGTATGGATGGCGCTGTAGATCCCCTTTGTTTTGGGATGAAGTGGAAAAGGTAGCTATTGGGCCGGAATTAGTACAAGAAGCCACAGAATTGGTACAAAAAGCCACAGATAAAGTGAGGTTGATTCAGCGGAAAATGAAAGAAGCTCAGGACCGGCAAAAGAGTTGGGCAGACTTGAAAAGAAGAGAACTTGAATTCAAGGTGGGTGATCATGTGTACCTAAAGATAAACCCGATTAAAAGTATTAAGAGGATGCGTACACAAGGGAAGTTAAGCCCGAGATGCATTGGACCTTTTGAAATCTTGGAAAGAGTCGGAGATCTGGCATATCGGCTAGCCCTGCCACCAAATTTGTCCGGGATCCACAATGTATTCCATGTGTCAGTATTGAGGATGTACGTTGTTGACCCGGAAAGGATTCTGGAGTTGGAACCGATTCAGCTGAAGGAAAACCTGACATATGAGGAACACCTAGTGAAGATATTGGATAAGAAAACTCAAAGGCTATGAAACAAAGACATTCACTACGTCAAAGTGTTATGGAGGAATCATGCCTTTGAGGAAGCAACCTGGGAAGCTGAAGATGAGATCCGAAAGAAGTACCCTGGGTTATTTGAAGAACAAGGTACGTCAGTTCCATTTTGAGGACAAAACTTTATTTAAAGTGGGGAGGTTGTAAACCCCGGTATTCTCAGTAGTTAAGAAACGCCGGGAATTGGAAGCGAAACCTTAATCCGGTCCAATTTGAGTCTAGTAAGAGAAGCTTAGGAACCCTAAATCCGGCTTTCCTTCGGTTTCATAATAAAAGAAAATTTATAAAGTAAATGAAATTGAATTATTGTTCTAAAGTATATTTTAGACCTTTGAAAGTTTTAAATTCGGGAATTTTTCAATTTCGGGCCTTCCCGAGCTCAATTACGGAAAAGCGTGCCCCGGACCACGAACTCAGAAAAATGTTCCGGAATTTCATTAGAACCGTATTTTCATAAGGATTCCAAAAATATCAATTTTATAATTTTCCGGGCTATAAAAATTACAGTTATAGCTTTTCGCGTGTTTTCGATACAACCGTAAAGTAGATGTCTTGTCTACTATTTATAAGTACAACCTACACTACATACTACCCATACCCTATTCTTACATCCTTACAACTACTCATTTCAATTTTCTTTTCCAAGAAATTTTGTCTCTTAATTAATTATTACATTTATTACATTTTAATTACTTAAATTACAAAATATCAAAATTCAAAACACACAAACACACACACTCCCCTAAGGCCGGCGCTCCCCCCTTTTTCCCTCTCCAATTGATTTATTTTTACTCAATTAATTCAACTAAAACCCTAATCCACTTAATATATATACTAAATGTTCTTTCTCTCTCTTCATTTCTACTTGTTCATTTTTTTTCAAAAGAGAAAAACTCTCTCTTTCCCCTTCTTAAGTTGCCGTGAGCCCCCTCCCTCTTCCTCTCACATTTCCAACTCAAATCTCCTTCATTTCTACCTTTGATCTCCATTGGTATGTTGATTCAAGCTTTGTTCTTCCTAAATCTTGTAATGGCAAAGCTATCTCTTGTGTGTTTTCTCATTTAATCCCAATGAGCTCATGCTAGGGACATGAAAACACTTGAACAAGAATATCAAGCCATCACAAGACATGGATCTAGTGTTTAGATGAGTTTATGTTAAGATATCTTCTTGTTCATGCATGTAAAGTAGAGATCTTGCATATATATTGATGTTCATGCCATGAAGTTTATGATTCATGCACTATATTTAGTAGATCTAATGTTTACACATCCACATCTTCATCTACATGTATGATCATAGAGTTATTTTGATTTCCATGCATTGATGATCATAAAAATATAGCCTTGTTTATGTATAGATATGTTAGGTAGTAGATCTCCATGTATAGAAGGCAAAAAGATTGAAAAAGAAAATGTTTTGTTAGAAATGGTTTGTTGGAAATTCGGATGGATTTAGAACCCTACTTCAAAAACCACCAAAACCATCTTTAAACTCATATTTCACATGAAAAATGAAGGGTATGTGCAATAGATATCTTGAAGGAATAATTTTCATAAGTTTAGATGAGTTTAGGCATGAGGAAAATGTAAAACAAGTAGTAAAGTTAGAATGAAAAATATGGATATGTGGATGTATAGTCAAATTCGTATTTTTGGGTGATGCCCACATGAACCCTTAGTATCCAAGCTTAGATGGCATGTTTTATGAGTTAAATAAAGTCTTTAGATAATAGATACATTGGAGCTTCAAATTTTAATGCATTAAACAAGTTATCTCCTAAGGAAAATGCAAGGAAATGAAATTTCAAAAATTCGGATTTTTACAAGAAGCTTGTTTAAAAACATGTTTACCAAATGAAAAATGTGGATTTTTATGCATAAATGAAGGCCATGACTAATATGGATGTTGGGAACTCATTTTTATTAGGTGACAAGTAACTTCTAAGGATAAAATCATAAAAACATTAGAGGATGTAAGGTTGATAATATTAACTTTTATAAGGGATCATTAAGGAATTTCTTAATAATTAGGAATTCATAAGAGTCCACCATCAAAGATCATCAAAACCATGCATATATGGAGTTCATTACATGATATTCATGTTAGGAATTCATTCATATACCATTTGTGCATGAATCATCAACTAGGAACATTTTCATCAAAAGCAAAACAAATTTTCCGAATTGGAGGATTTATGGAACAGATCTGATCCTACTGTTCCGTGACCTTAATGTCTTCAAAACTTGAAAATAATACTAGAAATAGATAGATCTTTCGAAGTACATAGAGATCGATATAAAATTTGCGAAATTCCGAGTTAAAATGACCAAGTTATGGCCGTTTTAAGTCGGAGCTTCCGCAAATAGCGAGAATTCCGAATTCATCTAGTTTAGATGCATAGCTTGGATTAGTTACATGATGAGAATCTCATTAGGATTATTCTTAGTTGGTAGGTGATCCCGAGCAAGACGACACCCTACCTCCCGACTATTACTACTAAAAAGACCAGTGTCCAATGGCCGAGTGAGTTCTACTTCCACTCTCAATTAATGATTGTGATTGTAATGTAGTGGTACTAGTGGTGTAGGCAAAGATAAAAATGGATATGTATGATGGGGTATATGGGAATTATATATTATCTCAAACCACCTTCTATATATACAAAACCCATAACCACATAATACTTCAAAAACCTTCTTTAGGTAAATTTTTCTTTACATATTCTTTTTCTCATGTCATATAACTTTTTATGATCATAGTGTGAGTTTTCAAAAATTAAATGTTTTGGAAGCTACACTATATTCATGTATTGTTCTTGTAAGCCTCGAAAAATTTTAGTAAATAATTCCAAAATAAACATGGAAGTTAAACTCTAAAAATGACTTCAAATTAAAACCGAACTTCGACTAGTCCTAAATCACGAACGAATCTAGAAATTTCTTAATCTTGTGAAAATGAGATTACTTGAAAATAAAATAAGAACTCAACGATCTTCAAATTCAAAACCACTACGTATGATAAATTCCATACTTAATTCTGAATTATAAAATCGGGTAATATAGAACCCAAAAACAAATTATTAAAAACCAAATAACGATTAACCTTCGGAAATAAAACCCAATTCAATAATTCCGAAAACGTTAAGAGATATTAAATACTTATAAAAATAAAATTTAGAATAAATTTCTCAAATTAAATATGTTGTATAAACATAAAATATCAGTTTCCAAATTAGCAAAGATCTAAACAAAAAAATCACCTGGGAACCCTAAGTGGAATACAGTAGTTTAAGTCCGACAATCCCGCACTCTTAGTCATAGAGGCTGAGGTGTGGTTTAAGTGTGTAGAGTAGCTCGTAATAATATAAGGTTGCTTAAAAATATCAGATTGGTAAATTTTTTACCTATTTCGAATCCGTTCAGATACAGACTTTGAAAAGCGTGTCCCAGGGCCGAGATATAAAAAATATACCATTAGTACCGTTAGACTCATATTTTCATAAGGATTTCAAAAATATCAATTTTATAATTTTTAATAACTGGAAATATCTGATTTTGTGATTATATTCGTATGTTATTACTATCGGTAGTTAACCAGTTTTTTGCACTATTCGCTTCTATTTCATTACACAATTTTATTCTTCTTATAAACCCTTATATTTTTAGATAAATATTTTATATATTATAGAAAATTCTATTTTTCCAAAATTTAGTTCGTTTTGGGTTTTTTTACGGGATCAGTTTCTATTTAAGACTCGATACTAAAAATAAAAAAATTAATTTAATAATTAAAAAATATTTGAGAAATATTTTTATTTTCATAAAATAATATTTTAGAATTTTTCGGGTTATAAAAATATCATTTATAGCTCATATTCGTGTATTTTGATCATACCGGTAACTTATTTAATAATTCACTAAAATAAATAAATTAATTATATTATTTTAATTATGAAAAATCTGCTACAAATATTTGGAATACATTTTCTATATTTTTCTTATTTTTATTTTATTTTATTAAGAAAGTACCCTTACAACTCATACCTTCAAGTACACCTTTCACACATCACTTCTTTTTCACTTCAATCTTTCTATACTTTATTATCACTTCTTGGTAGATTTTTTTGACTCTTTTTGCTGCCCTTGTTCTTTGATTTACTCCCAAATTGTTTAAAATAAATCTCTTTCAACCCTTCTTTAAGAAGCAACACTTACGCATTAACTACACATTACAATTCCAAGTCAAAAGCTAACTAATTTTCTCTCTTCCTTCTCCTCATTTTCATGCCAGCCATAGGGGTTTATTTGCTGCCCATTTTTTTATTTTCTTACTTCATTAAAGAGTCTTTAAACTCATTCTATCTCTCTGTCATTTACACCTTCAACCCTTTACCATTCCTTACCTTTTTCTCTCTATTTTTCCTCTCTTTCTCTCTTCATTTTCTCTTGTTCTTACATGAAAACCTTACTGCCCCTATTTCTTATTTGAGCTCCCATACATATTTCTTCAAGATCCTTTAATAAAACTCTTGTCCAAAGCTTCCATAGATGATATAGGTAAAGTATAGTGAGAGTTTCATGCATCAAATGACTTTCCATAAGCTTAAAAGCTAAGGATGATCATGCCAAAATGAAACACTCCTCTTATCCATGAGTACTCTCTTGTAATATTATTATTTTCTTGTTAAAAGTAGTTATATTTTGTAGATCGAACTTTTTTGTAACTTTACTTATGTTTATGTTTAGATCTATGAGTTTATAGTTTACTACCATTGATTTCTTTTGCATTTATGTTCGTAGAAAGTGTAGATCTTGGTTTTGAACTCAAATAAAAATGGTGAAATTCGTATCTAGGCATGACCCATTTTTAAAAACCACTTTCCAAGTGTCAAAATGAAATTTTTACTTGAGATAATGAAGGCTTAATGTATATATATCATCAAGACTTCATTTTATATGGTTCAAAGGTGATTTTCAAATATTATTTTTCAAAACAAAATTCTATTTTCGGATTTAGGCCAAGGCCTAGTTTAAAAACATGTTTTCCAACTAAAAAATGAAACTTTTATTCAAGATATGGGAGGCTCTTAAGATAGGATATGTAAAGGATGAATTTTCATAAGTTTAGATAGATTTTATCAAAAGATATGCCCAAAAATAAATTTTGTAAATTCGGATCTCAACCAAAACCAATTTTGCAACTTCAAAACAAGATTTTTATTAAAGAAACGGAAGCCTTAAGGGGTAGATTTTATTAGGAAATGGTTTTTGAAAGACTAAATGAGTTTTAAAAAGAAAACAAACTTAAATGAATTTTTCAAAATTCGGATTTGAAAATAGCCACCATTTAAACACCTATTTCCAAATGCCAAAATGATAATTTTTATAGGAAAATGGAAGTCTTAGGAAATATATGTAACAAAGACCAAGTTTTGACAAGGATAAGAGAGATTTATCAAAATATAATCTTAGGACAACAAATGATTTCCAAGAATAAGTTAAACAATGTTTTCATTCTTTAAAATTTTGTAAAATTAGTACTTAGGCAAATCACCTGTTTAAACATCTATTTTCTAACCCCAAAATGAATGTTTTTATTGAAATAATGAAGGTGGTGGTTATATAGGTCATCAAGGTTGAGTTGTGATAAAAGCAAGTAAGATATTACAAAGAGAAAAACTATTTTTCTTAAGTTTAGTAAAATTCAAAGTATTGCAAAGTAAAACTTTTCAAAAAGAATTCTTGGTACTATATGTATACATATAGATAGATCATTTCATAACCTTCATAACAATAGCTTGTAGGTATTACATATATACATGATGCATTTGTAGAAATAAAGTAGGAAAATTTGAGTTGCTTGTCCTTTTGAGAAATTCGTAATAATTGAGTAATGGCATACACACTTACTTTCCAAACTAAAAATAGAAGTTTTATTAAAGAAATGAAGTCCTTAGTGGCTAGGTATGGTTGAGCCTTAATTTTCTAAGTAACAAATGATTTTTACTTAAAGGAATTACCACAAAAACAATTTTTACAAAATTCGGATTTTGGGATGAACAATATTTAAAAACATGTTTACAAAGTGTAAAATGGGAATTTTTATTGAAAAACAAAGTCCTTAAGGAATATACATAATGAGGACTTAATTTTAACAAGAATAAATGATTTTTTATCAAAGAATTTTTCTAAAAACAAGTGGGAATTATCAAGACTACAACATTAACCTTTTTAAGTTGATTTTTCATAAAGTCTTACAAAGAAAAAGTTTTATAAAAATTTCCTTTATTCAATATCATCAAGAACATGTATATATATATATATATATATATCATCATAACATATCATTTATGATAGTAACTTGTTCATATTGCATCTATACTTGCTTTGGATAGTAGAAACTTCATGAACTTTCACAAAATCAATTTTCTAAATCAGTTTTCGCTACTGTTTTGATCTGATCCAATCTTTTCAAATCTTCAAAGTTTTCAAAACTTAAATATGATATTAGAATTAGATAGATCTTTCGAAGTAGATAGAAACTTATATATATAATTTGTTAAATTCCGAGTTAAAATGACTAAGTTATGGCCGTTTTAAGTTGGAATTCCCGCTTAGGACGAGAATTACGAATTTGATAGTTTGGATTAGTTAAGTGATGAAATACTTATTAGGATATTTCTTCCTTTTTAGGTGACCCCGAAATCGACGATTCCATACCACCATATTACTTTTACTAAGAGACCGGTAATCTAATGGCCGAGTGAGTTTTCTTCTTATTTTGATACCTTCTTTGTGCTTGTAGCTAGTTGTATTATAATTATAGGAACAAGATAAAAGCCGATATGAATGGGGATGGGATAATCGATGAGATTTTGATGTATGTATGCCAAAGAATACTAAAGCATATCGAAACCATGATTTGATTGGATAACTGCACTATTCATATTATTTCTGTTTATGTGTATGTTATTGGTTGGTCACTCTAAAGAATGTATGAATGATTTGACCTAAGCAAAAAATTAAATTGATCGTGCATCGCATCAGACATATTGCATTTAGTAGCGTGCTACTCCTACGCAGATCGATTGGTATGGTCTGAGGACTCATTTGGATAATGAGACTAGGTATCAGAGCTCATTCATAGGGAACTAAGGCCCATTGGGGATGTATTCCATGTGTGAGCCTAGCCGAGTTGAGTGCTATGAGCCGAGGGGCTCGGGAACTAGCAGCGGTTGTGTAGACTTTCAATACCATCCCTAACCCAAGATACAAAGGGCGTAAATTCGTTCTGTGTATAGGTTCCGGATATCTATACATAATTGTCTGCTCATGTGTTTGTTCATGCATAGCATATGGATGATTTATAACTTGCTTGTTATGGTACAGAATCAAGGAAATTCTCACTAAGCTAGTGTAACTTATACCTCAATAGATGTTTGAATGAATAGGTTATCTCAAGAATGTTAAGTAGGGATTGAGATGGTTGAAGCCGAATATGACTTCAGGATTCCGACAGGAAGTAAAAATACTTGAAGATATTAGCTAGGTTTTGTGTATTGCTTTGTAATAGTTTTATGTTGTGAAATCTTTTGATGAATTGAAATTGAAGTATAGTGATTTATATTTGAAGTACAGTGAATTGTATTTCCTTTATATTGTCACTCAAGTTGTGTCAATATAAAATGTATCACTCCGATGTGTCTTCTCCATATGTTAGACGCCTTGTACATAGTATGAAAGCCTTCGTGTGACTGAGATGGTCATTCCTAGGCTTTAATATTGTGTACGGTGGACTGTCACGTTTATGGTACCCTTCGAGACATGACATTTATTGTTCATGAATATCTATTTATGTTTATGTTATTATTTTACTTTATTCATATTATTATTGTTATTATATCTAAGTATTATTATGTATTTATATACATATATAAATATTCTTTAGAGCATATAAGCTTACTTGCAATTTATTTATTTCCATGCAAAGTAATTTATTTATTTCTTTCATTGCAATTTATTTATTTCTTGTTGTTTTAAGACTAGTCTCTAGTCTTAGATTTGTCCTCATCAAGTCAAAACAATTTTTTCTTTCTTTATTTTATTTTTTTTCTTTTGGGACTAGTTCACTTCTTAGTCCCGGGATCCTTGAAGAAGCTAAGACTCCTAATACTTGACCCTATTTATTATTTATGCTATTTTTGCTTGTTATTATTTCTCATAATCATGCTCATTTAAGATTGTTGTCCAAATTTTCAAACCTCCAATTATACTTGATAAAAAGGAGATTTTATCACCTAAGAATAGTTTTACATGAAACATAAAATCTATAATTTAACAAAAGTAAAGTTATTCTTTTCCAAGTTTTAAGAAGAACTCGCTGCAATTTTAAAAGCTACTTTGGTTTTGAAAAGCTTTTTATATTACTTTGTTTTCTTAAAAAAGAAGATGACTTTGATACTAAAATAATTTTCATAATATAAGGAAATCCCTTGAAAAAAAAAAAAAGAGTTTCTAAAACCAAGATTTTTCAAATAAATTGTCAAAGAAAACAAATAGGAAAAGTAGCACCAATGTTGAGAATTTAGGAAAGAAGAAATTTATTTTATCAAAAAGTCATTTAGAAAAATAGTAAGACAAACATAAAGTAATTCTTTGAAAAACAAAGGCATCAAAATATTCATTTTAAAGGACTTACAAAAACTGATTTCTTGTGAACTGTAGTTTTCTAAACTCTTAATTAAATATTGTTTTACCAAGAAACATGGTTGGACAATAAACACTTGAGCATGGATAAAATATGAGCTAAGTATATATGAAAAAGGAATTTTTCAACTATATAGATAACTAAGGATTTATCAAACAAATTTTGAATGATTTAAAGTTTGAAACAAATTATTTTTGGGATAGAAAAATTCGTGGTGAATCTAACCACCACTTTTTCGGGGAGTAAATGATCTAGTTTAATAAAAGTAGTTTTAGGAATGGATAGATCTTTTTGAGTAGGTAGAAATCGGTATATTATATGCGCAATTCCAAGTTAAAATGACCAAGTTATAGCCATTTTAAATTGGAATCCTCTCTTGTACGAACTTTGTCGTTCTCATGACATTGTTTTGTCAAAATTCAAGAAAGTCATCAAGAAATACTCATTTTGGGTACTTTCCTTGACTAGGTGATTTTGAGGAAGAATACCCATACCCTGAGGATTATTTCGACTAAGTGGAGTGTGTGAACGACTCATCCGTTTAGAGAAGTGTCGGTATGGCATCGTGAGTTAATTTCCCTAAAATGCTTTACTTGATTGTACTTGTAGTCTAGTTGCATTAGAATTAAGAAAAAACAAGTGGATATGTATGTGAGAAAATTTGTTGAAAGGATCCTAAGAATATCGAGGCCGGGATTGATTAAATGTTTGTTTTAGAATAGCACTTGATTTGTATGAAATTCTATGATCACCTTAAATTTGATAATAATAATACTATGATATCATAAATAAATTGATTCATGCATACCACAAAGTGAGTCACATTGCATTGGGTTATTGTACTTGGGTGAGAAGGATGGTAGCTCAGGTCGGAAGCAACACTTGGCAGATTGACCGAAAGCGATTGCTTGGCGACATAGAGTTAAATGCTTGGCGGAAAGTCCAAAAGCATGGCTCAATTCAAGTAAACTTAATATGTTTGGCGGTATTGATCGAAAGCATAACTTTTTAACTAAAACTACTTTTTTTGAGGTTACGTATCACCAAACCCCGAATAGTGGGCGTAAGTCCATTCAACATATGGTTTCCGGAAAACTATATGCCTTATTTGCTCACGTATATGTTGCATTTCATTTGTCTGCTTAAGTAACTTGTTTGAATTCCTTTACACAAGAAGTTATTTATGAAAATAGTTCTTACTAAGCCTATTAGCTTATACCTATAAGCCCCTAGATTTTTTTCGATAATATAAGAAAACCCTAGAACCGGAAGTCAAACCGGAACCCTAAAGTTAACCTAGTTCTATGTTTAGTCTTGTGAATCTAGATCCAACAATCCCGTTTTCTTAAACCTTAAACAACGAAATTAAGATAACTGTGGAATATGGTTCGTAATAATATAGGAAAGCTTAAAAATATCAGATTCATAATTTTCTAGTGCTTTTCGGATCCGAATGGGGTCAGTTTTCAAAAACCGTGCCCTAGTACACCGGATAGTGGAAATATTCCGACAATACCAATAGACTCGTAAAAATATCAAGATTTCAAAAATATCAGCTTTAGCATTTTTCGATAACTAAAAATATTAGATATAGCTTATTTACGCGTATTTTCTTTACTATCGAATTGTCTAATCTACTATTCATAGTATTTTTCTATTATTTATTACTATTCCTCTGTCTCTACTTTTTGTTACACTCTATTTTTACACACTATCATACCTATACCTTACAATTTACTTTCCCTATACAACTTTAATCACATCATACTTTACACATTATTTCTTTTATTACAAAACAAACAAAAAAATCATTTCTCTCCTCTCCTACAAGCAAACCAGCGCACACCCCCACCCCCTCCCCCCCCCCCCCCCCCCCCCACGCGGGTGCTTGTCCTCTCCATCCCATTTTTATTTCAATTTCAATTAATTTTAATCACACTAATTTCTACTCCAAAATTCTATAAATATCCCCTTCCTCCTTCATTCTTTCACATAACTCATTTCCTACTAAAACTCTACCAATATCACTTCATAAAATCCCTCTCTCAAATTCTCTTCCAAGTTCTCTCTTTTCTCCATAAAGCCAATTCCTACATAATACTACAATCCATTCTTTTCCTCTTCAACAAACACATAAAACTTAGGTAAAAATTTATCTTATTCACTCATTATGTTTATTTATCTTAACATGAGTTTAGTGTATGTTTCTTACAGAAGCAATAATATGTTCATGTTTTGTTTTTGTTCATGTCTTCTATTATGTTGTTATTATGTTGTTGTTATTATTGTTATTATTATTTGTTCTAATCTAACTTCTATATAGTATTATGTATATTATGTATATATATTCTTTAGAGCATATAAGCTCATTTGTTATTTATTTACTTTCAAGTTATGCAATTTAATTATTTTATGCTATTATTAAGACTAGTCTTTCTAGTCTTAAACTTGTCCATATCAAGTCAAAACAATTTTCTTTCTTTTCTTTTCTTTTTGGGACTAGTCTATTCTTAGTCCCGGGATACCTTGATGAAGCTAAGATTCCCAGTACTTGGCTTTACTTTTATGCTTTTATTATGTTGTTTTTATTATTATATTTCTCATAGTTATATGTTCTCATTCATGCATGAACATGTTGATATTGTCTCAACCATAATGAAAATGAGTTTTCTTAAGTAATAAAAATAAGAACGCTCTTTCAAAACAAATTTTGTCACATAAGAAATTATTTTGCATAAAAACTTAAAAGTTTTATCTTAACAAATATTTTCTAAAGTTAGAAAAGTTCAGCTCAAGTTTTAGTAATAATACCATATGGGATTTTATCAATGAATACATAAAACAAAGTTATCACAAACTCTCTTTCCAAACCAATGAAATAAGAAAGATTATTTAAACTTAATTCATTGTTTAACCAAAAATTTTCTTAAACTCATATGTAAAGTTTTCATCAACATACTAAGGTTGAGATAAGTTTTACAAAATTATCAAAGAATAACCTTTCTAAGGATAAGCTTTACTTAGGAAATAAAAATAATAAATAACTTATAAGATCATTTAAAGTGGATCTAACTTTAGAAAAACTTTAAAACACATAACCAAAAAATATTTAGAAAAAACTACATTTTTCAACCACTAGAAATAAAGTTGTAGGAATCATAAAAGACTAAAATTACTTTTTGACATTAAGAAATGGAGTTAAAAGAAGGAAATACTTGCTTATAAAATTTTCCCAACAAAACTAAAAAGGAGATTTTCAAGTCTTAGCTTTTCTTACTTTTAAGGCACATCGTTTTGCAAGATCATTGTTGAGACAACATCACTAAATTCATGCATATAGTTTGAGTCTATATATATATATTCAAAGGATTTTTCAACCATACAAAATATCTATATTTTTGGTACAAAGATTTTTGGATGAAGAAAAGTTTAAAAACTCTAGTTTTGAAATCTTGAATTTTCGTATCAATTCTATATGTTACTATTTCGAGACCCAAATAACTTCTTTTGATAAAAATAACCTTATAAATAGATAGATCTTTTCGAGTAGAAAGAAATCGGTATATAATATGCGAAATTTCGAGTTAAAATGAGCAAGTTATGGCCATTTTAAGTTGAGATTTCCATTCATACGATTTTTGACGAATTCAATAAGATAGAATTATAGAGTTTGAGTAGATCTTGGATGAAATACTCACTTCAGGTATTTCTTTTGTTTAGGTGTTGAGGACCAAGATCTTCGCTTCCCTGAGGATTACTTCGACTCTTAGAAGATCGCTATGGACGAGTGAGTTTTCTTTACGTTTATGTATTCACGCATGTGCTTGTAGAATAGAGCATTAGATGTTAGGAAAAGATAAAATTGATTTGCATGTAGGATATCATGGAAATTATGTATGTAAATTGTTATGTGCGATCAATGAACAATAAGGATATTGGAACCCGATCTGTGATTGATATAATTGTTGCTATGTATGTATTGCTATGTGTGCAATTATTGCTTAATCGCTTTAAATGATTTAATGTCATATTAGAATCCCTATATAATAAATTACTCATGCATATCACTTAGAATATCATTTCGAAATTTTGCTACTACTCCTCAGCATGGGACCGGAAAGGTAAGCTGCCTAGCTATATCTTGAGGGTTAGGACGTTTAGGGAATACGACCTCAAGTTGTAGCCGAGCCGGATCGATCGCTTTAGGTAAAGAAAGCCCAGGGACTAGTAGTATGGTTCATTGGAACCCAAGATGCACGCCAAACTTTTAAGGAGGTCGTTTGGGGTAGTTAAATCATTCCCTAACACCGATGAGAGGGGTAATTATCACCGTACGAAAGGATAGTCGTATGTACTGTTTGATCATATGGTTGTTGCATTTCATATGCTTGATTAATAAACTTGGTTGATTGTGTTATGAGTATTTTTGCGTAAGAAATATCTCACTAAGCAAGTTATGCTTATACCCTATGGACTTTTGATATTGCAGAGGTTATTTTTGCACCCAAGACCATCCTGATCCCCCGGGTAGAATCCTTATTTTAGGAAGCTTGTGGAGGAATTCTGTTTTGAAGTCTTAGAATAGAATTCTTCTAAAATCTTCTAGCTTTTGTTATTTCTCTTAGCGAGACCATGTTGTTATGAAAGTTATCTGGGGAATGCCCTTTAGAAGTTGTAAGACTTTTTATTTCAATGAAATATATTAAGTGTTATTTTGCATGTTCGGCTGCCAATATCTTAAAAAGCATTACTTCACCGGTCTCCCTTTGATGTGAATGTACGCCTTGTATCAATATGGAAGCTTTTGAGTGATTGGGGTAGTCATTCTTAAGTTTTAATATTTTGTATGGCGGGCTGTCACATTTAGGGTACTCGTTGGGGCATGACAATACCCCTATCGATATCTTTTACAGTTTACCTATTTATGGTTGAGGCCACGTAGACCCTGTAGCCAGGTACTTTCCTTTTGGTTAAGGAATTTCTAGATAAAGTTTAGTATTGGATAAGATATAGACTTCATAGAAATATTCTTGTAATAGATTATAGTTACTTGTGGCTGGGGAATGCCCTTAAGATTTGTAAGACTGTTGTTTTGAACAAATGAATATTATGAATCCTCTTTTCTTGATGTGTTATTATATCTTCTTAACTTCATAATTCCATGTATGGTCCTCTAAATTTATGAGAGCACGCCTTACACTTAATATCGAAGCTTCTGAGAATGACTAAGATTGTAATACTTAAGCTTTAATATTGAGTGTGGCGGACTATTACGTTTAGGGTACCATTTGGGGCATGACAATCACTTAATTTATCAATCTTTGTACTTGTAATTGATCGTGTTGGGTCACATATTTATCTCCAAATCCTAAAGCATATCTCGACCACTTCACCAAAGGGAAGCACATAATACAATTCTTAATTTGTTCACTTCTACACTAGAGTACTCACATCGAAGATCTCACATTCCAAATTACACATCTATTTTCTGCTCAATTTGGTAATTTAATTCATTTTAACTTGGGTCTTTAAATGACTTCTTCCTTATCTTCTATTAGATGTTTTGGCCACATTAAGGAGAGGGTCAATTATGGGATATTACTTTGATTCTGTTGCAATAAATCAAGGAAATTATATTAATGGGTCTAATAATCATCTTATATGCCTTTAAACACCTAATTTTAACAATTTCATCACCTTAATCGTCTAAATAACAAATCAATTCACTTTCTAATTGGATTGAGAGTCTTAACTAAGTAAAAAACTAAGTGGAATTCTAAATTGATCAAATGATTTTCTTCTTCTAACCTCTGGAGGTCCCAATCAAATTAAAGAAATTGGTGGATCATGTAACTCCTATTACAATCTCTTAATCATTTCACTCTAAGATCAATCAATTGAAATCTAGAAGTATTCCTCAATACGTTATACTATTATCTTAGTTCTACATATTTCTAGTACTCTAATCCTCCACTTCCACATAATCACAATTTAATACAGAATCAAAAGATGATATTAGACTAGAATATTTACTTCAACTGGCTTAGGTTAGAGATATAATAATACCCCTTATTTATGGATAACCAAGTGTTCAATCCTCTTATACAAGTAACTTAAGAGAGAGTTTACTTCATGGAGTGAAAGGAAATGGGGAAGGGAGAAGAGTTAAATTGTAGTTTGTACATTATAATTATCTTGTTGTTTAATTGTTAATTGTGCGCATGGGGTGAATTTGCATCGGTTTAGGGAATTTTAGTCGAATTTAGACTTGGTCTGCTTTTTAAATTTTAATTGAGGCACTAAGGTCTAAGTGAATTATTTTCAGTTGGTATGGGGTCATCACTTAGGTAGCTTTTATATGCAATTAGTTTAGATTTATGTGTGTTTATCTTATAAGTTTATTGTTATTCAATTAGGTTTTATTGTTACTCTTTAATCCTCTTTTAGGTTCAATTTTTTTGAATAATTGAACTCTCACTCAAGGATTAGGGTTCGTAATTGATTTGATGAGTCTAAGTTTTGGTTTTTATGGTAACAAGATGATTAAAGTTGCTTGATTTAAAGTTATTCAAACTAATTATTATATGTATTTTGAAAATCTTTTGTGTTATAAATTATTGAATTCTATTAGAGGTTTTTCCCTTTAAATTCTAGCTTCTGTCAAGTTGTTCATTATGGAAAATACATGATTACCTATGAGATCGTGAATCACATCAATTTACCATATAATAGCCAAATTTAAGGATTGATGCAAAATATTATCTATAGAATCTCTGTGTGTGTGTGTATCACAAAAATATAAAATGACAAGAATACTATCCTTTTTAAAATTAGTTATATCTTTAATGAGATCACATAGAGCCAATTCCAACAATTGATTTTTTCTTAATATATGACCTTTATCATTTCCATAGTGTTGCATGTCCATGTTGTGGATTTAATTTACTCTAATTTTAAGGGAAAAAATAAAGCAAATATCCTACTAAAAACAAATAATTAGGTATTATATGATATCTAACACGTAAATACTAATAGAATTTTAACATATATGATAATAAATAAATTTAATGTGCATATGACATTTGGCATGTAACACCAAATAAACTTTTTATATAATCAAACACCCAATATAGTGGAAATATAAAATGTGTAGGAAATGCATAACAACAAAAAATAATCCAAATTTCTTAAGCTTATTGGTTGGCTATATTCTTTTGGTTATTATTATATATCCCCTTTAAAATAACTAAGTCTCGTGGGAAATAAAAGAAAAATAAAACCAAAGTTAAAAGAGTCATTCTACTATCATTTAAATCTTACATGATATAAGACTACGGCAATATCTTCTGCTATGTCAGAAGGAACATGCTCCTGCAATGTAACAACTGATAAAAATGTTGAGGGTGTTATAGAATTCATAAAGAAGAACTAAATTGTTATTTTTAGAATCTTAAATGTGTGTAACACCGAGGGTAATGATTTTTTGCTTTTCCAAATCTCTTTTTTGGTAAGCCATGGATGTGTAAGAGATGTTAATGGTGATTTTTAGCGAAGGGATACCGCTCAAAGTTTAGAGAATTAATTATGATTGTGAATTTTAGGCATTAGAGTGGAAGAGCACTTGTTGGTGAAGAAACAAGCAAAAATCATAGGTAAGTTATTGTTTAAATCTTGTTCTTGTTTAAGAATATTGATTGAGTGTAGGTTTCTATTTTTGAATGAGTTTTAGTCAATAAATTGCAAGTTTATAGCATAACAATTGAGGGAAAATCTACAAATTTGATGTTACTAGACCAACATGACCCTTCATATGCCCATGTTTACGGACTGTTGAACCTCTAATATTATCATGACTATCAGCATGGTCGTGTTAAGCCTTTGATCTCATCATGAACTCCAAGCATGGTCATGTTTAGGTTGTGTTCACTACTACTTTAAAACTTGTAAAATTCTCCATTAAAGCTCATGAAATCCATTTGAATCCTTTCTTTAAACTTGAATTACTCTTTAAAACCCTGAAATTGAGATATTATCAAATGATATAACAAAGTCTCATTTTAAAATAATATTTTTTAATTTAATTTTTAAACTAAATATATATAAGTATCTTATACAAACTTTGAATTAGCATATAATTTCAAGTGATTTACTTAATAACATTGATACCAATGTTGTAGGAGTGAAACTATATGATACACAACATAGATGTGAGACTGGAAGCATAAAAGATTGTAAGTGCTTTATATATATGTTGTAACTCATGTTAAGAGAATCTAGAGGTTTGAGTCCAGGACAGGTTAGCATTTCGAATACATGTATTATTTTGTGTTCCAAATGTGCTTTCATTGGTAGGTAAATCAATGAACTTAATGTAGATTTAGCTTACTAAATAATTATTCTGTGTGCTTAGTTCTAGTTAGTGGATTTAAACAATGGTAAAACTAACACAACATCCTAATGATTTTTGTGTGTCGCTGTCCCAACATGGAGTCATACTTGAAGATAATTACAAGTAGATCTAAGAGACTCTTGGACTCTTGGATGTTTGGTGTACCCAACCTCGTATATGTATGTATTATATATGATTGTGTGTTTGGGACACTTAGTTATCTCTATATTGTTTGCTCGACTTAAACTACAATGTAGTAAAATGACCAGTTATTATAATAGTTGTATGTTTACACACATTTAAATGTGTTGATGTTTGATTACGTGCTTGTGTTTATGATATAACCACATTGGTTTTTGGCTCACTCCCTTCTTCTTTTTCAAGTTTAGGTGATAAGTCAGTGGTGTTTGATCTTATTATTACAACTTAGTGGTTGATTATGAGGATATCATTAGCGGAAATGACTATTTAGATGATTATTAGACTATCTTACTTATCCTTAGAGATATAGAATCCCTATATTTTATGTATATCTGTACATATTTGAGATAACCAAAAAAAGAAAAAAAATGTCTAATAAGTATATAAGACAAATTGAGAAGAAAATGGTAAATAAATAGGATTTTCTATTACAATAGAATATTAAAGAAAGACATAATTTGGAATAGAGTTTATATATAAATATTTTTTATTTACATTAACAATTAATATAGAGATGAATTTGCAACACGTTTGACAAATTAATAAAGTAATTCATCATTTATACATAAAACTAAGACAAAATTGTGATAGAAATTTAATAGAAAAAAAATAATAAATTATATATGGAGATAGATGTGCAATGAAAAAAGTTGTCTCTATATATTTTGTTTTGTTGTAATTTTCATGACTATTTTGTAATAGAATTTATGTGCATTATGGATAGATTTTTGTTGCAAAATTTTGTGATGGATGATAGCGACAATAATTTTTGAGATAGAAATTTGCAATAAAAATTTTTCTCTAAAGACTTATAGAGACATAATTTCAAATTTTAGAGATTAAAATCTATCTTCAAAGCCCAATTTTTGTGTAATGATACATATTTGACTATGGTATTGATACTTGAGTGTTACAATGTTAGTACAACGCACAAACCACAACAACAAATCAAGACTTTTACGGCAAAATCATAGAGGCGGTTTTTATTTTTACCTCTAGTATAATATCACTTTTTTTTACGGCAGTATGTAGAGGCGTTTTTTAATTTTGCCTCTACATAGAGGCAATTAATAGCGGCAAAGATTAAAACCGCCGCTATGTAGGTGCGTATAATTAGTGAAATGGAGCAGACGCGGGAATTGGAGACAATATTAAAAGAAAAAATAAATAAAAAATGAAAAAGAAAGAAATCATCTTTACCCTCCCATTTTCACTTTACCTTCCTCTTTGTTGGGTTCTTCTTCTCTGGTTATTTTGCTCGCCGGCCGGCCATTGCTTCTTCCTATGGTGCTTTCTCTCACTTAAGGTGCTCTGTTTCACTCTCTCTTTCTTCTATCCATCAAATGGGTTATGTAATTGATTAGTCTTTGTTAGGGTTTATCATTTTCATTGTACCTACGCAGATAAATAGCTCCATATAAATGCTTATAGTTATAGCCAGAAGTACACAAATTGTTATCATGCATTCAGGAGTTCTCATTGTTGTGATTATAGCTGTAAAAGTAGTGTTTGTATAATTTACTCATGTACACTATTGCCTTGTATCGGTTCCATTGATGTTCTATTTCAGGTGATTAATGTATGTTTTTGGGTTGAGTTTATAATCAGGTAACTGCATTTTGAGATGTTTTTGTCGACTTCAGTATCGTCGAACCTCATCACGGTTCGCTATCCCAACTTCGGTTCACCAGAATCTTTGTTCTACAGAAGTTGCTACCTGTGTGGGAGAGTGATGGGCAAATATATCAATGTTTTTTTAAAAAGTAGTGAGCTCGATGTGTAGTTTTTATAAAAGTGCCCATATATTTTATTAAGATTTGACCTCGCCAGTTATGTTATCTTGCATCTGCCCCTACCAAAGCATATTTTGTTTGTATGTTTGTGTGTATATATATGTTTGATTCTTAGACTTTCACACTTCAATGATGAAGAATAATTTTGTCAAGTGTTGTTATTGTTGTAAACCCGGGTGATCCCTCTTGGCAACGGTTGTCCTTCTCACAACCTCTACGATAGGGGATAGATGGTGGAGGCAATTTGTGGCAATTATTGATTTTTCCATACACATGTCTGATGCAAATGTTATGAGGATCTTGTCTTATGGGGTCGTATGAAATATATCTTTGTCTCACATTAGCACTTCCCATGTTGAAGATACATGACACCAAGTCAATTTTTATAAATCCAATAATTCCTGCACTAGAAAGATGTATATGGATTGATGATGTTGTCACATAACTTTTTAATTGGGTTTTTGTGTGTAGTATTCTTGATGTTCTGTATTGACTTGGAAGAACTAAATAATCAATGTTTGTGGTTAGATCTGGCTAAGGTCTGATTGGTTAGGATGTAATCAACTATGTTGGATAAATGAATGGAATGAAGCACAGCTTTTATCATTTTCCGTACTGTTTTTCTACTGAAAGGAAAGTGTTTCTCTTAATCGGAATGTTCTTTGATCATTTACCTATGCTAAATTTCTTGTTACATTACAGTTCATGCTAGTAATTTAGTTTTAGATATTTTATATTTTTGGCGTAGTTGATATTAACATGTATATGTGTATATTTATTTTGATCTCTTTTATGTTTATTTCTATATATGACAGGGGAGGCATCAAGGCTCTTGGATGAGTTGTTAAAAGGATCGAGTGGATTTTTAAATTGGGTTTTTTCTGGAACTTTTGCAGGTCGCGATCCAGATCTCCATTGCCTTCTGTAAGTGGATGACTAATGTGAATTAAATCAAAGAACTTACGTTTAAGATATTATGTGAACTTCATGCGTTGGATTTTTTTCTTTCATTTTTAGTGCTTAAACTGCATTTAGATTTCCAAATTAAAACAACATGTCTACTGGTTGGACACAGGATGTCTTAATTATAAAAAAGGAAAATTTTTTTCCTCCAGTCATAAAAAGAGGGATCCGTCTTGTTAAATAGAGAGGCTTAGCTTAAGCATATATTGAACTGCTATTATTTTATTTTACTTTTTTTCTTTTTTTGGTCCTTCTAGTATGTACTGAACCGGTTCAGGGCATATAAGATACCTCTCAAAAAGATTTAGACCTTTCAAATTCAGATTTCTTCAGATGCCCGAGAGCCTCTGTGGCATATAACAAGAAGATTTAACATCTTCAACCATTTACTATAACATGATTCTTTAAAGATTATCAGCATCTTCATTTTCTTTATTTGCTTTTTTTTTTTTAACAATATATATGTAAAACATGGTTCATACATCCATTCATCTGAGGCATTTCAATGACAATAGATTTTAATGGTCTTAGGAACACATTGAACCTTCCATGAATCTAACCTTATTGACTTTTCTACCTCTTTAGATTCTTCATGACTAAATAAAAACAAGTCAACAAGTCACTTTCTAATTAATATGCTACTTTAATATCCAATTCCCTTAACTATCCTTCAAATAGTCACCGCTTGTCCTCTGGTTCGCTACATAATCAACAACTAATTTAAGAAATATTCAGGCAAGGAATATTGTAGATGTCACCAGCTAAATCTACTTACTATACATACATACATGCATATATATATATATATTTACTTTACCAAGTGAATCAGTATGTACTTGCTACAAAAAGTAGTGCTAGATGCTTCAAATTTTATATTAATTTTTATTCGAAATGTATCATAAATTTCGTTAATCATTTATATTAATACTCTTATGTTTAATTTAAATTTTATTTTTCTAGAATGGATAGGAGTTGGATAAACAAGGCTAGGAATAGTGTTGAGTATAGACAAGGTGTTGAAGAATTCCTTGATTTTGCATTTTGTAATTCATCTTATGATGGAAAGATAATGTGCCCTTGCGTAAAGTGTGTCAATCGATCCTTACAAACATATGATGATGCTAAGGTGCATCTGATTTGTGATGGTTTCTTGAGAGGATATACTTGTTGGGTTTGTCATGGGGAAGAGTTGCCAATTGATGTTACCTCTTCAACTTTTTCTCCCTCCACCTCTCATGCACAAAGGACTATACCTAATGAGCAATGCAATTCTATACATATGAATCAATGGAGAGCAAGTGATATTGTGGGATTAATGAATGATGCATTTGGCATACATAATCAAGAAAATGAAGGGGCAATTGGTCAACAAGCAAGGATTAGTCAATTAGAAATGGATGAACCATTTATTGTGGGTAATGATTTACATCAAGGGCTTGATATAGAGCATGATATAGAAGGACCTAGTCATGGAACAAATAGGTTTCATGAGTTGCTTAAGGAATTTAAGGATGAACTATACCCTGGATGCCCCACATCCTCGAAATTATCTTGCATCATATGTCTGTACCATTTAAAATGTTTGAATGGGTGGTCAGCAAAATCATTTAGTATGTTGCTTGAATGTTTAGGTGATATGCTTCCACAAGGAACTACATTACCAAGATCCCATTATGAAGTCAAAAAATATATTAATGATTTAGGTTTGGGCTATGAAAAAATACATGCTTGTCAAAATGATTGCCTGTTGTTTTGAAGAGATAAAGCAAATTTTGATGCTTGTCCTATATGTGGTTCATCACGTTGGATTTCACAAAAGAGAGAAGATTTGAATTGTGAGAATGGTTCAACTCGTTGTTCTACTAGTAAAAAGAAAAGACCAGTAAAGGTGTTACGATATTTTCCTCTAATTCCAAGGTTGCAAAGGCTTTATGTTTCAACAAAAACCTCAGGTGATATGCAGTGGCATGAGGAGGGACGCAAAAAGGATGGACTTTTGAGACATGTTGCCGATGGGGAAGCATGGAAAGTATTTGATGTTCGCCATCCAGATTTTTCATCAGATTCTCGCAATGTAAGACTTGCTCTTTGTAGTGATGGATTTAACCCATTTAGGACAATGAATACGACATACAGTACTTGGCCAGTTGTGTTGTCCATTTATAATTTTCCGCCTTGGATTTGCATGAAATAAACCTCCCTTATCTTATCAATGATAATTCCAGGTGGGAAAGGTCCTGGCAATGACATCGATACTTATCTAGAACCATTAATTGAAGAATTAATGCATTTTATGGGAAGGTGTCGAAACCTATGATGCTTCAACTCAGCAAACTTTCAATATGCGTGCTGCATTGATGTGCATGATAAATGACTTTCCTGCTTATGGAAATTTATCTGGTTTGAGTACCAAGGGGAAATTTGCTTGTCCTATATGTGCTGAGTCTACAGATGGGAAATGGTTATACAAAAGGGGCAAGCATTGCTACATGAATCATCAACGATGGTTACCTGAAAATCATCGATTTCACTACCAAAAAAACTGTTTTGATGGGAAAGAGGAGTTGAGAACATCACCTAAATGAGAAAGTGGAAGTGAAGTGTTGAGGCAACTTCATGGTATTCAATTTACATTAGGTAAACAAGTAAAATCTAAAGTGAGAATTGCTAAAAGAAAGAGGTCCAATGTTGACTCGATCCTTATCATTCCAACTAATGTGGGTGAGAAATCAAGTGATCCCAAGAATTGGTGGAAGAAAAAAAGCATTTTCTTTAAGTTGCCTTATTGGGAGCATAATTTGTTGCGTCACAACCTTGATGTGATGCATATAGAAAAAATATTTGTGACAATTTGATTGGAACTTTATTGAATCTTAATGCAAAGTCAAAAGATAATTTGAAAGCTCGTCTTGACTTAGTGGACCTTGGCATTAGACATGATCTACACCCTCAAGTGCTTACCAATGGTAGAAGACGACTACCACCTGCATGCTTTACCATGACTACAAAGGAGAAAGAAACTTTTTGTCAGATTCTCAAAGATGTGAAAATGCCAGATGGATATGCATCAAACATATCAAGGTGTATCAATGTCAAAGAGCGCAAAATTGTGGGGCTCAAAAGTCATGATTCTCATATTATTATGGAAACCCTTCTTCCAGTAGCTTTAAGAGCATGTAGTCCATCTAAGCAAGTCACTACGGTGGTCATTGAATTGGCTACATTTTTCAAAGCATTATGTTCTAAGGTTCTAGATCCTAATGAGCTTGATAAACTACAAAGCCGCATTGTTATGAATCTTTGTCAAATGGAAAGGATATTTCTTCCCTCATTTTTTACCATTATGGTACATTTACTAGTCCATCTAGTTGAGGAGGCAAAGCTAGGTGGGCCAGTACATTACAGATGGATGTATCCATTTGAGAGGTATGGCATCAACTCTATTTATATTTTAATAATTTGAATCTTAGGTTTGAGTGAACAATACTTAATACAAAATTTTAGGTACTTTGTTCGTTTGAAATCTTATGTTCGTAATAAGGCTCAACCAGAAGGATCAATTGCTGAAGGGTATATTGCAGAAGAATGCTTAACCTTTTGTTCAAGGTACTTAGACAATGTTGAAACAAGGTATAATAGGCCATTAAGGAACCCCGACCCACACCAAACACGGGTCATTCACAATACATGTTCTCTAGTGCTGGTATTCCGATAGGCAAGGCTGAAAATATTGTGTTAGACAACAAGGTGTTAAGTCAAGCACATCGTTATGTTCTTCGCCACTGTGACCAAGTTGAATCATTTCGTCAGTAAGTATGCTTACACACATACATGTATATTGTAAATACTTATGTATATTTTCTATTCATTTTGATTGTAATACTTCATTCAGGCAATTTATTAATATTGAAAAGCGAAAACGTCGTCGAAATGGTCATCTAAACGAGAATGAGAAAGCAAAGCTACTAAATGAAAAGTTTGGAGATTGGTTTCAACAAAGAGTAAGCTCATTACATGACAATATTTTCACACAAATGTAAATATTCTTTATCTATATTATTATTTTATTCTAACAAAGAGTTATATTGTTTAAGGTTATGAAAATGGGTGATGACAATGCATCAAAAGAGATTGTAATCCTTGCTACTGGACCTAATAAAGTCGCAAAGAGATTTGCCGGGTTTATAAGAAATGGTATTAGATTCCATACCAAAGCTCGTGAGGAGAACATGGCAACTCAGAATAGTGGTGTTGTTAATACTTCAGAGATGGGTGGCATCAACTATTATGGAAAATTGATGGATATCATCGAGTTGAATTACTCAGATTGTTTGAAAGTTGTCTTATTTAAGTGCAATTGGGTTAATGTCCATCATAACATTAGTATTAAACAAGATGATTTTGGATTTACTCTTGTGAACTTTTCTCGCCTTATACATACAGGAGAAAAACTAAAAGATGATCCATTTTTTTTCTCCTCGCAAGTTGAGCAAGTTTTCTATGTACAGGATCCTAACAGTAAGAATTTATCAGTAGTGGTGAGGTTAGAGATGCATTTGATATGGGAGGAGAGGATGATGATGTAGATGAGGTTGAGCATTCAACAACTTTAAATGATCAAAGTTTCAATGATGATCATTTAAATTGGGTTCGGATTGATGTAGATGAAGATGAGATTGTATAGAAAAGAGTACAAATATGCCTTTTATATGCTAGCGTGAAATTACAATTATGTAGCATAGTGCTAGAAGAGGGAACTAACTCATAAAGAGAAACCCTCCATGAATCAGTGGTCTAATGTCCTTACTTATCCATTTTTATTTTCTACATCTATATTCTGATCTATACTTGTTTGTTGTGTGCTTTCTTTCACAACTCTAATAAATTTAAGTAGAACCTCATTATGATTTCTGATCATTTTAGTCTATTTCAATCTACAAAATGTTGCTGTTTGGTGTTTAAAAAATGTGCATAAGATGTATTTTAATTAATTATTAAGAACCTTTCATAGTAGTCTAGTCAAGAAAATTGGTAATGCTTATGTCCTATGAGAAATGAGACTATATTGAAGCATGCTCTTCTGCATATCTATGTCCTTGAATCTCAGTCACACTGCCAAACAAGCATGGTGGAGCTGGAGAATGTAGTAATTATTGTTCACATGACATGGGTCACATCTTTACCTAATGACAAGCATGGTGGAGCTGGAGAATGTAGTAATTATTTTATGATATATTGTGGATAAATATGATATGAACCTTGAGGATCCTCGTTATTAGCTACATATGAAGATGCATATGAGATAATTCTAGCTTATTTTACGTAACAAAAGTAGATTCTATGTTATAAAACTTAAACATGTAATATGAAGCAAATTTCAGTTTCAGGATTGGTATAATAGCATGAGAGATGAATATTATTCTGTGTATGAAAGTTTTAATTGATGTGGTGGACCACATATGACATATGAGAAGTTCCTTTTGAGATTTGCTCACTCATGTCTGAATAAATATTAATTGAGGTATTCCTAATGACTTACTGTAAAACTTTCTTTAGATTGGTTGTTATGAAGCAACTACAGTTCTTCTTTTTTTTTTTTTTTTTATTTGGCCTTAACAACTGTTCTAGCCGAAAAGGTAAACAAGGCATTGATTCCAGGAAATTTGAATGGGAATTTTAAGATCTTATATCTGCAAACTCTTATTTTTTATTGGTTGGCTGATTGTATATCAACCAATTTATCAGGTGCATGACTCACTCGTATGGATGTAAATTTTCTTGATGCTCTTACATAGTCGTACAAGGCTCTCTACTTCCTTCCCACACCCCCAGACCTGTGAACACCATTCTTAATGTTATAGCACTTTTATCCTTATCTTTTCCGCTTTGTGGGGTTTTATATCATGCAGTTTATATTTTTCGGATATGATCATTAGTTAAGTTCTATTTTGCAAAACTATTTACTATGTATATATAATTGGCCTTTTGATGAGAATATAACCTCCACGTTCTTGTTATGGTGTAACAGCAGTGGTTGTGTACATGTTGTCTGTACCGTTGGTGAAGAAGCAGAGTTGTGTTGTCTATGCATGTGGTGTTTGTATGTCTAGATGTTGTTTGTTCAGGAAAAAAAAAATTATGTGGATGTGTGAGTTATTTATTTTTGTCCCAAGTCATATGTAAATAAATGGCAGTTACACACCATTGTGTAGTTTAACAATAGTAGTGTGCAGTCAAATTAGAGAAAGAACAGTTTGGGAGCGGGATAGGTATGGGGAACTGCTATTGAAGCCAGCATTAAGGAAAATGAAGAGATAAAAAGCAAGTTCCATTTTAAAGTAAATAATGTCTCTAACTTTTGAATTCTTATCTATAGGATTAATCATGGCTAAAGGTAAGCATACTTTGAGAAGAGTTAGAGTAACTTCCAAATTACAGCAACAACCATCATTAACAAATGAAGAGAACTCACGTGGTCAACCTCAATGTGGAGATGGAGATCAACACTCAAATCCTTCTTTGCAATCTGAAACAGAAGTACAAACTCAAAGTGAAACTCAAGGAGAAACTAAACTTGATAAGGACTCTTTTGAGTACATTGGTATATCTTTCATTTGTGTTTCATTTGGGATGTTTTTCCTGTTTGGAAAAGTGTATATATGCAATGATCTTTTTTTTTTTTTTTCTGCTTCTTTACCATATAGATAAGAATGGACGGCGATATAAAAAGAGGGGTAAAACCACAATGGCTTCTGTTTGGAATATGGATGGTAATGAAAGAATTTATGTTGAAGTTGATGATCATGGAATCCTCTGTACTCGAGAAGGTGCTACACTTAGTTCTTTTTTAGGAACACTTGCTACAAATGGATCGTATGCACCTTTGAGCATTGTTAGATGGGATAAACCAGAATTTAGACCATTTAAAATAAAAATGTTGAATGCAGTCGAGGTATTAGATTCATTTTACTCTATATAGTTATATTAAGTTGGTAATTCTTATTAATAATTTTTTTCCTTCAATGTTGTGAGTACTATAGGTTTATGTATCCTCTTAAAACAAAGGATTGGATCTTGAAAACATTGAATAAAAGATGGAGAGACTATAAAAGTGCATTAAAAGGAGCTTACTTTGATCCGGATAAAACAACAAAGGAAATGATGGAGAACATTCCTAATGATGTCAGATCAGATCAATGGTGTGCTCTCTTGAATGAATGGTTAAAGCCAGAATCGCATGTAAGTTACATATATAATAAATGGATCTATTGCATATCATTTGTAAATTTTTCTTTATTATTTTCTTTTTGTTATATAGGTGATTAGTGAGATTAATACTGCCAATGCTAATAAACAAAGCAATGCTCATACTTGTGGAAGAAAAAGCCATGCAAGACGAAGGAAGGAAATGGTGATAATTTTGTTCATATGATTATTTATGGAATGGATTTTATTTTTTTATCAAATGTGTTATAACACGACTAAGTTTTGTTACAGCAAATTGAAACTGGGAAAGTGTCTGACAGACTTACTATGCATGACATAACACATAAGAGGAAAAATGGTAGTTATGTTCATGAAAATGCAAGGGAAAAGATGGTAAACCGACAACTTTATTTCATTCATCTTTCCTCTTTTTTATATGTTTTATCAATTAGTTAAGGAGATCAATTCATTTTTCAAGAAAATTCTAGGAATATGTTTTACTTTTACTTATTTATGCTCTTATATATTGTAGGCAAGAGCTGAAGCTTTGCAAAAAGAACGTGGTGGAGGCAAAAATAGTACCTCAAGTGAATTGAATGAAGAAATATTTAGAGAGGTATTTGGTCCTGAGCACAATGATAGAGTGAGAGGACTAGGTTTAGGACCTACCCCTTCAAGATATTTTGGCTTAAGAGGATTTGATATTAATGTTGAAGGATCTACAAATGGTACTAGTGCAAATGAAATAGCTAAGTTGAAAAAAATTATCGGTGATAGGACGAAAGTGTGATATCCTTTTTGGTTTGTTGGTTGATAGATTTCCTGAAGTAAGGGACATGTTAAATGCAATTGATCAGGTACAAGTACATTTAATTTTCCCTCATTTACCTTTTTTTCCTCAATTTTTTTAAATAAAATTAACTAATTTACTTCTTAATTGCAGGATACTGATGGAAGTGACGATGTAAATGTTCAATCTCCTTCTATGAATCGTTCTTCACATTCAAGCTGCCAACCTGCATCTAATGACCCCTCTCATGATATTTGAGATGTTTTTTCTATCTCACGCTTTTGACTTATTGTCTTTACTAGTTTGCTAACAATGGAGAACTTCGAGTATTCAGTATTAGGAGCCATGGAATTTCTAGTACTCTAAGTTTATTACTATTGTAGTTGACAAAACTCATTGAGTAGGTGTTCTCATTTACTTTTGTATGGACTTAAATGTAGTTCCCCTTAACAACTGAATTTAGACTTTTGTATTTGTGAATGCCAAGCTTAAGCTTACTTGGTTCTTAATTCAAGATATGAACCCATGTGTTCAAAATTTGACATTGAAGGAATTTTAGTGGTTGGATGTGCCTTTTATATTTGCATTACACTAGATGTCATACTTCAAGGATCAATTATTGTGGCGTATGAATTTGCCTTTACATTTAGTGAATATTATTTGTTAAAATTTTGGTTCCAAACCGTAGTGGTTTCATCCACATCTAGTGAAAGATTTTGGTACTAAATTTTTATACTCGTTCAAACAGCCACTAAAACGAATATTCCAAAATTTTTTCCTCATGTACCGACGGTTTAGCCCACCAATACAATCCCCTCAAAATTTTCGTATGAAACATTGTGGCGGTCCAAAACGCCACTAACATAAACATCTTAAAAAATCCTCCATTGTGTACTGGCAGTTCAGACCACCAATAAAATCATTCAAAATTTAGCGCGAAACATTGTGGCAGTCAAAACCGCCACTAAATAAATCGTATGTAAACTTAATTGGTCATGTAGCGGCGGTTTTGATTGCCGGTAGTACTCCCCACAACCGCCTCTACGAGATGGTAGTCTACCCCGGCGAAGGGTAAAACCGCCTGTACATTGTAGAGACGGTGGCATTTGCGACACTAGTGAGGTGGTTTAAAGAACCGCCTCTACATGTATGTAGAGGCGATTTGAGCCGCCGCTAAAGTATAAAAAAACCGCCGCCAAAGAGTTGGTTTGCAGTAATGAACCCACTTATAATTATATGTGGTTGTTTGTGGTGTGTTCGATGAACTCTCTTTAAAGCCATATGTGTGGCACCGGCTTGGTGATTTATGTAGACTCCTTGTGACTTGACACATTAGAGTCACTTAATTATACCTATGCAATTTGAAATTAGTGGTCATATTTGTTGTGTTTATGTAATATATTATGAATCTTAGCATGTTTATATTAAATATGGACACGTACTGTAATGTAAATGATCTTAATTTTAAGGCGTTACATCATTTTTATTTAGGTAAATGATGTAAATGGTACCTGAACTTTAACAAAATATGCAACTGGGTATCTAAACTTTGAAATTGGTCAATTTAGTACTTGATCTTTGAAATTGATCAGTATAGTAATATATAAAAGAACTTTTGGTGCTTGCTTGTACCCTATCATATTGGTAAAAATGCAATATAGTATGACAATATTCACTAATTTGATGGAGGTACTATTATCATATACAAAAAGTTAGCTTAAGTATTAAATTGATGAATTTTAATGTCTAAATATTTAATTGCATGTTTTGCTAAAATTCAGGTATCATACGTGAGATTAGTGCTTTTATTTTCATTTTATTTTGGTAACTAATAGAAGAACAAACTGAAACAAGAGAATATAATTTAAAATTAACAAAAACAACATATATTGCGGCAAAATGAAGCTAGGTAATCTATAAAATGACTTCCCCTCATTTACCAAATCCATATGCCCCTTCTTGTGCATCATAGAGCTTATTTGATCAAGCAACGGAGCAGGTTTTACATACAGCACTTTGTGCCGGAAAATGTGGATCACTGCATTTTATAATTTAGATTATGTCACTTGTGACGTACCAGTTCGTTAAATAGCCTAACATTGTACCGACATCAGATGATCATAGCATATGACTCTGCCATAGTTTCAGCTTGTGTGTAACAAATTTCAAGGAAGCTTGGAACCCAAATCAATTTAAATATTGAAAGATGCAATATTCGTAATAATTGTAACCATTCATTAATTATTAGCTAATTATACGTGTACTGATTATATATATAATAATAATAATACTAATTATATACACGTGGCATGTAATACTCAATAAAACTTTTCTCTAATATCATAAAACGAAAATATGCTTTATAAATATGTCATATATATCTTCGATAAATTATAAATCAATGATATTGAAAGAAAAGTAAACTTTATAAAATGCTGTGATTGATAAATTCTATAAAATATTCAAATTCTCTAGTGCAACAAAATTTATATGACTATAATATTTGAATTTAATTGGAAAAATAAAGCGTATAATGATTGATTGATTATTACTACTAAATGGCAAAAATAATAGATAATTATTACTTATAATACATATATATACATATATATATAACTTATCATAGTACATTTTTACCCATATATTGCGATTAAAATGCCTTTCACTCTTTCATTATCATTTGGCTAGATATATTTGCATCATTCTGCCTAATAAAGGAAAGCCGATGAATAATTATCTACCTCTCATTACTTGGTTAGGTAATTCTAAGGATCTCAAAAGTCTTATATCGGTTCCTTTGTGTAATTTGTTCAGCTTAAATTCATTATACGAAACATAATATGAATAAGGAGGAGATGAGAAAGAGAGGACAAATGGCATGTTTGCCAAATCTCTTTCATCCTTTCATTTTTTGTTTCTTTTTTACCGAAATTCCTACTTTTCAACTCAAAGAAACAGCCGTAGACGCAATAGTCATCCGTAATTCCTGGAAATTTTCCTTAGTTGACGACCTCAAATGTGGACAAACGATAAAATTATAGTTGAACAACCAAATCTATGCATCAAAAGCACTATAAAAGCCACCAAGTTATTAGCCCACATACAACCGAAACCGTTTCTTCAGTCGAAGCACTACATAGACATAATTAATCATGTCTCCTAAGGCCTTTCTTCTCGCCCTCCTTACCCTGGCAGTTCTGACAGCTCCATCTCTAGCTGCATTCGATGCGGAACCACCTCAATTTGGGCACAAACCACGCCACGGCGGCCGACATGTAATGCCACCAAGTTCATCTCCCATGCCCCATGACCACCATGCCATGTCTCCACATTTCGAGCACCACCGCCCTGGTCACAAGCACTTTGCTCATCCGCCTTTCCATGCCGGTGCACCATCATCACACGGCCCACACCACCATGGCCATGGCCATGGTCATGGTCATGGTCATGGTCATGGTCACGGACCTGCTCACCCACCAATGGAGCACGGTGGCTTTCCTCACAGACACCCCCGCAAGATGAGACCTGCTCATGCACCAGCTCCACACATGGATTACTAAACCCATCACCATATGCCGATCATTTGAGTTGTAGAATAAGAGCATCGCCTCAACATTGCCGCAGAACCTTTGACGTGTCATATAGATGCGTTTCTTATACATGTTCGTATCCATTTACTATATTTTAGTGAGCTAGAGCTCGTGTATTGTTGTTGTGGTTGTGATTTTGGGCAGCTACGACCCTATATAATTTACTTTGTACACATCTATATAATTGCCACATCTATCGCTTCTTTTTCCTTTCTATCTTAATCTATTTGACATCTCATTTCTAATTTACATTTTGCTCAAGAAAGATAGTAATTAGACTGCTATAGCCTTGATCATGATGAAACCCTGTGTTTTCCTACGAAATTAATGGGAACATAAATATCATCGCCAGTATATGGTCTACACGAATAAAATAGGTTGATTTCTGGTCGTAAATATCCATAGTGAAGTTGTCTAATATAACTCAGAGTGGCTGACAGAGAGCGAAATCATTTCACCATTGATACAGTAATACACCTTAAATGAATGAAGTGCACTCTTTAGAAATAACATATATATGTGTTTTACTTTTCCATCAATTCTAATAGATTTTATGATGGTACATGACAAATATATGGAGCATGACATTATAGTATTGTTCAAAAAGTGGAATTGAGTTTAAACTTGAATTTATTAGAAATTTCAAAACTCAAACTCAACGAGTTTAAATTTTTAAGTTGGAATACTGCTTGCAACGGCCTTTTTATACAATGATTTTATTCTTATTATAATGACATTAATATCTAACCTAACATGACTAATATTTATACATGGCTAAACTTATATTGAGCTCAAGCTCAAGTTTGAACTTTAATTGACTCACATGCTCTAGAAATGAACTCAAATATATATATCAAGTTAAATGTAAATAATTTCTTGGTATTACATCACTAATGATTATAAAAAATTATTTTGAGGAGGGACTCTAATATTTCAATTCACTCTATTTAAGCCTTACATAAAGAAATTTTGTCTACACTGTGGTTCTCAAAATAATAATAATAATAATAATAATAATAATAATAATAATAATAATTTTTATGTGTGATTTGGCTTATTTACAAACACAAAACTCTGCGTTAATTCTTTTTATAAATAAGTGACCCAAGTTTAATATAAAAATACCAATATTATTTAACAATTCTTTGTAATCATGTCTAAGTATTTTACCAATTTTGAAAAAAAAAATTCATTTTTTGAGTTTTTGGACTTTATAAAATTTTATTTATTTAATTTAATATAGTAATTTTTTTATTAAATTAAATTTCTTAGACCCATAAGAGAGTAACATTGGGTTAATGTCCAAATAATATTTGATCTTTGACAAAATATGTAATTAAATACATAAATTTTAAAAATGATCAATTTAGTGTCTAAATTTTAAAATTAATAAATTGAATATCTGAAAAACTTCAAAATTGAACAATCTAATACCTGAAAGAACTTGATAGGGATGCTATTATTGTACACAAAAAATTCTTTTAGGTACCAAAAATATCAATTTTAAATTTCATATACTAAATTGATGAATTTTAAAGTTTAGATACCTAATTACATATTTAGCCAAAGTTTAGGCACTATTTGTAACATTAACCCCACTAGCATATACTATAAGAAAACTGGGTTTCAAAAACAAAATTTTTGTCTTTAATCATCGATTTCTGTCGCAAAAATCATTAATTTCTGTCACAAAAATCTTCGTTGCTGATTTTATCTATAGATGTATATACTATTTTGCTAATTTTCTATCGCAGAGTTTTTACCTTTAATGGTTAATTTTCTTATAATGATTTATCCCTTCAATAGTTTTATAATATTGACACATTTACATAAAACTCAAATAATCTATTTATCAAAAAGTAACATGATTCATGTGTTTGCAAATAGCCTAGAACATCGATGTGTTTTTATAATTAACCCTAATAATAATGATAATAACAGCAGTAGCAACAACAACAATCTATTCGTATTCACGAACCATGAGACTAGGAAGTAACGTACAACTGTCTATAAAATTCATATGTTGTCTTAGTGAATTACAATGCATATTTCAAAATAAGTTGTTAAAAGATTAAACTTACCTCAAAAAATAGTTGATGAAGTAGGATGCCTAGAAATAAATACAACCACCATAGGAAACATTTTGAGTAATTTTAATATTTGCAAAGAGGCTGAATTTTTACAATGAAAATTAATTCTAATACAATGTTAGAATCTCAAACCTACCATAAAAGCTTGATCGATCAAGTTATTTACATAGTGTCCACATTACATGTTAAATTAGGTGAAATTATAATTCAATATAATTCAATCATCACTATTCAAGAGAAAATTGTATATAAGCTGATTTTTTTATGTAATTGTGTTGTCATCAAAGTTTTACTAGTAGAGTTGATTAGAATTGAACCTAAGTAGAGCTAGGCCTATAAAAACATAAGTTAGTGGACACAAAAGGTTGTCTTGTGGAATGCAGCTACCTCAATGATTAACTTAGCAAGCTATTAGAGAATATGAATAATGATAATACCAAAGTATGGCCTTAAATTTATTCAAATCCTTATTTGAGATGTTTCATGAAGTATTTATAGAGTAGTAGTTCAAGATGGTTAAAATGACTAGGGTTGCTTTGTGGTGAACGTGAGGAGTCATTGCGATTATTAGAAGAGTGGACACCAAGCCAATAATACTCCTTTTAAGAATTTTTTGTGTGGGGGCAACAAAGATCTATCCATGGCCAAGTCAAGTAAATAAGATGATGAGTTGACTAATCGTATCTAAGCATACCTAAGGGCTTGATAAGTCTGCTCAATCATGTAGTCATATTCAATACCTAGGATCGAGGTTAGGTAAATGACAATTAAGTCATCCCACATCACAAACAATTCAAGCTATGCTGATGACTCTTTTTTTTTTAATTTACCTATCAATATTATGTATAGATAACACAAATTTAGGCTTAAAATAATCTAATACTTAGTTAAATTAGTGTTAGGTTTAGTCTAAGAAGATGTTTTAAATCAATTCTTTAAGCTAGTAGTAAGGTTCAGTAAGTTGAGCCCATTTATTTATAGTTGCCTTAGGGAAGTTTGACCTAGTAAGGTCTAAATAGAGATTGAGAATCTAGTTTAAGCATTTTTTAGCCCTTTTGATACACTCACACACTTCATACACCTTTTTATAGGCATATTTATTTTGATAAACCTATCCACGTGTCACGCCCCGAAGGGTACCCTAAACGTAATATTCCGCCGTGCATAATACTAAAGCCTAAGAATGACTACCTAAATCACGCAAAGGCTTCCATATCATGTACAAGATGTACATCACAATAAAGGGAATGCATTGGAGTAGGGCAATAATGATTAAGTAACAAGGCAAGGAGAATACTTACTATAAAACATAAACATGGTCGATTACAAATCTTAAGGGCATATCCTCACTATTGTCTTCAAGCCAACATAAATACACTTCTTAGAAATTTCCAAAATATTATCTTAGCATGCATTGCATATAAGGAAATTACAAAATAACTTCTGTCACACCCCAAAGTATGCCCTACGCGTGACAGTCCGCCACACTCAACATTTAAACTCAAGTAAGACAACCATAGTCTTTCCATGAGTTTGAACATCGGGTGTAAGGCTCACTCTCAACATACATAGACCATACTTTGCTTTGTGGTAGCTTAAGGAGACATACATAGCAGCAAGAATGTAAATCATGATCGTCTTACAGAGAATTATTCAACTACATGAACTAGGGGGCATACCCCCGATAACAATGCTAAGAATTCTCAAGCTCACAAAATTCCTTATATTATCCTTCAGACACTGGTTCTGGGAAACAGGATTAGAAGTCCATTTCTACTTTTAGGTCCCGGCCTTAACAAAAGCTCCTTAACCTCTAAGAGCTGTACCTGATGTCCATGGGTCCTCGGAGATAGCCAAAGGTATTCATATTGCAACAGGAAACTGTTGGGGTATAAGCCACACTAGCTTAGTGAGTGAAAACTTCCGAATCACAATTAATACAAAACATTCAAGCAAGTAATTAATCAACCAAGTGAAATGCATCAAACAAGTGAGTTCAACAAACATATGACCAGCCGGAAATCATATGTGGATAGACTTGCGCCCTCCATCCCGGGTTAGCAGATTTATGAATCCTGCGATACGACGCCGTTTAAGCTTACGGTCAACTGAAAACAATTCGTTTTATGGATCATGATTAACCAACATATATTCGTTTTATGGATCACGATTAACCAATATATATTCGTTTTATGGATCACGAAAAACCAACAAATGCTAATGCTCCATCCCTGTCGTGATATGAATAAGTTCAATTATAATTGGGGTCCATTAATAGATTAATCCAATTCTTTTAGGTGACCAATCATTATTCGCATACAATCAATTATAACTCCTCGCTATACAAGCAGTAGCTTAACACCCGGTTTGGATATTCCTTAAGTTCAATTTCACATATCAACAGCAGACAAGTATATAATTCCCATATACCCCATCATGCATAATCATTTTTATCTTTGCCTGAACAACTAATGCCACTATCATTACAATCACAAGCAATAATTGAGAGCGGAAGTAATACTCACTCGGCCATGGTACGCCAGTCTCTTAATAACGGTAGTCGGGTGATAAGGTATCGTCGTACTCGGGATCACCTACCAAATAAAAATAGCCTAATAAGAATTTCATCACTCAACTAATTCAATCTATGCATCTAAACTAATCAAAGTCGTGATTCTCGTTACTTGCGGAAGTTCTAACTTAAAACGGCCATAACTTGGTCATTTTAACTCAGAATCTCGCAAATTTTATATCGATTTCTATCTACTTCGAAAGATCTATCTATTTCTAATATTATTTTCAAGTTTTTAAAATATTAAGGTCACGGAACAGAGGGATCAGATCTGTACTGTAACGTTTCCTTTTTAGAAAAATTGTTTCGCATTTAGTAAAAAATGTTTCTAGTTGATAACTCATGCATAGATGGAATATGAATGAATTCTTAGTATGAATGTCATGTAATGAGTTCAATATATGCATGATCTTGATGATTTTTGATAATGAACTCTTAAAAACTCTTAATCATTACAAGACTTCACATTAGCCATTTCCTAAAATCCATTCTTTCCAAATTTTTGCATCTCCTAGTATTTTAGGATCCTATTCCTAGAATTTACTTGTTATCTAACTAAAAACAAGTCTTTATCATCTATACTACCCAAGACCTCCATTTATGCATGAAAATTCACATTTTTCATTTTGTAAATATGTTTTTAAACAAGTTTTTCACAAAAATCAGAATTTTGGAAATTTTCATTTCTTGCACTTTTCTTAGGAGAAAACTTGTTTAATGCACCAAAATTTGAAGCTTTATTATATCTATTGCCTAAGGATTTCATTTAACTCATAAAACATGCAATTTAAGCTAGAACACTAGGTGTTTATGTAGGCATTACCCCACAATACGAATTTAATAATTTAATCACTACCTCAAAATTTTTCATTCTAATTCTACTACTTGTTTCACATATTACTCATGCCTAAACTCATTCAAACTTATACAAATCATTCCTTAAAGATGCCTATTACCTATACCTCTCATTTTTCATGAAAAATATGAGTTTTAAAGTGGTTTCAAGGGTTTTTAAAATGGGTTTCAAAAATCAGCCGAATTTCTCCTTTGAACTTTTCTAACAAAATCTTTTCTTTTCAAGTTCCTTGCCGTAAACTCATAAAGATCTATCAACTAACACCTTTATATATACCAAACTAAGCTTTTATGATCATTAATGCATAAAGATACCAAATGTTCATATAAACATGAATGTCAAGAAGAACATGAGTACCTAAACACTAGAACTACAACTTCTAGTGCATGAAAATGAATTTAAAGGCATGAACATATATTCTTGATGCAAGATCTCTACTTTGGCATGTATGAACATAATAATAATTCAACAAAAACTCATTAAACTCAAGATCCACTCCTTGTGATGGCTTGATATTCTTGTATTAGTGTTTTCTCATCCCTAGCATTTGCTCATGGGGTTTAAGGTAGAAAACACACAAGAAAAGTATTGCCATTACAAGATTTAGTAGTAATAAACTTAAAAATCATCACATAAGGAAGGATTTGATAAAGAAATAAAGAAGAAAAGAGCTTGTTGTGTGTGTGTGGAATGGGGAGGGGCTCACGGCAATAGGGGGGAAAGAGGAGATAGTGTTTTGTGATTTTTGGACAATGAAAAATGAAATGAAGGAGAGAGAAAGTTAAGGATTATTTATATTAGTGAATTTAGGGTTTGTTTGAAGTAATGAAAGAGATAAAATAAATCAAATTGGGGCATATTGGGAGGGGAATTGCGCCGGCCATGTGGGGTGGGAGAGGGGAAGAGGACAAATTTTATTTGAAATTGATATTGTGTAATAAAATGTAATAAAAGTGATAATTTAATAAGAGACAAAAATTTCTTAGAAAAGAAAATATAATTGAGTAGTTGTAAGGATGTAAGAATAGGGTATGGGTAGTGTGTAGTATAGGTTGTACTTGTGAATAGTAGACAAGACATCTACTTTACCGGTTGTAACGAAAATACGAGAAAAAGACAATAACTGTAATTTTTATAGCCCGAAAAATTATAAAATTTTATATTTTTGAAATCCTTATAAAATTTCGGTTCTAATGAATATTTCGGAATATTTTTCTGAGTTTGTGGTCCCGGGGCACGTTTTTCCATAATTGAGCTCGGGAAGGCCCAAAATTGAAAAATTCCCGAATTAAAACTTTCTAAGGTTTAAAATACACTCTAAAACAATAATTCATATTCATTTACTTTAATAAACTTCTTTTATTATGAAACTGAAGGAAAGCTGGATCTAGGGTTTATAAGCTCCTCTCACTACGCTTGAACCAGACTGATATAGGGTTTCGTTCTCCGGTTTCCGAAGTTTATCCGATCACTAGGAGAACTAGGGGATACACTATAAGAATAATAATAAAAAATTGGGTAATGAATAATAGTAAATCGTACTGGAAGACTCACTAATTACCGGTAGTAATGAAATACAATTAAATTTGCAAAATCAGGTAATTCTCGCTATTTGAAAATTTGTAAAACTAATAATTTAGAGATCCTTATAGAAATATGAGTCTAACGGCATTAATAACATATTTTTAACATTTGGAATCCTAGGGCGTGCTTTTCGCAGTCGGCACCTGACCAGATTGGAATTAGTCGGAAACTCATTGATCTCATCCTTTAGAGCATCCTAAGCTTAATACGAACCAATTACACCTTTTCCTCTTATTCCGACTCCTTGGTTTAGGAACACAGGATTACCGGATCTAGCCTACGGAGTTTCTTGGGAGTTTCAGGGACTTAAGTTTCCCGGTTGACTTTCCGGTTTACACCTTTGCCAATTTGGAAACTGATATCTTATACTTATATGACATATCTGATTGGTGAAATTTATTTTAAGGTCAATTTTCCTAAGTATTTAATATCTCACAACATTCTCGGAATTCTTTGGATTGAGTTTTATTCCCGGAGGTTAATCACTATTTACTTCTTAACAATTTGTTTTAGGGCTCTATTTTACCCTAATTTATATGTTAGAGTTAAATATAAAATTTGTCGTACGTAGAGGTTTTAGAATGGAGGTATATTGAGTTGCTATTTTATTTATGACGTTTTTTATTTTTCTCACGATTTAGAAATTTCCGGATTCGTTCGGAATTTGGGACTTATCGAAGTTCAGTTTTAATTCGGAGTGACTTTCAGGGTTTTATTTTCAAAGTTCATCTTTAGAATTATTTACTGAAATTTTCCAAGGCTTACATCCTCCCCACCTTAGAGAACATTTTGTCCGTAAAACTTGTTACGTATGTATCGTTTATTGAGGAAAGATTATAAATTTCGAGTTATGTGTTTAGCACCGGTTTATGCTTTGGTTCGTGCCATTTCTAGATTTTGTATGATAGATATTCTTCGAATTATAGTACATACAAATTAATAAGAATTGACTTAGCGATTCCAACCTTCATTCACATGACTCTTTTGAAAACGACACAGACTTGACTCCTGACCATAGACGACTTGACTCGAACTACTTTTAACGACTCATGACGACACGATCTTACGCGACACGACTACTTTGACTAATGAAGGTTGTGGATTCGCTTTTCCCATTCTTACGTAATTGTATATACAATATCGTACTTTGAGATTCATATTTCTCTAATTAATCGAGGTCACCATGCTTTAAACTCTTTATGATCCTAATTATCTTGATGGATGTGAAATCAAAAGATCTCATTCCTTTATTGTAAAATTTTCTTATGAAGATTTTAGGTTTGCTGCAATTCTAAGTTTTACGTCGCGTTCTTTATAGGTTTTTGATCTTTCAGAATTCTTCATGTACAAGAAATTATATAAGGGGTGTCTTGGAATTCATTAAATCAGTTGAGTTTTGTTCTTGTTTCTATCATTGGCTCATTCTAGTTTTTAATGGCCTCAGGTTCTCCTATTTTTGGTCCAGCCATTTAATCCAAGGGTATTCCTATCAATCTATCTCCTAGGTCTTAGTGGCAGGAAAGAATGGGTGGTATCCTAAGGGTACTACGCGAATCCGATGTAGAGTTGTATCTTTGATCCCTGCTCCCTTTTCACAGCAAAGGACTCCGGCTTCTCATCATTAACCTCCCCCTGCATTACATGGGTGTGGGGTTGCTTCCCTTCTTATCATACTCCTTCCTCATCTTCCTTGATAGATTCAATGAAGCAGCATGCGGGTTATCCCGTGCAGGGTATGTTTTAGCCGAATGTCCCGTTTATAGAAAGAAGGCATACGGTAGTCATCTTTTGGGAACACTTCTCAACCTTGTAACGGGGGTCCCCACAAAGGTAACACTTGAATCGAAGTCATAGACACTGTGTAGGGTAATGCTTTCCTTTACATTGCCAACCTTGTATCTTATCTAATATTATATCTTTTTCCTTGTTTGAGGTCATCATTCAGGTGAAGTGTTTGGACTTCTCGGCTCAAGTCATTGCAACATAAACTCCAATTCCTTATGATTTCTTTCTTGCCTTCCCCTTCGAACATTTTCTATTATCCGTACCCTCTCTTGCAATCCTTGATAATCCTTGGTATCAAATTCTTCCAACTGAGTCCGAAGGTCTCCTTTCAATCATTCAAAAACAGTTGTCCTCACAACTTATCTCTTCATCATTTGGCACCTACCACCGCACCATCGTTCCTATCACATCACCGTCATCTATCGCATGTTTGGTATATTTTCCTTCTTGAATTCCCTCCTTTATGCTCCGTATTATCTTATTAGAATGCTGAGCTTCCTTAATTCTTACTAAGGGGGGTTTCATCATCCAATTCGCCATTTTTGACTGAGCGTTTCTTCTTGTAAATTCGATACTTATCCCTTCAACTTTTCCCACTAATTCCTTTGGATTTGTATGCAAGACTTCCACTTTCCTTATGAGTCTTACAACTTATAACATCAACAACTGTATTAGCTTTCCTTGAGTGAGATTACTTTCCATAGATCGAAATCTTTGGTTAGTATAAACCATTATCCTACTGTGTGCCTACTCCTTGTGAACAAATACTTGATGCCCTTGTGATCGGAATAGATCTCACACCTCTGCCCATAGAGGTAGCACCCCACGTCTTTAAAGTGAACGCCACTGTGGGTAAACCCAATTCAGGTACAAGGTAGTCCTGGTCATGCGACTATAACCATCTCAAAGCGTAGGAGGTCACTTTTCCCCCTTGTATGAGTGCACATCTGAGACTATCTCTTGATGCACTGTCCTGAACTATATAGGGTTCCTTAGGAATTGGGTAATATCAATATCAAAGTGAAAACAAGTCACTGTTCGAGTTCTTGAAGGCCTCGATTCCTCTTTTCTGCTCATGTAAACTCTTCATCCATTTTGGATCCAGGGCTCGGAACCCCTAACAACTTTCTATAGTACCCTGTCGAACCTGGAAAAACTTCTCACGTCCTTTACGGGTTTGGGCATTTTTCCAATCCATTGTACTTTTATCCTTTCATGGTTCCCAGATACATATTCCCTCGATACCATGCGGTCCATAGTGAGATCCTACTCAGCCAGAATTTCATATGGAGAGAACTTGGTGTATAACTTGCACTTTCTTAAAATTTGTAATGCTACGCATAGGTACCCTTCATGCTACTCCCGTACCTATGTGTAGATAAGACTATCATCCATAAAACTTCACATAATTTATCTAGTAAAGGCCTACACGCCTGACTCATCCAATCCATGAATATAACGGGGACAATTGTCAATTCAATGTCGTCAATCGAGAATTATAACGTTCTTGTATAATTCGAGATGTGGTTTCATGTATGTTCCTTGGCTCAGTGTTTTAACTGAGGGTATCCTGGTCAAGGATCGGTCCTTGAAAATGCACTTATCCCTTGTAGTTAGTCTAGCAGGTCATCGACCTTAGAAAGCGGATACCTATTCTCAATTGTGACTCCATTTAGATCCTGGAAATCGACATATATCCTTAACTAAGCCATTCAGAAGGACTTGCCTCATCGGTTTCCTACCATACTTGTACTGGTCAAGGGCAGCCATAGATGGTCGGATGGAATTAAACGCTCATGTCAATTATCTTAAGGCCATTTGTAGAGCGGCTTAAACATCGGTCACGGGTGGGGTTGGTAGGGTTTTTTCTTTTTTTTTTATATCGGGTTCATTTGCCGTGGTTTGTTTTTGACATCTTCTTTCTCTACTTCGATTGTATTTCCTTTAAATAACTCAGTCAAATAATCTTCTGATAACATTATTAGCTTTTTTTCAACTTAAAATGATCATAATTTACTCATTTTAACTCGGAATTTCGCATATAATATACCGTTTTCTATCTACTTGAAAAGATTTATATATTTCTAAGGTTATTTTTATAATAAAAAGCCATTTGGGTTTGGAAAAGGTAAGGTACATAACCATTACAAATTTTCAATTCCTCCAAACACAATTTTTCAAACTTTTTCCTTATCCAAAAATCTTTTGGCAAAAATATAGATATTTATATGATCGAAAAATCCTTTGATATATATATATATATATATAGACTCATATTGTATGCAAAATTTCAATAGCGTTATCTCAATGATTATGTTTCGTAAAACAATATTTTACGGTGTTAAAAACTTGAACTTTAACAATTTTCGTTCTAAGTGTTTTGAAAGAACATTATAAATTCTTGGGTTATTATAGATGAGTATATCCTTATTTTTCTTTCCAATTTCTTTTCTAAAATAAATTAATTTTCTCTTAGCTCTGGTCTTCTACAAATCTTATTTCTAGTGATAAAAAATAAAGTTTTCAAGATTCGTATTAAGTTATTGATAACTTATAATAATTTAAGTTGTGTATATTTTTCTTTTTTTCTTTTTTAAAAAAAAAAGGCTTTGATAAACAAGTCTTTTTCTTCTTATATTTTCGTTTTCCAACTTCTTTTAAATTATCTTCATTTCTAAAACTTGGTCTTTTAACTTTTTGACTAATTGAAAGGAAATCATGTTTCGATATTTTCTTAAGTTTTTGATAATATCTATTGTTCTTTTGTAATTTGTCATGTTTATATTCATTTTTATTTATTTGCAAATGGTTTATCATTTAGAAACTTGACAACTTTTATTTTTTCTAAATGAGTTTATTATTTAGTGAGTTGATTTTATTTTAACTTATAAAACTTGGTCTACTTATCACTTTTTATTATGGAGTTGGTAAAATCCTACAAGTAAGCTTTTTTCAAAAAAATTTGCTTACCAAAGAATTATCAATACTAAGTTTTAATAAACTTTATGTTATTTATCATAATAAAAGAAAATGTTTATTTCGTTAGTTAACTTCTTTAAGGAAATCATTTTCATCGTTGATATAAGAAAAGTCTTGGTGGGTTTTGAAAAGAAGTTGTAGAAATAACTTTTCCTATGTAGGTGATAACAAAACTTTGATTTAGTAGTAAGGATATGCATACATTAAGAGAGGTTGGCTTTATTTTTCCTTTGTTTCTTTAGTAAAATTATCCTTGTTGACAATTAGAAAGACTTTGGGAAAGTTTGAGAAGAAGTTGTAAAAATACATTTTCTAAGTTGTTGATAAGTTTCTTTATTTAGTGACAAGTTTTATAACAAAAGAGTTTAGTTTCATGTTCTGTTATTATAGAAAATTTCACTTTAAATTTTGTTGAGATAATAACATTATGATGTTGCATGTATATGAGTATGTAGTATGAAAATGAAACTATATGAAATATATAAGAAGTAAATAATAAGCGAGATAATAATATCAAGTATCGGGAACCTTAGCTTCATCAAGGCAACTCGAGATGAAGAATAGACTAGTCCCAAAAAGAAACGAAAAAGCAATAATAAGAGTATTAAGAATAATAAAAGCAAGTTAGTAAGAGTTAGTGAGCATTGAGGCTCTATGAAATATATATAGATATACATATAGATAATATATATTTCTAAGTTAGAAGCATAATAACAAGAAATCATAAGATAATAACAAGATAATAAAAATCAGAATTTCTTCGCATGTGTAAGAACAAAACATGAATATGTTGTTGCTTCTACAACTCATATGAGTTTTAACAAACAACAATATAGTCATGTTAAGTTACATGACATGGGTAAATAGATGGTTGAAAGCTTTACCTAAGAGTGTTTTTGTTGAATGATGAAGACGATAGATGTAGATTATGTGAGTAGTGATTTGTGGTAAATGGTTTATGTGTAGAGAAGGATTTTGTGAGGAATTGGTTAAAGAAAGTTTTGATAGAAGGAAATTGTTTAGAGAGAATTTGTGAAGAGAATTTGAGAGAGTTTTGTTATGTAAAATGAATGTGTGAAAGAAGTGGAGAGAAATAAGGTATTTATAGTTAGAGATGGAAGGAAATTGTGTGTAACAAAATAAATTGAAAAGGAAAAATTGTGGGAAATAGTACAAAGGGCATCGCCCATTAATGAGAGGGAGGAGAGAGAGATTACATATATAATTTTTGTAAGAAAATAATTAATATGTAAGATATGATTTGATATAAGAAGTATTAGAAAGGTAAAAAGTATGAAAATAGGTGTAAAGGTAGTAAGAATAGGTAGTAAGGAAAAGTAAAAATAGGTAAATAGTAATGAACAGTAAGATAGGACAATGAATAGTAGACTAGACAAATAAAATACCGGTAGTAATAAAAATACATGTAAACAGGCTATATAAAATATTTTTAGATTTTGAAAATTTCTAAAATTGATAATTTTAAAATCCTTATATTATTACAAGTCTAACAATGTCATCAGAATATTTTTATTATCCAAAATACCAGGGCACGGTTTTCGAAAACTAATCCTGTTCGGATTCGAAAGACACTAGAAATTTGCGAATATGATATTTTTAAGTTTGCCTATATTAGTACAAACTATTATCAACAATTACTTCAAATTCGTTGTTTAGGGTTTAAGGGCGCAGGATTACCGGATTTAAATACTAGGGTTTGTTGTAGACTTTGTTGACTTTTAGGGTTGGTTTGACTTTTGGCTTATTGGTTTATTCGTTAGACCATAAAATTTTGGGGTTTTTGGTCGTTTTATATTTTTGGTTCAACATTTACATTTATATTTTATTTTATTTATGATCTATTTAATATTTTTCAGTTCTTAGGATTGTTTAACCGAGTCTAGGCGTATAGGTTGACTTAGTTTGACTTTTAGTGGCAATCTATATTTTTAATTCTAAAATTCACCGAAGAGTTTAAGGTTTTAGTATTTTTTTTGTCGAGCATTTTTTGGACATCATCTTGATTTGCATGTTGGAGATATGATAGATGATTTAGTTGGCGTACGAGTATTGAATCAACCGATTGTTGGATTTTTCATTTTGTTTTGAGGGTTCTCTTTTTCTCAAGTTTAAGAATTTCCATATTTGACCTTATTTAGAATTCAGTTTCAACTTGGGTCGATTTTCAGGGTTTTGGTTTTGGTGTTTGACTTCTAAGATTATTTTATAAGAATTATGAAAAATTTAGGGGTTTACAACCTACCCCCTTAAAGAAAGTTTTGCCCTCAAAACTTGTTATGCGTATGTAGCTTTGTAAAATTTGGTTAGAAAGTTTATGGCGTATTTCATTAGCATTCTCGACATATGGAATTCATCATACTTTAATTTGTTAAGTCTATTTGAGACGGTATTATGATTACATTATGTTGTTTCTTTGCCCCCATTTATTTGATACATTTCTTTAGTTTCACTTCCACTAAAAAGGTTTTGGAAGTTTATCATTGTTTTATTATATCTACTTTCATAATTATTGTTTTTTGTTTATTCTTAGTTTGTGGTGTTGAGAATTTTCAACATTTCATTAATTCTATGCATTTCATATTCCATGCAATATAGCATATATAAAATCAATAAGATTTGGTTTAGCGATTTTCAACCTTCACTTTACTTGACCCCTTTGAAGAGTCTCAGACTCCACCAAGACGATTGATGACTGGCGATTGACACTTGACACTTTCCTCGACTCAACTCTAGACTGATGACAACACATCATGGCATGACATTGGCACATCCACATAACAAAAGAAGGTTGTGAATTCTCTTTTCCATTCTTATGTGAGTATATATATGGCATGCACATATTATATATGCAATGTTCATTCTCCTTCCATTCTTAAGGACATTGATGTTTTTATTATTTACGTGATCATTTTGACAAGATTCGAGATCAAAATGTTTCATTAATTTAAAAAATTTTTAAAAATTGTATGTTGAGATTTTATCATCACGGGTTCTAGCTTTTAGACGATAATTATAAATATTTAAGCTTTTAATGTACTTTGTTTTTTGTGTTTCAGGGTAGATGGCGTTTGATTTGATTTCTACTTTTTGATATGTGCTAAATTTTTGCCGATCTTATATCTATCCATTCTATATTAGGTGACGATGATTATATATCCTATTGTCATTACTAACAAATCGTTCCTTTAGTCTTAGCGCTGTGAAATCATGTTCTAACATCTAAGGGTATGATGCTAACCTGATATTGAATCATGTCCACGACTATATCCTCTTCCAGCATAGCAAATTCTATCTCCTTGTGGCTCGCTTCCTCCTAAACCCACTATCCTTATAGGTTATATATATGTATTCCTTGTGGGGATATTACCGAGTATCTCCCATTCCTACTGTCATTTTCATTCTTAATGTTATCCGTACCTTTCTTTTTAAGGCATCGTTTGACAATATATCTCGGTTTCTTACGGATGAGGTAGATAGTAGAGGTTTTCTTTGGACTTTGTGGTTTAGACTTCTGCAGTAGTTATACTTGTGTCGTAGCTTGGGACATTGTTTTAGATGATGTTTACATTGGATATCTAGTGTCTTTTTATCCTTCTTTCTACTCAGATTGCTTGAGGATTTGAACTCTTTGACTTTGAGGCTTAAGTTAGGTCCACTTATAGGTTCTTCCTCAATTATCATGATATTCTTTTCTATTATCCTCCTTTTCTTAGCACCTTCCACTATTCGCGCTCTTTCTACTAATTCTTGAAAACCTCTGGTAATATACAGAAATAAAGATGAAAATATAATCAATTATGAATCATGAATCATGAGATAATATAGGATGAGTTTAAGGTAAAAAAAAGTAGGTTGTAAAGGTTTAAGTTTGATTATAGAATGAATATTAAAGTTCGGATTTCTACAATTTTTTACAGATTCACTGCCACCACCTAGAGAATTTACGCCGCCAGCGTAGAGACAGCGTAGGAAGGGAATAGTAGCAATTTACTTAATGCTGGGTAGAATACCATCGGTGTACGCGAGTGTTTCATCTAATGCCGAATAGGAATGCCACTAGCATAGGACATGGATTTGCCGGTGTATGTAGTAGGATCGAAGTTCTAGGAATTCAAAGCCTCGATGTACACCGCCAGTGCTCGTGTAAATTTTGCCAGCGTAAGGTATACGCCGCTGGCGTAGGGCTGGCATATGACCAATTTTTATAAATACGAGACGCGAGAAACAGTTTTCAACAGAATTTCTTTTATCATATTTTCCTTCGTCAAAGAGAGTTTTGGAGTGTTCTTGGAAATCTAGGGTTGGAGAATCATCCGGAGTGTGTTTTTGATCCAAAGTAAGTGATTTTAACCTTTTCTTATGGATTAAATACGAATTTGTATAAGTTTTCTTAGGGTTTGGTTGGATTTTGCATGAAGATTCTTGTGAGGAAACCCTAGCACGTGTTGAGATCTGTGAATTGGTGAATGCAAGTCGGGTTTTAGCGATTCAAAACAGTAAGTTTATCTCCTCTATGATGGATTTAAAAAAAAACACGAGTTAAACAACCCTTACATGTTCTTTATGTTGTGCATATTAGGGTTTTGGGTAAAATATTTGGTGTTTGTGGAGTTTGATCGGAGTAGATGGTGTAGATAACGGAGATTTCTTTTTAGGTAAGGGTTTTTGGAGAATTCATGTTTGTTAGGGTATTTTGATAATGCGATCATATCTATTGATGTATATATATGTGTTGTACCAGGATATTTAGAGTTTGTGGAATTGTTGTTGGTGTTGATATAGGAGTTGGTGGAGTTCGGGTTGTTTTTGTTGTTATTGATATCATATTTGAGGATTTGAGTTATGTTCCTGAAATTGAGAAAGGTACAACCAATACTTGCTTGTTGTTTTTGCTTGTAAGTTAGTATTGCTTGATTGGTTGTAGGAACAAAATTTCATAATAAATCTAATTATAATCAGTTTAATAATTGTCTGTTTGATTATGCTTGGCTTTGATAAATAAAGAACTGGCAGACAGTGATACTGGTGAGGCATCCTGATGATCTTAGTGTGAGGTTGTCCCTAGTGGACTCGTGCCTTGATATGATTATGATAGAATTAGGTGTTCTAGATTCGGGATGTTTGGAGAGTACCCACTCATCCATATATGTATATGATTATTATTTTCAAAGAGTTGTATGTTTTTCAATGGGGTCTGAGTAACTCCGAGTTCAGGATTAGAGTATACCTAATACTGGACTGTGTTGTTTTGTTGGCTTAAGAAAGATAATAATATGACTGTATGCATTAGCTTAAGTTGCATGGATTATTTGTCTGTTGTATGTGCATATGCATTAGTTTTTGGATTAGAGTTATCGTACTAGGCGTCACCGCTCACTCTTTTGAATTTCAGGTACAGGTGAAGAAGATATAGTATATGATCTTTCCGGACACGAGTTATTCTTTGATAGTGGGGATGGCGACAGTGGACCTAACTACCCAACAGAGAGCTAGTCTTCAGATATCAAGATTTCTAAGAAGAAGAAACATTTAGATATTTTCAAATTTCTAGTTAGATGTTTAGGTTGATTTCAATGAAAAAGATTTTTAATGTAAACAATTTTTAGTTTCTATTGAATTTGTTGGTTATGATGTCAACTTAGATTTTATGCTTGAATCAGGAATTCATATTTTATGAAGTATAAGTTTTTAGTTTAAATAGGTTTCATATCTTATGAGATATCCTATGTGTGTTTACAGGTGAATTATGCATTATCGTGGATATTAGAGCCTTTACATGTCCTATATAAGAGAGGATACATGGCGGGTTGTAATGCCTTTAGGTTAGGGCATTACACCTCTTATGTCAAACTCTCCTAACTTGATATGAAGGTCTTCATCCGATCCTACGAAGAATACTTTCCTCTTGAGTTTCTTACTATTCTTATATGATTTAGGGGCATATTGTAACAGCTTGCTAAACTCTTTTCATATTACTCAAGACTACGGCCTCCTTGAGAGACATGTAAGAAATCCATGCTATATTAGACTCTTAAGCTTCTCGGGAAAAAGTTCTCCAAGAATTCATGCCTAAATATCTCCCATGTGATTAGCGGTAGTAGCTCCTTACTTCTAGATTCCCACCCTATCCTTGCATTGAATCTCAGCATATAAGTACCACAAATAAGCTTAAGGTGTTGTGGTACTTCAAAAGCGCTGAAAGATCGCTTTATTTGTGCTAATCAATCCTTGACTTCATCTGATTTTCCAAAAGCTCCATCAAAATATCAATTGCACTTTATGAAATCAAGCAACATACTCTGGTAAGGTCTTGGTGATAGCGGCTCAGCTGATGCTGTTTCAATATGTGGTGTTGGAACTTCTGGTGCTACTTCTTGAGCATGTATGGCTAGTATAGGTGCTAGTATAGCAGGAGCTTGTTGCATGAAATCTCTTACGAGGTTGGCAAGTTGTTTAATATTAGCTGGGCTACTCTTGGTTGATTTGGTTGTTGAGGTCATTCCCAGTTATGAGGTTCTATAGGGGGTATTTCTTATTCGCGTTGTGCGTAAGTGCATCTCCTATTTGCTCTATAGGTATTATTAAGTTTTGTGCGAGATTCTCGAATTTTATTAAGTCATAGACATTTTCAGAAAAACCTTGAAGAAACATGCCAATAGCGATCGAGTACGAAAATGCATAAATATATATATATAGAAGAAATATTGTAAATTGACTTAAATCAATGTAATAAAAAAGGAAATTCATATCATTAAAGCAAATACATGATAACAGGAGGAAGGTTTAAATTCTTGCTTTACAAAAGTTTAAAGAAAAGATGCAAAACATGATTACAATTTCAAATCATTACTTAAACGATGTTTACAACATCGTTAATCCTTTAACAAAAGTATTACTCCTAACAATACTTTTAAGGCTTTACAAAAGATCTAGCTTCTGTCCTTTCTTTGGATTGCACTTCACAAGGTGGGAACATCTTCTTGAACGTGTTGAGCCTATTGACTCCTTATCTTAATCATTAGGAGCTTCTTCCTTTCCCGTGTGGTGGGGTACTATTGTAGGATCTTTAGACCAAGTTGCATATTCTTTCTTGGATGGGTCATCTCCTTTAGGGGATGAGATGGGGTTAACCCATAGACCTTGTGACTTCAGATCCTCACGTACATAGAGGTTCCACACTTTGCACATATAGCACGTTACTATGGCATTTATGAGGTAATTTCTAGTCTGGTGGATGGGGAATCTACATACATAACATTCCTTTAGTGCCATTAAGCGATTGTTGGCATCGTATCTTTCCTTAGCGTAACCAAAGCAAACAGCACCATTCTTTCTAGGACAATCACGAATTTTGTGATCAGGGTTTCCACAAAAGCAACACTTGTTCTATAGTTTTGGGCAACTTTTGGGGAAATGTCTTCCTCTACACTTCTAACATTTAACCTTAGGAGTTATGGGATCCTTCTTCTTAAAAGGCTAGAGTTGTTTACGCCTCTTGGCCTTAGGTTATGGATTAGCTATGAAGGAAGGCGCTTATGATATTGGTGCTGCTTCGAGTTGGGATTTCATAACTAGAGCGGGCGCAAAAGTCGTAGGTACTTGTTTCATGTATGCTCTTAGCATCTCTTCTAGGCGTCTCAAAGTAGTTAGGACTTCTTGAGTTTTATCTTATGGTGGGGGTTCTTCTTGTTCTTCGGGAGGGCTGTTTGATCGTGGCATAGTCTCCTTAGGTAACTTCCTATAATCAAACGGAACGATCGCATTAGATATTCTTTTTTTAATTCAGGTTTTTGCGCACATGTTATTTGCTTTAAAAGAATAGAGTAGTGTTACAGGCTTCATTTGTTAGATTAAAGTGTTGGTGTAGGCACTTAATATTATTCACCTAAGGGTCTTATCTATACGAGGGGTATTATACTTATCTTGTTTCTAATTGGTCTCAACTAGGAGTCGAGTAAGGTTACTATGCATGGAGTCTTATTGGAATTGCTAAGGTAGACTTACTTTATTCATTCTATATCTCAATTCTTTGTCTCCTTCATATTTTTCCCTCATCATTCTACTACGTTCCTTCTCCAAATCATTACTACTTTCCTTAAATTTGGGTCAACATTCCAAAGTAAATACTTTCATTCATTGATTGTATCTTTCTGAATATCCTCTAATTCTTGTATAAGTATTTCCTACCTTTCTCTAATATTCTTCAAGGTAGAGTTCTATTCTTAGACATAAGGATTCAAATCTTATAGGTCATCTACCTTTTTTGCTTTTAAGATCAAATTATATTACTCTAATCTCCTAGTATCCTTTTTCCTAATTCCTAAACCCTTGTCACTCTGTTACCAACTTAAACTCTTATGCCCCAAAGGGAACCTTAAATGTGACGCTCTGTCGTACACAATACTAAAACCCGGTAATGACTACCTTAGTTATGCAAAGGCTTCCATATCGTGTACAAGGCATACATCACAATAAAAGGAATGCATTGAAGTAGCGCCAGTTTACATTGTTAACGATTAAGTAGAAAGGAAACAAGATTACTTATCTTAAAACATAAACATGGTTGATTACAAATCTTAAGAGTACACCCCCGCTATTGTCTTCAAGTCAATATAAATACACTTCTTAGAAATTTCCAAAATTTTATCTTAGCATACATTGCATATAAGGAAATTACAAAATAACTTCATCTTATATTCTCATTGCTTTCATAAGAGTTTAAAATCCTTCTATGACTTCCTTAATGTCATGATCTTCGAGTAAAGCCACGGATGTACCTGTTTTAACAAAAATCTATGGGGTATAAGCTTACGACTAGCTTAGTAAGATATTCCATTTCATTCGCACATTGATCTCAAATAAGTTTATTTAGTTTTCGTACATATGCTATGCATGCTATGCATCAAATCACATGATTACACAAATATATATAGTTATCCAAAAACTATATATAGAATGGATTTACCCCTCCATAGGTTAGGGAATTGTTGATGAAAATCCTCTCGACCTTCTACTACTAGTCCATAAGCCTCTGCTCAAAGCATTTGGTTGGCTCGGCTTCGAACCTAGAGTCACATTCCCCAAGTGATGTGGGCTCTCTAGGGAGGAACAAGGATTGTGTCCTAGAATGATAACAACACATCCAACTCTACATGTAAGATAAAATGTCACGCCCAAAGGATACCCTTAACGTAACAGTCCGCCGCATACTAAATAAGACTTAATAATCACTACCATAGTCATTCAAAAGTCTTATGTTAGTATGCAAGGTGTTCCCTTACGACAATAGAATACATAAACAATTGGAGATAGATAGTTCAATTTGATAGGATAAGCATAAAAACATAAATCACAGATATCTCAGGATCAGTTACAAAGTATTAAGGGGGCATTCCCCTGCTATGCTAGAGTCTAGGTATTATCTTTTAGGAAAAACTCGATCGTTTAAGGTTTACTACTAAAGACTATACAAAACTAATCATAAACTTCTAAGGAGATAACTCCTAGTTTTGCATTACCTGATTTGGCTAGGTTTAGGGACATAGCCATATATACGGGAACTGCATTAGAAAGAAATTATAGGGGCATAAGCTATGCTAGCTTAGTGAGTTTCACCTCCAAAATTGAAAACTTCAACAAGCAATATATCTGGCAAGTTATATTAATAACCATATGAAATGGATAAGCACGTGAGTATACATTACATAAGACTTTCCGGTAGTCCTATGTTGAATGGATTTACGCCCTCTATTTGAGGTTAGTTGCTTCAGGCCCATACGACCATAGATTTTAATTTTTCTCATTGATATTGTGTTTGATTCAGGTGTCCACCCACGCACAATTTTTGTAGTTGATACAAGTGCCTACACCACTACCATTTCAATTCCAGCCATTATGCCAACATTCCAGTTTATAGGCCCCTCATTGCTTAGCTCTTATGCATTCTTCCCACAAAGGTATAATAACAAATACAATGTGACTCAACATATGGTATGCATAGTCAATTTGATTATTAGATCATGGCATATTAATTAACAATTTATGGGTGATCATAAATATTGCAACCAGCTCAATTCGATACTAAATCATACAAATATTTAAAAAAATCCCATTTCGATATTCTTATCATCGATTTACTCAAATAGAATTCACATACACATTCCAATTTTATCTTACCCTAATTTTAATGCTGCTATCATTACAAGCATAATCATAAGCATATAATCTAAAGATAGTGAACTCACTCGGCCATAGTTTTCGATCTCTAATGGTAGCGGTCCAAAAACACGAATTTCCTCCAATTCTAAAACACCTAAATGCAACAAATACCCCAATGAGTACTTCATACCATAACTAATTCCAACTTTTCAAATAAGACTCTTTGATTTCGTAATTTCCATGGTAATTGAAAATTTCAATTTAAAATGACCATAACTTGGTCCTTTTAACTCGGAATTTCGTAAATAAGCTATTGATTTCTATCTACTTCGAAAGATATATCTATTTATGATGTTATCCTTAAGTTTTAAAAATTTTTAGGTCTTGGAATTTTTGGATCAGATTTGACTAGTAACTAGAATTTGCATTTCAGAAATTGTTTCATGAAATTTGCATTATTTCTATCAAGTATATTACATGTGCATGCATCATCTACATGTTATTATCATGCATGATATGATATGAGCTATCTATATGTATTTCCTTAATGATTTTTTGTTAAAAAGAATTCTTGGAAAAACTTTTACTTTGCAATAATATCAAGAACACTTGTTCGAGAAAACTAGCTTTATTCCTTTGGAAACCACACATATTTTTACAAGGATAGAGTCTTGATGACCTATATACCTAATACCTTCATTATCTTAATAAATTTCTTCATTTAAAGGTTGTAAAATAGATGTTTTAAGATGAGTTTTGACTAGTGACGAATTTCGCATAATTTTTGGAAAGGAAAATATTGTTTGATCTTAGTTGGAGAACTTTTCCTTTGTTTTAGGTTTCTACTTTGGTAAAAGACATTTACTCTTATAAAAAATCAAGTATTTATTGCATCTATACCCTAAGGCTTCTATTTTCATATTAAAATACTTATTTTGACATTTGGAAATGGGTGTTTAAATGGGGATCACTTTTAGATCCGAATTTTGGAAAATTGTTTTTGAGACTGTTCCTTTTGAAAAAATCATTTAATCATTCTAAAACTTAGTCCTAATCAAACTTACTCCCTAAGGCTTCCATTTCTTTAATAAAACTCTTGTTTTAGGATTGAATAATAAGTGTTTTCTTGGCATTTCACCCTAATTACGAATTTCAAAATCTTTGTTGGTATCGGAACATAGATCTAACTTAACTTTTGTAACCCTTTTCTTGTTTTGAAAATTTTTCTTAGTAAAACTAAGCTTGTCTTATAAAAATCACTTCTTTATGATGCCTATCACCTGAGCCCTTCATTTTACATATAAGATCTTCATTTTGAAGTTGGAAAATAGGTTTTCTAAATGGTTCTTTCTTAAGACTCATCGTATTGCAATTCATTCATGCTTGTAAAACAAATAACTATGGCATTTATATACTCTAACAAGTAGATCTACTATACTACTCATGTCATGGCTGAAAATACCACCTATACAATATGTAGATGAGAGTAAAAATGAAAATATATGCACAAAATTTCTATATGAGCAATATATAACAATAATATAGCAAAATACTAGTATATCAATTTTAATAGCAAGATCTATACATTGTGATGGTAAGAATATCATGTTTTAGTGGTTCCACATCCCTAGCGTGAAGCTCATGAGGATTTTGGTGGAACCACACATGTATGATCTTGCCATTACATGTTTTTTTATAGTGATAGGGTCAAGATTTATTACCTATTTAGTGTTTGGAGAAGGAAACTTTGAAGAAAAAAAAAATTTTGTGTGTATGTGTGGTTGGGGGGGGGTGTTTGGACGGGTGGAGGGGAAGAATAAAGAAGGCTCACGACAAAGGAGTAGAGAGTAGAGAGGGAGAGAAAATTTGTTTTTCCAAAAGTTTGTTTTGTGAGAAATGAAGAAAAGTGAAAAAGTGAAAGGTGAAAGAGATGTTATGTAAGAAAATAATTAGGGTTTTTGAGTGATTATTTAATAGAAGAAAAACAAAACAATTTGTGGCCTACTTGGGGGTTTCACGCCGGTTTGAGAGAGAGAGGAGAGAGGGAAGTGTGTTGATTTGTTTTGTGTAGTAAATTTCAAATTGAATGTGTAATTTAAGTAATAAAAGTTGTATTGGAAAAGAAAATGTAAGGAATATGACGTGAGAATGTAAGAATAGGTTGTAAGGATGTAAGAATAGGGTATGGGTAGTTATACTTGTGAATAGTGCGAAAGAAGTCAAAAAGTTGATTAGACAACTAAATTACCGGTAGTAATGAAAATATGATAAAAGGCTATAACTATAATTTTTATAACCCGAAAAATTATTATAAATATATTTTTGAATTTCTTATTAAATTTTGGTTTTAACGAGTCCTATATATTATTTTTCTATTTTTGAATCCTCGGACTGGTTTTCAAAAACAAATCCTAATCGGGTTTGAAATGAATGAATTGTTCCAAATTCTGACTGTTTATGTTTTGATAATTTATGTAGGGCTATATTCTAGGGCTAACTCATTTTTACTGTTCTGGGGTTTCGTTCTCGGGGTTGCTAGACATAGGGTTTCCAGGTCCAACTAGTGTAGGAGTATTCTTTTAGGGTTTCGGTTTCTAGTTTTAAGTTTTTTCGAAATCGAACTAAGGTTTGCTATGTGTGATCGCTTTATTTTTCATTTAGCCAAACCTTATTAAGGTTTCTTAGGACTGATTTGTCACGCCCCATAGGGTACCCTATACGTAACAGTCCGCCACATACCATATAAGATTCCCGAATTACAGCCTTAGTCCTTCGAGAGCCTCATATAGATGTAAGGCATACCTTTACAACAATAGAGTACAAGTCCAAATGGAGATAAAAGCTTAACTTGGCATACATTAGCAGTAGGATATAACTCATGAGACATAAATAAATATTACATTTACTAAGTGGCATTCCCCTGCAAAAGAATATTCAATGGCCTTATACAGTCATCCAAAATCTTAAAAGTTTCCTATGGAAGTCTAAACAGAAATTCAACTTTTAAGGGAAACTCCTAGCTCCTGTACCTGTACAGCCGAGTCATGCTGCCTAAGCCACAAATGGGGTAGCTGCAAAAGGATGGAACTGTAGGGACGTAAGCTAACTAGCTTAGTGAGTGTAATCTTCCACAATAACATTCATGTCACAACAATTCAACCAAGTGATTAAGCAAGCAAGTGAATGCACCAAACACATGAGTTTGACAAACATATGACCAGCCGGAAATCATATGTAGATGGACTTGCGCCCTCCATCTCAGATTAGCAGATTAACGAATACTCCTGTACTAACTTTATTCCGTTTATGGTTCACGGTCAACCTACAATTATTTCGTTTCTGGATCACGATTAACCTACCAATTTTATATCATTTATGGATCACGATTAACCTACAGATTTGATATCATTTATGGATCATGATTAACCTACCAATGCTAATGCTCCTTCCCATTATGATATGCATATGTCAAATTTGGCATTAGTCCGAATATTTGATTAAGTCATTTTATTTAGGTGATCAAACAATTTCTCAAACAATCCATCATAACCAACTACACAACCAGAATTTATCACCCGGTTTCGATATTCTTATTTTGAGCTCTCACATCATCATCAACATACAATTTCCCATTATTCCCCATCATTCATATTCCGTTCATTTGGCCTACATTCTAGTGCACTAATTACAAGCACAAACAATAAATGAATCGGGAAGAGAAACTCACTCCGCCATAGGTTCGCCTGTCTTCTAGTAATAGTAATCTGGAGATAAAGATTCAACGTCCTCGGGTTCACCTAATCACATAAGAAATACCCTAATAAGTATTCTACCATCTAAGGATACTAAAACTCTAAGAAACTTAGTGAAATCGAAATTCACGTCATTTTCGAAGTCCCGATTTAAAATGGCCATAACTTGGTCGTTTTAAGTCGGAATTTCGCAAATTTTATATCGATTTCTATCTACTTCGGAAGAGCTTTCTAACTGTGAAGTTTAAATCAAGTTTTGAAAATATCTAAGCCTCGGAAATGAGGGATCAGATCTGTACAGCGGTTATATTGATTCCGAAAATGTAATTTCCATGAATACTATTGAGATTCCTAAGTGCAAAATGAAACTAAATGACATGGTAATGATTTTTTCCTATCATGAATGTCATGATATGAACTCTCAAGTGTCTATGGTCTTATAAATTTTTAGACTTAAAGAATTTAAATAAACTTTGTCTTAAGACTCTATGTCATGCCATTGTTTAACAATTTACTTTGCTACATTAGGTCACACCTACTTAGTCTAAGGATTTTTCTTAGGAAAATCCTATTTATTTTAAAGAAATTTTGACTCTTATATTAACTATATCCTAAGGCCTTTATTTCTTTAATAAAATCTTCATTTGTAAACTTTTAAGTGAGTCTTACACTAGGGTGGTTCCAAAAATCCGAATTTAGAAAATTTCATTTTCAAGTTGATACTTTTAAGAAAAATGCATTTTATACTTAGAAATTTAAGTATTTATTTTACCTATACCCTAAGGACTTCATTTATTTAAGAAAATACCATTTTTGAAGTTGGAAAACTAGTGTTTTCTAACCATCTACCCATTATTACGAATTTAGCTTTCAAGACTTTCACTCAAAACTTCTATTAGACTTCATCTCTTGTTTTTAAATATTTTCTTTAGTAAAACTCATTTAAACTCATGAAAAACATCATCAAACATTATCTATCACCTAGAGGCTTCATTTTTCTTGTAAAATACATGTTTAGAAATTGGTAAAAGGGTTTTTAGACTAGGGTTCTCAAGTCATCCGAATTTACACTAGCTCATTTCTTGAAAAGTGTTTTCCTTTTTGGTTTTATTAACTCATCTACCTATAGACCTATATACTAGAAAGGTTATTTACTAAGGACAAAAGCATTGAAGACCATTAATGCACATAAACTCAAAATAATGATGAGATCTTAAATGCCTACATGAATATGAGTAGTAAAATGGTAGATCTACTATATCAAGTGCTTAAATAGGTTTTGAAAACATAAAAACTATATTTTTATAAAAGATCTTTTGTTCAAAATACTTTTTGATGAATAATCATAAAGTTTATGGCATGAAAGCTCCTTTAAATACAAGATCTACTTTGTGATGGTTTGGTATTCTTGTTTTGATATTTCCTTGTCCCTAGTAAGAGATCATGGGGACATTTAGTTGGACATATCCAAGAATAACCTAGCCATTACAAGGATCTATGAGTAGAAGGAGTAAAAGTTCTCTTACTTAGAGTAAAATAGGAGACAAAGAAAGAAAATGGAAAGTTGTGTGAGTGGCATGAAGGGCACGGTAATGAGGGGAAAATGAGGGGAAAGGGAGGCTTCTTTTACCTTTAAAAAGTTTGAAATGTGAATAATGAAGTGAGAGAGAGAAAATGTATCTTATATATCAATTGAAATTAGGTTAAATGGGACTAAAATAATTTTTAAAAATTGCAAAATGGAGCTTGTTGGGGGGGGGGGGGGGGGGGGGGGGTGGGTGGTCATCACGCGGCCAAGGGTGAAGGGGAGGGAAGATTTGATTTTCTTTTGTTTTGATTGATTTATCTTTGATTTGATTTGAGTACAATTTGTCATAAATTGTATTAATATTTAAGAGACAAAAAGCCTTTGAAAAGGAAAGTGATTGAGTGATGGTAAGGGTTGCAAATATAGGGTGTACAAATCAGTAGTCATAGGTTGTACTTGTGAATAGTAAAGAATAGTAGTCAAGACAATTTAATTACCGATAGTAAGAAAAATACGAATAAGAAGGCTATAACTGTATTTTTCATGAGTCGAAAAATTATGAAATTTATATTTTTGAAATCCTTATTTTATTTCGATTCAAATGAGTATTCACAAGTAAATATTTGAAATTCTAGTTCCGGGGCATGTTTTTCTATAATAGGTCTCGGGATGACCCGGAATTGAAATTTTCTCAAAATCTGATCTTTTCTTGGCTTGAAATATAATCAAGAACTATATTCAAAATTAAATTTTCTTATAAAAGTTTCTTAATTGGAAACCGAGGAAAAGCCGGAATTAGGGTTCCTAGTTCTTAGTCCAGTCTTAATCTATTTCGGTTTAGGGTTTGGTTTCCGGTTCTTAAGTTATCTTGGTTACTTGAAAAACCGGGGTTTACAACCTACCCATCTTAAAAAGAGTTTTGTCCTCAAAACTGAACTGACATACCTTGATCCTCAAACAACTCGAGGTATTTCCTTCGGATCTCCTCCTCAGCTTCCCAAGTTGATTCCTCAAATGCGTGGTTTCTCCACAATACTTTGACATATCGGATCTCTTCGAAGCTTCTGCATTTTCTTATCCAAGATTTTTACTGGATGCTTTTCATATGTGAGATTCTCTTTTAACCGAATGGGTTCCAACTCCAATATCCGCTCAGGGTCAGGCACATACTTCCTTAACACCGACACGTGGAACACATTATGAACTCCAGACAAGCTTGGCGGTAAGGCTAGCCGATAGGCTAAACCTCCCACTTTGTCCAAAATCTCAAAGGGTCCAATATGTCTTGGGCTTAATTTCCCTTGAGTACGCATCCTCTTTATGCTCTTGATCGGGTTTATCTTTAGATAGACATGATCGCCCACTTGGAATTCAAGTTCTCTTCTCTTCAGATCGGCACAACCCTTTTGTCTGTCTTGAGCTTCTTTCATATTCTGTTGAATAACCCGGACCTTATCAGCTGCTTCCTGAACCAATTCCGGCCCAATAGCAAGCTTTTCCACATCATCCCAAAACAAAGGGGACCTAAAACGCCGTCCATATAAGGCTTCATAGGGTGGCATTTGAATGGTTGAGTGGTAGCTATTGTTATAGGCAAACTCAATTAGAGGTATGTGATTATCCCAACTTCCTTTAAATTCCAATATGCATGCTCTTAACATATCCTCTAAGGTCTTAGTGGTTCGCTCAGACTGTCCATCTGTTTGAGGATGGTAGGCAGTACTGAAATGCAACTTGGTGCCTAGGCCCTTTTGTAAGCTCGTCCAGAACTTCGATACGAACCTTGGATCCCAATCTGAAACGATCCCCGCTGGTATACCATGGAGTTGTACAATCTCTCTGATGTAGATCTTAGCCAACTTGTCAGGCGAATAGGTCATATTGATCGGTAGATAGTGTGCTGACTTTGTCAAGCGATCCACTATTACCCAGACTGCATCACATCCCGTGGAGGCTCTCGGGAATCCACACACAAAGTCTATTGAGATCTGATCCCATTTCCATTCGGGGATAGGTAGTGGCTTTAATAATCCTCCTGGCCGTTGATGTTCCACTTTAACTTGTTGACACACGGCACACTTCATGACGTAATCCGCCACATCCCTCTTCAAACCATTCCACTAATAGTGGGCTTTTATGTCTTGATACATTTTTGTACCTCCCGAATGCACAGTGTAACTGGAGTTGTGAGCTTCGCTCATGATTTCCTTTCTTAGTTCTTTATCTTCTGGTACACACAATCTCCCCTTCATCCTAACCACCTCTTCATCATCTAGGGTAAAGTCATTATACTTCCCTTTTAGCACTTCTTCCTTGATCTTCTTTATCACTTCATCGTATCTTTGAGCTTCCTTAATCCTGTCGATTAAGCTGGGTTCCATAACCAAATTTATGATCTCCATTTCGACATCTTGCCCTACGAACTCAATTCTTAACCTTTCGAATTCTCTTATCAGCTCTTTTTGTTCTATGATTAAGGTTGCTACTTCCTCGTAACGCTTTCTGCTCAAGGCATCGGCAATGGCATTGACCTTTCCCGGGCAGTAATTGATTCCTAAGTCATAGTCCTTTATGAGTTCCAACCATTGTCTCTGCCTCATGTTCAACTCTTTTTGTGTGAACAAATACTTGAGACTCTTATGATCCGTGTACACTTCGCACCTTTGTCCATACAAATAGTGTCTCCATAACTTCAAGGCCAAAACCACAGCAGCCAACTCCAAATCGTGGGTAGGATAATTCTGCTCATGAGGCCTTAATTGTCTGGAGGCATAAGCAATGACATTCCCTTCTTGCATCAACACACATCCAAGGCCATTCCTGGAGGCGTCACTATGCACCGTGTAAGGTTTTTCGGGGTTAGGCAGTACTAAAATCGGAGCTGACACCAAACGTCGTTTCAATTCTTGGAAACTTTGCTCTCTCTTATCTATCTACACAAACTTCTCATTCTTTTGTGTCAGTTGTGTCAGAGGTTTGGCGATTTTAGAGAAATCCTTCACAAACTTACGGTAGTAACTGGCCAAACCTAGGAAGCTTCTCACTTCAGTTACCGTTTCGGGTTGTTTCCATTCCACCACAGCCTTAATCTTTTCAAGGTCTACTGATATTTCTTCTCCCGTCACCACATATCCAAGAAAAGATATCCTATCCAACCAAAAATCACACTTGCATAGCTTGGCGTACAATTTATTTTCTCTTAAGGTTTGTAACGCCATTCTTAGGTGCTCCTCGTGTTGTTCCCTGGTTTTTGAATAAATCAAAATATCATCTATGAACACAATCACACACTTATCCAAGAGTGGTTTGTAGACTCGATTCATGAGGTCTATAAATGCAGCCGGTGCTTTGGTTAATCCAAACGGCATAACCAAAAACTCATAGTGCCCGTACCGCGTACGAAAGGCTGTCTTGGGCACATCTTCCGGCTTTATTCTCAACTGGTGGTAACCCGAGCGCAAATCAATGAGCAAGAACACACTCGCCCCTTGAAGCAAGTCAAAGAGGTCATCGATCCTTGCAAGGGGCTATCGATTCTTAATTGTGACTTTATTCAATTCTCGATAATCGATACATAACCTCATAGACCCGTCCTTCTTCTTTACAAACAATACCGGTGCGCCCCATGGCGACACACTAGGTCTTATAAATCCTTGATCCAAAAGCTCTTGCAATTGGGTTTTCAATTCTTTTAATTCCACCGGGGCCATCCGGTATGGTGCCTTCGATATCGGTTCTGTACCCAGGGTTAGAGTGATTTCAAAGTCTATCTCTCTTTTTGGTGGCAAACCGGGTAAGACTTCAGGAAATACATCCTCAAACTCATTTACCACGGGTATGTCTTTCTTTTCTCCTTTCTCCTCTCTAACCCAAGCATCTTCTATTGGCATAATTTCCTCATCTTCCATCATTAGCTCAAAGGAGCTTAACCCTAAATCTCTTCGCACCATGGTCTCTCCGAGGAAGTTTTGTCACGCCCCATAGGGCACCCTAAACGTAACAGTCCACCACATGCCATATAAGATTCCCGAATTACCGCCTTAGTACTTCGAGAGCCTCATATAGATATAAGGCGTATCTTTACAACAATAGAGTACAAGTCCAAATGGAGATAAAAGCTTAATTTGGCATGCATTAGCAGTAGGATATAATTCAAGAAACATAAATAAATATTACATAATCTAAGGGGCATTCCCTCGCAAAAGAATAATTAATGGTCATATACAGTCATCCGAGTCTTAGAAGTTTCCTATGGAAGTCTAATACAGAAAATCCAACTTCTAGGGGAAACTCCTAGCTTCTGTACCTGTACAGCCGGGTCACACCGCCTAAGCCACAAATGGGATAGCTGTAAAAGGAATGGACTGTAGGGACGTAAGCTAACTAGCTTAGTGAGTGTAATCTTCCACAATAACATTCATGTCACGACTATACAACTAAGTAATTAAGCAAGCAAGTGAATGCACCAAACACGTGAGTTAAACCAACATATGACCAGCCGGAAATCATATGTGGATGGACTTGCGCCCTCCATCCCGGGTTAGCAGATTAACGAATACTGCGGTACTAACTTTATACCGTTTATGGTTCACGGTTAACCTACGATTATTCGATATTGTTTTTGGATCACGATTAACCTACGATTATTCGATATCGTTTTTGGATCGCGATTAACCTACGATTATTCGATATCATTTTTGGATCACGATTAACCTACGATTATTCGATATCGTTTTTGGATCACGATTAACCTACAATCCCCTTATGATATGCACGTGTCGAATTCGGCATTAGTCCAAGTAGTTGATTAAGCCATTTTACTTAGGCGATCAAACAATTTTTCATACAATCCATCATAGCTAAGTACACAACCAAAATTTATCACCCGGTTTCGATATTCTTCATTTGTGTTCTCACATCATCATCAACATATAATTTCCTATTATTCCCATCATTCATATTCCATTCATTTAGCCTATATTCTAGTGCACTACTTTACAAGCACATACAATAAATGAATCGGGAAGAAAAACTCACTCCGCCATTGGTTCGCCTTTCTTCTAGTAATAATAATCCGAAGGCAAAGAGTCAACGTCCACGGGTTCACCTATTCATATAAGAAATACCCTAATAAGTATTCTACCATCTTAGAATATTAAAAATCTAAGAAAACTTAGTGAAATCGAAATTCGCATCATTTCCGAAGTTCCGTTTTAAAAAGGCCATAACTTGGTCGTTTTAAGTCGGAATTTCGCAAATTTTATATGGATTTCTATCTACTTTGGAAGAGCTTTCCAAATATGAAGTTTAGATCAAGTTTTGAAAATATCTAAGCCTCGGAAAAGAGGGATCAGATCTGTACAGTGGTTATATTGATTCCAAAAATGCGGTTTTCATGAATGCACTTGAGATTCCTAAGTACAAAATGAAACTAGATGCCATGGTAATGATTTTCCCTATCATGAATGTCATGATATGAACTCTAATAAGCCTAAGTTCTTATAACTCTTTAGATTTAAAGAATTTAAATAAACTTTTCCTTAGAAAACCATTTCATACTATTGTTTAACAAGTGAGTTTACTACACTTGGTCACACCTACATATTACAAGGATTTTCTTTAGGAAAACTCTACTTTGTTTAAAGAAATTTTGACCCTTATATTAGTTATATCCTAAGGCCTTTATTTCTTTAATAAAATCTTCATTTGTAAACTTTTAAGTGGGTCTTTTACTAGGGTGTTTCCAAAAATCCGAATTTAGAAATTTTCATTTTCAAGTTGATTCCTTTAAGAAAAATGTATTTTATACTTAAAACTTTAAGTGTTTATTTTACCTATACCCTAAGAAATTCATTTATTTGAGAAAATACTATTTTTGAAGTTGGAAAAAATAGTATTTTCTAACCATCTATCCATTATTACGAATTTGGCTTTCAAGACTTTTAACTCAAGACTTCTATCGGGCTTCGTCTCTTGTTTTGAATATTTTCTTTAGTAAAAACTCATCTAAACTCATGAAAAATATTACCAAACATTATCTATCACCTATAGGCTTCATTTCTCTTGTAAAATATATGTTTAGAAGTTGACAAAAGTGTTTTTAACCTAGGTTTCCAAAGTCATCCGAATTTACACAAGTTCATTTCTTGAAAAGTGTTTTCCTTTTTTACTTTATTAACTCATCTACTTATAGATTTATATGCTAGGGAGGTTATTTACTAAAGACAAAAGCATTAAAGACTATTAATGCACATAAACACAAAATAATGATGAGATCTTAAATGCCTACATGAATATGAGTAGTAAAATGATAGATCTAGTATCTCAAATGCTTAAATGGGTTTTGAAAACATAAAAACTACATTTTTATAAAAGATCTTTTGTTCAAAACACTTTTTGATGAAAAATCATAAAGCTTTTGGCATAAAAGCTCATTTAAATGTTAGATCTACTTTGTAATGGTTCGGTATTCTTGTTTTGACATTTCCTTGTCCCTAGTAAGAGCTCATGGGGTCCTTTGGTTGGAAATATCCAAGAATCACTTAGCCATAACAAAGATCTGTGAGTGGAAGGAGTAAAAGTTCACTTACTTGAAGTAAAATAGGAGATAGAAAGGGGAAAATAGAAAGTTGTGTGTGTGTGTGTGTGTGGGGGGGGGGGGGGGGGGGGGGAGGGGTGTGGAGGCAAAAGCTCACGGCAAGGGAGAGGAATGGGGGAGGTTTTGAGAGCTTTCCAATTTTGTAAAACTTGAAAAAGTGAAAGAATGAAGAGAGAAGAGAAAAGTAGTTTATATAACCTTTGAATTTAGGTTAAATGGGACTAGAATAATTGGAAAAAAAAAATTGTAAAATGGAGCTTGGGGGGGGGGGGGGGGGTTGCGCAATTCACGCCGGCCATTGCTTGTGGAGGAAGGGGAGTTTTGAATTTTCTTTGATTTATTTGCATTTGATTTGAATTGTGTACCGTTTGTCATAAGTTGTCTTGATTTTTAAGAGACAAAAAGTTATTTAGAAAGGAGATTGATTGAGTGATGGTAAGAGTTGAAATATAGAGTGTGCAAATAGGTAGTATAGGTGGTACTTGTGAATAGTGACGAATAGTAGACAAGACAATTTAATTTCCGGTAGTAAGGAAATACGAATAAAAAGGCTATAACTGTATTTTTCATAAGCCGGAAAATTATGAAAAATATATTTTTGAAATCTTTAGATTATTTCGATTCAAATGAGTACTCATAAGTAAATTTTTGAAATTCTAGTTCCGGGGCACGTTTTTCTATAATGGGTCTCGGGATGACCCGGAATTAAAATTTTCTTAAAATCTGATATTTTCTTGGTTTGAAATATAATCAAGAACTATATTCAAAATTAAATTTTTCTTATAAAAGTTTCTTAATTGGAAACTGAGGAAAAGCCGGAATTAGGGTTCCTAGTTCTCACTCCAGACTTAGCTATTCTAGTTGAGGGTTTTGGTTTCCGGTTCTTGAGTTATCTTGGCTACTTGAAAAACTGGGGTTTACAAGTTTACTCTCTCCTTCCTGTGGTCGTCAAAACTTATCATCTTCCGTTGACAATCCACAATGGCTTTAACCTTACTTAGCCAATTCATCCTGAGGATGACTTCGTACTTACTCATTTCCAAAACTATCAAGTTGCTTGCTGAGATATACCCTTGGATTTCTAGTAAGCAAACCCTTATTATTTCCCGAGTCGACACGACACTACCTGTGGGTGTCTTAATCCTTAAGCTGTTGGTTGTCATGGCTATAGGTAGTCCAAGCTGCTTAGCCAAGTTGGTAGTGATAAAGGAGTGGGTTGCTCCCGTGTCAAATAACACATAAGCTTCACTCCCATTCACTCTTATGCATCCTATTACCATAAGCATTTATCACTACTTGGTCCTAAGCACTAAATAGCTATCTATTCCAAGGTTTCCAGATTTCAACTCTTCCTTATTCACAGTTTTAACTCTTTTTAAAACTTGTTAAGAAAACAAAGAACTTTTATCTAAAAAGGAACTTGTTACTAACCTGTCACCAAGCCGCCATCTACATCATCGCCTTGGTTCAGTGCGGCCAGCTCCACGCCTTCCTCCTCATCTTCCCCAATCATCCATTGGCCTTCAAAGTTGTCTAGCCACATCCTATAAATGGCCGAAGCTGCACGACTTGCACCCTTGCTACCAGCTCGTAGGGTGTTATCATTACCCGGATTCCCATAAGGCCTGGTAGCTACACTTTTCCTTTGGGAGCACTCGAAGGCTACGTGTCCCTTTTCCTTGCAAATGAAACAGGTTATCGCCATCTTCTTCGGGCAAGCATAGACTAGATGGCTTGCCTCGCCACAGAAAAAGCGTTTGCCCTTTAGCTGTGGGCACTGTCTTGGATAGTGGTTTTATAAACCTCGGTTTTCTTAATAACCGAGTAAACTCCGTAAATCGGAAATCAAAACCCTAAATAGGATTAGTACAAGCAACTTAGGAACCCTAATTCCGGCTTTTCTTCAATTTCTTTATAAAAGAACCTCTATAAGCTAAATTAATGTGGATTATCGTTTTATAGCATATTTCAAACCATAAAAAGTTTTAATTTTGAAAAATTTTCTATTTCGGGTTTTCCCAAGCTCCATTACGGAAAAGCGAGCCCCGGAACTAGAAACTCAGAAAAATATTCCGGAATACTCGTTAGAACCCGAATTTTATAAGGATTTCAAAAATATATATTTTATAATTTTTCGGGCTATAAAAATTATAGTTATAGCCTTTTTCCCGTATTTTCGTTACTACCGGTAAAGTAGATGTCTTATCTACTATTTATTACTATTCACAAGTACAACCTACTACACACATACCCATACCCTATTCTTACAACCTTTCAATCACTCAATTCATTTTCTTTTTCAAGAAATTTTGTCTCTTAACAAATTATTACAATTAATACAATTTATTACACAAATTCAAATGAAATCAAATATATCTCCCTCTCACTCCCTTCATTCCATTTGTTCCAAAAACTCTCAAACCCTCTCTTTTTCCCTTTCCTTTCTCTTCTTCTTTGCTTTGTTCTTCTTAAGAACAAGCTACCACCATTTTCTTTCCTTGCTCATACACACTTTTCTTGCAAATATTTGAGGTAATCATTCTCTTTTAACTTCCATAAGATGTTGTAGGATGATATTATGGGTGTTTCATGCATCAAAGGATATTCCACAAGCTTAAAAAGCTATGGATGATGATGCTAAAATTGAAACACTCCTCTTGTGATCTCTTTTGTTATTAGTATATTTGTTATCTTGAAGGCTTGTTTATATTCTTATTTTTGTGATAACTTGTAGATCTAGAGTTTTACAAAGCTTTAGTTATGTTTATGTGTAGATCTAGAAGTTTAAGGCCTACTACCAAGTTTTTCTTATGTTTCATGGTTGTATTTTGAGTAGATCTAGATTTGAGTTTGAATGAAAAAGTAAATTCGTAACTTGTCAAGGCACATTTTAAAAACCCCTTTCAAGTCTTAAAATGGAAGTTTTTGTTAGAAAATGAAGGTTTGATGGATGTATATCATCAAGACTTCATCTTACAAGAATCAAAGTTGATTTTCAAAGTTTATTTTCAAAAACAAAAATTGTATTTTCGGATCAAGACAAAGATCTAAAATAAAAACATGTTTTCCAACTCAAAAATGAGGATTTTATTCAAGAAATGAAGGGTTCTTAAGATATAATATGTAATGGGTTGTTTTTCATGAGTTTTGATGAATTTTCTCAAGAGATATGTTCAAAATAAATTTATGAAAATTCGGATCTAGACCAAGACCCATTTTTGGAACCCATCATTCAACTTTAAAATGAAGATTTAGACAAATATAAAGGGCTCTTGGTATAGATATCTTAAGGAATGAATTTTCATAAGTTTAAATGAGTTTTCCTAAAAAGTATTTCTAAATCAAGTGCTTTGTAAAAGACAAAATTTAGGTCTTGTTTTCATTATAAACTTCAAAGAGGAAATTCGTATTAAGGGAGACCAATTTTGAAAACCTTCTTTTAGATCTCAAAACAAGTATTTTATATTGAAAATGGAATGCCTTGATGATAAATATATAGGAAAATTATTTTCATTGAACTAAGTAAGTTTTAGTAAAGGAATTACTCAAAACAAGACAATGAGTTTCAACTTATAAATTTCGGTTTTATGAAAATGGATTTTAGAAGTTTCATTTGAACTTTATGTTTGGGATTAATAAGTGTGTAATCTCTTATTTTGTTTTAAATCTCTTGCAAGTTTAGGACTAAAATAAGTGGTCTAAGTAGTTAAATAGAGTAGATATAGCAATTTTCACAAAGGCTCAAATCTTGGATTTTCGCAACCCTACTGTACAGTAAGTTTCCGACCCTTAAATGACCTTAAAGTTTGAATTAACTTTGGAAATAGATATCTCTTTCGAAGTAGGTAAAAATCGGTATATTATAAGCTTAATTCCGAGTTAAAATGAGTTAGATATGACCTTTTTAAGTTAAGAATTCAACCTAGGCGAAAATTGACGAATTAGTAAATAAAATTGTTAAGTTTAATAGAACTTCATAAGAGATACTCATTGAGGGTATTCTTTGTACTTAGGTAATTTGGAGGACGGGTTACCACTCCCGAGACTATTACGACTAGTGGATTTCACTACATGGACAAGTGAGTTCATTTCTCAATTAATTATGCTCTTGGGTGTGCTTATAGTAGTAGTGGCATTAGACTTAAGAAAAGATAAAATTGTGATTGAATGGTAATCTAAACTTGCATGAATGAACGATAAGTATATCGAGGCAAGCTTTGTTGCAATAACCTTGTATGAGCTAGTATAGATTTGGAGTGTCTGAAATCTATATGATCACTTTTAAATTATCTAATTAATATGCCATGATTATATGAATAAATTATACATGCATATCACGTAGTGAGTCACATATTATTGTCGAGTATGCCTTTGGTAGGACAAAGGTGTATTTGGGAGGCAGCGGGTCTTTAATGAAGGGGACTAGGGTTGCATGACTTATGGACCACCCCATTCAAATAATGAAAACTATGGTTGCATGACTTATGGACCAACATTAAAATTGTGGTTGTATGTCTTATGCAACACCCCACTTAAGATTGGGACTATGGTTGCATGTCTTATGGACCAACATTGGAATTGTAGTTGCATGACTTATGAACTACCCCAAACCCCGAATGGAGGGCGTAAATCCATTCACATATGACTATCAGAAAGTCATATGCTTGCTTGCTGATTTGCTTGTGCATTCATATGGTTGCTTAATTATAACTTGCTTGTATAGATATTTTAGCTTGATCCAGTATGTTACTTGGAAAATGAATCTCACTAAGCAATTAGCTTATACCCCAATAGTTTTGTTGCAGTGTCCCTATTTTTGGGTTGTTCCGAGAGGACACTTTGTGCAAGTATATCTTTGGATTAAGGAGCTTTTGAAGAAGTCGGGACCTAGTATAGGTGTGGAATTCTAGGAAAATCTCTTTAATGTAGATTCAGATATATATAATTGGAGCTAAACGGTGTAGACTCCTATTATTTTAGCGGGGGTATACCCCCTTGGTTTTTGTAAAATTTAATTATTTATCTGTTGTGATTTCTATTCTTAATGCTATGAATGCTTTCTCAAGACTACTCGATTCAAAGTGTGATCCTAAAAGTTGTGAAAGTACACCTTACACCCGATATGTAAACTTATGGGATGACTAAGGTTGTCATACTTAAGTTTAAATATCGAGTGTGGTGAACTGTCGCGTTTAGGGTACCCTTTAGGGCGTGACAGTTTTAGTTGGTATCAGAGCATGGTTAAGAGTTTACAATCACAACTACAATTAAATAGCCTTAAGAAAGGATAAAAAGGAAGGATAGAATAGAATTACTAAAGAAGACTTAGATGGGAAGACGACCATAGTATAGGTCCCAAAATCCTATCACTTTAACCCTTGTGGATAGCAACCACTAGGAAGCAATCGACTTAGTATTGCAAAACCTTCATAGGTGATCTAATGAGACTCTCATAGAATGCCGCTTAGTTACTTTAGTTGCTTTTGGTATTGTGTTGTTATTGTTACATGTTGATTGTTTCGTTGTTGCTTCTAATATAAAATTTTACTTGATTTTTGATTTTGAGGATTTTTGGCACGTGTGGTTTAAATTTCAATAAAGCTATATTTATGTTTTATGATTTCAGAATTTTATTACTTAAATTCCCTGATTTACCTTTTCACACTTTTATCTTTCCGTTCGCATTACTACTTCTTTTATTTCCGTTACCTCGTTTGAAAACATTAATAAAATATATTGAGAAGATTACTTATCTAGAAAAAAATAAATAAAATTTGCAATAGCCGAGGTAGGAGAAGGAGACGTTAGGAGGAAAGTGCCTCCAATCAACCCAATATGGAAGAAGGGCAACAAGCCGCCCCTCCTCCAAATCCTCCTGCAGATGCTACACAGGTAGCTTTGCAAGCCATGCTTGGACAAATGGCACAAATGACTCAAGTGCTCGAAGCACTTCGATAAAGTTTGCCAGCAGCGGCACGAGCACAAGCTCCAGCTCCAACTCTACCACCACCTGCACCCCAAGCTTCTGTGGGGATGCCAGCACAAGAAAGCGCGCACTCTCACACTACGCCTTTGCCTCCTCCACCACCTATGAGGCCATACAAAAGCTCCCTACCCGAGTCCATTAAGAGTAACAGATATTTTGAAGGGACTTTTGGGAGACCGGATGAGGCTGAGGATTGGTTAGCTCAGATAGAGCGATCCTTCAGGGCTTTTGAGGTGCCACACCACCTGAGAGTTGACTATGGCACTTACTTGCTTCGGTTGAATGCACGGGTTTGGTGGGAATCGAAAGAAAGAGAGCTCATGCCACCAGTTACTTGGGAAAGGTTCCGCCATGAGTTTTTGGAGAATTACTTCCCCGAAAGTCTCCACGTGCAGTTCAGCTCAGAATTCATGAACTACCGGAAAGTCATATGCTTGCTTGCTCATTTGCTTGTGCATTCATATGGTTGTTTAATTATAACTTGCTTGTATAGACATTTTAGCTTGATCGAGTATGTTACTTGGAAAATGAATCTCACTAAGCAATTAGCTTATACCCCAATAGTTTTGTTGCAATGTCCTTATTTTTGGGTTGTTCCGAGAGGACACTTTGTGCAGGTATATCTTTAGATTAAGGAGCTTTTGAAGAAGTCGGGACCTAGTATAGGTGTGGACTTCTAGGAAAATCTCTTTAATGTAGATTCAGATATATATAATTGGAGCTCAACGGTATAGACTCCTATTATTTTGGCGGAGGTATACCCCCTTGGCTTTTGTAAAATTTAACTATTTATCTGTTGTGATTTCTATTCTTAATGCTATGAATGCTTTCTCAAGACTACTCAATTCAAAGTGTGATCCTAAAAGTTGTGAAAGTACACCTTACACCTGATATGTAAACTTATGGGATGACTAAGGTTATCATACTTAAGTTTAAATATCGAGTGTGGTGGACTGTCGCGTTTAGGGTACCCTTTGGGGCATGACAGGTTTCCTTTACACTTCTAACAAGTAACGTTGGGCCTGGTTTGGTTGGACTTTCTACCATTGTTATCCTTAAACCCATGGTAAGGTTTAAATCTTTTCCCTGTATAGCTTGAGCCGGAGGCGTCAAATTGCCTCTTTCCGAACACTCTCTTGTCCGACTCGACATGCTTCCTCTTCTTAGCCCCTTCAATCAACTGGGCTTTCTCAATTACCTCAAGGTAAGTTTGCAACCCTGATTCCTCTAACTTCACCTGTAGGTCTTCATCGAGACCTTCCAAAAACACTTGTTTTTGTAACTCCTCACTGTTTTTATAAGATTCAGGAGCATATTGTAGCAGGTGGTTGAATTCCGTCTCGTACTGCTCGATCGTTCTACCTCTTTGCTTCACATGCAAGAAATCTACGCTATATCTCATTCGGAGGCTGGCAGGAAAATAGTTCTCCAGGAACTCGCTGTGAAAGGTCTCCCAACTAATAGGGGGTGCCAAACTTCTCCGTTTTGACTCCCACCATACCCTGGCATTGTATCTTAGCATGTAGGTGTCGTACTCCAATCGGAGATATGGTGGAGTCTCATAAGCTGTAAAGGAGCGCTCAATTTGCGCTAACCAATCCTCTGCTTCGTCGAGCCTTCCAAATGCCCCTTCAAAGTAACGATTGCTCTTTATAAAGTCTGGGAGAGAACTCCTTTGATATCCTCTTTGTGGTGGAGGGGGTGGATGGCGAGCATTGTAAGATTGCTCCTCAGGTGGTAAGGGAATCTCTGCTTGCATTCCCCTATATGGCGGGGGTGGTGGAGGTGGTGGCAGGGGTGCTGAATCCCTTATACTCGGTTCGGGATTCTGAGGTTGGTTTTGATTTTGGTTTTGAATGAATGCAGTAAGAATGTTTGTCAATTGTCCAATTGTATTCATCATTGCTGCTTGGGGATTGAGCTGAGCAGCTTCAGGTTGGTTGGCTTGGGGATGATCTGGCTGGTTTGCGCTACTAGCTTCGTTTGGGAGTGGTTCTTGTTACCTATTTCGGTTTCTTCGGTTTCGACTGTTACATAATGTCTTAGTGAGTTTTATTTCTTCTTTAAAGTTTCGTGGTTTATGTAACTTTGATTAAGGAATTCATGAAAATTTTAGGAATAATTTAAAGAACTATAGAATTTACAAAGATCCAAAGAAAATCAAAATTTCAAATTGTCCACACAAGGGCTCTTAGAGCAAAGAAATCATAATAAGCAAAGAAATTCTAAATCAAGTGATGATATGAATGGGAATATGTTTATGCAATTAAGTATAATGAATGTAGTCTACTACTAATGCAAAAGTATAATGCTTGTGAAACTTCATTCTTGGAATCAACATAATACTTCATTGATTTGATGTGCCATACAAGAATTGTTTTACAAATAAGCTTACAAAAGTTGGCAACACAAATCTAACCTTTCGATATTAGCCGATAACGTCAATCTAACAACATCTAGAGACATGGAAAGGAAAAAGAAAAGAAGGACAACATACTAAACTATGAAAAGATCCTAAGGCAAATTGGCATCCTGCATTGCCTACTAAAAAAAGAAATACTATTGGACTCTATGGGACACTCGACCCTATTCCTCCATAGCTCACTCTGAGTCGTCTGGTGAGGGGCTAGGGAGTCGTCCTTGGATAGAAGAGCCTCCATCATCCCTTCGGATAAACTGGCTTATATAAGTCCTCACAGTTAACCTCCTTCTCCTAATGGGTCGAGCTACGGTCTCTTGCTCTTCTTCTTCCTCTTCTTCTTCTTCCCTCATCTCTTGATCTCTTTCTTTCCTATTAACTCCATTATTGGATCCGTTCCTATTTCCCATTTCTCTATCCACTTCTCTTCCAGCTTCCTCCCATATCCTGTTCCATCTATCCCGAATTCCCTCATCATCTCTCCTCTTCATTCATCTCTCCAAAGGTTCCGGAACTACCGGCTCGGGGGCTATGGCATCAACCTCAGGGGACGCTCACCTACCGGTAGATATCCTTCCAAATGGTGGGGTCGAACTCTGGTTCCATTCTCCCACTATCAGTATGTCAAGACCTTATCAAGTCCCATACAATTTGTTCTGGTAACTGGTTGGATATTCGGGAGCTATGGCTGAGGCGTAGGGATCTAGGTATTTCTTCATCTTGCCAATCGGTCCTCTTCAGGATCCTCCTCCTCTTCGGAAACATCCATATCATTATCCCCTTCTGCATTATCCCTTCATTTTGCATCTCTCCTTCAACCGCCGGGCATTAATCAATGTACTCCTCCATCTCCTACTTGTGGGGCTGGAGCTCCTCCTAAAAATGGTATAAATCAAGATATCTACTTGCCATACTATGTATTTCTGGCATCCGCAAGGTTCCATTCCTATGGTCAAAAAGATCATCATGGGCATGCACATAAAGAGGTCCTATACCATGCCACATCCTAAAGTCTGGGTGGGTGGGGTTCCCTTCATTCTTCAAGATAAAATTGGCTTCTCTCAGCATTGGTTCTGAGCATATTCCACCATTACCCTTCCAGGGTAGATAGTCCCTCCATCATGGTCCATCTTCTTCTTCTAATTAGATCATATCTTAGCTGATCTATTACTGATGTCCATCTTGTATATCTTAGACCTTCTTTCCACAAGTTATACATTTCCTTTAGAGTTCTAGGTTGTTGCGCTAATGCAAAGTCTTCACACAACACCCTTAATCAAAGCCGATATTCCACCATAGTTTCATTCATGCTTTTAGTGAAGTTTCTAGCCCTTTCATGAGTTACACCCAAAGAAACCTACAATAAGAAAACTACTAATTAGCCTAGCTTTAACTCCAATTTAACCTAGTTGCTTAATTCTATGTTTAGTTTTAAACTCTATTGTCATGCTTAATAACCTAGTGCTCTGATAGCAACTTAAACTGTCACGCCCCATAGGGTACCTTATACGTAACAGTCCGCCACATACCATAGAAGATTCACGAATTATAGCCTTAGTCCTTCGAGAGCCTCATACAGATGTAAGGCGTACCTTTACAATAATAGAGTACAAGTCCAAATGGAGATAAAAGCTTAACTTGGCATATATTAGAAGTAGGATATAACTCATGAGACATAAATAAATTTACATTTACTAAGGGCATTCCCCCACAAAAAATTCAATGGCCTTATACATCATCCAAAGTCTTAAAAGTTTCCTATGGAAGTCTAAACAGAAATTCAACTTCTAAGGGAAACTCCTAGCTCCTGTACCTGTACAGCCGGGTCACGCTGCCTAAGCCACAAATGGGGTAGCTGGAAATGGATGGAACTGTAGGGACGTAAGCTAACTAGCTTAGTGAGTGTAATCTTCCACAATAACATTCATGTCACAACAATTCAACCAAGTGATTAAGCAAGCAAGTGAATGCACCAAATACATGAGTTCAATAAACATAAGACCAGCCGCAAATCATATGTGGATGGAGTTGCGCCCTTCATCCCGGGTTCGTAGATTAACGAATACTACGGTACTAAGTTTATACCGTTTATGGTTCATGGTTAACCTACAATTATTTCGTTTCTGGTCACGATTAACCTACCAATTTTATATCGTTTATGGATCACAATTAACCTACATTTTTGATATCGTTTATGGATCACGATTAACCTACCAATGCTAATGCTCCTTCCCATTATGATATGCATATGTCAAATTTGGCATTAGTCCGAATATTTGATTAAGTCATTTTATTTAGGCGATCAAACAATTTCTCAAACAATCCATCATAACTAACAACACAACCAGAATTTATCACCCGATTTCGATATTCTTATTTTGAGTTCTCACATCATCATCAACATACAATTTCCCATTACTCCCCATCATTCATATTCCATTCATTTGGCCTACATTCTAGTGCACTAATTACAAGCACAAACAATAAATGAATCGGGAAGAGAAACTCACTCCGCCATAGGTTCGCCTGTCTTCTAGTAATAGTAATCCGGAGGTAAAGATTCAACGTCCTCGGGTTCACCTAATCACATAAGAAATACCCTAATAAGTATTCTACCATCTAAGGATACTAAAACTCTAAGAAACTTAGTGAAATCGAAATTCGCGTCATTTTCGAAATCCCGATTTAAAATGGCCATAACTTGGTCGTTTTAAGTCGGAATTTCGTAAATTTTATATCGATTTCTATCTACTTCGGAAGAGCTTTCTAACTCTGAAGTTTAAATCAAGTTTTGAAAATATCTAAGCCTCGGAAATGAGGGATCAGATCTGTACAGCGGTTATATTGATTCAGAAAATGTAATTTCCATGAATGCTATTGAGATTCCGAAGTGCAAAATGAAACTAAATGATATGGTAATGATTTTTCTCTATCATGAATGTCATGATATGAACTCTTAAGTGTCTAAGGTTTATAAATTTTTAGACTTAAAGAATTTAAATAAACTTTGTCTTAAGACACTATGTCATGCCATTGTTTAACAATTTACTTTTCTACATTAGGTCACACCTACTTATTCTAAGGATTTTTCTTAGGAAAATCCTATTTATTTTAAAGAAATTTTGACTCTTATATTAACTATATCCTAAGGCCTTTATTTCTTTAATAAAATCTTCATTTGTAAACTTTTAAGTGAGTCTTACACTAGGGTGGTTCCAAAAATCCGAATTTAGAAAATTTCATTTTCAAGTTGATTCTTTTAAGAAAAATGCATTTTATACTTAGAACTTTAAGTATTTATTTTACCTATACCCTAAGGACTTCATTTATTTAAGAAAATACTATTTTTGAAGTTGGAAAACTAGTGTTTTCTAACTATCTACCCATTATTACGAATTTAGCTTTCAAGACTTTCACTTAAAACTTCTATTAGACTTCATCTCTTGTTTTTAAATATTTTCTTTAGTAAAACTCATTTCAACTCATGAAAAACATTATCAAACATTATTTATCACCAATAGGCTTCATTTTTCTTGTAAAATACATGTTTAGAAGTTGGTAAAAGGGTTTTTAGACTAGGGTTCTCAAGTCATCCGAATTTACACTAGCTCATTTCTTGAAAAGTGTTTTCCTTTTTGGTTTTATTAACTCATCTACCTATAGATCTATATACTAGAAAGGTTGTTTACTAAGGACAAAAGCATTGAAGACCATTAATGCACATAAACTCAAATAATGATGATATCTTAAATGCCTACATGAATATGAGTAGTAAAATGGTAGATCTGCTATATCAAGTGCTTAAATAGGTTTTGAAAACATAAAAACTATATTTTTATAAAAGATCTTTTGTTCAAAACACTTTTTGATGAATAATCATAAAGCTTATGGCATGAAAGCTCCTTTAAATACAAGATCTACTTTGTGATGGTTTGGTATTCTTGTTTTGATATTTCCTTGTCCCTAGTAAGAGATCATGGGGACATTTAGTTGGAAATATCCAAGAATAACCTAGCCATTACAAGGATCTACGAGTAGAAGGAATAAAAGTTCTCTTACTTAGAGTAAAATAGGAGACAAATGAAAGAAAATGGAAAGTTGTGTGAGTGTGTGTGAGTGGCATGAAGGCCACGACAATGAGGGGAAAATGAGAGGAAAGGGAAGCTTCTTTTACCTTTGAAAAGTTTGAAATGTGAATAATGAAGTGAGAGAGAGAAAATGTAGCTTATATATCTATTGAAATTAGGTCAAATGGGACTAAAATAATTTTAAAAAATTGCAAAATGGAGCTTGTGTGTGTGTGTGTGTGTGTTTGGGGGGGGGGGGGGGGGGGGGGGGGGGTGGGGGAAGATTTGATTTTCTTTTTGTTTTGATTGATTTATCTTTGATTTGATTTGAGTACAATTTGTCATAAATTGTATTAATATTTAAGAGACAAAAAGCCTTTGAAAAGGGAAGTGATTGAGTGATGGTAAGAGTTGCAAATATAGGGTGTACAAATGAGTAGTCATAGGTTGTACTTGTGAATGGTAAAGAATAGTAGTCGACAATGTAATTACCGGTAGTAAGAAAAATACGAATAAGAAGGCTATAACTATATTTTTCATAAGCCGAAAAATTATGAAATTTATATTTTTGAAATTCTTATTTTATTTCGATTCAAATGAGTATACACAAGTAAATTTTTGAAATTCTAGTTCCGGGACACGTTTTTCTATAATAGGTCTCGGGATGACCCGGAATTGAAATTTTCTTAAAATATGATCTTTTCTTGGTTTGAAATATAATCAAGAACTATATTCAAAATTAAATTTTCTTATAAAAGTTACTTAATTGGAAACCGAGGAAAAGCCGGAATTAGGGTTCCTAGTTCTCACTCCAGTCTTAATTTATTCCGGTTTAGGGTTTTGGTTTCCAGTTCTTAAGTTATCTTAGTTATTTGAAAAATCGGGGTTTACATGATTAAACAATTTAGCAAACAATAAGCAATCATACATATAGGTAGATGAAACACTTAAACAAACAATTTGACGTTGCAATATTTTGAATTCTTATGTCATGACATAAGCATAGAATCACATATATACATATCCGTGAGTTCCCCATACAAGTCCATTTTTATCTTTTCTTAGTATTCTAATGCCACTATTCTACAAACATAAGCAAGTAACGAAATTAAGAGGAATAACTCACTCGTTCATTTCGCAATCTTCTTATTAGTAGTAATAATCCTTAGGAAGGGATATCTCGTATTCCATATCACCTAGACAAAAGAAATACCGGGATGAGTACTTCATAGGATTTCTACTTAAGCTTTCTAATTCTATGTTACTATGTTTGTCAAAAATAGCGTAGAATGAAATTCCAACTTAAAATGATCATAACTTGCTATTTTAACTCGAAATTTCTCATATAATATACGGTTTTCTACCTACTTGAAAAGATCTATCTATTTCTAAGGTTATTTTTGTAATAAAAAGCCATTTGGGTTTGGAAAAGGTAAGGTACATAACCATTACAAATTTTCAATTCCTCCAAACACAATTTTTCAAACTTTTTCCTTATCCAAAAATCTTTTGGCAAAAATATAGATATTTATATGATTGAAAAATCCTTTGAATATATATATATATTGTAGGCAAAATTCCAATGGTGTTATCTTAACGATTATGTTTCGTAAAACAATGTTTTACAATGTTAAAAACTTGAACTTTGACAATTTTGTTTCTAAGTGTTTTGGAAGAATATTATAAATTCTTAGGTTATTATAGATGAGTGTATCCTTATTTTTTTTCCAATTTCTTTTCTAAAATAAATAAATTTTCTCTTAGCTTTGGTCTTCTACAAATCTTATTTCTAGTGATAAAAATGAAGTTTTCAAGATTTATATTAAGTTGTTGATAACTTATAATAACTTTAGTTGTGTATATTTTCTTCTTTTTTTTAAATGGCTTTGATAGACAAGTCTTTTTCTTCTTATATTTTCATTTTCCAACTTCTTTTAAGTTATCTTCATTTCTAAAACTTGGTCTTTCAACTTTTTGACCAATTGAAAGGAAATCATATTTCGATATTTTCTTAAGTTTTTGATAATATCTATTGTTCTTTTGTAATTTGTCATGTTTATATTCCTTTTTATGTCTTTGAAAACGATTTATCATTTAGAAACTTGGCAACTTCTATTTTTTCTAAGTGAGTTTATAATTTAGTGAGTTGATTTTATCTTAATTTATAAAACTTGTTCTAGTTATCACTTTTTATTATGGAGTTGGTAAAATTCTACAAGCAAGCTTTTTGAGAAAAATTTGCTTAGCAAAGAATTATTAATACTAAGTTTTAATAAACTTTATGTTACTTATCATAATAAAAGAAAATGTTTATTTTTGTTAGTTAACTTCTTTGAGGAAATCATTTTCATCTTTATATAAGAAATGACTTGGTGGGTTTTGAAAAGAAGTTGTAGAAATAATTTTTCCTATGTGGGTGATAACAAAATACTGATTTAGTAGTAAGGATATTCTAACGCCCTAAACTGAGGCAGTACAACCCGCCATGTGTCATCTCTTGAAAGGCACACGCAGAGGCTATAAATATCTAAACCACAAAGTATATGTCATCACATAACTCTATAACTCACATAAAGGATACTTAATATGAAAATCTAGATAATATAATTTCAATAACATCTATGTTGGCATAAACCAAGCCAACTGATAAAAATCCTCATAAGAAACATAAAACTAATAACTCATAAAATCTTTTCAACTGGAAATCTAAAGAAATCTAATAACTCATTATGATCAGAGAAACTCCACTCCGGCCATCTACATATTAGCTAGGTAATTAGGTCCGTTATCGTCCTCCTTAGGCTCTTCGAATGCACCAAAGCCAGATAAATCATACACTATTTGGTCTTTACCTGTTCCTGAAAAATAAAAACAAATGAGCACAAAGGCCCAGTACATCCAAATCGAAAACACAGGCATATGATCATACATCAAAACAGTCCATACACGACTTAGTATCTAATGCCGCAAGCACCAATTATTATCTTTTTATTAATCCAGTATGCAATACAGTTTAAGATCATCCATGACTAATCCCAAACTTGGAGTAACTCAGACTCATTAAAAATAAGCAGTATAGGAAATAAGTAATATAATACATATATGGTGTTAGGAATCTCCCACACACCAAAGTGTCGTACTCGCATTACTCCTAAACTGCCAGAATCATCTCTATGGATGAGTCCACTCGGGACAACCTCACACATAGATCATCAGGTTACCAGCGTTAGTATCACACTCGATTCAATTATGGTCAGATATAAATTAGATCAGATTTATAAGCTAATCCTACAAGCACAAACAAACAAGCATGGTAAGGACATACCTGTTTCCGCTTAAGAAATCAAAATCCTATTCTCAAATATATACCTGAACAAAGAATCATCCATTCCACTAATCAATTTACAACGTTGATATAAAAATAAGAAAATGTAAACCTTAACCCTAAATTAATCAAAACTAAAATCTGTAACACACCTTTCTCCTGTGAAACCCATAGAATCACCAGATCTCCAATTAACACCATGAAATAACGAAACCCTAATTCATACGAATACCTGCTTACCATTGTTCATACATTCATAAATCATCTTCAACAATATATATGATTCAAATTCTCCTAACAACTTCAGATCTATGAATTATAGTTCCAGATTGACTCTTACCTGCTTCAATTGATTGTAGATCTGAAATCCCCAATTTCCACACTTAAGGTTTTCCTTCAATTTCCACTAAAGATCAATTCCCTTTACCAATTAACAACACAATCTTAGAAAGAAAACATCCTAGAACGAGCTAAAGGATTAGGCGTGGTTACTTACCCAATTCCTTGATGAAATCCACCTTGGAGAGTGTCGACTAAGGTTTCTATATGTTTAAGAGAGGTTATGAGGGTTAGTATAGGTTATAGACGTATTTATAGAGTTAAATCTCGAAGGGATAAAGGCTGGACGCATAGGAAACAAAGCTGATAACTTAAAACTCTGGGGTCGCAAAATAAATTCCAAGGCCGCCACTTAGGCCAGCGACCTTCTTGTGTACGCCAGCGGCCTAAAGGCCGGCATAGGGCCAATTTTCCCATTTCACACAATTTTTCCTCCTAAGCTCCAAGCTGGTGTTTAGGCCATCATCCTTTATGTTTAGGCCGGCAGCTTAGGATTATAGGCTGGCGGCCTATATGCCGGCCTTCTCCAAAATCGTCCGGTCATTTGTGTACGTCTTCCTCGAGTCTAAATTCATCTGTTCCAAGACAAAAATACCCTTTTAAACAACTATTTATTACATTAATACCCCTCACTATGAAATATTTACTCGTATATTACATATCTCTCCCCCTTAAAGAAACTTTCATCCTCAAAAGTTACCTAGTTCATTGGATAGCTCGGGATATTTTGCTCGCATCTCCTCCTCAAGCTCCTAAGTAGCTTCTCTCTTCGTCTGATTCATCCATTGTACCTTCACATATTTGATTACCCGTCTCCTAAACATTTTCTCTTTAGTATCAATGATCTGCATGGGTCTTTCAATAGTAGTGAGGTTAGGATGCACATTTAGAGGTCCTAATTCCACTATTTGCTCGACGTCTTTTACATACTTCCTTAATAGTGACACGTGAAAGACGTTGTGCACTTTCTCCAAATTAGGCAGTAAAGCTAGTTTGTAAGCCACATCACCTATCCTCTCTAAGATCTTGTATGGTCCCACGTACCTAGGGTTCAACTTGCCTATAGAATGCAAGTAAATAAATCATAAAGAAGGGTAAAAAGATAATTTCAAGTTATTCTAAAGTGTATTTTTGTCCTTGAATAGGTAGATTTAAGCTTGGGGAGGAGGTATGCAAAAAATTGGACGAAAGGGATTAGGCTTATGTAAAGGCCGCTAGCTTTGAAATGAAGGCCACCGGCCTATATGTGAAAGCCACCAGTGAAAAGCTCTCGGATCTTTCGTGGAAATGATGAAAGCCGACACATAGGCTGTCGGCGTAAGTATGTAGGCCTCTAGCATTGGATTAAAGGCCACCGGCGTAATTGCCAGCTTTTCTTGCCCAAAATCCTTTATATAAATAGAACTTTAGGGTTTCTGTTTCTCATATATCCTTTTTACCTTTGTCGTCCAGAGAGCGTTTTTAGAGTTTTTGAGTGCTCTTGGAAGAGAGAATCATGTGGAGATCGGATTTGGATCAAAGAGTAAGTAATTCTGCCATCCTTTATCAAGATTTTCATATATCGAATTCGATATATGCTTAGATTTTGAAGGAGTAATTTGGAGAAAAACTTAATTTCATCAAGATTTGATCTTTTGGAGAATTAATTGAATATTTTAGATTGAATCGAAGTTTTAGAGAAGTCGTGATTTTTGGGGTTCTAATATGATTTTTGGTTAGAGCAATCTGACTTTAGATTCTGAAGAAATTTAAGGGTTTTGTGGAGATTTGGGTTTTCTAGGGAATTGATGGAAGAGATTCTGTAGTTATGATTTCTTGAGAGCAGATTTGGAGATTTCTTGTTGTTTTTAAGAATTTGTGGATTTTGAGAGATTGTTTTAGAATTGGAAAAGGTACGACCTTTCCTTGTTTGCTGTATTTGCTTACAAGTTTAGTTTCTGATCGTTGCATATAGGAATAGATATATAAATGAACTTAATTCCATTTGGCTTAATTTTTTTTTTTTTTTTTTTTGATGTCTTTGGCTTTGACCAGTAAAGACCTGGCAGACAGTGATACTGGTGAGGCACCCTAATGATCCTTGTGTGTCGTTGTCCCTAGTAGAGTTGCATTTGGAGATGATTCCAGTAGATATAAGTTTATTAGCAGCATGGCCGTGGGTGTTTGGGGAGTACCCATTCACCAATATATGTATATAATTATTTATTTTCAATATCTAGTTGTTTTTCAGGAGTCTGAGTAACTCCAAATTTGGGATTAGAGATCTATAATTCTGAACTGTGTTGTTTTGCAGGCTTAATGAAGATAATAATCCTGTTGTTTGCATTTAGTTAGTTACACGTATATATATATATATATGTTGTTTATGCATTTGCATTTTGTTTGTGGACTGGCGTACTGGGCATTTTCACTCATTCCTTACTTTTTCAGGTAGAGGTGATGGAGATATTGTTTATGAATTATCTAGTTATGACTCGTATTTTGATCATGGGGATGGTGATAGTGGACCTGACTACCCTACAAAGGAATAGGATGTTATATATGACCTATGAAAAAGATTTCTTGAGTTTTCTAAGTTTTTGAAACAATATTTTGATTATTTATCTTTTTGAGGATTTGAAGTATTGGTTTTTATGTAATAGTTTATTAAACAGAATTATATGATTTTAATTTGGAAGTTAGATCTTTTCTGGATTATTGTTGGCTTTGGCTTTGCCAACTCGGGTTTAGTTTATATTACAGGAGATATTTGAAAGTTATAAATTACAGGTTTTATAAGTTTTGTACCTTTTGGAGTACTCTTAATTGTGAGTTCATGGAGATTTTTATATGTTTATATTTTGGTTGGAGCCTTTGCATGTCTCTTTTAAAAGAGAGACACATGGCGGGTTATATTGCCTTAGTTTAGCGCATTATATTGCCTCTCATCCAAAATCTGACAACACCTTTGGTTGGTGAAATTTTAAGCAACACATGCTCTCCAACCTAAAATTCCAAAGGTCTCCTTCTTTTATTGGCATATCTTTTTTGACTGCTTTGAGTGGCTTGCAATCTTTGTTAGATCATTTAGACTTTATCGTTGGCATCCTGTATCGATTCTGGTCCCAAAATTTGTCTGTTACCTACTTCATCCCAATGAATTGACGGTCATTACTTTCTACCATATAAGGCTTCATATAGTGGCATCCCAATTGAAGCTTGACAACTGTTGTTATATGCAAACTTCGCTAGAGGCAAATACTCATCCCAGCTATGTTTAAAGTCTAATACACAAGTTCTTAACAGGTCTTCAAGGATCTAGATTGTTCTCTCAGACTATCCATCTGTCTAAGGATGCTAGATAGTACTAAACACAACTTTAGTGCCTAAAGCTTGATGTAAACTCTTCCAATAAATCTAGTATCTCCATCAGACACAATGGTTACTAGGACTCCATGTAGTCTCACGATCACTTTGATGTACAACTATGCTAAATGTTCCAATTTATACCCTATCTTAATAGGTATAAAGTGAGCTACCTTTGTGAGGCTACCTACAATCACCCATACTGAGTCAAATTCTTCTCTTGTTTTGGGTAGGGCTGTAATGAAATCCATGGTAATATGCTCCCACTTCCATTAAGGTACTAGCAAAGACTTTAGCTCAACTACTAGTTTCCTGTGCTCAATATTAATCATTTGATAGGTGTGGCACTTAGATACATACTTAGCAATTTCCTTCTTCATGTTATTCCATAAATACAACTTCTTCAGGCCATGGTACATCTTGTTTCCTCCAGAATGGATGGAATAGCTAGAATAGTGTGCTTCTCTCAATAACTCCTTCTTCAATTCTCCTTGTTCTAGCACACATAGTCTTCCTTTGTATCGCATCATACTGTCTTCATCAATGTAGAACTTAGGTGCTCTGCCAATCTCTATTCTCCTCTTTATCTCTAGGATGCTCTAATCATCTATCTGGGCTGTTTTGATCATTTCAATTAGTGTAGGTTGAATCTGTAGGTTTGCCAATCTTTCACCCAATCTTCTGGTCACTATTTCCAACTCAAGTTTCCTCATGTCATCAATTAAGTGCCGTTCTGATGTAACCAAGGTTGCTAAATTCTCATTTCTCTTTCTGCTCAAGGAATCTGCTATAACATGTGCCTTCCCTGGGTGGTACTGTATGTCCACATGATAATCCTTTATGAGTTTTGACCATCTCCTCTATCTCATGTTTATCTCTCTTTAGATAAAGATGTACTTAAGACTTTTCTGATTTGTGTACACTTTACATCTCTCCCCATACAGGTAATGTCTCCAAAGCTTCAATGCATGAACCACTACTACTAGTTTTAGGTCATGCGTTGGGTGGTTCTTCTTATATGGCTTCAATTTTCTAGAAGTATATGCTATCACCATGCCTCTCTGCATCAACACACAACTTAACCCTTGTATTGAAGCATTGGTGTATATAGTATACACCACTTATAGGTAAAGCCAACACTAGGGCTGACACTAACTTCTCCTTTAATCATTGGAAACTACTCTCACAATCATGACTCCACACATACTTCACCCCTTTCTGTGTCAACCTGGTTAATGGAATTGCTATCTTGGAAAAGTTTTCTACAAATCTTTTGTAATAACCTTCCATTCCTAGAAAACTTCTGATCTCCGATATGCTTTAGGTCTTGGCTATTGAACCACTGCCTTCACTTTGTTAGGATCCACAGAAATTCCATTCCCATCTATAATGTGTCCCAAGAAAGACGCTTACTCTAACTAGAATTCACACTTGGAGAATTTAACATGTAGCCTCTCTTCTTGCAATCTGGTCAGAACTACTCTCAAATGATCTTCATTTTCCTCCTTTGACTTAGAATACACCAGCACATCGCTGATGAACACTACCACAAAAAGGTCTAAGTAGTCTCTAAAGACTATTCATGAGATCCATAAATACTACCGGTGCATTGGTCAGACCAAAAGGCATAACAACGAATTCGTAATGTCCATACCGGGTCCTGAAAGCTGTCTTTTGAATATCCTCTGCTCTGACCCGTAGCTGGTGATATCCTGATCTCAAATCAATCTTGGAAAATACTTGTGCTCCTACCAACTAGTCAAACAAATCGTCTATTCTTGGCAACAGATACTTATTCTTGATTGTCCTCTAGTTCAATTCTCTATAATCAATACACAACCTCATGCTTCCATCTTTCTTCTTTACAAATAACATAGGAGCTCCTTAAGGCGACACACTTAGCCTAATGAACTTCTTCTTAAGTAACTCATCCAACTGAACTTTAAGTTCTAGAAGTTCCGTAGGAGCCATACATAATGGTGTCTTAGAAATTGGCAAAGTTTGTGGCTTCAAATCTATACAGAACTCTACTTCCCTCTCTGGTGGTAACCCTGGTAAGTCTTCTGGAAACACATCAGGGTTTCACACACAATAGCTATCTATGTAACATCTATCCTTTGCTCCTTTTCTACTTTCATAGCTTCCAAAGATGACTTTCCCTACAACTCATAGGTTGGTAGAGTTGGAGGTCTTTGTTTATCAAGCCCATACTCAAATTGATCTCCATCGGGCGGACTGAACTTCATAGTTAAATTATAGTAGTCTATCACAACATGGTGTTTCATTAACCAATATACTCCTAATATCACATCAAAGTATACCATATTCATGACTACAAGATCTGCAGGTAGATGTCTACCCATCATCTCAATATCCTTATTTTTACATAGCTTATTCATCATAGCCTCGCTCTCCAGAGGCGTATTCACAGACCAGCATATAGCGATAAGTTCAACGTGCACACCAATAGCAGAAAAAGATTCAGATATACTAGAAAAACTTGCACCAGTATCAAAGAGAACATAGGCACTTTGTAGCAGTATGCGAAACGTACCTGCTATAGTGTTTACGCTGGAGGTGTCTCGATGCCGAAGGGCATATACCTTGGTCGATAACCTTTGCCCTAGTCCACATTGAGTTCGACCCATTTGTGTTGCTGAACCCTGAAGCCTTCATGGCTCCTTGCAATCAATGGCTTTATGCCCTCTTTGCCCGCACTTAAGGCAATAAACTTGGGGAATGTTTCTGTCATGCTCCAATGGGTACCCTAAACGTGACAGTCCGCCACACTCAATATTAAAGCTTAAGTATGACAACCTTAGTCATTCCCAAAAGCTTTTATATTAAGTGTAAGGCATACTTTCACAACTTTAGAGGACCATATATGGAATTATGAAGTTTAAGAAGATATAAATAACACATTAAGAAAAGAGGATTCATAATAATCATTCATTCATATTTATAGCTTTACAAACTTAAGGGCATTTCCCTTGATCACTAATCTATTACATGGATATCAGTACATTAACACCAATACTACCTTTTATCTAAATTTCTATTATTCAAAAGAGATTACCTGCCCGCAGGATCCTCGTGGCCTTCACCATAAATAGGAAAACTGCAAAAGATATCTATTGAGGTATAAGCTAAAGGCTTAGTGAGAACTATTTCCATAAACAACTTCTTGTAACAAGACCCAAACAAGTTGATTAATCAAACAAATGTAATGCAACAAACACGTGAGCAAACAAGCATATAGTTTTCCAGGAACTATATGTTGAATGGATTTGCGCCCTCCATTCGGGGTTTGGTGATACATAACCTCAATTCAAGTAGTTTTAGTTAAAAAGTTTTCATGCTCGCGAGCACTCATCGCCAAGCATTCCGAATCTACTTGATTGACCTTGCTTTCGGATCTTCCGCTAAGCATTTTCCATTAAGCCACCAAACAATCGCTTTCGGATCTTCCGCCAAGTGTTGCTTTCGACATGAGCATACTATCCTTCTCACCCAAGAATAATAACCCAAAATACAATGTGACTCACTTCATGGTATGCATGAATTCATTTATTTAATAAGTCATAGCATAATTATTTTTTTAAATTTAAGGCGATCAAGGAATTTCATACAAATCAATACTATACTAAAACAATCATTTAAAACAATTCCGGCTTCGATATTCTTAATAATTCTTTCAAGGAATTATTTGACATACACATCGTTTTATCTTTTCCTAACTCTAATGCAACTAATTTACAAGCACAACAAGTATAGCATCTAATGGAAATAAACTCACGATGCCATGTCGTCTATTCCTCTAAGCGGATGAGTCGTTCACACACTCCTCTTAATCGTAATAATCCTCGGGGTAAAGGAATCCTTCCTCGGGGTCACTTAGCCAAAGAAAATACCCACAATGAGCATTCCTTGATGATTTTCTTGAAATTTGACAAAACAATGTCAAAAGAACTTTAAAGTTTGTATAAAGGAATGTTCCAACTTAAAATGGCCATAACTTGGTCATTTTAACTCGGAATCGCGCATATAATATACCGATTTCTACCTACTTGAAAAGATCTACCCATTTCCAAAATTACTTTTAACAAATAAGGCCATATAGGCTCAAAACAGTGGCGACAAAATTCACTACAGATTTTCCAAGTAAAAACAACCTTGGTTCAAGAAATCAAAATTTGTTTGATAAATACTTAGTTATCTATATAGTTGAAAATTCTCTTTTTATAACTATATAACTCATTTTTAAGCATCCTCAAGTGTTTTGTTGTCCAATTATTTTTCTTAAGTAAAATAATGTCGGTTTGAAGTTTTTAGAAAATATAGTTTTCAAAAATTATTTTTGTAGATTTCTTGTAATGAATACCTTGTTTCCTTTGTTTTCTAAGAATGCTTTATGTTTCATTATTTTTCCCAAGTAAAATTAAATTTTCCTATTCTAATACTAATTTGGAGTTTTTAGAAAATACACTATTTATTTTTCTTGTATAAATTTCTTTGTCTATTCGTTTGCAAAATCTTTACTTGAAAATTTCTCATTCTTTTCTTATGCCTTATAGAAGTCATTCATTCATAAAAGCTTATTTTCTTGATAATTAATATGTGACTTAAGAAACCTTTTTCTAAAATTTTTGTGGTTTCTTCTTACAACTTGAAAAGAAATAAATTTATTTTTGTTTTCAAATCATAGATTTTCTTTGCCTATTTGTTTGTAAAGGTTTTTGCTTGAAAATTCCTTAGCCATTCATCTTGTTTATCTTTTTATAAAAAGACCCATTTTTGTGGCAACAATTATTTTCTTTTGAAATAAAATAAAAGTGGAATAATAAAGATTTAAGTAGCTTTTTAAAGCAAAAATAGTTTCTAAAATTATAGTGAGTTTTTTTGTAACTTGAAAAGGAATGAGTTTATTTTGGTTATCTTATAGATTTTATACTTTACATAAACTCATCTCTAAGTGACAAATTTCTTCTTTTGTTTAATTATCTTTAGAAAATAAAATTTTTGGACAACAATCTAAATGAACATGATTATGAGAATAATAGTAAGCAAAATAACATAAAACATAAATAATAAAGTCAAGTATTGGAGTCTTAGCTTTTTTCAAGGCTCCCGAGACTAAGAAGTAGACTAGTCCCAAAATAAAATAAAATGAAAGAAAGAAAAACTTGTTTTGACTTGATGAGGACAAGTCTAAGACTAGAGGCTAGTCTTAATTCAACAAGGAATAAATAAATAAATTGCAATGAAATAAATAAATAAATTACTTTGCATGAAATAAATAAATTGCAAGTGAGCTTATATGCTCTAAAGAATATGTATATATATATATAGATAATAATAAAACAACATAAACATAAATGGATTTTCATGAAGAAGAACAATACATGAACATAATGTAGTTTCCATAACTTGTAGTCTTTGGAAACTCACATTATGTTCTTGTAAAGTTACATGACATGAAGAAGAAGAAAGAAATATGAAGTGGTTACCTAAAGAAGACTTTGATATGGTTATGTGGTTATGGTTTTGGTTTGTTGGTAGAAGTGGTTGTAGAATTATTTTGAGAGAGTTTTGGAATGATATTTTGATAGAGTTTTGAGAGGAGATTTTGGGAGAGTTTTTGTAAGAATTTGTGGGTAGTGAATGTGTGAAAGAAGTGAAAGAGGAGGGGGGTATTTATAAGAAATTGAGGAGGGATTTTGTATGATTAAAATAAAAGATAAAATAAAACAAATTGAGGAGGAAATGGGCATGGGGGGCGCCGGCCATGTATTTGTATGGGGGAGAGAGTGATTTGATTTTTGCTTTTTGCTTTTTGTTAATTAAAAGAAGTAATAAGTAAGGTAGATGTGAAATAAAGTTATGGGAAAGGTAAAAAGTTAAGGTTATAGGTTATGTAGTGTGTAAGGATAGGTGTAAGAAAAAGTAGAGATAAAAGAATAGTATAGAATAGTAATGAAAAGTGTCATGTAAAGTAGATATGACTAATAAAGTACCGGTAGTAAGAAAATACGCGTATAATAGCTATATCTGTTATTTTTACTTACCAAAAAATTACGAAACTGATATTTTTGGAAAACTTATATTTTTACGAGTCTAACGGTGTATTCGGAATATTTTTATTTTTCCGGGCTCCTGGACATGCTTTTTGAGGACCGTGTCCGATTGGGTTCAATGGACACCCGAAATTCGCAAAACTGATATTTTTATAAAACCTATGGTTATTACGAACTATTCTAGCTAATTATCCCAACTTTGTTTTTCAAGGCCAAGGAAAACGGCAACGCCGGATTTAAACGGTTACGGTAAACTAGGGTATTGTTGACCTTTAGGGTTTTGTTTGACTTCCGGTTTAGGGTTTTATGCCAAATAGATTCCCGAAAATTTGGGGGTTTACAACCTACCCCTCTTAAAGAAAGTTTTGTCCTCAAAACTTGGATATTCCTAATTTCTGTTTCAACCAACTCGAATACTCATGTTGTGCTTCATCCCTATTCCCTTAGGTTACTTTGAAAAGATTTATCTTAACCGATTTCCTCATTTCTTTATCTTTTGAATTCTTCAGGATGAAAGTCTGTATTGGGTATTCCTCATAAGGAAAGTTCTCCTTCAAAAACATTAACTGTGATCTTCGTAACTCGATTCCATTTGTTAAAGGGGGATTTGTCACATGTCTCCAATATGTTTATATAATAATCTAGACTTCCTTATTGCCTTATCACTCCTCAAAAGATCATATGGTATTTACTTCCTATCCTTAAGCGCACATGATTTCCCATTTTGGAACTCCTAGGGTCCTTCTTTTCCAATCAGTCTTAGTGCCTTTCCAATTTCATGAGTCACTCTTAATTGTTTCTCCGAGATGTTGAATTTTTGTTTTTTTTTTTTGATTGATGATTACATAACATCAGTTGTCTCTTTTTCTCCAAACTCGTTATTAGTTCCTCATCGTTATTCCATACTCTGGTCCTAGTTTTGTCATGACTTTCTGACTAAAACTTTTTGCTTTCATATCCTCTTTCTTCATAAGGCTTCGTTAGGTTGCCATATTGATCGATTATGAGATAAATCATCTTTGTCGATTGATCAGTTTATACTATAATCACCCTTGCCTTCTTACTAATAATGTGAGAAATCCAATATCTCGAGGTGGTTCCCGATATTATTGAGTCCTTATAGATGCTTTCGTCCTTTCGTTTTCTTACTTCTTTATAAATACTTCATTTCCTCTAATGTCCCTTAAACTTTGGTATATCGGAGTTCTTCAAATTATGAATTGTATTCGTAGTTCCTTCTTACTGACTTCCTTGTCCTTAATTATGTTAAATCATCCTTGAACTTCCTTCAATACACCTTTCTTCTTGTATTTCATTTTTATCCTTCATATCTTCTCATCTAAGCTCTTTTATTCTTTTTACGCCGTTGATTGTTTTCTCCTTGTTTGGAAATTTTCGATGTTCAATTTCTCAATCCTTTTTACTATCTCCTTATACTTAGAATTTTGGTTATCTCTTTTTTCTCCTTCAGGTTATACCACGATTTTCGTCAATTATTCACTTTGTTCAACAGGGTCTTATATACTTAGCTCAAGTCCAAAAAGCGTTACTGGGACTTGTGGGGTCTATAAAGAGTTCGAGGGTCATTCTTTCTCGATTTGATCCTTTGTTGGTAGTATCGTGATCTTAATCTTGAGAAAACATGTTTGCTCCTTAATTGGTCAAAATATTTTCACTTTGTTCCTTTCCGAAAGTTAACACGTCGGCTTAGGGGTTTATCCTTTTTCTTCCATTATAAGCTGAATGGGTATATTTCGTGGTGGTATGCTTCATTGTATCAGGTCTTGGTCTAGAGTTTCTTGTTGTTGTTTCCACGACTTCCTTATAGGTTATTAGTCTAGTTACCAAGTTAGTCTTTCTCTTTGGATGAAATCTAGATCATTTATTCAGAGTTCTTCTTAAAACTTCTATCCAAAGGTCGGTTTCCTCTTTATTTCTTTTGAGATAGTCATTCATTTTCCTTTATCAACCCGAAAGAATGTGTCTCTCCTTTTCTTGTGATAGCAAGTCCTTTACCAATATTATCTTTTCGTCTTATTGGTTTATGAGCCCAATGTTCTCCTCGTGACTTTTTATTGGGATCCTACTCGAGAGGTATACATCTTATCCCACAGATTTCCTAACTCCATTAGTCACGAACAACTTGAATGATCGATTAACATTTTCTTGGGTTTCCTCTTCCTTTTGTGTGGGGATTTTAGATCTTAAAACTAGGTCGATTGTTTGTTACTGGTAGTCTTATCCTCTTGTCTAACTAGGTGTGACGATAGGATGTGTTGCTTTGGGGTCCAAGGGAGCAAAACATTCTGAGAGCCTCTTACGTACTTGATAGGAGATTTATTACTCCTATTCTCTTATTCATTTATGTAAAGAAAAACTTTAAACTTTCACGTTGCTTGAATTAAAGAAACAACATCAACAATAGAGGGTTGGAGGCTTACCGGTTCCCATGTCGCTGTTATAACCTCTAAGGTACTCTAATGCAGCTAAGTTTCCATTTTCTCCGTTTACTTCTTCACTTATCCACCGTCCCTCCAAGTTGTAGATTCGAATTTTCGAAGCAGTAGATCCTGGTCTGCTTTCACTTCCACTTCCATTTCCTTTCTCAATCCTTATAGGAACAACTCCTTCTGACGATCTTGACAAAATATTCCTTCCTTGTGGACAGTTGTTGGCGAAATGCCCTTTCTGATTGCAGATATGGCAAGTATTAACTCCTTTGTTTGGGCATCTTGATATCTTATGGTCTGTATTTCCACAGAAGAAACACTTTCCAAACAACTGGGGCACTTCTTTGGGTAATGTGCTCCATTGCACTTCCAACACTGAACGTCTTTGGTGTGAACCTTCCATTGTTATTAGTGTTTCTAGTTGTTGGAGATCTTGAATTCTTTGGTGGAGGCATGAATTGGGTTCTACATAAAACTTCTCTCAATGATTGGGTTTTCTTCTTCTCTTTCTTTCTCTCTTTTCCTTGCTCCTTCTACGATCGAGCTCTTTCCACCAATTCTCGAAAATTCTTATGTCAAATTCTTCCAACTCATTCTCAGGTCTTCATCCAATCTCCTATAAAGACTTGTCTTTTTAACTCCTCACTGTACTTATAGGAATCAGGGGCATATTGCAACAACCTACTGGATTCGGTTTCGTATTGCTTGATTGTTCTTCCCTTTTGAGCGATCTGCAAGAAGTCCGCACTATATCTTACTCGTAAACTTCCCGGGAAATAATTCTCCAAAAACTCATGTCTAAACATTTCCCAAGTGATTGGAGTCATTAGATCTCTTTTCCTTGACGCCCACCATATCCTAGCGTTTAGACGAAGCATGAAGGTTCCATACTTGATTTGCAGGTGGGGCGGAACTTCATAGGCATCAAAAGACATCTCAATTTGAGATAACCAATCTTCGGCCTCCTCTGGCTTATCATAAGCTCCTTCAAAGTAGCGGTTGCTTTTGATGAAATCAGGCAACATGCTTTTATATGGCCTTGGCGGTGGAGGTGGAGGTAGGGGTGCACTTTGGCTATGCATGTTCCTATGCACAGATGCCTCTGTTGAAGCTTGTTGTGGTGGTGGGGTTGGTATAGACGCCGGGGCCGTTGCTGGTGCTGTTGCTGTTGTCTCCGGTACAGGTGCTTGTGCTGGCATGTTTTGCCTAATTTCTTCTAACACGTGGTTAGGTGTCCTAACGTGGCGTGTAAGTCCATCTGAGGTGCGGCGGCTCTTTGAACAGCAGGTTGATCTGCTTCCACGTCCGGTTGATTAGAGGCGCTTTGTTCCTCTCTTCGTCTACTTCTATTTCGGCTGTTTAAACTTTTCTAAGTTAGGTTTTATAAAGTTTTGATAACTTAGTTAAATTTTTGCCGGAAATTGGTGGGTATAACGGAAACTTAAATATGCATACTAGCTAATAAAATTTAAATCAAGAAAAATTTCTGAAATCAAACTTAAAGCTTCATCATAGAAATAAAGTTCATACATGAAATTAGAAATAAGACAAATCACGAAATAGAAAACACATAGAAAATAGCAAACATTGTTCCGAAACTAAAAGATAGACTAAGATTACGGATCTTGTCTATGGTTACAAAATCGAAGCTGGACTTATAAGGATATACTCCGTCTTTTCTTCATTCTTCGGGTGCATCTCCCGGATTGCTGCTGGATGATCCTGGGTTCTAATCTCTCATGAATTGTCTAAAATATTTCCTGCTTTTCCGGGCTGCTTCCCTTGATCTTTCATGCACGTCGGTTAGTTCATTCTTTGTCAATTCTGGCACTATGTCATGGATGGTTTTCCAAGTAACGGTGCCATCCGTCTCCATGCTGTTATTCTCATTGGGCGGAGCACTGTTCGTATTCATGGCCGAGTTTGACTCTTGTCCTCTTGGAGTTTGCCGTCCCATTAAGTAGCGGATGATCCTTTCTTCAGTGCTATTACGGGGTTCTTCATCTCCAACAGTGGTTTGGTTTTCTTCCTCCGGTCTTGCTTCATTATCTTCCTCTGGGTCTTCTTCAAATCTTCACTTTCTTCATCTTCTTCCATAGGCTCCTCCCTGATTATCGATCCATCGTCCCATAGATGTAGGGGCTCGTTCATCCTTAGTTGGATTCCCATAAAGGCAGGTGGCTCCATGGGCACTTGGGTTGGGGGTTGTAGCACTTCCTGGTACACTCCATGCTAGTGGAAGGTGTCATTGATGTCAACCTTCATCCATTCGAGATGATCCATCAAGTTATCATGGGCATAAACGAACATAGGTCCGATTTTTCTCCATGTTCGGAAATCAGGTGAAGTTCGTCCTCCGTCTTCCCTAAGGAAAAATGTTGCTTCCTTCAACATAGGTCTATCTTCAGCAATGGCAGCGATACGTTCTACGGCGTATATCATTTCCAACTCGGTCATTTTCTTTCCTATAGGACAATTGTGAATAGTCTATACTACTTCCCTCCATTCTGTTTGTATCATTCCCCTTTTCCATATTTGGAACATTTCCCGAACGGTCTTAGGTTGTCCTGCTAAGGCAAACTCCTCACATAGAACTCTAAGTCTCAATCGATAATCCTCTGGTGTTTCGAAATGTCCTTTTTGGAAATTCTTGGCTTAAAGACGGGCCTCATCTATGGTGATCTATGTAAAAGAAAGAGATTAGAGAAACTTATTCTACCCATTCTATCTTATCTAAGTCTTTCTTATTCTATTCTAAGTTAATTCTTCTTAAGTCCAATTCTATTATTATGACTCCTAGGTTCTTAAACCATGCTCTGATACCAACTTAAACTGTCACGCCCCAATGGGTACCCTAAACGTGACAGTCCGCCACACTCAATATTAAAGCTTAAGTATGACAACCTTAGTCATTCCCAAAAGCTTTTATATTAAAAGTAAGGCGTGCTTTCATAACTTTAGAGGACCATATATGGAATTATGAAGTTTAAGAAGATATAAATAACACATTAAGAAAAGAGGATTCATAATAATCATTCATTCATATTTTGCTTTACAAACTTAGGGCATTTCCCTTGATCACTAATCTATTACATGATATTTGTACATTACAAACTAATACTACCTTTATCTAAATTTCTATTATCCAAAAGATTACCTGCCCGCAGGGTCCTCGTGGCCTTAACCATAAGAGGGAAACTGCAAAAGATATCTATTGGGTATAAGCTAAAGGCTTAGTGAGAACTATTTCCATAAATAACTTCTTGTAACAAGATTCAAACAAGTTGATTAATCAAACAAATGTAATGCAACAAACACGTGGGCAAACAAGCATATAGTTTTCCGGGAACTATATGTTGAATGGATTTGCGCCCTCCATTCGGGGTTTGGTGATACATAACCTCAATTCAAGTAGTTTTAGTTAAAAAGTTTTCATGCTCGCGAGCACTCATCGCCAAGCATTCCGAATCTACTTGATTGACCTTGCTTTCGGATCTTCCGCCAAGCATTTTCCATTAAGCCGCCAAGCAATCGCTTTCGGATCTCCGCCAAGTGTTGCTTTCGACATGAGCTTACTATCCTTCTCACCCAAGGATAATAACCCAAAATGCAATGTGACTCACTTCGTGGTATGCATGAATTCATTTATTTAATAAGTCATAGCATAATTATTTTTAAATTTAAGGCGATCAAGGAATTTCATACAAATCAATACTATACTAAAACAATCATTTAAAACAATTCTGGCTTCGATATTCTTAATAATTCTTTCAAGGAATTATTTGACATACACATCATTTTATCTTTTCCTAACTCTAATGCAATTAATTTACAAGCACAACAAGTATAGCATTTAATGGAAATAAACTTACGATGCCATGTCGTCTATTCCTCTAAGCGGATGAGTCGTTCACACACTGCTCTTAATCGTAATAATCCTCGGGGTAAAGGAATCCTTCCTCGGGGTTACCTAGCCAAAGAAAATACCCACAATGAGTATTCTTTGATGATTTTCTTGAAATTTGTCAAAAGAACGTTAAAGTTCGTGTAAAGGAATGTTCCAACTTAAAATGGCCATAACTTGGTCATTTTAACTAGGAATCGCGCATATAATATACCGATTTCTACCTACTCGAAAAGATCTACCCATTTCCAAAATTACTTTTAACAAACAAGGTCATATAGGCCTCGAAACAGTGGCGACAAAATTCACCATGGATTTTCCAAGTAAAAACAACCTTGGTTCAAAAAATCAAAATTTGTTTGATAAATACTTAGTTATCTATATAGTTGAAAATTCTCTTTTTATAACTATATAACTCATATTTAAGCATGCTCAAGTGTTTTGTTGTCCAATTATTTTTCTTGAGTAAAATAATGTCGGTTTGAAGTTTTTAGAAAATATAGTTTTCAAAAATTGTTTTTGTAGATTTCTTGTAATGAATACCTTGTTTCCTTTGTTTTCTAAGAATGCTTTATGTTTCATTATTTTTCCCAAGTAAAATTAAATTTTCCTATTCTAATACTAATTTGGAGTTTTTAGAAAATACACTATTTATTTTTCTTGTATAAATTTCTTTGTCTATTCGTTTGCAAAATCTTTGCTTGAAAATTTCTCATTCTTTTCTTATGCCTTATAGAAGTCATTCATTCATAAAAGCTTATTTTCTTGATAAAACAAAGTGGATTAATATGTAACTTAAGAAACCTTTTTCTAAAATTTTTGTGGTTTCTTCTTGTAACTTGAAAAGAAATAACTTTATTTTTGTTTTCAAATCATAGATTTTCTTTGCCTATTTGTTTGTAAAGGTTTTTACTTGAAAATTCCTTAGCCATTCATCTTGTTTATCTTTTTATAAAAAGACCCATTTTTGTAGCAACAATTATTTTCTTTTGAAAAAAGAAACAAAGTGGAATAATAAAGGTTTAAGTAGCTTTTTAAAGCAAAAATAGTTTCCAAATTTATTGTGACTTCTTTTGTAACTTGAAAAGGAATGAGTTTATTTTTGTTATCTTATAGATTTTATACTTTACATAAACTCATCTCTAAGTGACAAAATTCTTCTTTTGTTTAATTATCTTTAGAAAATAAAATTTTTGGACAACAATCTAAATGAACATGATTATGAGAATAATAGTAAGCAAAATAACATAAAACATAAATAATAAAGTCAAGTATTGGAGTCTTAGCTTTTTTAAGGCTCCCGGGACTAAGAAGTAGACTAGTCCCAAAATAAAATAAAATGAAAGAAAAAAAAACTTGTTTTGACTTGATGAGGACAAGTCTAAGACTAGAGGCTAGTCTTAATTCAACAAGGAATAAATAAATAAATTGCAATGTAATAAATAAATAAATTACTTTGCATGAAATAAATAAAATTGCAAGTGAGCTTATATGCTCTAAAGAATATGTATATATATATAGATAATAATAAAACAACATAAACATAAATGGATTGGCATGAACAAGAACAATACATGAACATAATGTAGTTTCTATAACTTGTAGTCATTGGAAACTCACACTATGGTCATGTAAAGTTACATGACATGAAGAAGAAGAAAGAAATATGAAGTGGTTACCTAAAGAAGACTTTGGTATGGTTATGTGGTTATGGTTTTGGTTTGTTGGTAGAAGTGATTGTGGAATTATTTTGAGAGAGTTTTGGAATGGTATTTTGAGAGTGTTTTGAGAGGAGATTTTGGGAGAGTTTTTGTAAGAATTTGTGGGTAGTGAATGTGTGAAAGAAGTGAAAGCAGAGGGGGGTATTTATAGGAAATTGAGGAGGGATTTTATATGATTAAAATAAAAGATAAAATAAAACAAATTAAGGAGGAAATGGGCATGGGGGGCACCGGGCATGTACTTGTATGGGGGAGAGAGTGATTTGATTTTTGCTTTTTGTTAATTAAAAGAAGTAATAAGTAAGGTAGATGTGAAATAAGGTTATGGGAAAGATAAAAAGTTAAGGTTATAGGTTATGTAGTGTGTAAGAATAGGCGTAAGAAAAAGTAGAGATAAAAGAATAGTGTAGAATAGTAATGAATAGTGTCATGTAAAGTAGATATGACTAATAAAGTACCGGTAGTAAGAAAATACGCGTATAATAGCTATATCTGTTATTTTTACTTACCGAAAAATTACAAAACTGATATTTTTGAAAAACTTATTTTTTACGAGTCTAACGGTGTATTTGGAATATTTTTATTTTTCCGGGCTCCTAGACAAGCTTTTCGAGGGTCGTGTCCGATCGGGTTCAAAGGACACCCGAAATTCGCAAAACTGATATTTTTATAAAACCTATGGTTATTACGGACTATTCTAGCTAATTATCCCAACTTCATTTTTCAAGACCAAGGAAAACGGCAATGCCGGATTTAAACGGTTACGGTAAACTAGGGTTTTGTTGACCTTTAGGATTCTGTTTGACTTCCGGTTTAGGGTTTTATGCCAAACCGATTCCAAAAATTTGGGGGTTTACAGTTTCTCTCTGTGCAAAACTTGCGGCTATATCCTACATTGCCACATGTAAAGCATGTTTTTTTAGGCCACTTGCATTCCTTAATGTCGTGAGGTCCAAGGTATCTGATGCACTTCTTTTTTGCACGCTGAATTACTAGCCTGTTCTGCTGTACAACCACTCTCTTTCCCCTAACTTGATAAAGAACACTAGCAGTTGGTCGCTTCCCATAATAGATCTAGCTCTTTTGAGTCTCATGCCCCTTGATTTTATTCATATCATGCCCCAAAGGATATCCTAAATGTAACAATCTGCCACATGCTAAATGAGACTTAAGAATCACTACCACAGTCATTCAAAAGTCTTGTATTAGAATGCAAGGCGTTCCCTTACGACAATAAAATACTAAGGGCCATTTCCCTCGCTAGACAAAAGTCTAAGTAATATCTTTTAAGTAAAACTTGATCGTTTAAGGTTTACTATGAAAGACTATATAAAACTAATCAAAAAATTCTAATGGGAAACACTCCCAACTTCGCATTACCTTATTTGGCCAGGTTCGGGGATGCAACCATATGTACAGCAACTGCATTAAAAAGAAGCTATGAGGGTATAAGCTACGCTAGCTTAGTGAGTTCCACTTCCAAAATTAAATACTTCAACAAGTAACATGTCAAGCAAGTTATATTAACAATCATATGAAATGCATATGTCATGCCCCATAGGGTATCCTAAACGTAACAGCCCACCACATACTAAATAAGACTCTCGAATTCCCTATCCGAGCCCTTCGGGAGTCTTATAAAGATGTAAAGCGTTCCTTTACGACAATAGAATACTTCAACAAATGGAGTTAAACATTTTAACGTGGCATTCATTAGCCATAGATAATAAACCAAAACGCATAATTATACTTTACACAATCTAAGGGGTATTCCCCTGCAAAATAATATCAAGTCCATTACAGTCATCCAGAGTCCTTTAGTTTCCAACGGAAGTCTATACAAAAAGAATGAAGTAAACTTCTATGGGAAACTCCTATCTCCGGTACCTGTGTTGTGGCTTGCCTCGGTCTAAGCCAGATAAACTCGTGCTACAATAAGTAAAAGCTATGGGGGCGTAAGCTAACTAGCTTAGTGAGTAATAACTTCCATAACACAATTAAGTACAATTCATTCAAACAAGTGATTATTCAAGCAAGTGTATGCATCAAACAAATGAGTTCAACAAACATATGACCAACTGGAAATCATATGTGGATGGACTTGCGCCCTCCATCCCGGGTTAGCAGATTAACGAATCATGTGGTACGACGCCGTTTAAGCTCACGGTCAACTAACAATATTTCGTTTTATGGATCGCGATTAACCAACAAATTCGTTTTATGGATCACGATTAACCAACATATTTGTTTTATGGATCATGAAAAACCAACAATGCGAATGCTCCATCCCCATCGTGATATGAATGAATCCAATTACAATTGAAGTCGGATACATTAGTTCAATTCTTTTAGGTGACTAACAAGTATTCTCAAACATTCAATATAGAATACTAGCTAATCAGTCAATAGCTTAACACTCGGTTTCGATATTTCTTAAGTTCCATTCACACATCAACAGCAGATAACTATATAATTCCCATATATCCCATCATGCATATCCATTTTATCTTTGCCTACACCACTAGTGCCACTACATTACAATCACAACATTAATTGAGAGTGGAAGTAAAACTCACTCGGCCATTGGACGCCGGTCTTTCTAGTAGTAATAATCGGGCGGTAAGGTGTCATCCTACTCGGGATCACCTACCAAGTAAGAATAATCCTAATGAGATTCTCATCATGTAACTAATTCAAGTTATGCATCTAAACTAGATGAATTCGGAATTCTCGCTATTTGCGGAAGCTCCGATTTAAAACGGCCATAACTTGGTCATTTTAACTCGGAATTTCGCAAATTTTATATCGATCTCTATCTACTTTGAAAGATCTATCTATTTCTAGTATTATTTTCAAGTTTTGAAAGTAGTAAGGCCACGGAACAGTGGGATCAATTCTGTTCTGCCCCTTTCTCAATTCCGAAAAATTGTTTTGCTTTTGATGAGAAATGTTCCTAGTTGATGATTCATGGATGAATGGTATAGGAATGAATTACTAACATGAATGCCATGTAATGAACTCAATATATGCATGGTCATGATGATTTTTGATGATAAACCCTTAGGAACTTCTAATTGTTACAAATTACATAAAGGTTATCTCTAAAATGCTATTCTTCTCAACCTTACATTCCTTAGGGTTTCTTTGATTTTTATTCTTAAAATTCACTTGTTATCTAAATAAAAATGAGTTCTTAAATTCTATTTTAATAATGGCCTTCATTCATGCATAAAAATTCCCATTTTTCATTTGGTAAACATGTTTTTAAACAAGCTCCTTGTAAAAATCCGAATTTTTGAAATTTTATTTTCTTGCATTTTCCTTTTGGGAAATCTTGTTTAATGCATTAAAATTTGAAGCTCCAATATATCTATTATATCAAGACTTCATTTAGCTCATAAAACATGCCATCTAAGCTTAGATACTAAGTGTTTATATGGGCATCACCCAAAATTACGAATTTGACTACACATCCATAAACCAATATTTTTCATTCTAACTTTACTTCTTGTTTTTACATTTTCATCATGCCTAACTCATCTAAGCTTATGAAAATCATTCTTTCACTATACCTAGTACACATACCCTTCATTTTTCTTGTGAAACATGAGTTTAAAAGTGATTTTGGTGGTTTTTAAAGTAGGGTTTCAATTTCATCCGAATTTCCAACATTTCATATTTGACAAAACCTTTCCTTTTTCAATGTTCTTGCCTTCTATATATGAAGATCCACTATCTAACACACCTTTACATGAACAAGACTACATTTTTATGATCATCAATGCATGGAATCAAAATAACTCCATGATCATACATGTAAATGAAGATGTGAATGTCTAACTATTAGATCTACTAACTATAATGCATGAATCATAAACTTCATGGCATGAACATAAATATTTATGCAAGATCTCTACTTTACATGCATGAACAAGAAGATATCTTAACATAAACTCATCTAAACACTAGATCCATGTCTTGTGATGGCTTGATATTCTTGTTCATGTGTTTTATGTCCCTAGATGAGTATTGGATTAATGAGAAACACACAAGATATAGCTTTGCCATTACAAGATTAGGAAGGATCAAAGCTTAAACTAACATACAATGGGGATTAAAGGAGGAATGAAGGAGACTTGAGTTGAAAATGTGAGGGAAGGTGGAGGGGAGGCTCACGGCATTCAAGGGAAAAGAGAGAGAGTTTTCCTCTTTTGAAAGTTTGAAACAAGAAGAAATGAAGAGAGAGAGAGAAAAATTGTTTATATATGAAGTGAATTAGGGTTTTAGTTAATAAAATGGAGTAAAAATAATTTGAATTGAGGGAAAAAAAGGGGGGGGGGGGGGGGGTGGGCCGACCATCTTGTCTGTGTGAGTGTGTTTTGAAATTTTTGATTTTTATTTAGTTAATTAAAATGTAATAAATGTGATAATTATTTAAGAGACAAAATTTCTTGAAAAGAAATTGAAATGAGTGTTGTAAGGATGTAAGAATAGGGTATGGGTAGTGTGTAGTGTATGTTGTACTTGTGAATAGTAGACAAGACATCTACTTTAGGTTGTAACGAAAAACGGGAAAAGCTATAACTGTAATTTTTATAGTCGAAAATTATAAAATTGATATTTTTGGAATCTTATAAAATTAGGTTTAATGAATATTCTAGAAATTCTTGAATCTGTGGTTCGGGGCACGTTTTCCGTAATGAGCTCGGGAAGGGTGAAAGTGGAAAATTCCCGAATTTAAAACTTTCAAAGGTTAAATATACTTTAGAATAATAATTCAATTCATTTACTTTATAAAATTTTTTTATTATGAAACCGAAGGAAAGCGGATTTAGGGTTCTAGGTTCTTCATTAGACTCAAACTGGACCAGATTAGGGTTTCGCTTCCAATTCCCGGGGTTTCTTAACTACTAAGAATACCGAGGTTTACAGCACAAGTATGTGAGCATACATTATATAAGACTTTCCGGGAGTTCTATGTTGAATGGATTTACGCTTTCCATTTTGGGTTAGGTGTTTCAAGCCCATACGACCATAGATTTCAATTTTTCTCATTTATATAGTGGTTGATTCAGGTGCCCACCTACTCACTAATTTTGTAGTTGATTCAAGTGTCTACACCACTTCCATTTTAATTTAGGCCATTCAGGCCAGCATTCGAGTTTTCAGGCCCCTCATTGCCCAACTATTATGCCTTCTTCCCACAAAGGTATAATTGTAAACCCCGGTATTCTTAGTAGTCAAGTAAACTCCGGGGATCGAAAAGCAAAACCTTAATCCAATCCAGTTCAAGCTTAGTGAGAGAAGCTTAGAAACCCTAAATCCGGCTTTCCTTCGGTTTCATAACAAAAGAAGTTTTATAAAGTAAATGAATATGAATTATTTTTTAAAAGTATATTTTAAACTTAGAAAGCCTTAAATTCAGAAAATTTTTAATTCCGCACCTTCCGAGCAATTACGGAAAAAAAAAAAAAGAGCCTCGGGGACCAGAAACTTAGAAAAATATTCCGGAATATTTATTAGAACCGAAATTTTATAAGATTTCAAAAATATAATTTTATAATTTTCGGGCTATAAAAATTACAGCTATATCTTTTCCCTGTATTTTCTTTATTACCGATAAAGTAGATGTTTGTCTACTATTACCACTATTCACAAATAACCTAACTACACACTACCATACCCTATTCTTATCCTTATAACTATCAATTATATTTTCTTTTCCAAGAAATTTTGTTTTAATTAATTATTACATTTATTACAATTTTATTACTTAAATTACAGATTTTATCAAATTCAAATATCTCTCTCTCACTCTTTCCATGACCAGCGCACCCTCCCAATTTCTATTTTGTTTTATTTTTACTTCTTTTATTACAACTAACCCTAATTCACTTAGTATATAAACTTATTTTCTCTCTCTCTTCATTTTTACTCTTCTAAAAATTTTGAAAGTTGCAAAACACTCTTTTTCTTCTTCTTCTTGCCGTGACCTACACACACAATACACTCACTCACAAGCTCATTTTCTTTTTCTACTCCAAATCTTCATTTAGGTGATGATTCCAAGCTTTGTTCTTACATTATTATAATGGCAAGACCATTTTTGTGTGTTTTCCACCTTAAATCCCAATGAGCAAATGCTAGTGATAGGAAAACACTAATACAAGAATATCAAGCCATCACAAGAAGTAGATCTTGTGTTTAATGAATTTTTGTTGAAATAATATCTTGTTCATGCATATAAAGTAGAGATCATGCATGGAAAGTTTATTTTCATGTCATTAAACTCATGTTCATGCACTATAAGTTGTAGATCTAGTGTTTAGACATTTATATCTTTCTTGACATTTATGTTCATGTGAATATTTTGAGCTTTCATGCATTAATGATCATAAAAGCTTAGCCTTGCATGTATATAGATGTGTTAGATGATAGATCTTTATGGATATAGGACAAGAAACTTGAAAAAGAAAAGATTTTTGTTAGAAATGTCTAGTGGAAAATTCGGATGATTTTTGAAACCTATTTTAAAAACCCTTAAAACCACTTTGAAACTCATATTTTCCATGGAAAATAAAAGGTATATGTAATAGTTATCTCTAAGGAATGATTTTTACAAGTTAAAATGAGTTTAGGCATGAGTAATGTGTAAAATAAGTAATGGAATTAAAATGGAAAATTTTGAGTTAGTGATCAAATTGTCAAATTCGTAATTTGAGATGATGCATATGTAATCACCTAGTATTTGAGCTCAAATTGCAAGTTTTATGTGTTAAATAAAGTCCTTAGACAATAGATATAGTAAAGCTTCAAATTTTGATGCATTAAACAAGTTTTCTCATAAGAAATATGCAAGAAATGAAGTTTTCCAAAATTCGGATTTTTATGAAAAGCTTATTTAAAAACATATTTGCAAGGTGAAAAATGTGAATTTCTATGTAGAAATGAAGGTCTTGGATAGTATAGATGATGAAGACTTATTTTTATTTAGATAGCAAGTAAATTCTAAGAATAAAATCCTAAACCCCTAGGAAATGCAAAGTTTGAACGAATGGATTTTTAAGAAGTAACTATTGTGGAGTCTTGTAATAATTAGGAGTTCTTAAAAGTTCATTATCAAAAATCATCAAGATCATACATATATTGAACTCATTACATGACATTCATATTAGGAATTCATTCATATTCCATCTATACATGAATCATCAACTAGAAACATTTTACCAAATGCAAAACAATTTTTCGGAAATGGCAAAGTTACAGAACAGATCTGATCCCTCTGTTCTGTGACCTTAATGTTTTCAAAACTTGAAAATAATATTAGAAATAGATAGATCTTTCAAATTAGATAGAGATCGATATAAAATTTGCAAAATTCCAAGTTAAAATGACCAAGTTATGGTCGTTTTAAGTTGGAACTTCCGCAAATAGCGAGAATCACGATTTTATTTAGTTTAGATGTATAGTTTGAATTAGTAAAGTGATGAGATTCTTATTAGGTTATTCTTATTTGATAGGTGACCCGAGAACGATGATACCCTACCACTTGACTACTACTATTAAGCGACCGGCGTACCATGGCCGAGTGAGTATCACTTCCGATTTCAATTATTCCTTGTGATTGTAATGATAGCTGCACTAGATGCTAAGTAAAGATAAAAAGAATGATTATGCATGATGGGATTAGTTGGGAATTATAAATTTCTGCTGTTGATGTGTGAAGTTGAACTTAAAGAATATCGAAGCCGGGTGATAAGTTATTGCTTGTATAGAGATGAGCTAGAATTGATTGTTTGTGAATATTGCTTGGCCACCTAAAAGAACTGGATTAATCAAATATTGGACTTCAATTATAATTGAACTCATTTATATCACGATGGGGATGGAGCATTAGCATTTTTTGGTTAATCGTGATCCATAAAACGAAATTGTTGTTTAATCGTGATCCATAAAATGAAATTGTTGGTTAATCATGATCCATAAAACGAAATATTATATAGTTGACCGTGAGCTTAAACGGCGTCGTACCGCAGGATTCGTTAATCTGCTAACCCAGGATGGAGGGCGCAAGTCCATCCACATATGATTTCCGGCTGGTCATATGTTTGTTGAACTCACTTGTTTGATGCATTTCACTCGATTGATTAATCACTTGCTTGAATGAATTGTCTTAATTGTGATATGGAAGTTTTCACTCACTAAACTAGTTAGTTTACGCCCCTATAGTTTTTACTTGTTGCAGCATGAATTCATTTGGCTTAGGCTAAGGCAGGTTACAGCTCAGGTACCGGAGCTAGGAGTTCCCTTTAGAAGTTTACTTCGGTTTTTTTTAGACTTCCGTTGGAAACCAAAAGACTCTGGATGACTGTAATGGACTTAATATTATTTTGCGGGGGAATGCCCCTTAGACTTTGTAATTTATATGTGTTTTGGTTTATTATTTATGGCCAATGAATGCCACATTAAACTTCTTAACTCCATTGACTAGAGTATTCTATTGTCGTAAAGGGACGCTTTACATCTATACAAGACTCCCGAAGGGCTCGGATAGAAATTCGAGAGTCTTATATAGTATGTGGCAGATTGTTAAATTTAGGATACTCCTATGGGGCTTGACAATAATAACAAATGTAATGTGACTCAACATATGGTATGCATGGTCAATTTCATTATAAGATCATGGCATATTAATTAACGAATTATGGGCGATCATAGATATTATAGATACTTCAATTCTATACTAAATCATATAAATATTTACAACAATTCCATTTCGATATTCTTATCATCGATTCAGTCAAATAGAATTCACATGCATATTCCAATTTTATCTTACCATAAATCTAATGCCGCTATCATTACAAGCATAATCATAAGCATGTAATTTAAGGATAGTGAACTCACTCGGCCATGGTGTAAACCCCGGTATTCTCAGTAGCTAGGAAACCCCGGGAGTTGGAAGCGAAACCCTAAACCGGTCCAGTTTGAGTCCAGTGAGAGAAACCTAGGAACCCTAAATCTGGCTTTCCTTCGGTTTCATAATAAAAAAAATTTTATAAAGTAAATAAATTTGAATTATTGTTCTAAAGTACATTTTAAATCTTCAAAAGTTTTAAATTCAGGAATTTTTTAATTCCGGGCCTTCCCGAGCTCAATTACGGAAAAATGTGCCTCGGACCATGGATTCAGAAAAATGTTCCAGAATATTCAGTAGAATCGTAATTTTATAAGGATTCCAAAAATATCAATTTCGTAATTTTCCGAGCTATAAAAATTACAGTTATAGCTTTTCCCGTGTTTTCGAAACAACCGGTAAAGTAGATGTCTTGTCTATTATTCACAAGTACAACCTACACTACACACTACCCATACCCTATTCTTACATCTTTACAACTACTCATTTCAATTTTCTTTTCCAAGAAATTTTGTCTCTTAAATAATTATCACATTTATTACATTTAATTTACTAATTTACAAAATATCAAATTTTTAAAAACACACACACACACACATAGAGTGTGGCCGGCGCCGCCCCTCCCCCCCCTCCCCCTTTGTTTCCCTCTCAATTTGATTATTTTTACCTCATTTTATTTAACTAAACCCTAATTCACCTCATACATATACATATTTTTCTCTCTCTCTTCATTTCTTCTTGGTTCAATTTTGCAAAAGAGTAAAAACTCTCTCTTTTTTTTTCTTTGTGCCGTGAACCCCCCTCTCCCCCTTCCTCTCACATTTCCAACTTGTTTCTTCTCTTTTCCTCCTTCAAGACTCCTTTGGTATGTATGTTTAAGCTTTGATCCTTCCTAATCTTGTAACGGCAAGATCATTCTTGTGTGTTTTCTCATCTAAATCCCAATGAGCATGAGCAAGGGACATGAAAACACTACTACAAGAATCTCAAGCCATCACAAGAAGTGGATCTAGTCTTTGAATGAGTTTTGTTTGAAATATCAAATTGGTCATGCATGTAAAGTAGAGATCTTTCATATATATTGTTGTTCATGCCATGAGATCCATGATTCATGCATTATATATAGTAGATCTAAAGTTTAGACATCCACATCTTCATGTACATGCATGACCATAGGTTTATTTTGTCTTCCATGCATTGATGATCATAAAAATGTAGTCTTGTTCATGTATAGAGGTGTTAGATAGTAGATATTCATATATAGAAGGCAAGAACATTGAAAAAGGAAGACTTTGTCAAATATGAAATGTTGAAAATTCGGATGAAATGGAAACCCTACGTTAAAAACCACCAAAATCACTTTTGAACTCATATTTCATATGAAAAATGAAGGGTATGTGTAGTAGATATCTTGAAAGAATGATTTTCATAAGTTTGGATGACTTTAGACATGATAGGAATGTAAAACAAGTGGTGGAGTTAGAATGAAAAATATTGATATGTGGATCCATAGTCAAATTTGTAACTTAGGTTCATGCCTACAAGAACACTTAGTATCTAAGTCTAAATTGGATGTTTTATAAGCTAAATGAAGTCCTTAGATAATATATATATTGGAGCTTCAATTTTTAATTCATTAGACAAGTTTTTCCATAAGAAAAATGCAAGAAAATGAAATTTCAAAAATTCGGATTTTTACAAAAAGCTTGTTTAAAAACATGTTTACCAAATGAAAAATGGGAATTTTTATGCATGAATGAAGGCCATGATTAATATAGACTTTGAGAACTTATTTTCATTTAGATAACAAGTGGATTGCAAGATTACAAGTCAAAGAAACCCTAAGGAGTGTAAAGTGGAAGAATAGCTTCTTAGAAATAACCTTTATGGAATTTTCTAACACCTAGGAGTTCATAAGAGTTTATTATCACAAAATCATCATGACCATACATATATTGAGTTCATAACATGGCATTCATGTTAGTAATTCATTCCTATACCATTCATGCATGAATCATCAACTAGGAACATTTCTTATCAAAAGCAAAACGAATTTCGAAATTGGAGAAATTGTGGAACAGATCTGATCCTACTGTTCCATGACTTTACTATTTTCAAAACTTAAATTTAATATTAGAAATAGATAGATCTTTCGAAGTAGATAGAGATCGATATAAAATTTGCGAAATTCCGAGTTAAAATGACCAAGTTATGACTGTTTTAAGTCAGAACTTCCGCAAATAGCGAGAAATCCGAATTTATCTAGTTTAGATGTGTGGCTTGATTTAGTTACATAATGAGAATCTCATTAGGATTATTCTTGCTTGGTAGGTGATCTCGAGCAGGACGACACCCTACCTCCCGACTACTACTACTAGAAAGACCGGCGTCCAATGGCCGAGTAAGTTTTACTTCCACTCTCAATTAATGAATGTGATTGTGATGTAGTGGCACTAGTGGTGTAGGCAAAGATAAAAAGAAATTGTATATGCATGATGGGGTATATGGGAATTATATATGTTGTCTACTACTGATATGTGAAATGGAACTTAAAGAATATCGAAACCAGGTGTTAAGCTATTGACTAATTAGCTAGTATCTTATGATGAATGTCTGCGAATACTTGTTGGTCACCTAAAAGAATTGAATTAATGAATATTCGACTTCAATTGTAAATTGAATTCATTCATATCACGATGGGGTTGGAGCATTCGCATTGGTTGGTTTTTCGTGATCCATAAAACGAATATGTTGGTTAATCGTGATCCATAAAATGAAATATTGTTAGTTGACCGTGAGCTTAAACATCGTCGTACCACAGGATTCGTTAATCTGCTAACCCGGGATGGAGGGCGCAAGTCCATCCACATATGATTTCCGGTTGGTCATATGTTTGTTGATCACATTTGTTTAATGCATACACTTGCTTGAATAATCACTTGCTTGAATGATTGTATTTAATTGTGTTATGGAAGTTATTACTCACTAAGCTAGTTAGCTTATGCCCCCATAGTTTCTACTTATTGCAGCACGAGTTTATCTGGCTTAGGTTGAGGCAAGCCACAGCACAGGTACCGGAGATAGGAGTTTCCCATAGAAGTTTAATCCATTCTTTTTGTATAGACTTCCGTTGGAAACTAAGGATTCTGGATGACTGTAATGGACTTGTTATTATTTTGCGAGAGAATGCCCCTTAGACTTTGTGAACTATAATTATGCGTTTTGATTTATCATCTATGGCTAATGAATGCCACGTTAAACTGTTTAACTCCATTTGTTGAAGTATTCTATTGTTGTAAAGGAACGCTTTACATCTACCTAAGACTCCTGAAGGGCTTGGGTAGGGAACTCGAGAGTCTTATTTAGTATGTGGCGGGCTGTTACTTTTAGGATACCCTACGGGGCGTGACACATGGACATCGGTCTCTAATAATAGTGTTCCAAAAACAAGAATTTTCCCCTAATTCAAAGTCACCTAAATGAAAAAAAAAAATACCCAAATGAGTATTTCATGCCATAACTAACTTCAACTTATTAAATAAAACTCTTGAGTTCGTAATTTTCGTGGTAGATGGAAATTCAAACTTAAAATGGTCATAACTTTGTCATTTTAATTTGGAATTTCGCAAATAAGCTATCGATTTCTATGCACTTCGAAATATCTATATATTTATGATGTTATTCTTAAGTTTTGAAAACGTTTAGGTCTTGGAATGCTCGGATCAGATTTGATTAGTAACCAAAACTTGCATTTTCGAAATTGTTTTATGAACATTTCATTATTCCTACAAAGTATATTATATGTGCATGCAATATCTACAAGTTATTATCATGGATGATATGCATTTCCTTAATGATTTTTATTAAAAAGAATTTTTGGAAAACTTTTATATCGCAACAATTTCAAGAACACTTGATTAAGAAAACTAGCTTTATCTCTTTGAAAATCATCCATATTTTACTAAGATAAAGCCTTGATGACCTATATACCTAATACCTTCATTATCTTAATAAAATTCACCATTTAAAGGTTAGAAAATAGATGTTTAAATGTGGGTTTTGCCTAGTGATGAATTTTTACACAATTTTGGGAAATGAAAACAGTGTTTGCTCCTAGTTTGGAAACATTTCCTTTGTTTTAGGTTTATACTTTGATAAAACACATTTACTCTTATAAAAATCAAGTCTTTATTACATCTATTCCCTAATGCTTCTATTTTTCTATTAAAATCCTCATTTTGACATTTGAAAATAGGTGTTTAAATGGGGATCATTTATATATCCGAAATTTGGGAAATTGTTTTTGGGATTATTTCTTGTGTAAAACTCATTTAATCTTTCCAAAATTAAGTTCTAATCAAACCTACTCTCTAAGGCTTCCATTTGTTTAATAAAACTCTTATTTTAGGGTTAGAAAATAAGTGTTTTATTGGCATTTCACCCTAGTTAAGAATTTCAAAATTTTTTTGGTGTTGAGACATAGCTCTAACTTAACTTTTGTAATCCTTTTCTTGTTTTGAAAATTTCTTTTAGTAAAACCAAGCTCATCTTATAAAAATCACTCATTTATAATATCTTCATTTTGGAGTTGGAAAATAGGTTTTCTAAATGGTTCTTTCTCAAGATCTGAATTTTCAAAATCACTTTTTTAATAGAAACAAAATAGATCTTGAGTTTTAGCAACACCTTTACTAAGACCATCATATTGTAAACCCTTTATGCATGTAAGACAAGTAACTATGTCATTTTAAGTACTCTAAACAAACAGATCTACTATGTTACTCATGTCATGGATGCACTACAACATAAACAATATGTAAATGAGTTTAAAGAAAGATTTTTTGCAAAAAATAACTATAAGATCAAGATTTAGCAATAATATAGCAAAATAATAGTAAGTTAACTTAAATATCAAGATCCACAACATTGTAATGGTAAGGATCTCATGCTTAAGTGTTTCCACATCATTAGCATAAAGCTCATGGAGATTTTAGTGGAACCACACATGGGAGGGTTAAGATCTTTTACCTATTTAGAAGTGTAGAGTAAGAAAACTTAAAGAAAAAGAAGTGTGTGTGTGTGTAGGAGGATAGGTCACGACACAAGAGGGGAGGAGAGGGAGAGAAATTTTCTTTTCAAAGTTTGATCTTTCGAAAAAAAAAAAAAGAGAGTGAAATGAGATAAGTGTAAAGGGGTTTATATAGGGAATTGAATTAGAGTTTGTGTAGAATAAAAGAAAGAAAATAAATTAGGTTGAGTGAGAGTGTGAGGGGGAAAAGGGCACTAGTTTGGAGCTTAAAGGGGAGAGAGATAGATGTTTGATTTATTTTGTGTAATAAAATTCAAAATTAATAAGTAACTTTAAGTAATAAAATGTATTGAAAACATAAATTTGTAAGGAATGATGTAAAATTATAAGAATAGGTTGTAAGGATGTAAGAATAGGGTATGGATGGTTGTACTTGATGAATAGTGTAAAAGAAATAAAAATGTTGATTAGACAACTAAATTACCAGTAGTAATAAAAATATGATAGAAGGGCTATAAATGTAATTTTCATAACTCGAAAAATTACTACAAATATATTTTTGAATTCCTTATTAAATTTCAACTCTAACGAGTCTTATACATTAATTTTTTATTTCCGAGTCCCGAGGACCGGTTTTCGAGAGCAGATCCCGATCGGGTTTGAAACGAATGAATTGTTTCGAATTTTGACCTTTTATCTTTTGATAGGTTATTTAGTGCTATATTCTAGAGTTAACTCACTTCTATTGTTCCGGGGTTTCGTTCTCAGGATTGTCGGACATAAGGTTTCCAAGTCCAACTGGTCCAGGGGTATTCTTTTAGGGTTTTGGTTTTTGGTTTTAATTTCAGAAACCGAATTCAGATTACTAAGAAAATGAGGGCTTACAATTCAGGCCCTCTTGGCTTTGTTTACCATAGCAGAGTAGTTATTCAAGTCCATCAAATTGACCTGATATTGAATTTCAGGCTTTAGACCCGTGATAAATCTGCTCACTTTGGTCTCTTCACTTTCCTTTAGGGGGTTTGGCAAAAACCTCATCAATCGGTGCAGCTCAGCTTCATACTCTTTTATAGTCATCTTGCCCTACTGCAATGTATAATACTCCTGAAGCATCTTTTGCTTCACACTATCGGGAAAGAATGCCTTGTAGAAGGCCTGTTTGAACATCTCCCATGTGATTGCTCTTGCCATATGACGCTTGGTGCTCATCCACCAGTTGTTTGCTCTCCCAATCAGCAAATAGGAGACATATTCCACCTCTTGTTATCTGGTATGTCCAAGGTAGCAAATGCCTTCTCCAACTTTTCAATCCATAACTGAGCCTCTAATGGCTTCCCAGGCTAGGGCTCAAATTTGTAGACCAGGTCTACAAACTTATTGAGACTGAGCACATCAGCGTGTCTTGCTCCATGGCCTCCATTTCCACCATTGCCATTGTTCCTCTATGCCTCTTATCTCCAAGTCTCAGCATTGGCTTGCACCACTTGCATATCCTACCTCATAGTTTGCTGTTGCTAGGTAACTACTCCTAACAGTGCATTCACTACCTACATCAACTTTGCAGCATCAATAGGTACTTGTCCTCTTGCAACAACATTAGGTACCTGCTATCCTACAGGTAGAGGTGGTAGTGGGGGCATATCTCCAAGTACTTGGTTCAAGGGTGGTTGGTTCACAGGTGTTTGTTCCTTATCATCATTCTATCACAAGCATACACTAAAACATGAGATAAAAGGGAAAAACTAACTTCAGAGATTAAATGTTATATAAACTACAAGATACTATCAAATTATATGTATAAACAACTCCTATTATTTCTGCCCCACTCATCAATGCTCATTGCCCTAAGGAGTTCATAACTTAATTCTAAAGAGATCATCAACCTAGAGCTCTGATACCAAATAAGTTGTAATGCCCTAAATCGAAGCATTACAACCCGCCACGTGTCCTCTCTTGAAAGACATACACAAAGGCTATAAATATCTAAATTACAAAATATATATCATCACATAACTCCATAACTCACATAAAGGATACTCAATATGAAAATCCATATAATATAATTTCAATAACATCTATGTTAGCATAAACCAAGCTAGTTGATAAAAATCCACATAAGAAACATAAAACTAATAAATCATAAAATCTTTTCAACTGGAAATCTAAAGAAATCTAATAACTCATTATGATCAGTAAAACTCTACTTCATCCATTTACATATCAGTTGGGTAATTGGGTCCACTATCGTCCTCCTTAAGCTCTATGAATACATCAAAGCCAGATAAATCATATACTATCTTGTCTTCATCTATTCTTGAAAACTAAAAAGGAATGAGCACAAAGGCCCAGTACATCCAAACCGAAAACACAGGCGTATAATCATACATCAAAACAGTTCACATGCAACTTAGTATCTAATCCAGCAAGCACCAATTATTATCCTTTATTAATCGAACATACAATACAATTTAAGATCATCCGCGATTAATCCTAAACTTGGAGTAATTCAGACTCCTTAAAAACAAGCATATAGGAAAATAAGTAATATAATACATATATAGTGTTGAGAATTTCCCACACACCCAGGTGTCGTACTTGTACTACTCCTAAACTACTAGAATCATCTCATGAACGAGTCCACTCGGGACAACCTCATACATAGATCATCAAGTTACCAGCGTTGTATAACACTTTGCGTGGTCTTTGTAAACCCCGGTATTCTCAGTAGTTGAGAAAACCCCGGGAGTTGAAAAGCGAAACCCTAATCCGGTTCCGTTTAAGTCTAGTGAGAGAAGCTTAGGAACCCTAAATCCGGCTTTCTTCGGTTTCATAATAAAAGAAGTTTTATAAAATAAATGAATATGAATTATCATTCTAAAGTATATTTTAGATCTTTGAAAGTTTTAAATTCGGGAATTTTTCAATTCCGGGCTTTCCCGAGCTTAATTACGGAAAAACGTGCCCTGGGACCACGAACTCAGAAAAATGTTCCGGAATATTCATTAGAACCGTAATTTTATAAGGATTCCAAAAATATCAATTTTATAATTTTCCGAGCTATAAAAATTATAGTTATAGCATTTTCCCGTGTTTTCGTTACAACCGATAAAGTAGATGTCTTGTCTACTATTCACAAGTACAACCTACACTACACACTACCCATACCCTATTCTTACATCCTTACAACTACTCATTACAATTTTCTTTTCCAAGAATTTTTGTTTCCTAAATAATTATATTTATTACATTTTAATTACATAAAATACAAATTTGTAAAAATTTTAAACTCTCTCTCTCACTCCTCCCTCTTGGCCGGCGGCGCCCCCCCCCCCCCCCCTTCACCCTCTCAATTGTTTTATTTAGCTAATTTAATCAATTAAAAACCCTAATCTATTCATATTAAGCTCTTGTCTCTCTCTCTCTCGCTTCATTTTCACTCTTCTAAAAATTTTTCAGAGAGAAAAACCCTCTCTTCTTCCTCCCATTTGTGCCGTGACACCCCCCCCCCCCCCCCCCCCCCCCCCCTCACACACACACACACACAACTCTTTTCCTCTTCATTTCATCTTCCAATATTCTTTAGGTGATGATTCTAAACCCTATTCCTATCTTTTCTTGTAATGGCAAAGCTATTCATATGTGTTTTTCACATTTAATCTCAATGAGCATATGCCAGGGACATGAAAACACTTGTACAAGAATATCAAGCCATCACAAGAAATGGATCTAGAGTTTAAAGGAGTTTTTTTCAGATATTATCTTGTTTATGCATGTAAAGTAGGAATGTTGCATAAATATATATGTTCATGGCATGAAACTCATGATTCATGCATCATATTTAGTAGATCTAGTGTTTAGACATTCACATCTTCATCTACATTTATGTTCATATGTTATTTTGATTTTCATGCATTGATGATCATAAAAATGTGGCCTTGCCTATGTATAGATAGGTTAGATGGTAGATCTACATGTATAGAAGACAAGAAACTTGAAAAGAAAAATATTTGGTTAGAAATGTTTAGTTGAAAATTCGGATGATTTTGGAACCCTACTTTAAAGACCACCAAAACCACTTTAAAACTCATATTTTTCATAGAAAATGGAAGGTATATGTAATAGATGTCCTTAAGGAATGATTTTCATAAGTTTAGATGAGTTTAGGCATGAGAAAAATGTAAAACAAGTAGTGAAGACTAGAATGAAAAATATTGATATAGTGATTAATAGTCAAATTCGTATTTTAGGATGATGCCTACATAAACACTTGGTATCCAAGTTTAGATGGCATGTTTTATGAGTCAAATGGAGTCCTTAGACAATAGATATAATGAAGCTTCAATTTTGATGCATTAAACAAGTTTTCTCATAAAGAAAATGCAAGAAAAGGAAAATTTCAAAATTCGGATTTTTGTGAAAGGCATGTTCAAAAACATATTTGCCAAATGAAAAATGTGAATTTATATGCATAAATGAAGGTTATGATTAGTATAGACATTAAGAACTCATTTTTATTTAGATGGTAAGTAAATTTCAAGAATAAAATCATAAAAACCCTAGGGAATGTAAAGTTGGAAAGAATAGCTTTTCATAGGTGATCATTATGGAGATATTAATAATTAGTAGTTCATAAGAGTCCATCATCAAATATCATCAAAACCATGCATAGATTGAGCTCATCACATGATATTCATATTAGGAATTCATTCATATACCATCTATACATGAATCATCAACTAGGAACATTTTTATCAAATGCGAAACAATTTTTCAGAATTGGAAAAGTTACAGAACAGAACTGATCCCACTGTTCCGTGACCTTAATGTTTTCAAAACTTGAAAATAATATTAGGAATAGATATATCTTTCGAAGTAGATAGAGATCGATATAAAATTTGCGAAATTCAGAGTTAAAATGACCAAGTTATGGCCGTTTTAAGTCGGAGCTTCCGCAAATAGCAAGAATTCCGAATTTGTGTAGTTTAGATGTATAGCTTAAATTAGTTTAGTGATGAGATTCTTATTAGGTTATTCTTATTTGGTAGGTGATCCCGAGCAAGACGATACATTACCACCTGATTACTATTACTAAAAGACCGGCGAACCATGGCCGAGTGAGTACTACTTCCGCTCTAAATTATTGCTTGTGATTGTAGTGATAGTGGCATTAGTTGTTTAGGCAAAGATAAAAAGATGATTATGCATAATGGGGTATATGGGAATTATATACTTGTCTGTTGTTGATATGTGAAGTTGAACTTAAGAAATATCGAAACCGAGTGTTAAGCTACTGCTTGTTTAGTTAGAAGTTATATTGATTGTCTGCGAATAATTGTTGGACACCTAAAAGAATTGGAATAATCCATATTTGACCTCAATTATAATTGGACTCATGCATATCACGATGGGATGAAGCATCAGCATTTGTTGGTTTTTCGTGACTCATAAAATGAATATGTTGGTTAATCGTGATCCATAAAACGAATGATTATTCAGTTGACCGTGAGCTTAAACGGCGTCATACCACAGGATTCGTTAATCTGCTAACCCGGGATGGAGGGCATAAGTCCATCGACATATGATTTCCAGCTGTTCATATGTTTGTTGAACTCATTTGTCTAATGCATACCATTTGCTTGAATAATCACTTGTTTGAATGAATTGTCTTAATTGTGATATGGAAGTTTATACTCACTAAGCTAGTTAGCTTACGCCCCCATAGCTTTTATTTGTTGCAGCACGAGTTCATTTGGCTTAGGCCGAGGCAAGCCACAGGTCAGGTACCGGAGATAGGAGTTTCCCTTAGAAGTTTACTTCGCTTTTGTTTAGACTTCCGTTGGAAACTAAAGGACTCTGGATGACTGTAATTGGACTTCATATTATTTTGCGGGAGAATGCCCCTTAGACTTTTGTAATGTATATATATGCGTTTTGGTTTATTATCTATGGCTAGTGAATGCCGCATTAAACTTCTTAACTCTATTGATTGAGTATTCTATTGTTGTAAAGGGACGCTTCACATCTATACAAAACTCCCGCAAGGCTCGGATAGGGATTTCGTGAGTCTTACATAGTATGTGGCGGGCTGTTACGTTTAGGATACCCTATGGGGCGTGACAGTCTTTACTAATCGCAACCACTCACAACTAATACTCGATTCAATTATAGTCAGATATAAATTAGGCCAGATTTATAAACTAATCCTACAAGCATAAACAAACAAGCATGGCATGGACGTAGCTATTTCCGCTTAAGAAATCGAAATCCTATTCTCAAATATACACCTGAACAAAGAATCATCTGTTCCACTAATCAATTTACAATGTTGATATAAATATAAGACAATATATACCATAACCCTAAATTCATCAAAACTAAAATCTACAACAAACCTTTCTCTTGTGAAACCCATAGAATCACCAAATCTCCAATCAACACGATGAAATAACGAAACCCTAATTCATACGAATACATGTTCACTATTGTTTATACATTCACAAATCATCTTCAACAACATATATAATTCAAATTCTCCTAACAATTTAAGATCTATGAATTATAGTTTTAGATTTACTCTTACCTGCTTTAACTGATTGTAGATCTAAAATCCTCAATTTCTACACTTAGGGTTTTCCTTCAATTTCCATAGAAGATCAATCCCCTTCACCAAACAACAACACAATCTTAGAAAGAAAACATCCTAAACCGAACTAAAGGATTAAGATAGGTTACTTACCTAATTCCTTGATGAAATCTACTTTAGAGAGTGTTGGCTAGGGTTTCTATATGTTTAAGAGAAGTTATGAGGGTTAAGATAGGTTATAGAACGTCTTTATAGAGTTAAATCTCGAAGGGACATAGGTTGGATGTGTAGGAAACAAAGCTGGTAGCTTAAAACTCTTGGGTCGCAAAATAAAATCCAAGGCCACCACTTAGGCCGGCAGCCTACCATTTTATGCCAGTGGCCTAAAAGCCGGCATAAGGCCAATTTTCCCATTTCGCATAATTTTTCCTCCGAAGCTCTAAGCTGGTGTTTAGGCCATCATCCTTTGTACTTAGGCTGGCAGCTTAGGATTATAGGCTAGTGGCCTATATGCCGGCCTACTCCAAAATCGTCTGGTCATTCATGTACGTCTTCCTCGAGTCCAAATTAATTTGTTTCAAGACAAAAATACTCTTTTAAACAATTATTTATTACATGAATACCCCTCACTATGAAATATTTACTTGTATATTACAAATATGTATACATTAAGAAAGGTTAGTTTTATTTTTCCTTTGTTTCTTTGGTAGAATTATGCTTGTGGACACTTAGAAAACTTTAGAAAAGTTTTAGAAGAAGTTGTAAAAATACATTTTCTAAGTTTTTGTTAACAAGTTTCTTTATTTAATGACAAGTTTTATGACAAAAGAGTTTAGTTTCATGTTCTGTTATTAGAGAAAATTTCACTTTAGATTTTGTTGAGACAATAACATTATGATGTTGCATGTATATGAGTATGTAGTATGAAAATGAAAATATAAGAAAGATATAAAAAGCAAATAATAAGCAAGATAATAATATCAAGTATTGGGAACCTTAGCTTCATCAAAATAGCCCAAGACTAAGAATAGACTAGTCCTAAAAAGAAAAAAAAAAAAGAAAAGCAAAAGCAATAATAATAGCATTAAGAATAATAAAAGCAAGTTAGTAAGAGTTAGTGAGCATTTAGGCTCTATGAAATATATAGATATACATATAGATAATATATATATATATACAGATATATTGTTAAGTTGGAAGCATCATAACAATAAATCATAAGATAATAAAAATCGGAATTTCTTGGCATGTGCAAGAACAAAACATGAACATGTTGTTGCTTCTATAACTCATATGAGTTTTAAGAAACAACACCATAGCCATGCTAAGTTACATTACATGAGTAAATAGATTGTTGAAAGCTTTACCTAAGAGTGTTTTTATTGAAGGATGAGGATGATAGATATAGATTATGTGGGTAGTGATATATGGTAAATGGCTTATGTGTAGAGAAGGATTTCGTGAGGAATTGGTTAAAGAGAGTTTTGATAGAGGGAAATTGTTTAGAGAGAATTTGTTGAGAGATTTTGAGAGAGTTTTGTTATGTAAAATGAAGGTGTGAAAGAAGTGGAGAGAAATGAAGTATTTATAGTTGAAGATGGAGGGAAATTGTCTGTGATGAAATAGATTGAAAAAGAAAAATTGTGGGGAATAGCATAAGGGAGGCACCGGCCATTGAAGAGAGGGAAGAGAGAGAGATTAAATCTATAATTTTTGTAAAAAAATAATTAATATGTAAGATATGATTTGATATAAGACGTATTGAAAAGGTAAAAAAAAAAATAGGTGTATAGGTAGTAAGGAAAAGTAGAAATAGGTGAATAGTAATGAATAGTAAGATAGGAAATTAATAGTAGACTAGGTAAATAAAATACTGATAGTAATAAAAATATGCGTAAATGAGCTATATAAGATATTTTTAGATTTTGAAAAATTCTAAAACTGATATTTTTGGAATCCTTATATTATTATGAATCTAACGGAGTCATTAGAATATTTTTATTATTTGGTGTACCAAGGCATGATTTTTGAAAACTGATCTCGTTCGGATCCGAAAGACACTAAAAATTTACAAATTTGATATTTTTAAGCTTCCCTATATTATTATGAACTATTATCAACAATTACTTCATTTTCGTTTTTTAGGGTTTATGAGCGTAGGATTGCCGGATCTAAATACTAGGGTTTGTTGTAGATTTGTTGACTTATAGGGTTCTGGTTTGACTTCTGGCTTGTTGGTTTATTCGTAAGATCATAAAATTTTGGGGTTTTTAATCGTTTTATATTTTTGGTTCAACATTTACATTTTATTTTATTTGTGATCTATTTAATATTTTTCGGTTCTCGATATTGTTTAACCGAGTCTAGGGTTATGGTTTGACTCAGTTTGACTTTTGGTGGCAATCCAAAATTTTAATTCTAAAATTCATCAAAGGGTTTAACGTTCTAGTATTTTTTTGTCGAGCATTATTTTGATATATCACCTTGATTTGCATGATAGAGATAGGATAGATGTTTTAGTTGGAGTACGGATGTTGAATCAATCGATTGTTGGATTTTTCATTTTATTTTGAGGGTTCTCTTTTCCTTAAGGTTAAGAATTTTCATATTTGATCTTATTTAGAATTTAGTTTCAACTTGGGTCAATTTTCAGAGTTTAGGTTTTGGTGTTTGACTTCTTAGATTATTCTCTAAGAATTATGAAAAATTTAGGGGTTTACACCATAAGCTTCTTTAAGAGGATATTAGAGTTAGGCTATATTAAGGCCCTATTAGAATTCGTTTATATTAAAGCTCAAAAGTTGTTACGAATGCAATTATTAATCATCTTGTCCATTAGTCACAGAGACAATCCAATTGCTGTCATAAATAGCTAATCTCAATTATCATTCTTTTGTGTCATCTAATATTTGAGAATAAGCTGCAAAATTTGTAAATAGAGGCATTCTCCTCCTTGTTTGACATGGTCAATATATTTATAGACATGTTGTTACATTATTGAAATTCCATTATGAAAAACAATTGTAGAATGATCTAGAATGATTATATGTAAACTTTTCTTATGTCTTTACATATGTATTAAGATTTTCTTTTCTTTCTTATTTGACTCTTATTGATGTTAAGTAATATACCATAGTGTAATCAGCTCATTATAAGTGTTGCATAGTCTAAAGGGCCTATACAAAATTTAGAAGCCTAGATGCTTAACTACTCCACAAGGAATCTATTCATACTAGGACCTTAGATCTCGACCTTCTGAGAACCTTAGCTCAACATGAAACTCGATCCTGACCCTAGCTCCCTAAAGACCATGATTTTATAGAGACCGAGGTAAGGTCCTCTTCTTATCATGTCATGACTCCTAAGATGAGAAGTATGGCAACACGCCACGTGACTCCATGACAACTCTCTCTCTCTCTCTCCCTCTCTATCTCCTCCCCTAACCCGTCCCCCCCCCCCCCCCCCCCCCCCCCCCCCCCCAAACCACCTTGATGTGCTATGAGCTCCACAATGAGTTACTTTCTCCTAACATGTTCCCTATCGTATAATGGGGCTAAGACGAGGGGACATCTCTAGTCTATCTACACTCCATGATTCACTAGCTCCTTAGATTAAGAATGTTTCTTTCTTCTTGGGACCAAGGTAGCTACTAATTTAGGGTATCCATACTAACAAAAATGATCATGTAAGCCCCATTTCAATGTGACCTCATCTATAAATAGCCTTTCCCTTTAACCAGATACGGCAAGTGAAAATACTCAGTGGTCATAACTACCTTTTGAATTCTCAATAGAGCTTACCCACAATTAACATCATTAAAGTGTTCATGTTGGAAAACCCTCTGGCATATCACAGATCGGTTTCTTGTGTTTACAAGTCTCAATCTTTACTTATGGAATTAGTTCCTACTATAACTCTCTTGAATGACATCTATCCATATGTCATTAGATCAAGTCTTATTAAGGTTATCCAACATGCAATGTATTTATGATTGGCTAGCAAATCTATACATATAATCAATAATCCACTAGAAAAAAAAAGCCAAATTAAAATGAATTACCTCAATCCGAGTTTGGATGAGGAAGTTATGATAAAATCAAGTTATCTTAACAAAGAAAAGAAGAACAATAGGGATTTAAACCCATACAAGCTGTATCAAGGGTGATGCCATTCACTACATCTCTAACCACACCTATATCCTTATTAAGGTTATTCAACATGCAATTTATTTATGATTGGCTAGTAAACCTATACACATAATCAATAACCACTAGTAAAAAGGTCAAAATAAAATGAATCACCTCAATTCGAGTTTGGATGAGGAAGTTATGATAAAATCAAGTTATATTAACAAAGAAAAGAAGAACAAAAGGGATTTGGGCCCATGCTGCCATTCACTACATCTCCCACTACGCCCATATCAAAGGGCGTATGAACTCAACAAGAGGGCAGAGGCTATCATGCCCCTTGCTATGCCCCATATCAAAGGGCATATCCACCCAGACATGGATACAAGGGCTACTAAACCCCCTGCCATGCCCCGTAGGGAAGGGCGTATCAACCAGATTGCGTCCCTTGTTTTTTTTGCTCGTTTAAGCTATTTTTCTACATGTTTCAATCATAAAACTCTACCCACAACACCATAACAACAACTTACAAGCTCAACGCCATAGTCCACAACATCTCTATACCTATCATTATATCTTATTTGCTCAAATCATTTAATCAATTATCTAATCCATTCATAAACATCATATACTTAGGTCTTAATGTATAAGCTTGCATACCTTATGTCACAAGTTTCATCTTAAATTTTACTTATGACTAACACTAACTTGTCATTTACATCCATTTATAACAATCTAAACAAGAAAAACAAACGTACTTACATGTTTGATGAATTTAATTATCATGTTTTCCACTACTACTACTACGTGGTTGTTGTAGCTTCTCCTAACATGTTTCCCACCTCCTTTCTTCCTTCCTAAATTCAATCTCTCCTATGATCTCCTTAAGATTGAGACTTGGAGATGAAATTTGAGAGGGAAGAAGAAAAGATGAAGAAGAAGAAAAGGAAGGAAAGAAAACATAAGGAACAAGAAAGAAGAAAAAGAAGTGAGGCAGATTTCAAAAGGAAATAGGAGAAAAGATTAAATATAAAGAGATTTTTTAAGACTATTAATTGGTAGGGTTTCGTTTTAAAGTTTTCAAATAATTATCTTAAATATTAATAACAATTTAAAGGAAATTTTAGAATATGTAGAAATAAAATCAATAACTCAAATTGAAAATCTAGTTTAGAATTTAATTTTGTGAAAACTTGATATCTAATTTGAGCCCAGGTTTACAAACTGATATTTTTAAATAAGTAGATGAACTCAAAATTTTTGGAAATTGAAGGTATAGAATTTAGGTTAAAGGAGCTATATTGAGTAATTTATAAATTTAACTATTTGAACTTAAGAAAGTTTTTTTGTCATTTGTAGATTAAAAGAAAGGGGGTTCAAATTAAAATTGGTTAAGATGATAGTGAAATTTGATTTTTTGGAAGGACAATTAAAGTAAATGGATAATTTGAAAGGGATAGAGTTCAAATTTAATAATTAAAAAGATTTAAAAATTTGATTGATAAAGTGGATAATTGAAATAGATAAACGAATGGAAAAGTGTATTTGAGATCTCAATTTCAATTAAATCTATTTACTAATTTGGTTATGTTAATCTATCCATTTATAACCTATAATTCAATTTAATTATTTTAATTAAACTATCTAAGTTTAATTATTAAATTACATTCTAATCAAAGCTTAAAATTAATCATCTATTGGTAGTTGACACTATATATTAACTTCAATTCCATAAATCAAAAGCTTTTGGTCATTTTAAGATTTATTCTTTCACTTATGCATAAGAAAGACATAATAATTAAAGAAATAAGCTAGTAAAGAATATATTAAGTATTGAAACCTTAACTTCATCAAGGTATCCCAAGACTAAGAATAGACTAGTCCCAAAAGAAAAAGAAAACGAAAACGTTTTGACTTGATGAGGACAAGTCTAAGACTAGAAAGACTAGTCTTAAAAACAACATGAAAGTAAATAAATTGCAAGGAAAGTAAATCAATTACAAAACAAATGAGCTTATATGCTCTAAAAGATATATATAGCTACATAGATATACTTAGTTAAATATATATATAAAAGCAACATAAAAGAAATTAGATTTATGAACAAAAACAAAGTATGAACTTATTATTGCTTTCTTTAACGTTCATGGTTTAGAAAACACACACTAAGCTCATACTAAGTAAATGAACATAAAAGAAACTCGAAGAAATATTACCTATGAAAACTAAACTTCAGAGAACTTTGAGAGAGAATTCTTGCAGAATTTTGAGAGAGTAATTTTTGTGTATGGAAGGTGTGAAGGAAGTGGAAGGAAGAGAGGGTATTTATAGGAAAATGTGGGAGGAAAATTGTGTTAATTAAATAATTGAAAAACAAAACAAATTGAGGAGAGGAGGGGCATGGCCGGGGCAAATGGGAGTGTAGAGAGGGAGAGAAATTTGTTTTTTTGTATTTTTGTTAATGAAAAGTAAGATATGAAATATGTGAAGTTATATTGGAAATGAAAATTGTAACAAATAGAGGTATGGTTTGTAAGAGTAGGTTATAAGAAAAAGTAGAGATAGATAAATAGTGTAATATAAAGTAGACATGACAATTTAAGTACCGGTAGTAAAAAAATACGCGTATAATTGTGATATCTGATATTTTTAGTTACCGAAAAATTATGAAATCGATTTTTTTGAAAAACTTATATTTTTATGAGTCTAACTATATATTCAGAATATTTTCCCTAATCTGAGTCCCGAGATATGCTTTTCGAAAACTGTGTCCAATCGTGCTCAAAACGAATCGCGGTTTAACTAATCTAATATTTTTATGCTTTCACAGGTTATTATGAACTATTCTACATATTAATCTCTTACTTACTTTCTTAGGACTACTTAAACGGGAATACCGGACTTGAATGGTTACGTCTTACTAGAGTTTTGTTGACTTTTAGGATTTCGATTGACTTTAGCTTAATTGATCATAAAACTTTAGGGGTTTACAATATCCTTGTGTTGAATGTTGAAATGATATTCTTAACTTGATGATTTCCTTTGTATAAAATAAATAAAGAAAATTTCTCTAAGAGGACATGAAATGATGAGGGGAATATTCCCTTCCTTTTAAGGGAATAAAGCAAAAAATAGGGGCAAAAACCCCTCTAGAGCAAAGGAAAAGAAGAATGCAAAAACATTCTCCCTCTAAAGCTTAAAAAAATGAAAAAAGGAAAGAAAATTCAGGTTTTGTGTTAATGTATATGCTTTGTCTTTAGGTAATGATTACTTAGAGGGGTAAGTGAAGAAGTTTATCCTTCTATGGTAAGTGGATGAAGTTAGCTAATTCTCTCCTTACTTTGTTTGATCTTTATTTCAATTTTAACTTCAGGATCTAGTTTAAACAGCAAGGGTAAAGGCTAACTTACTTTGATTAACTTAGTAATTCTAGCATAAGCAACCTTAGCACATGTCATAATAAGATTGAGTGGAGTAACTTTACAATGATTAATAGGGTTACAAGATAGTCGAAAAAGGGACAAGTGAGCTAAAAGAAGATGACATCTTTGAATTGAAATTTATTGAGTACCATTAATGATTTGTTTTCCTATCTTTATAAGCTTTGCTTTGGTCCTGGTTTTGTTTAATGAGTATTTGCTTGAAGACAAGCGAAAGCTCAAGTGTGAGGGAATTTAATAAGTGAATTTTACTTTATTCAAATCATGAGAATTTGTGCTAAATTTGATTAACTTTTCTATTAAATTCCCATAAATATATGCTATTATTGTTTATTTGTTGATTTTCAACTCCATGGAACACAAAAAGAGGAAACAAATTGATTTAATCAAGAATTGGAGTGAAAAGCAATAGACACAGGAAGTGAAAACTAAGAACAGCTTCAACCGTGCCCAAGAATCATGCCAGTGATTCTACCTATTACCTAGGCTGAGGCAAGTCATGATTCAAAGAAGATTTTATATAGCCTCTACCAAGGTTAAGGCCACACTTGCGATTCAACTTGCAGTTCACAAAGAGAGAAACCACATTCAAATAAACTTTAAATAGCTTCTACCATGCCCTATAATCGAGGTTGCGATCAATGTCGTGACTCGACCCTATCACATGCATCACAATTTGGATAAAGTTTGTTATAACAAATTTTCCACATTAGCATCTTTTGTATTATAAATACTTACTTTATGTGAAACCCTAAGCAAAGGGATTGAGTGCTAAATAGGTTAAAAAAATACCATAAAACATTCTGCAAATTTTTAGTGTTTCATAATAACTTTTGGATTTCACTGTTTCAATTCACTAAAGATTATAGTTTTATTACTCTGTCTTATTATGCTCTTCAATTACTGCTTTGAACTACTGATTTATACTATTACATCCATGGAGGAGTAGTTGATTTACCTGGGTCTTGCGGATCCTTAGGTCAATTTCATGTAACTCCACTCTGGTTAAATTGAACCAGTGTTGATTTATTGAATTCAATAGCTTGAGCTTAATAAATCTTGACTTTGTATAGTGCACACAATATGCGGTCATATTTGATTTTGTTAGCATAGATTGAGAGGTCGTTTTAATGAATTGATCTAACTTATTGGAGAGGTTGCTCATAACTGTCTAAAGATAAAAGTGGTGAATATTCATTAAAATGGGTTTTTATAAAAGAATTCTTGATCTTTATACAGATATAGGTTATTGGTATCTTATGAAGAGATTCTAGTGGTTTAATCTAGATCTAGAGTTCTCGACCTTAAGAGAGGCATTAACATACAGTAGTGAATCTAACAATTAATGAATTCAACACAACTTTTATTGAGATTTTTGTGAGTTACATTAACAAAACTTAGGTAAAGCATGACCTTAGCACCCTATGAATTGATATATCTTAATTCTTTTATGCTAGTTAGTTAAATTTCTCCCTGCTTTTGCTAGACTAGGTACTAGAAAAAGAGTGAGTAAAAGTAATCACCGACTTTCCTATGGAATACGACCTAGATCTTTTTACTATGCTACTCTGATTGGTGTGTTTGCATTTTGGAGACTGTGGCCAGATAAGGATTTAATAAAAGAAAATATACAAATTTTAAAACTTGGTCTGCAATTACCTCCTAACCATTCCTATATATATGTATTTATTGTTTTAGGATTTATGTTTTTATTCTTTAATTCAAGGCTTGATTTTTAACAGCATTTATAACAAAGAATAAAAAAGTCCTATCATGATTCATGACTCTTTTTTGAATGTTTTGCTTCTAAGATGAAAAAGTAGAATCAAATCGAAGTGCAGATAATTAAAAAATAAAAAAGATTAGGAAGAACTTAGATCCTTCCAGTATATATGTATACATATATATATATATATATATATATATTTCGTTTCTAGTTCATGTTACTATTTGTTATAATATGATTCATTAAATTTCTGGTGACCAATGGGTTATGTACAACACAAGTTCCTCGAATTATACAAGAGATGTGCCAAAGTTATTCTATTTTACTTACAAATTTTGTAACATTCTGTACCTTTCCAATTGTCCTAAAATTTTGGGGCTTTTCTAATCTTTTACACGCTTTCTTGTTTTTGGGTTTCTTTGGCAAGCAATCTTATTCATTGTTAAAACGGAAATTTCTCCAGTTGTTATCCCCCTTCATTTTTTTTTTATTTTTTATTTTTTGTGCTTTTTATTATTCTATTTAGTAGTTCCACTCTTTAGTTTATCTTATTTTCATTTGTTTGGTCCTATTTTGGTATCAATTTAAGGATATGTTTGTTCAGCTTTTCTGAACAGATACAGACACTTTTTTCAAACTTTTTTTATAATAAATTGTTTATTAAGAAATAGATATAGATAAAAAAAAAGTTGACAGTTCTCATAAAAAGATCAAATATAGATAAAATACAAGGACAAATCGGATATATTTACATAGATCATTTTGATACAGATACAGATACAAATGAAAAGTAGATCATCCAAACAGACCCTAAGTTGAAGTATTTGCCAAAAGAAATAATGTCAAAGAAGCGTAAACATAAATATGCATATATGCCCCTCTTTAAAATAATATACCCCCTGTATTGGATCCTCTAATTTTATTTTTCTAAATTGTCTAGATATTATCTCCTTTGAGATCAAGAATTTAAGATGTTGCAATGTGTAATCAATAGGTTGAGTACAAGAATAGTGACAAGATTATAATGATACAATAAGATAATTAAAATTTTTTGTTAATTTCATCCATTGATTTGTAAATATAGGAAACTTCATCTAGATATATTTCAAATTCACAGTGAAAGTTTATCATCCAGTGACAAAAGTTCATAATAAATTACGTTTTCATAGTTGAAATCATAAAGTTATATTTTATTGAAATTGAATAGCAACATTATTAGATTATAAATAATCTATGGTGATTGAATCTTTGAGTTAACGTAATTAACTTTTTCTTGATTTCATACTTTAAAAGTAAAAGCAAATATAGACACGTAAAGGTCGACTCAATTCCTATCTACTCTCTCCAGCATAGAGAGCGTAGCTCATGCCCTCGAGATTGTAGAAAATTTCGGCTGCTTGAGTTCACATATAGGCCCAGTGGCACACTTAGATGAAAACAAATTTTATCGTGAGCGTAAGTGGTCCTATCTACTTTTATTAGAGTATTTATTTTAATCAGAATATGACATGCATGATGACGACAGAAAAGTGCAAAACTTAATGCTATAAATAGAAGGCTTAGAAGCTCACTTCTTCACAACCCACTTCACTCACTAAAATCCAATTGAAAAACATGTCTTCAAAATATTTACTAGTATTGTTGCTTGGTATGGTGCTTCTCAGCACCACCGTGCTTGCTGATGAGAACGATGCAAGCTACCACTCAAAAGACCATAAACCGCCACATGACGGTAAGCCTCCTCATGGTCACATGCTAGTTGAGGAAACTCAGGATTCCCACGATGATAAAGCAGACCGCAAAATGCCACCAAAGCATGATAAACCCCCCCATGATGGTAATCATGGACATATCCTAACCGAGGAAGCTGAAGATGAAAACAAGCACGAACCACACAAAGGTAAGGGAGGTAAGAAGCCTCCCCATGAGGGCCATATTCTTATTGAGGAGGAAACTGAAGAGGCAAAGAAGAAGGAAGGACCGAGCAAAGGTAAGGGTGACAAGAAGCCTCCACATGAGGGTCATATTCTCATCGAGGATGAAAGCGAAGACGCAAAGAAGAAAGATGAACCAAGAAAAGGTAAGGGTGGCGAGAAACCACCGCATGAAGGCCACATTCTTGTAGAAGAAACACAAGATGCAAAGAAGCCACCTAAGAAGGAAGAACCAGGGAAAGGTAAAGGAGGTAAGAAGCCCCCACATGAGGGTCACATCCTCATTGAGGAAAGCGAAGACTCAAAAAAGCCTCCAAAGGGCAAGGGAGAGAAGCCACCACACGATGGCCACCGTGGACACATTTTTGCGGAAGAGACTGAGGATGCATATAAGCCTCCAAGAAAGATGAGACCTACTCCACCTGAAAAGAAGCCCAAGGGTCCTCCTCATTCTAATGAGGACTGAGCCGCCACTGTATGGTTTCTATGGAACATGATAGGAAATAAATTAAAAAAGGGGTCATTTTCTCCAAGTAATAAACATGGGACACTATAGTTTGTATATTTTGCTCGAACGTACTTATGTTTGCATGTAATGCAAGCTTGCAGCTATGAACTTCTATTGTATTTTAGCGGCATCATATTATCCCACTATTGAGGGTGACTTTTATTTTCTGGCCAAAAGTACGGGGTAATTTATATTTATATTTTTCTTTTTTAATTTTAGGTACGCGTGTTTAATCCTTCATAGTTAGGGAACCCATCTTTGTTGCAAAATCATGAAATCTGACATTCCTTGCGTTACTTTACCTCCACATATATAACAAATGATAGAATTCAAAAAAGACATCATTAAACCAACCATGCAAACAATTCCACTATAAATTTAAATAAATATAATGAATTGAATATTTACTGTTTAAGTAATTCAATCACAGTTGAATACAATATAAATCATTACACAATAACGGAATTGGTTCCATCAAAACTAATAGTGAGACTATAAAATTTTTCAAATAATAATATTCAAAATGTAACTGGCCCCATTATTTATTATGATTAGGAACTATCAATGAAAAGCTATTTATGTACCGTTCTTAGTAGATGAAACTGTATGCTATTAATCTTGACAAAGAAGAAAAATCACACACCACTTTGCGTGAAAAGCTCAAATATGAGGAAAAACTCTATATTAATGGTACATTAGCTATAATAAATAGCAACTTGGGACAATTTATTTAGTTTACTTCAATGTTATAAGTAATGAAATTAATGTTATCAGATATTGTAGAGAAACATCTAAAATAAAAAGAAAAAGAGAATATTATCAAGCAAAACCAAAACAAATACAAAACAAAAAGGAAAAAAAAAAAAGAAAAAGAAAAGTAAGAACAAAAAATCGGTAGAGTCGAATGGTTGAGAATTCTGCTTAGAAGTACTCTCCAACAAATTCTAATACTCAATGGGGTGAAAGATTAAAATCTGTTAAAAAAATGTTTAGGGTTCACGATATACTTTATATGAGACTAACACAAAAATTTATTTAACGTTTATCATAAATATTTGAAGTTTAACTATTAATTTATAAAGAAACAAGGTCAATTGGTTAAACTTGTGTAAGGTTTGTATCAACAAAAATAAAACACGCACAAAGGAAATTAGAAAGAAGATTAGAAATAAAGTAAAAAGAGCAGTACGGTATAGTTATTAGACAATTGTTCTTTCAATAATCTACTTTTATTTTAATAATACTTTTTTTCAGTGGTTATAATAATGTAATAACTAAAGGCCAATACAACATAAAGAATCTAACTTACTATCACAGAAATGAAGATAAGGATCGGATGTCATTAGACTATATAACGGTTAGCTTTATTTTAATAATATTAATAGTAAGAAATTATTAATACATTCGATTTTACATTTATTATTTATTAATGTCTTATGTGATAAGACTAAAACATTTGTAGTATTGCTAAGGATGAAATTACTACTATACATATTGTATGAGAACATTAACTATATAGATAACAGCCGATTTTTATGGTGAGAGGGACTCTTTAGTTTCCACAATCATTGCGTCATCTATTGTTTGCCTAATAAAATTTATTAGTTTATATGTAGAAATAATTTTTATAAGGAATTCTACTAAATAATGTTACAAAAAAGTGTAAAGATTCTTAAGGTTTGAATTCCTTGGAGTGATGATATCTCATTCTCTTGCAGGTCTTAAAAATATAAATGATCTGAAACAAGAATTAAAAGAAAAAAAAAAAAGAAAAAGAAAGAAAGAGCACTACATAATCTAAAAAGTTAGCTCTGGTTGAATAATGGGAGTTGCCGATGTGTACATAATGTAATTTCTGAATTACAATGTGAAAGATTATATTACTTTATAATACATTTACCAAATGAACTAGTACACTTCTTGAAGGTTGCCACCCTTAATTATTGCTGGCCATGTTCAAATATTTAAATAGCACATTTCAAAAATTGATGTCACTTCCCATGTCAGCATTGAAAATGACACCACTGATAGAGCTGCCCTTCCTTTGGAGGCAAAAAAGTTATTAAAACACTGAACATTGACTTATTTCAGTAATAACTTTTATTAGGACAATGAAATATAAAAAAACTATTTTCAGATAAGTTCTACTGTTGTTGTTGTGATATATATATATATATATATATATATGTGTGTGTTACTTCTTTAATAGTAGTAGTAATAGGTAGTTTAGAGCTTATATATACTTTTTATATTACTTAAAAGATAAAAAATTGTACCCACAACTTATTTTAGTAATCCTTTATTCTAAAAATATTCTGAAAAATAATCTGATTGTTTATTTCATAATACACACCAATATCAACTGTCCAATTTCTTTCCGGATTTTATTTCTTCCTTCAAAAATAGGTAAAGACATATGTTTAATAACATAAGATTATACTAAATGTGATCATTAATAAATGTCAACAACGAATAACAAATTAAAATGGAGTTAATTATATGAACATTAAAATAAGAACCTATTAATAGAAACATGGCTTTTTTAAATTTTAAGCAATATTAACCTCAATTTAGGCAATTTTTAGTTAATGTTCTAAAAATTTTAATTTGATTGAGATAGATAAAGGATTTATGGACAGTTCGAACCATCAAAATCCAGAACCAGATTTCACTACAAGAAATTTTGGCTTTAGAGACAAAAAATTCTGTCTCTAAAGACTTTCAGAGACAAATTTTCCGTCGTAAATTTCTGTTTCAAAAATCATCGTTGCTAATTCTTTTAGAGACAGATTTATTTTCTGTCGCAAATTTGCTACGGAATTTCTGTCGCAAATTTGTCCCTGTTTTATAATTAGATATTTTTAAATATCCAATTAATAAATATTAAATAAAATTATTCCGTCGCAAATCTGTCTTTGATTCTAAGACAAATTATTAAAAAAATACACATTTACCTCTTATTTATCCTTCCCAAGAGGTCACCCATCATAGAATGCTACATACTAAGCACACTTAACATTAGAATTTTCACAAGCACTAAACCAATAAACCAATTCATATCTTCATGAGTAAAGTTCCACTACTGTTTATTTAAGAGATATCACAATTTACAATATTATAATTATAAAACATTTTACATATTTTTTATAATTTATTTTTATTTTATAATTTCACTTTACCTATTTATTAAGGATTTTTCATTAATATTTTATTAAAATAATATATAATAGTAATATATACAATGTTTACATTTTATAATAATTATTCTAAATTATATATTTATTATAAATATATAATATTTTCAGTAGCAATTATAATTGTTTTTCCAAATATGATATTATTATTTAAAAATATTATATATTATGTAAATATAAATAATGTTATACATATAAATTTATATATATTTAATGATATATATTATAATTATACTTTTTACATTACTTATTTAATATTTTATATTAACTTAATAAATTGCATATTTTTAATTAATGTGTTTATTTTTTATTTCATTTTTGTTACACTTAATAAATTATAATATAATATAAACAATATAAAAATATATTTTTCATAATATATTAATAAATAATATATAATACCAATTTAAATATATTTAAATAATTATTATATATTATATATTTTATTACTTAAATATACTATATTTTTACATAGGATATTATTTTTTACCCAAATATGTTATTATATTTTAAATAAAATATAGTATGTAAATATAAATTATGTAGGATATATATAATAAATTTTTTTTATTAAAAAACATATGAATAGTCATAATAAATATAATAAAAAATTATAAATAATATGAATATATATTTTTTATAAATATATTGTTAAAATATAATATATTATTTATATATTTGTATATGTTTAAATATACTAAGTTTACATTTTATATTAATTATTTTATTGTACATATTTTATTATTGAAATATACTTTATTTTTAAGTAGTATTTTATGATATTACTTGTATATAACATATTATATTATTGTTATACACTATTTTATTAAGTTGTATAATTTGATTTTTTATATAAGTTATTATGCAAAAGAATATATAATAAGATATAAATATAATATTTACATTTTAAGTACTATTTTTAACTTATGCTTTATAATATATAAATATGTAATGTAATAATAAATATATTATAAATAAAAAATATATAATTAGTTGTAAATAACATATGATTATACATATTATAGTTATTATATAATAAAATTAATTTACAAATATAATATATGTCCTTATTATATAATGCACATTTATATATATTATATTAAATATGTATAATTAAAACTAAATTTTAAACATAATTATTTATATATTAATATATGTAATAATTTAATTTAGAGACAAATTTGCAACAGAATTAAAAAAAATAGAAATTGGCGTTAAAATAATTTATTTCCCTCTAAAATCAGAGACAAATTTGCAACGGAAAAATTTTCGTCGCAAATCAATGTGTAATCCATCGCAAATTCCTTCGCAAAAGCATATGAAAATTAGAAGATTATTCATAATTTATGTCATCACAAATCCGTCGCAAATCTGTCTCTAATTCATTTTTTTAGAGACAGAAATTTTCCGTCGCAAATTTTCTGTCTCTAAAGGCTAGTTTTCTAGTAGTGTTTATATGATAGTCAATTTTCTTTTCTATTTAGTTTTATTAGTTTCCTTTTTATTTTATATTATGTTTTCCTATTATAAATTGTTTTTAAAGTTTTCCCATTATATTTAGTATTAATAGGATATAAAAAATTGAATGAATAACATCTATATTAAATATTGAATAACTCTCATAATGATGTTTAGTAAGCTCGGTTCCCAAAGCAAGGGAAAGATGTGTTGCGATGATTAACGTAACACCTAGAGCAACAGATCGATCTTAGATCCTGCGTGTTGCGAGAAGCCTTTTAAACATATAGCAGATCGTCTAGATGCTTTTAAAATTGATGCTGAAATAGCCATAAATTCTTAATTCACATTGCATATGTGTGTTGTTGAAATTATATATGTTTTTGATATGTGTTGAATGTGATTTATAATTATGACGAATTATATGTTATGTCGTTGTGCTAAAAATATCTAAATGTATTAGAATTAATTAAATATTGAGTTCATAAATGTTTATTAGTATATTAGAATGTATGAAATATGATTAGAATAAGTTAGATAAAGCATGTACATAATTCTCAAAATTGTAGAATTTTAGTCACAAATAAAACCTATAAACCCACCTTAATTAACCAAATCAAGCCCATTAATTAAAACAAGTTAAGCCCATTAAAGACCTTATTACTGGTAGCCATGAAAGTCAAACAAAAAGATAACATCAACTCATTAAAGTGCAAAATTCGTCCAAATTTTTCAAACAACCCAAACATCCACTCAAAAGTTTCTAAACTTTATTTTTGCACTCCCAAAAGCTTCCTTATGGCTCTATGCTATTAAGCCCTTCATCTCTTATAAATTCAACCATCAAAAGCTTGTTTTAGGACTACAAATCAAGAGTACAAAGTTTGCTTGGTAAGTATGTTTTTTTCCTATCTTGAATACATGAATGTATGTAGTTTCTTGACATTAGGTTTAAACTTAAACTTGTGTTTGATGATTTATATATTGTATTGATAGTATAAGAAGTGTTATGGGACTAGTGAAGTTAGTTATATATGTAGTATATGAGATTAGAAATGTTGAGAAATGCAAATGGTTGATGACTTAATGTTGGGTATTGTGGACTTGGGGTTTGAGGTGTGATTTCTGAATAATGATGATGGTGAAGTGTTTAATGTTTTGAGTGGAGTTTATGTGGTTTGAATGGTATTTTGATCATATAACAAGCTTTGGGAAACTTAGGATGAGTTTAAAGAAGGTTTGAAAGTGTAAAAGTTTACAAAATTTTGTGTTCAAAATAGGGGAAGGAAAAAAAAAATTTGAAATTGCTCCATATGGAAGGGTGTTTCACCCTCTGACCTTGAAAATGCACTTTTTCTGAATTGAAACGGCCCTATATGCAAGGGTGTATCACTCTCGGATGGAAAAGTGCAATGTCACTGGGTTGAAACAGTCTCCCAAACAGGTCTATATGGGAGGGCGTTTCAATTTTTGATCTCTCCCTTGCTGCGATGTTGTTTTGTAATTTGATCGTAACTTTTTCATTCGACCTCCATTTGAGGTGATTCAAGTTGCGTTGAAAAGATTAAAAAGAGATCTATAACTTTTATGCTTTAAGTTTTTACAAATTTTAAAAATATCAATGCTTAAATTTTGATTCTTTCCAGTTGCTACACTTTCTAAAACAAAGTTAAAAACTTGTATTGGTTTATTAAATGTGCTTTAACTTATGAAATGAATCTTTTTAAGCTAAAATGAGATAGATTAATGATATTTGATATGTAATGATGATTGAGTGATATAATTAAGTATGATTTAAGTATATTTGTAGATTTAATAAATTATTGATTTATATGAGTGTTAAGCTAAATAGTTATATTATATATATGATTTCCTTTGCTTGTTTTAAGATCTTGTGACAACTTATTTGAATTTCTTTGAATGGTTAAGTATGAGATTAGTTGATATTGAGCTTAGACTAAGTGTGATATTGTGATAATCTCTTTAAACAGTGATTGATCCCCGCTCGGCCACCCCCATTAGTTCTCGAGCTATTTCAGGTACATAGTAACTTGCTTGTTTCCTTGATAAGATAGGCATTACTTTAAAGCTACTCTATATTGAAAAAGACTTAATAATTTTTTGTTTAATTTTCTATTACGCCGTTAAATCTGGTTCGAAGAGCGACACCCTGCTCAGATTGGGGGGCATGGTAGTTTAGGCGCTTAGACCACCCTTGTCATTCTGATATGACTTTCATAAGTGGTTCAGTAGGTAATCGATGGTGAATTTAGTATCGGTGTAACATTTGCTTAAACTTGGAGGGAAGTACCATGATTTAGTTCAACATTTATGGGAACGGTGAACTAGATTCATGTTATGGACTGAGTCTAAGTAGAGTTGTGTAAAGGCTAGAAACCCTAGATGATATTAATTAATCGTTATGGTAAATTTATCTAGGATGGCATAAGTATCGAGCTACTTATATCAACCCCCTGAGCGTCAAGATTGTTACTCAGATTCCCACGAGATCCCTATTGTTCGGAGTTTGAATACTCCCTTGTTGTATGGCTAATTAAAGATTGAATAATAAATAATTGGTTGTTGCATTTTGCATTTAGCTTAAGAACATGTGACTCAATTTGCATTTGTATTCGTTACTTGTGTACTGGGTCTTTGGCTCATATTTTAACCATTTCAGGAGACTACTCTGATGAGTTTTATGCAAGTATGGAGTATGAAACCGACTTTGAATATTTTCTTGATAACTTGGAGGATTAGAGATAACCATGGACTTGATAGAACCCTGTCTTTGTAATAGACTAGATGTGAACTCTTTTGTTGTTGATCTAATTTAAGCTTCAGTTTGAGTTATGTTTTGTGATTTTGTTAAGGCTTGTAAGAAACCTTTGGTTGTAATATATTTATGTACTTCACTATGTATGACTTGGGTTGTATCTCTTATAAAATTTATATTTGTAGTGAAGTTATGTTTTGCTAGAGTCTTAAATACGTATGATTTGATATATATTAATCCTTATAGAATTAGGTAAACAATTACTCAAACACTTCATTTTGGACAACTTTACATATAGTTCTACAGGTTATATGTGGTTGGGGAACTGTTATCACTTATTTTAATTATAGAGGGATAGCGGGTCTCTATAGATGGTATCAGAGCCAAGTTTGATTAATTGTTTGCCTAATTGAGATATTTGTTTGAGACTTAACCTAGACACAAATAGGTAGTATAGAAAAGAGTTAAGTTTGCTTGAATACTTGTGTTTATTTGCTTCTTTGATAGCTTCCTATGCTTGTTGCTTGTTTGATGGCTTGCTAAATTGTTTTCTATTTTATATATGAATGTGAATGTTAATTTGATGAGTTTCATATGTGATTAGAAATTTGTATACATGTGTGTGGGTTGAATATATGTATGCAATTGTAATGATGGACAGGTTGAGGAGATCTACAAGGTAACATTCTGATAGGAAAAGTATGCCACCGCCACCACAGTCATCATCTACATTTGCTCCCACTTCATCTTCTACACCGAGTGGTGAGACTACTCCATCTCCTGCATCGCCTTCAGCTTTGCAAGTTCCTCCACCGACTCATATTCCACCACCTCCACTTATGCCACCCATTTCTCCAATGCCACAAATGCCCACTGGTGATCCAAATTCTATGTATGGTATGATAAGGGACATGATGGCAATGATGCAACAATATCAGATGATGATGTATCAGCAAACACAGCATTTCATCCAGCAAGGTAATCAATAAGGAATGAGACTAAATGAAGCTGCTCCTGTAAATGATCAATCCAACCAAATCAAGGTACATGATTTTAGCAAGATGGTCCCAGAGTTTGATGGCACTAGTACCGATCCTACAGTAGCTGAGAATTGGATAGAGGAGCTGGAAAAGACATTTGCTGCTAGTAGAACACCGGAAGATAATAAAGTTGATTTAGCGGTTTATATGATGAAGAAAGAGGCTTACAATTGGTGGAGATTAGTTAGTGAGAATCTACAACAACCTATATCATGGATTACATTCAAGGACACATTCTTTACCAAATATTTTCCAAATTCAGTGAGAGAAAGGATGATTGCTGACTGGTTGAACTTGAGACAAGGGAGCAAGACTATAGATGAATATCATGGTGAATTTTGTAGACTATTGCGCTTTGCTGGATGTGACTACCGGGATGAGAGAATGAAAGTTTAGAAATTTCAGAACGGTTTAAATGAGGAGATTCAAAGTGAGGTAAAGAAATTTGAGTTACATACTTTATTAGATATTGTGGCCAAAGCTTTGCTAATGGAACAAATCCATAATGATAGTAGAATTAAAAGGGTAAAGAGAGCTGCATTTATAGGAAAGAGACTTGCTTCTACCTCATCCTATGATAGTTATCGAGGTGCTAGTAAAGGAAAGAAGCCTTTTATGGGAAGACAAGGAAATCAAAAGCCGACATATAAAGCTCCTACACTTGCATTTGAGAAGAAATGCCTTAGGTGTTATGGTCCTCATGAGTTATCTGAGTGTCAGTGGACTCCCAATGCATATATTTCATGTGGTCAAGTTGGACATAGATCTAAAGAGTGTAAGAATCCAAAACTACCACCGGTCTTCTATGCATATTGCAAGCAAAGAGGTCATCATATTGCTAACTGCAAGGATCGACCTGACATTAAGGGTAGAGTTGATATAGAGAAGGGAAAGACAAATGCTAGGGTTTTCACCATACAACAGATTGAGGATACACCATCAGTAGACACATTGGCAAGTATTCTGAGTGTTGCTAATAGGGATGCATATGTGCTGATTGATACTGGAGCAACTCATGCTTGTATTTCTAAAAATTATATGAATGATTGTAAGCTTGTTTCTGATACATTGATTGATCGTATTATGTGTGTGACTACTCCATTGGTGATTGAAAATAGGCATCCATGTGTGTGTAAAAATGTATATGTTATGATTTCAAATGTGAACATGCCTATTGATATGATAGTATTGTCTTTATCTGATTTTGATGTGATCTTGGGAATGAATTGGCTAAATCATTATAAGGTCACAAGCGATTGTAGTAAAACGGAGTTAAGTTTTGGCTTGAATGATGGGAGATTCACATATATGTTGGAAACGCTAAGACCTAAGAGTATGAAATCTATAGAGCTGTGGGAAAAACTAGTTGTGACAACTATGAATATTGAAGAAGTGGATATCAAAATGGTGCCAATTGTGAATGAGTTTATGGATGTATTTCTTGAGAAACTGCCTGGAATACCACCAAATAGGGAGATAGAGTTTGGAATTGAAGTATTACTTGGAACGGTACCTATCTCCAAGGCTCCGTATAGAATGGCTCCTGTAGAGTTGAAAGAGTTAAAGCTGTAGTTACAGGAATTGCAAGATTTGAGCTTCATTAGACCGAGTATATCGCCATAAGGTGTTCCTGTATTATTTGTAAGGAAGAAAGACGAGAGTTTACGCATGTGCATTGATTATAGGGAATTGAATCGGGCTACCATTAAGAACAAATACCCTTTGCCCAGGATTAATGATCTATTTGATCAGTTGAAGAGAGCCACAATGTTTTCTAAGATCGACTTGAGATAAGGATATTAGCAACTTAAGATCAAATCTCAAGACATTCAGAAGACAGCCTTCTAAACTCGATATGGGCACTTCAAGTTTTTGGTGATGCCTTTCGGGTTAACTAATGCTCCAGCCGCATCCATAGTCTTCAAGGATTATCTAGATTCATTTGTCATAGTATTCATTGATGATATACTGATATATTCCCGAAACAAGGAAGAGAATCAAGAGCATTTAAGGCTTATGTTGTAAAGACTTCGAGAGAAGAAACCCTATGCAAAATTTAACAAGTGTCAACTTTGGTTAAAAGAAATATCTTTTCTTGGGCATATTATTTCAAAGGAAGGTATTTCAATTGATCTAATGAAGATCGAAGCTATGCTGAGATGGACATGACCTACTAATGTGAGCGAGATTAGAAGTTTTCTTGGATTGGCGGGATACTATCGAAGGTTTGCAGAAGGATTTTCGAAAATTGTGTCCCCATTAACAAGATTAACAAGAAAGAATATTAAGTTTGTATGGGATGACAAGTGTGAGAGGAGTTTTGAAGAGTTGAAAGAAAGATTGATATTAGCTCCTATTCTGGCACTACCTGTCAGTGGAAAGGAATTCATGGTCTTTAGTGATGCATCCATCCAAGGGCTCAGTTATGTTATCATGCAAGATGGAAAAGTTATAGCTTATGCATCAAGGCAACTAAAACCCCATGAGAAGAATTATTCGGTGAATGATCTTGAGTTGGCAACAATAATTCTCGTACTGAAACTTTGGAGACATTACCTGTTTGGAGAGAAGTGCAAGATTTACACTGACCACAAAAGCTTGAAATACATATTCACACAGAAAGATCTTAATATGAGGCAAAGAAGATGGCTTGAATTGATTAAAGATTATGATGTGGAAATCCTTTACCATCCTGGCAAGGCTAATGTGGTAGCAGATGCACTCAGTAGGAAGAAGCAAGTGAATGATGTAACCTTGTTTTCTAGCTAGAAAGAGATTCAGATGGAACTTATGAAGTTAGAACTTGAAGTTACATTGGAGCAAGTTAATGTAGTACTAGATCAATTGTCCTTACAAGCAACAATTTTGGAGAAGATTAAACAAGTCCAAAAGGACGATGATGAAACCGAGAGAATGAGGATTACTATAGGTGACAGGAAGAGAAAAGAGTTGAGGATTGACATGGATGGAATTGTTAAATATGGGAATCGACTTTTTGTGCCATATGGGTTGAGAGAAGAAATCATGAAAGAAGCTCATTCCTCTTCATATTCGATCCACTTGGGAACCACCAAAATGTATAGAGATATAAAGAAAAATTTCTAGTGGGAAGGTTTGAAGAAAAAAATTGCTCAATATGTTTCCAAGTGTTTGACTTATCAACAAATAAAAATCGAGCACCAAAGACCCGAAGGAGAACTTCAACCTTTATCTATACCTGAATGGAAATACGATGATATCACTATGGATTTTATATCGGCCTTACCCAGGACTATCGCTAAATATGAATTTATTTGGGTGATCGTGGACAGATTAACAAAATCGGCTCATTTCATACCTTTGAGGGTTGGAGACTCTTTAGAGAAGATGGCACATGTCTATATAAAAGAGGTAGTGAGACTACATGGGATTCCAAAGACAATTACTTCCGATGGAGATTCTCATTTTGTCAACCGGTTCTGGAAAAGTTTACATGCTGCTTTAGGTACTCAGCTTCAGTTTAGCACTGCATTTCATCCACAGACAGATGGGCAATCAAAGAGAACGATTTAGATATTGGGAGATGTGCTTAGAGCGTGATCTTTAGATTTTGGAAATAAGTGGGATACTTATTTGCCACTTGTAGTATTTGCTTACAACAATAGCTTCCAAGCAACGATTCAAATGGCACCCTATAAAGCACTTTATGGTAGGAAATGCAGATATCTAGTACATTGGGATGAAGTTGGTGAAAGAGCTATTTTCGGTCCTGAATTAGTGCAACAAGCAATGGATAAGATTCAAGTGATAAAACAAAAGATGAAAACAGCTCAAGATAGATATAAAAGCTGCGCGAACAGAAGGAGAATACTGTTGGAGTTCGAAGTTGGTGACCATGTGTTTCTCAAAATCTCCCCAACAAAAGGGTGATTAGATTTGGGGTTAAAGGCAAGTTGAATCCAAGATACATTGGTCCATATGAGATTTTAGAGAGAATTGCACCATTAGCTTATTGATTGGCTCTACCACCGAGTTTGTCGGAAGTGCATGATGTATTCCACGTATCTTAGCTCAAAAAATGTGTATCAGATCCCGAAGCCATCATCTCTACACATTAACCAGAGGTTCAACCGAATTTGAGTACAGTTGAGAAGCCAATCAAAATCCTAGATAGAATTGATAAAGTGTTGAGGGGGGAAGGAATTCCTTTTGTGAAAGTCTTGTGGACGGGCCAAACTGAAAGAGAAGCAACTTGGGAGCCTGAGGAAGAAATGAGACATATGTATCTCGAGTTATTTGAGTACTAATTGAGGAAAGCTAAGTTTCGAGAACAAAATTTTTTGAAGGAGGAGAGAATGAAATAGCTATAAATTCCTAATTCACATTTCATATGTGTGTTATTGAAATTATACATGCTTTTGATATGTGTTGAATGTGATTTATATTTATGACGAACTATATGTTGTGTAGTTGTGCTAAAAATATCTAAATGTATTAGAATTAATTAAATATTAAGTTCATAAATTTTTTTAAGTGTATTAGAATGTATGAGATATGATTAGAATAAGTTAGATAAAGCATGTACATAATTCTCAAAATTGCAGAATTTTAGTCACAAATAAAGCCTATAAACCCACATTTAATTAACCAAATCAAGCCCATTAATTAAAACAAGTTAAGCCCATTAAAGGCCTTATTAGTGGCAGCCATGAAAGTCAAACAAAAGGATAACATCAACTCATAAAAGTGCAAAATTCGTCCAAATTTTTCAGACAACCCAAACACGCACTCAAAAGCTTCTAAACTCCATTTTTGCACTCCCAAAAGCTTCCTCATGGCTGTATGCTATTAATCCCTTCATCTCTTATAAATTCAACCATCAAAAGCTTGCTTTAGGACTACAAATCAAGAGTACAAAGTTTGCTTGGTAAGTGTGTTTTTTTCCTATTGACACTAGGTTTAAACTTAAACTTGTGTTTGATGATTTATATGTTGTATTGATAGTATAAGAAGTGTTATGGGACTAGTGAAGTTAGTTATATATGTAGTATATGAGATTAGAAGTGTTGAGAAATGCGAATGGTTGATGACTAAATGATGGGTATTGTGGACTTAGGGTTTGAGGTATGATTTGTGAATAATGATGATGGTGAAGTATTTAATGTTTTGAGTGGAGTTTATGTGGTTTGAATGGTATTTTGATCATATAACAAGCTTTGGGAAACTTAGGATGAGTTTAAAGAAGGTTTGAAAGTGTGAAAGTTTACAAAATTTTGTGTTCAATTCAGAGAAAGTGCATTTTCAAGGTTAGAGGATGAAACACCCTTCCATATGTTTCAATCCATACACTCCACCATATAGGGCCGTTTCAATTAAGGGAAAGTGCATTTTCAAGGTCAGAGGGTGAAACACCCTTCTATATGGGGCCGTTTCAATTAAATTTAATTGAAACGGCCCCATATAGAAGGGTGTTTCACCCTCTGACCTTGAAAATGCACTTTCCCTTAATTGAAACCAGGGGGGGGGGGTGTATGGATTGAAATGGCCCTATGTGCAAGGGTGTATCTCTCTCGGATGGAAAAGTGTAATGTCACTGGGTTGAAACGGCCTCCTAAATGGCCCCATATGGGAGGGCATTTTAATTTTTGATCTCTTGCTGCGATGTTGTTTTGTAATTTGATCGTAACTTTTTCATTCGACCTTCGTTTGAGGTGATTCAAATTGCATTGGAAATATTAAAAAGAGATCTACAACTTTCATGTTTTAAGGTTTTACAAATTTTAAAAATATCAATGCTTAAATTTTGATTCTTTCCAGCTACTACACTTTCCAAAACAAAGTTAAAAATTTGTATTGGTTTGTTAAATGTGTTTTAACTTATGAAATGAATCTTTTTAAGTTAAAATGAGATAGATCAATGATATTTGATATGTAATGATGATTGAGTGATATAATTAAGCATGATTTAACTATATTTGTAGATTTAACAAATTATTGATTTCTATGATTATTAAGCTAAAATAGTTATATTATATATATGACTTCCTTTGCTTGTTTTAAGATCTTGTGACAACTTATTTGAATTTATTTGAATGGTTAGTATGAGATTAGTTGAATTGAGCTTAGACTAAGTGTGATATTATGATAATCTCTTTGAACAGTGATTGATCCCCGCTTGGCCACCCTTATTAGTTCCCAAGCTATTTCAAGTACACAGTAACTTGCTTGTTTCCTTGCTAAGATAGGCATTACTTTAAAGCTACTCTATATTGAAAAAGACTTAATAATTGTTTCTTGAATTTTCTATTACACCATTCAATCTGGTTCGGAGAGCGGCACCCTGCTCAAATTAGGGGGCATGGTAGTTTAGGCGCTTAGACCACCCTTGTCATTCTGATATGACTTTCATAAGTGGTTCAGCGGGTAATCGATGGGGAATTTAGTATCGGTGTAACATTTGCTTAAACTTGGGGGGAAGTACCATGATTTAGTTCAACGTTTATGAGAATGGTGAACTAGATTCATGTTATGGACTGAGTCTAAGTAGAGTTGTGTAACGGCTAGAAACCCTAGATGAGATTACTTAATCGTTATGGTAAATTTATCTAGGATGGTATGAGTATCGAGCTACTTATATCAACTCCCTGAGCGTTAAGATTGTTACTCAGGTTCCCATGAGATCCTTGTTGTCTGGAGTTTGAATACTCCCTTATTGTATGGCTAATTAAAGATTGAATAATAAATAATTGGTTGTTGTATTTTGCATTTAGCTTAAGAACGTGTGACTCAATTTGCATTTGTATTCGTTACTTGTGTACTGGGCCTTTGGCTCATATTTTAACCATTTCAGGAGACGACTCCGATGAGTTTTATGCAAGTATGGAGTATGGAACCGACTTTGAAGATTTTCTTGATGACTTGGAGGATTAGAGATAACCATGAACTTGATGGAACCCTGTCTTTGTAATAGACTAGATGTGAACTCTTTTGTTGTTGATGTAATTTAAGCTTCAGTTTGAGTTATGTTTAGTGATTTTGTTAAGGCTTATAAGAAGCCTTTGGTTGTAATATACTTATGTACTTGACTATGTATGACTTAGGTTGTATCTCTTATGAAATATATATTAGTAGTGAAGTTATGTTTTGCTAGAGTCTTAAAACCTATGATTTGATATATATTGATCCTTATAGAATTAGGCAAACAATTATTCAAACACTTTATTTTGGACAACCTTACATATAATTCTATAGGTTATATGTGGTTGGGGAACTGTTATCACCTATTTTAATTATAGGGGGATAGCATGTCTTTACAGATGCCCAAGAGACAAATTAGCAATAGAAATCTATAGGTAGAGTTGGTATTTAGTGACCTATTAATATGTCTGTGTCTGCTGGAAGAAAATACGTCTATGGTGACTCGTAAGATAAATGTCACTTAATTAAATTGATTCATCTACCATCAACCATGTGGTAGCTACGACATGAATGTTGCCTCTGGAGGTAACAGCAAGGATTCTAGTGACTTCTACCTATAAATAGATATTTCTTTTTTTAGTGAGAGTTTTGGAATAATGGATCCTGTTGATTGGGTTGTACAAATTAATGCATTCTTTAATTACTTAGAGACTTGTTAAGCTCGAATTTAGCTCTTATTTTCCTAAAGGTTCGAATTGTATTGAACCCAGCCCATTTAATACAGAACACTTGAAGTGGTTGATCAATCGTAATCACTTAAATTAAAGTAAAACAATATATATTCTATGACTAATCCCAGGCAAGCGTACCGATCAATTATAGTATAGATTAGCATAGGGCCACTCCACCAAGACTTATAACTACTAGTACTTACACTAAGTCTACGATTTAGCTAGTCTAAATCAAATGATTATAATACAGAATTAATAACTAATTAATTAATTTACCTTACAACAAAGAATGTCATGCTTCTACAAGATATATCAATCATATAAAATATCCCTAATCTTGATTCACCACTAACCCTATGTTTCAATTCCTTATAAAACATTCGTTAATGGGTCGCATAAGTTCTTAAACTGTAGCAATCCCTAATTTTATTAATCTCTCTTTCAAGATAATTAAATTCTAACCCTATATATCTAATGAAAACGTCTTTCGACATAAGATATAAGATTTTATTAGAGTTCATGGTTTCTTAAAAAGATTCAACATTTATGCAGAAAATTCATGTGATCTATGTCTAGTGTCATATTCAAACTTCTCTATTCATACTAGATCTATCTTATCAATCAATCTATCGATCAAATTAACAAGAATCAAACAATAATCTAATACTACTCATATATTAAATCAAGAAACAAATATAAACACATGTATAGATTCAAGAAAGTATAAACTTCAATTAACAAAATAATCTAATTCTATATTAGGGTTAGGGTTAGAGTTTCTCAAGACGTAGCGTAAACCCCTAAAGTTTTGTGATCAATAAAGCTTAAACCCTAATTAGAAGGTTAACCGGAAATCTTAAAGTCAACAAAACCCTAGTCAGACGTAATCGTTCAAGTCCGGCAATCCCATGTTTGTAACCCTAAGTGTGTAAGTGAGAGATTAGTATGTAGAATAGTTTGTAATAATATGAGAACGCTTAAAATTATTAGATTAGTTAAATCACGATTCGTTTTGAGCCCAATCAGATACAGTTTTCGAAAAGCATATCCCGAGGCTCAAAATAGTAAAAATATTCTGGATATACCGTTAGAATCGTAAAAATATAAGGTTTTCAAATATATCAGTTTCATAATTTTTCGGTAACTAAAAATATCATATATCATAATTATACGTGTATTTTCTTACTACCGGTACTTTAGTTATCATATCTACTTTACATTATACTATTTATCTATTTCTACTTTTTCTTACAACCTACTCTTACAACCATACCTTTATTTTCTTATAATTTTTATTTCCAATACAACTTCACATCTCTCATATCTTACTTTTCATTAACAAAAAGATAAAAAAATAATAATTTTTTCCTCTCTCTTTCTCTCATGTTTTGCATCGGCCCCCTCTTCTTTCCCATCAAATGGTTTTATTTTCCATTTATTTAATTAACACAAATTTCTCTCTACATTTTCCTATAAATACCCCCTCTTCCTTCCATTTCCTTCACACCATTCATATACCACTCTTACTCTCTCAAAATTTCTCCAAGAGTTCTCTCAAGTTTAGTTTTCATAGGTAATACTTCTTTAAGTTTTCTTTATGTTCATTTACTTAGTATGAGCATAATGTGTGTTTTCTAAAACCATAAAGGTTAAGAAATCAACAATATGTTCATACTTTATTTTGTTCATAAAACTTGTTCCTTTATGTTGTTTTCATATATATATATATATATTTAACCAAATATATCTACGTAGTTATATATATATCTTTTAGAGTATATAAGCTCCTTTGTTTTGCAATTTATTTATGTACCTTGCAATTTATTTACTTTTAAGTTATTTTAAGACTAGTCTTTGTAGTCTTAGACTTGTCCTCATCAAGTCAAAACAATTTTCTTTTTCTTTTGGACCTAGTCTATTCTTAGTCCCGAGATACCTTGATGAAGCTAAGGTTCCAATACTTGACATATTTCTTTACTAGCTTATTTCTTTAATTTTTATGTCTTTCTTATAATTTAATATTCATGAACATACATGAAAATATTGATTTTTTTTCACAACAAGATAAAGGAGGAAAAGTTTTTTGAAAATAGAAGTTCTTCTTTAAAAATAAATGTTGTTATGAAGGACGTAATTTTTCATAAAAACTTAGGAATTTATCTTAACAAACTTTTTCTAAGAAAATCTAGAGGAGGTCATTATAAATTTTAAGAACATAGGAATTTTTAAACAATACATACATACACTTTACAAAGTCATAAAATGGAAAGAAATTCTTGATTAAACAAAAGTTTTACTAAACTTCACTTTTCACCAATACTAGTTTGACAAATACCAAGAATTTTCCTTTCATAAAAGTAGAATGATCTTAAAAATAAGGAAATTATTTCTATAAATATAGAATTATTACTACTTTCAAAAAGTATTAGAAACTAAGCTTAGAAAATAAAAATAATTCTTTAGAAATTTAAAAAGACTAAGGAAATGAAATTAAGGAAAAGAAAAATACTCATTTAAAATAACTTAAGATATTTTCTAACAAGCTAAGAGGAAATTTTCAAAAGTTTCACTTTTCCAAAATCTTTAGAAGACTTTACTTTTACCAAAAATTCATGGTTGAGACAACTTCATTAATTTCATGCATTTTATATGAGTCAATGAATACATATATAAATACATTTCAAAGGTTTTACAAACTATTATAATATCTATCTCTTTTATATGAGTTTTTTTAAAAAGAAGAAAGCAAGTTTCGTGAAATTCGTGGTGAATCTGATCACCACTATTTTGGAGCTCAAACGAATTAGTTTGATGAAAATATTTTTAAAATAGATAGATTTTTTTGAGTAGGTAGAAAACGGTATATAATATGCGGCATTTCAAGTTAAAATGAGCAAGTTATGGCCATTTTAAGTTAGAACTTTCTTCAAATCTGATTTTACTGCAAATTCAAGGTAGATTTAGAATCTTCAAAAGTAGAAATTCTATGAAAGACTCATTTTGGGTATTTCATCTTGTTTAGGTAAAGAAGGAATCGATATCGCCTTCTCGGAAGATTACTTCGACTAGGAGCGATCGTCATGGAGTGAGTTAATCCTTTACTAGTTATATTTCATTATTTATGCTTGTAAGTAGTAGCACTAGAAAATAAGGAAAAAGATAAATGAACAAATGTTGTGTGATTTGGATTCATGATTGATCGAATAAAAGTTAAGAATATCGAAAGAGGAATTGATGAATAATTTATGCTTTCTTGCAATGATATGATGAATATTGTTTTGATCACCTTTAACTTGAACTCGACAATAATGGAATAACCCTATATTGAAAATGATTCATGCATATCATATTTGTGAGTCACATTTATTTTTCACTCCTATTCTTCATGTGGGGAAACGAAGAGTTGTAGTGATGGCTAGTAGGAGCCGAAAAGTCTATATGGGCAAGTAGGAGCCGAAAAGCCTACAGGGCAAGTAGGAGCCGATAAGTCTGCAATTATTGATGGTCGTATGGGCCAGTAACCACCCAACCCCCAACATAGAGGGCGTAAAATCCATGCTACACATGGTTTCTGGTTAATCATGTGTATTTTGTTTGCTCATGTGATTGATGCATTCTCATATGATTGTCTAAATACTTGTGTGTTTTATGAAAATGTTTTGTAGATGGGAGTTATCTTACTAAGCTAGTTTTGCTTATACCCCTATAGCTTATTGTTACAGTATGATTACTTGTGGTTGGCACTAAGGATCCCCTTTTGTCAGGTATGAGCCAAAGCTACTAGGAGTTTTTGGAAGAAGTTTATATGTATTTAGTTTTGAATGTAGACTTCTAAGAAAAATCTTTATAATAGACTTATGTCATATTTATGTATATTTTGATGATGGCTTAGTTGAACAAGACTATTAGAACGGGGGAATGCCCTTAAGAAGTTGTAAGAGACTTTTATTCTAATGAATATTACATGTTTATCTATATAAGTTATTGCATGGTTTTATTATCTGCTTAAATGTAATACCCTTGTGAGTCTCCGACTATCTTGGAAGTACGCCTTGCACGTGATATCGAAGCTCCCGCATGACTAAAGTTATCATTCATTAGCTTTAATATTATGTCGGCGGACTGCCACGTTTAGGGTACCCTCTGGGGCGTGACAAGTAGGGTATAATAATCTATTCTTTCATAAAGAGATTATTACAATGTTAGAATCATGAAAAGTAGATAGAAGTCATGATTACAACACCTTAATCAAAGTCTTGCGATCTTGCATAAGCTCTAGCATTCTCCACTCTAAAACACTAAGTTTTTTCTTTAGGGTTTGTAACAATAAACAAGTGTCTTTTAAATGATGAGTCAATGCTACTATTTATAGGAAAAAGCAAAATGTCTTCTGCACAACCATCCTATAAGGTCGTGTTTAAGGTCGTGTAGCATAACATACTGGTGATTAACAATAGAAAAGAGGTTGTATAGCCTCGAATACGACCGCATAGAGTAGCCATGTACTTTGTAAAATGTTTATAATCATTATCTAGCTTCTACGTAAGCTTGTTGCATGGCTTATGTAACTTCTTGTGCACTTTGTAAATGCTTGATCGTCAAATTGTGCTCCTACAGCAGTATTCTACACAACTTATGCAGAATGGTTATGTATATTGCAAATCTTCATTTTGCCTAATTCTTCATCAAAATCTCGTATAACTTCATCAAAATGCCATCATCTTCTTTTATTCTTGGATTTAAAATTTTAACCAAATAAGTGTCATTTTCTCTGAAAATTTACATGAAATCTATATAATTTGATATCCAATTAATGCATATAAAAAGGTCTTTAGACACTTATCAAACTTCTCCACACTTAACCATTTGCTTATCCTCAAGCAAATAATTAAGATTGATAAAATCCATCATCAATTACACCCAAAAGTAAAATGGAAATTCAAATCGTATAATAGCATTCAGATTGTCAATTTTAAACATAGCAACTTCAAACTTTTCTACCTTTCACTCAAACCTACTTTACTTGCACTTAGCATACCAAAATCAAAATTCTAAAACTAATCTAGGTAAGCCAAATTTTACACTCACCATTTAATGACAATTTCCAAAGTTACAATGTAAGTACAAAGTCAAGCAAAGCAAAAGAGACTCAATTACACTTCAACCACCTACTTAAGAGTATATATCTCTTCAACCACTTCTCTAAGCACATTAATCAAAAGTGAAAGTATTTTGCATTTATTTTTTCCCTGTTTCTCCTTTTTATTGATTTCCCTAGAATTTCCATTCAATCCTTTCCCATTTTTAGTTTAAGCTTAGCCCATGTAACAAGTTTTCAACCGATAATCACGGGTATGTTACCTAAGTTAACAAACATTGTCCTCTCTAAAAGAGGACATCCCTCGAACTTACTTACTTGAGTTAATAGGCTCATTTTCTCTTCTTCTTCTTTTTTTTTTTTTTTTGAGTTTATAACAAGGAATCTTGCCCTTTTGAGGGACCAAGACTTGCCTATATCAACTGAATTTTCTTTTTATTTTGCTTTTTGTTGTCAACAAAGGGGCCAGACTTCGTTCTTTTGAGGGAAAAATGCAAACCATTGAAATTTCGATTAATATTAAGCTTAATCTTAGAACTAAAATTCAACCGAAATCCTAAAGGTCAACAAAAAGTTAGTACAAACCCTAGAATTTAGATCTGACAATCCCGTATTCTTTAGCCCTGGAAAACTAAATTGACATAATTAGTGATAATATTTCATAATAATATAAGAAAACGTAGAAATATCATATTCGCGAATTTCAAGTGTTCTTCGAAACCAAACTGGATCAGCTCTCGAAAAGCGTGATCTAGGAAATAATACAAGGATTTTAATAATATCAATTTCCTAATTTTTTTGTAGCTAAAAATAACAAATATTGCATTTATATGCGTATTTTTTTACTATCGGTATATTACTAGTCTTGTTTACTATTTATTATCCTATATTACTATTCATCTATTTCTATTTTACCTTACAACCTATTCTTACTGTCACGCCCCGAGAAGTACTATAAACGTGGCAGTTCGCCGTACACAATACTAAAGCCTAAGAATGACTATCTCAGTCACGCAAAGGCTTCCATATCATGTACAAGGCGTATATCACAACCAAGGAAACACATCGGAGTAGTGCAATTTACACTGGTAATGATTAAGTAACAAGGCAAGAAGAATACTTATCATAAAACATAAACACGGTAAATTACAATTCTTAGGGGCATATTCCTCTATTGTCTCTAAGTCAAAATAAATACACTTTTTAAAAATTTCCAAAACACTAATATAGCATATATTACATATAAGGAACCTTACAAAGTAACTTCATCCTATGTCCCCATTGTCTTCATAAAAGTTTAACATCCTTCCATGAATTCCTTAATGTCATGATCTTTGATTTAAGCCATGGGTATACCTGTTTCAACAAAATCTATGGGGGTATAAGCTTACAACTAGCTTAGTAGGGTATTCATTTTCATTCGCACCATGGTTTCAAACAAGTTCATTTAAATTTTCACGCATATGCTATGCATACAATGCAACAATCATGTGATTTCACAAGTATATATATCCGAAAACCATATATAGAATAGATTCACCAATCCATATCAAAGATTAGGGAATTATTGATGAAGATCCTCAACCTTCTCCTGCTAGTCCTTAGGTACCCACCCAAAGCGTTCTATTAGCTCGGCTCCGAACCTAGAGTCTCATTTCCCGAGCAATTTGGATTCTCTAGGAAGGAACATGACCTGTGTCCTAGCACGATAACAACCAATCCAACTCTACACGTAGGAGTAGCAGCCTTCCCAAAGAAATGTGACTCGTTGGATACTCTGCGTGAGGGTTTTATTTTTCTTAAGCCAAACCTTATTAAGATTTATTTGGGGGGAGGGGGGGGGGAGGGGAAGGGATCAATCAATTTAGCAAACAATAAACAATCATACAAGTAAGTAGGCAAAACACTTAAACAGGCAATTTGAAGTTGCGATATTCTTAATTCTCATTTCACACATAAACATAGAATCACATATATACATATTGCTGGATTCCTCATACATATCCATTTTTATCTTTTTTTACTATACTAATGCCACTACTTTACAAGCACAAATAAGGTATCGAAATCAAGAGGAATAACTCACTCGTCCATTTCACAATCTTCTTAGTTAGAGTAATCCTCAGGAAGGGTAATCTCGTATCTTTCATCATCTAAACAAAAGAAATACCCAAAATGAGCATTTCGTAGAAATTCTACTTAAACTTTCTAGTTCCATTTTACTATGTTTGTTAAAATCGTATAGAATGAAATTCCAATTTAAAATGGCCATAACTTGCTCATTTTAACTCGAAATTTCGCATATAATGTACCGTTTTCTACCTATTCGAAAATATCTATCCATTTGTAAGGTTATTTTTGTCATATAAGGTCATTTGGGTTCCAAAACCGAAGGGTACAAATTCAAAACGATTATTTCCAGATTTTCCAAAACAATTTTCCAACTCAACTTCATTCAAAAATCATTTAGTAAAAAAAATATATATATATATATATATGTGTGTGTGATTGATAAATCCCTTGAGTATATAGATAAGCTCACTTTATATCCAAAAATTCTAATGATATTGTCTCAATAATTTATTTCATAAAACAATTCATTTTGAAGTGTTAAAACTTACCTTGACAAATTTATTTTCAAGTATTTTGAAAAAATTATATATTTTCCTAGGTTATTATAAATAAACATATTCTTATTTCATTTTCCTCATTCCTTCTTCCAAAACAAGTAAATTTTGCTTTAACTTTGGTCTTTTATAATTTTTATTTTTTTTACTTCTAGTGATAAAAGATCAAAGTTATCAAAAGTTTATTAAGTTGTTGATAACTTATTTATAAATTTGCATTTATAATGGTTTTAGAAAATGAGTCATTTCTTCTTTAGAAACTCGAAAATCATTATTTTCCTTAGTGGGTTTATAACTTTGTGAGTTGATTTTATCTTAACTTCGAAAACTAATTTGCTTCTTGGTTTTGTTATGGAGTTGAAAAGAGTTTAATCTTAAGCTTTTTGTGAAAACTTTGAATACCAACAAATTATTTTCCTAAGACTTAGGTTACCATATTATGAAAATAAAGTGTTTATTTCTTATATTTCTTTGGTAAAGCTATCTTCGTTATTTGAGAAAACTTGTATTATTCCATTTCTATATTGTTGATAATAACTCCATTATTTAATAACAAGTCACATAATAGAAAATTTAGTTTCAAGTTTCTTCATTAAAGAAAAATTCTAATTTTAAATTTAGTTGAGACAATATCATTATGTAGATGCATGTATTATAAGCATATAGTATGTAGATGATGAAAATATAAGAAAAAAGTGAAAAGCAAGGTAATAATAATAAGCAATGTAATAATATCAAGTATTGGGAATCTTAGCTTCATCAAGGTTTCTCGGCGCTATGAATAGACTAGTCCCAAAAATATTGATGAAGAGAAAGAAAAGGTTGTTTTGACTTGATAAGGACAAGTCTAAGACTAGAAAGACTAGTCTTAAAATAGCATGAAATAAATAAATTGCAAAGCATGAAAATAAATAAATAACAAGTGAGCTTATATGCTCTAAAAAATATATATAGATACATAAATATATTTAGTTAGATATGAATAAGAATTTAGCATAATAACAACAATAATATGAGCAAAGTATAATAATCAACATAAAAATATAGAAATGGATGTTCATGAATAAGAACAATACATGAACATAATATAGCTTCCATAACATTAAGTTTACAAAACTCACACCATGGTCATGTAAAGTTACATGACATGAGTAAAATAATGGTAGGGGTTTGCCTTTGAGTGTTTATGTAGTAGTAAATAGAAAATGAATATGAGATTATGTTGTTAGTGATATGTCGTAGATAGTTTGTATATAAAGAAGGATTTTTGTGAAGAATTGGTTTAAGAGAGTTTTGGTAGAGAGAAATTTTGGAGAGAGGATTTGTGAAGTGATTTTGGAAGATTTTTTATAGTAAAATGAGTTGTGTGAAAGAATGAAGGAGAAATGGGGTATTTATAGAATTTTGAAGTGAAAATTAGTGTAATTAAATTAATTGAAAAAGAAATAATTGAGAATGAAGAGAGAGAGATGGTGGACAGCAAAGGAAGGGGGAAGAGAGAGAAAAGTGATTAAAAATTAATTTTAGAAGAAAAGTGTAAGAGAAATTTAGTAATATGTGGTGTAGAATTTTTATGAGAAAAAATTGTAAGAAATAGGTATGTAGGTTGTAAAAATAGGTAGTAAGAAAAACTAGAGATAGATGAATAGTAATAAATAGTAGAAAAGTACTATGAATAGTAGATTGGACAATTAAATTACTGATAGTAATAAAAATACACGTATAAATGCGATATCAGTAATTTTTAGTTACTGAAAATTTCTAAAACAGCTATTTTTGGATTCCTTTTATTTTTACGAGTCTATTGGTATTAACAGAATATTCTTGCCATCCGTTGTTTTGGGTTTAAGATCACGAGATTGCCGAATCTTAAACATTAGGGTTAGTTGTAAGCTTTGTTGACTTTTAGGGTTCCAATTTGACTTATGATTTGTTGATTTTATTCGTACGATTTATAAAATCTTGTGGTTTTGTCCGTATTATATTTTTAGTTCAACGTCTATGGTTTATTTCATTTTATTTGTCATTATTTAATATTTTTCAGTTCTCGAGATCGTTTGACCTAGTCTAGGGTTATGGGTCGACTCAGTTTGACTTTTGGTAAAAATTGAAAATTTTTTATTCTAAAATTCTTCGAAGGATTTAAAGTTTTAGCATTTCATTGTCAAGCGTTATTTGGATAAAATCAATAGAGTTGTGTACAAATTTTTTTTTTTTTTTGTATTTTATATGTTTTTAGTATAAAATTTTTAAATAATAAGAAATTAGAAAAGTAAATATTTACTATTTAATTAATTTATTTTATTTTCCACATCAACTGATGAGTAGAGCTTAGGAAGTCTAGTACTGATATGTTAAAAATACGAGAATCCATGAAATTTTAAAATGTTTTTATGAGACTCTTACAAAAGAAGGAACATTTAGAGAAGTTCGACTAAAGACGAAGAATGATGAAGAGCAGAAATCCATAACGATAATAGACAAGAAAAAGAAACATGTTTTTTTCGAAAATACAGAAAAAGAAGGAATCCGAGACCTCAGGACCTCAGTCAGAGGATGACTCAGAGGCTACTATGTCAGAGGATACGCTTGTAAAGTCGCCAACCAAGAAGAAACGAAGGGCTTCTTCACAATCTGTCAGCGAGGAATCAACCGCAAAGAAAGTCTCTAACAAGGTATTAGAGTGTTCTTTCGTTGATTTCAAGTTTTTCAATACACATGGATTCTATTGGAACCATTGGCTGAGTCAAATAGGATGCAAGGATCTCTCTAATTTGACTAAGTTAGTAGATGGAAGTTTGATTCAAGAGTTTTATGATAATTTGGTTCAATTAGAAGATTTTTCCTTGAAATCCAAAGTTGTTGGGAAGTCTATAAAAATCACTAGGAAGGATTTAATAGGTTGTTTTGGTATGTTGGATACAAAAGATGATGAAAGGCTGACGAACTTACAAAAGAATGATCTTTATAAAGAACTCAATGATAGAGTGGGAAATTTCGTAGAAAAATATATTTTCTCTACAGATTTTCATTTGCTCTTTCGCTTATTACATAAAGCTGTTGTAGATTGTATTTTGCCAAAAAATGGAAGTTCAACAACTATTTCTATGGAGGAAGCTTTAGTTGTTTTAGTAATAAAAAAGAAATTGAAACTTAATATGCCTAGTATGATACCAAAGCACATTTGGAGAATTCAAGGAAACAAGCCATATGGAAATTTACTTATGAAGTTCTTCAAATTCAAGAAAATTAATTTACCCAAGGATTTAAAAGTACCAATTGGTTTAAAAAGAATTGGGGAGATTAATTTGAAGAGAATGGGAATTCTTGTTTCTTAGAAGTTTTGGTTCTCTAAAAATGGTGCTTGGTATAGGCATCCTAAATTTAGTTAGCTCACGTTTGATTGGGAGAAAATCCAAGCACTTGCTGAGGGGGAGGTATTTCTTGGAGAAGAGAGTGGATCAGAAGGTAATGACCAGCATGATAAAGCTAAAAACATACCTTCTAGGAGAGCTGGAAAAGAAGAGATGGCTGGGAAAATCAAGAAAAGTTATAAGATCAGAACTGGTGGGAAGTTTGAAATCAGAGAAGGAAAGAGAATGCAAGATGAAAGTGAGTCCGAAAGTGACTCAGAAGGTTTGCCAGCTAGACCTCCTGGTGAGTCATCCAAATCAAATTTTGAATATGATATTGTGGATCTTATCGAGAGGAAATTTCAAGACATGAAAAAGGATCTCACTGACTCCTTGATACATGCCTTCAAGATTTTCAAGGATATTAATCAACAAGGATCAGCTGACGATCATATCGGGAAATCATCCACAGCTCTAATTGCACATGAAACTATTCCTGCTCCTGCTGATGACGACCCAAAGAGCAATCCCTCATCATTTTCAACTGCACCCTCTCCAAGTCTTGGTTCTAAGGGATTACAGCTCATTTCTTGTGCTCAATCATCATCTTCTCAACTACCTCTGAGCCTGTCTCAAATCGAAATCATCTCATATGTTATGAATCTTCTTCAACAGCAAAACACCACTCATGCTACACCTCGTCAAACTTTTCCCCAACGCAAAAAGATGAAAGCTCGAAAGTCTGTCAAATCTATCAAATTTAAGAAAGATTAAAATCTTTTCATTGCTATGAAATGTTTTTTGGATTGCTTTTGTTACCTTTATGAACTGTTTGTTTTTAATTTTTGGATATTTGCAAACATTTAAAGATGAATTGCTTATTTTGCTTTTATTTTAGTTGTTCCCTCTATTTCAATGATTCTGATTCTGTTATTTTTTTTTTTTTATGATGCTAACAAAAAGGGAGAGAAAAATAAACAAAATAAATATTTGGATATTTGGCTGGAAGTGAAACTGTTGGATTTATGGATGATGAATTGAACTAATTTTCATAAAGACATTTATTTAGTTTATATGGGTTTTGTTATCATAAAAAAGGGGGAGAATCTTGGTTTTTCTTTATCATTATTGATTTTGATGATAACCAAAAGGATTAAATGTTTACTAATAATTTTATTAAGTGTGCAGTGCTTAAGTATAATAAAAGGTTTATGAAAATGTTTTTCAAAAGAGATTCAATTCAGAAAGTCTTTCAGGAAGTGTTTGGAAAGTTTTTCGTGAACAAATGTATAGTCAGAAGGTAACTGAGAAAGTAAAATTATTGGTTTACATAAAGACATAAAACGGTCAAAACATTAATAAGAAGGTAAATGTCACTTGAACGAGTTTCACGAACAGACTTTAAAAATTGGATTTTTTATGATTCTTTAAGCATTTGAAGACCCAACTCCAAAGTTAAATGTATCTGGGTAATACATTCAAATATGTTCCACAAAGTTGGTTTAATATCCAAGGGGATTTAAATTATCTTAAATTAATTTCATGGATATGATCAAGAATTTACAATTAGTTTCATATATGTTTATGTAATAAACTCGAATTGATTTGTGAAGATATAATTGTTAGAAGATCTAGAAGTAAACATAGCAGAAGTTGTCAACCTATGAAGTGTGGTGAGATTTGGATAATCTGGAAGAAAGGAAGAGGTGAAGGAATCAAATATCTATCTCAAGCCTCATTTAGAATAAGATAAAAGATCAACTTTTATCAAGCAGATTAGATAAACATCATACAATTATGATTTTTATCGTTGGAAGAAAATTCAAAAGCAGATCACATATGGAAGCACAAAATATCATGAATCATCTTTAACTGTTGGAGCAAATCACGATGATAGCAACATCCTCATTATCTTCAGAAGATGATAATTCGAATTTTGAAGAAGATAATGAACAATAAATGTTCAACATCAGACGCACAATAATCAGACTACAACGTTCGACCTTATCATATTAGGAACAGATCAAGATTATTCTTATCATATCACTAAAACAACAACTATGCAGACATCAAGCAATGGATTAACTAGAAGAAGCTTGAAATCAGGAATTCAAATTCAAGGTCATCTTTATCTTTTATCCATTACATTACAACAACAAGAAGAACAAGAATTCAGGAACAAAAAAAACAACCATCTTCTAGCCATTGGATATATATATATATATATATATCAGAAGCTTCAAATCGAAAAATAAAAAACAAGCATGAAAAATGAAAGTCTCAAAATTACAGCACTCTCTTCATACGATTGAGCTTATTCTGTCAATTTTAAATTTATTCCTTGCATGAAATTTTAAAGGACATCATATTTTGTTTTCCTAATTTATATTATGAGATTGAGAGTTACAAGTAGGCTCAGTAGATTGATTGTTAGCTTAAGGAAAGCTTGGAGAATCAATATGAGTGCATTTTTAGTCAAGTGGTTTGGTAAAGACAACTTGTAGCTTTGTTGATTGACTGGATATAGTGGAACATACTGGTGTGGAATACTGGATCCCCCACATGGTACTGAAAGAGAGGACAGACGCTCGAGATGGAACCTCTATAAATTGATTTTGCACTCTCTACTCCCTTATCTCTCTTTAATTCGTATATAATTAATTGTTTTTCTTAGCTGTATTTTATGCTTAGAAGCTAAGTCGGAGAGTATCTTCAACATTCTTTTCTTAAGAAAAGAGTTCATCAGAGAGTAAAACTGGAAAATTATTTTTGAATTTGTTGTTTAATCTTTTGTGGATTTGAGTAACTTTGCTTAATCTGAATTTTGTTTAAAGTTATTGGTTATTAAGTTTATTGTTTTCAAGAAAGTTTTAAAGCCATTAAAGTTTAAATAACTAAGCGGTGTGAATTTGTTTAACATTTTAAAAAGTAAAATTTTTATCAATAACCAATTCACCCCACTCTTGGTTATTCTTTTGGGACCAACAACAACCATAGGTGACCAGTTTTTAAGGAGACCCTATCGAACCTCCATCACTTAACAAATTGAGGGTTTTTTTTTTTTTTTTTTAATGTGAATTCAAGGGGTTCATTAAGTTAGTATTTGTGTTTAGACTTTCATCACAACAAAAGAGGCCTTTAAGAAAATTATGCTAAACACTACACATTAAGTTTTAGAAATTGACTAACCCACCCTTACCTCGAACCTTATGCTAATCTTAAAACATAAATTTCTAGTTAAATGACTTGTAAAGCTACATCACTCAAATTTTACCATGTAATTCTAACACATTAACAAAAGCACATAAGTAAAAATTAGGACAAAAGTCATACTAGTCACTTAGTCAATTTAATATGAGAAATATTAGGAAATTTTTTTTTAAATAATTCTACACCATGAAAGTTGTCCTAAAATGCTTAATTGAAGGAGAATTTAATATCATAATCATTCTCCATTTACTCCATATATATATTCTCTTCCCCACATAAAGAAATACATCATCCCCAATGTCTTAGAACCAACAGGCATAGTAGGAAAAAAGGAATAAAAATGAAAAATCAATGGAAACGAAACTAACACTCCCTTTTTGAAGTTTTGATACATCAGATCCATAAATTTCATGATTGAAATTCCATTCTACAAACCATTAAATCAGCAAAAAATAACAATGAAAATACTTAGAAAGAAAAACAATAAGAACAAAAGTACAAACTATTTGAGTCTCATGAAATTATATAAACACATAAAGCTCCAACTCTTGCCTAATGGACATCCAAAGAAACAAAATAACTTGTGGCTCATCATGCATCTACTTCATTGCCGTCACTATCTCACAATCATTATCTCCTTCTTCTTTTACCATCATCATCATCATTTGAATCAGAGTCACTTTTCTCCTCTTGCGGTGCATTCTGTTGCATAACCTACTATTGATCCCTGAACCTATGCTATATCTACCCTTCCTCTTCATCCTTTGAGCTACCAGAAGCAGTAGCTTCTCCTCTGGATCCCTCTTCACCGTCACTTACACTCTCTTCAGCTTGAGGTAAAGGTGATGATGCTCTAATTTGTGCTACTGGCTACTACATGTGGTTTTTCCCTACATGATTCTTATTATTTTTTACATTGAGAACAACGTCAAGTTTAAGTGTGGGGGAAGAGTTAAGAAAGATGAATTTGGAATTGAAGTATGAATTTAAATAGAGTAAATTGTGATTGCAGATGTTCAAATTCCTCACTTATAGGATAACAATAAAATGGTACAAAATTGAGATTTATTCGATTTTTCTAAACTACACCAGCAATTGATTGAGGTACTTTCAGCATTGAACACCATTCTCTTGCATTTGTGCTATTTTTATTGTGTCAGAATTACTAAGTCAAATATTTGTAAGGTAGTCATACTTACCATTTAACTTAGAATTTTAGGGTTCTTTTTTACATAAGGTCCTTAGTAAAGGTTAACTGGTTCAATTCTAAACTTACCGACTAGTATTTTCTTCTTTTCAAAAGGTTTGATGAACTTTATAGCTTTTTATTGAAAGTTGAAATGATATTCTTAACTTCATGATTTCCTTTGTATAAAATAAATAAATAAAATTGCTCTAACAGGGCGTGAAAAGATAAGGGGAATATTCCCTTCCTTTTAAGGGAATAAAGCAAAAAGATAGGGGCAAAAACCCCTCTAGAGCAAAAGAAAAGAAGAATGCAAAAACCTTCTCCCTTTGAAGCTTTAAAAAAAAAAAAAAAAGAAAAAAAGGAAAGAAAATTCAGGCTTTGTGTTGATGTATATGCTTTGTCCTTAGGTGATGATTACTTAAAGGGGTGAGTGAAGAAGTTTATAATTCTATGGTAAGTGGATGAAGTCAGCTAATTCTCTCCTTACTTTGTTTTATCTTTATTTCAATTTTAACTTTAGGATCTAGTTTAAACAACAAAGGTAAATGCTAACTTACCTTAAATTAACTTGGTAATTCTAGCACAAGCAACCTTAGCACATGTCATAATAAGATTGAGTGAAGTAACTTTACAATAATTACTAGGGTTACTAGATGGTTGAAAAAGAGACAAGTGAGCTAAAAGAAGATGAAATCTTTAAATTGGAAATCTTTAAATTGAAATTTATTGAGTACCATTAATGATTTGTTTTCCTATCTTTATAAGCTTTGCTTTGGTCCTTATTTTGTTTAATGAGTATTTTCTTGAAGACAAGCAAAAGCTCAAGTGTGAGGGAATTTAATAAGTGAATTTTACTTTATTCAAATCATGAGAATTTGTGCTAAATTTGATTAACCTTTCTATTAAATTCCCATAAATATATGATATTATTGTTTATTTGTTGATTTTCAGCTCCATGGAACACAAACAGAGGAAACAAATTGATTTAATCAAGAATTGGAGTGAAAAGCAATAGAAACAGGAAGGGAAAACTGAGAACACCTTCAACCGTGCCCAAGAATCATGCCAGTGATTTTACCTATTGCCTAGGATGAGGCAAGTCATGATTTAAAGAAGATTTTATATAGCCTCTACCGAGGTTAAGACCACACATGCGATTCAACTTGTAGTTTGCAAAGAGAGAAACCACATTCAAATAAACTTTAAATAGCTTCTACCATACCCTACAATCGAGGTTGCGATCAACACCGTGACTTGACCCTATCATGCGCATCACAATTCAGATAAAGTTTGTTATAACAAATTTGCCACATTAGCATCTTTTGTATTATAAATACTTACTTTTTGCGAAACCCTAGGCAAAGGGATTGAGTGTGAAATAGGTTAAAAAAATGCCATAAAACATTCCTTTTGTATAGATAGGGAGATTGAGACAGGGTTTTGTAGACTTTTGCAAATTTTTAGTCTTTCATAATAACTTCTGGATTTCATTGTTTCAATTCACTAAAGATTATAGTTTTATTACTTTATCTCATTATGCTCTTCAATTATTGCTTTGAACTACTGATTTATACTATTACATGATAAAGTCATATTCTACTCAACTTTGCAATAATCAAGTAATGTTTATCTATTATAGATTTTATAGAAATTGAATGGAAATGGTACTTAAGTATGCTTAAATTGTTATTTCAGGTCATTAAGGACTTAAACAACAAATAAAAAGCAATTGGGACAAGTTTCATGCAAATTTGGGAAAGAAATCAAGCAAGGCCGACCATGCAAGCATATCAGGATGGTTTTGGTGGTTATTCGTAAATTCAACATATCTCTCTCATCCAAACTCCTATTGAGATGATTTCAAATGCTACTGAAATCTAAGAGAGAGATCTTCAATTTTCATGTTTTGGCAGTGAATGAATTTGGAATGCATCAGGGCCAAAACATGCCATGAAGTTGCTGCTATCACAGTAACGGTGTTCACGTTTTGGAAAATGTCAGAGTTTGGTAAATTGCAGATATCACTCCTATATAATCTTCTTTTGATGTGATGAAACCTCCTATAGAAAGACAAGAGATAAATATACAATCATCATGTTTTGTGTTTTTGCTAATTATGAAACAATGAAGGTTGAAAATCTTCTTGAAGTCACTGCAAGTGCAGAACATCAAAAAGATTTGTAGATTGACACTGTTTTAGTAAACTTGATATATTTCTCTCATTTGAGGTCTACTTGATATGATTCAAGATCCTATTGAAAGAGAAGAGAAAGATCTTGTAAACCCCGAAGATTCTCAATAGCTAGAAAACCCCAGGAGTTGGAAACGAAACCCTAATCCGATCAGACTGAGTTTAGTGAATGGAGCCTAGGAACCCTGAATCCGGCTTTCCTTCGGTTTCGTAGTAAAATAAATATTTTGGAGTAAATGAAGTTGAATTGTTGTTCCAAGATACATTTCAAACCTTTGAAAGTTTTAAATTCGGGAATTTTTCAATTCCGAGCCTTCCCGAGCCCAATTACGGAAAAGCGTGCCCCGGGCCACGGATTCAGAAAAATATTCCAGAATATTCATTAGAACCGTAATTTTATAAGGATTCCAAAAATATCAATTTCATAATTTTCCGAGCTATAAAAATTACAGTTATAGCTTTTCCCGTGTTTTCGGAACAACCGGTAAAGTAGATGTCTTGTCTACTATTCACAAGTACAACCTACACTACACACTACCCATACCCTATTCTTACATCCTTACAACTACTCATTTCAATTTTCTTTTCCAAGAAAATTTGTCTCTTAAATAATTAATACATTTATTACAATTTCATTTACTAAATTACAAAAAAAATCAAATTTTAAACACACACACACACACTCCATGCTTGATGGCCGCGCGCCCCCCCCCCCCCCCCCCCCCCCCCTAATTTCCCTCTTCAATTAATTATTTTACTCCATTTTATACAACTAAACCCTAATACATTTGATATATATACTTATTTTTCTCTCTCTCTTCATTTCTTCTCTTTTCAAAATTGGAAAAAAGATCAAAACCTCTCTCTCTCTCCTCATTGCCGAGCACTCCCTTCCCCATTCCCTCATTTTCCAACTTTGTTTCTTCTCCATTTCACTTCAAGACTCCATTGGTATGTGTATGTAAGCCTTGTTTCTTCCTATTCTTGTCATGGCAAGACCATATCTTGTGTATTTCCTCATTAAAACCCCATGATGCTCATGCTAGGGACATGGAAATGCATGAACAAGAATGTCAAGCCATCACAAGACATGGATCTAGTGTTTAGATGTGTTTTGTTAAGATTTCATAATGTTCATGCATGTAAAGTAGTGATCTTGTATTTATATTGTTGTTCATGCCATGAGATCCATGTTATATACATCATATGTAGTAGATCTAAGGTTTAGACATTCACCACTTTATGTACATGCATGATCATAGGTTCATTTTTGTTTATGTGCTTTGTTGATCATAAAAATGAAGTCTTGTTCATGTATAGAGATGTTAGATAGTATATCTCCACATATAGATGGCAAGAACATTGAAAAAGGAAGGACTTTGTTAGATATGGAAAGTTGAAAATTCGGATGAAATGGAAACCCTACCTAAAGACCTCCAAAATCAATTTTAAACTTATATTTCATAAGAAAAATGAAGGGTATGTGTAATAGACATGTTGAAGGAATTATTTTCATGAGTTTAGATGAGTTTAGGCATAATAAAAATAAGGAAAACAAGAGGTGAAGTTAGAATGAAAATGTTGACTTTAATGTGTAGTCAAATTCGTAACTTTGTGTAATGCCTAAATAAACACTTAGTATTTAAGTCTAAAATGGATGTTTTATAAGCTAAATGAAGTCCTTAGATAATGTATACATTGAAGCCCAATTTTTAATGCATTAGACTAGATTTCCCTTAAGAAAAATGTAAGAAAAGAAAATTTGGAAAATTCGGATTTTTACAAATAGCTTATTGAAAACATGTTTACCAAATGAAAAATGTGAATTTTTGCATGAATGGAGGCCATGACTATTATAGACTTTGAGAACCTATTTTTAGTTAAATAATAAGTAGATTACAAGATTAAAAACCAAAGAAACCCTAAGGAGTATAATGTGGGAAAATAACTTCTTAGAATTAGTCCTTTATGAAACTTTCCCCAACACTTAGGAGTTCCTAAAGTTTATTACTACAAAAATCATCATGACCATGCACATATTGAGTTCATTACATGCATACACATTAGTAGTTCATTCCTATCATTCATGCATGAATCACAACTAGGATACTTTATCAAAGCAAAGCACATTTTCAATTGGATCAATTGCGGGACAGAACTGATCCCACTGTTCCGTGACCCTATTATTTTCAAAACTTGGATTTAATACTTGAATTAGATAGATCTTTCGAAGTAGATGAAGATCGATATAAAGTTTGCGAAATTCCGAGTTAAAATGACCAAGTTATGGCCGTTTTAAGTCGGAACTTCCAAAATAGCGAGAAATCCGAATTCAACTAGTCTAGATGTATAGTTTGATTTAATTACATGGTGAGAATCTCATAGGATTATTCTTGATTGGTAGGTGATTCCGAGCAGGACGACACTCTACCTCCCGATTATTATTATTAAGAAGTTTGGTGTCCCATGGCCGAGTGAGTTTACTTCCACTCTCAATTAATGCTTGTGAATGTAATGTAGTGGCACTAGTGATGTAGGCAAAGATAAAAGGAATTGTACAAGCATGATGGGGTATGTGGGAATTATTTATGTTGTTGATTGTTGATATGTGAAATGGAGCTTAAGGTATATCGAAACCGGGTGTTAAGATATTGACTGTTTTACTAGAATCTTATGATGAATGTCTGCGAATACTTGTTGGTCACTTAAAAGAATTGAATTAATGACTATTCGACTCCGACTATAAATTGAGTTCATTCATGTCACAATGGGGTTGGAGCATTTGCATTGGTTGGTTTTTCGTGACCATAAAACGAATGTGTGGTTAATCGTGATCCATAAAACGAGCTTTTAATCAGTTGACCGTGAGCTTAAACGGCGTCGTACCGCAGGATTCGTTAATCTGCTAACCCGGGATGGAGGGCGCAAGTCCATCCACATATGATTTCCGGTTGGTCATATGTTTGTTGATCACATTTGTATGGTGCATACACTTGCTTGAATAATCACTTGTTTGAATGATTGTATTTAATTGTGTTATGGAAGTATTACTCACTAAGCTAGTTAGCTTACGCCCCTATAGTTTCTATCTTTTGCAGCATGAGTTTATATGGCTTAGGCCAAGACAAGCCACAGCGCAGGTACCGGAGATAGGAGTTTCCTATAGAAGTTTATTCATTCCTTTTTGTATAGACTTCCATTGGAAACTAAGGACTCTGGATGACTGTAATAGACTGTTATTCTTTTGCGGGGGAATGCCCCTTAGATTTTGTAAACTTTAACATTATGCGTTTTGATTTATTATCTATGGCTAATGAATGCCTTGTTAAACTGTTTAACTCCATTTGTTGAAGTATTCTATTGTCGTAAAGGAACGCTTTACATCTACTTAAGACTTCCGAAGGCCCCGGTAGGGAACTCGAGAGTCTTACTTAGTATGTGGCGGGCTGTTACGTTTAGGATACCCTACGGGGCGTGACAGTTTAAGTTGGTATCAGAGCCTAGGTTATAAAAAAGACAATAGAATTAAAAGAAACCGGACCTAGAAATCTAACTACTAGGTTAAATGGAGTTAAAAATGTTTTCTTGCTGAGTCTAATTAGTAGTATTGTTTGATGTAGGTCTCTCTGGGTGAGACTAGGGAAAGGGCAAGGAATTTTACAAAGAGAAACGATGAAACGATGGTAGAATATAGACTGAGGCTAAGGAATTGTGTGAGGATTTTGCCCTAGCCCGACATCCCCGGACCCTAGGGGAAATGTACAGGTTATGGAAGGATGGGCTGAGATATACCAGATGGGCTTCAGTAGTGGATCAATTGAGTTATGATCCTATGGGAAGAAGGAGCTGGACAAGTTAGAGACATCTATACTCTAGAGAGGATCATGGTTGATTACGGGCGTGAGCCCATGACGAGAGAAGCCACATTTATTTGAAAGGGGAGGAACCGAACCCCTCCAGATTTTAGGGTATGGATCCCCATAGGGCCCTTATATGTTTATGCTCATGATAACTTATATGATCACCATGACTGGAATATAGCTGATGCATGGAATCACATCACCTGGCATGCAATCTATTTGGACATCTCCCCTCCCCCCTCCCCCCCGTGTAATAGCTCCACCTCCAGCTATTGATATAGGTATGCAGCTGAATGGAGCACCTGTGATTGGAGAGGATGAAGAGGAAGAGGAGGAGGAGGAGGATCCCGAGGAGGATCCGAACTGGGAACAAAATGAGGTACCTAGGACCCCTACCCCGCCTGTTGAACCAGAAGTGCAGGTAAACCCAGAACCCGATCAAATTATATGGGATTTTAACCGGATGTTGGAGATACCAGAGAGTGGGAGGGTAGAACCCGAGGTAGATTCCAGGCTATGGAGAGATGTGTATGTGGAGGGTGAGAACCCACCTGTGCTTGACCTAGCAGTAGTAGAACCCGAGGCCCCAGTGCCTATGGAGACTGAAAATGTGGCAGATGAGCCTGTGAGAGAGCCTGAAGTAGAGGTGAACCGCCTAGGTGAGCCCGAGATAAGAGGTGAGGAGGAAGTAAGCCCGCAAGAGGGGCAAGGGACTGAAGAAGAAGAAGAAGAGGAAGAAGAAAGTGAGGATCAGGAGCCTCTAGTCCGACCCGCTAGGAAGCGGAGGATGACCACCAGGGAGTATCTTAGCTTGTTCGTCCGACAGGACGATGGTGGTTCTACCAGCAGGAGACGACTTCCTAGCCCGACCCCCGACAGCTCTAGTGATGATTAGAGACCGGATGTTAGCTAACCCATAAAGTCCAAGCGGAATCCTGATTTTCTTATTTTTGTAGTAGGCAATGCGGGATGCCAAATTGCCTTAGGATTTCAGGATAGTTAGTGTTTATTTGTTCTTTTTCCCTGTATTTTGTCATGTTTTCGGGAATAGGGAAATTGATTAGAATAGGAAGGAGCTTAGCTAGCCAAATTTTGGGAACTAAAAGTTGATGTAATATTTGTATGGCTCGCTAAAGAAATGAAAAGGATCACTTTTGTTTTAAAGAAATGGAATTGTGAAAAGCACGCATTCTAGTCATGATACATAAGAGAACATTAACTGCATATAGATTGCATAAGCATTCACTCATTCGCATTATTGTTGTGAAATATCAATTAGTTACATATGTGTGATTCTTCTATTTCCCTTGTGGTTCTTTTAATTATTCCTTATTTTCTTTTATGGATTGATATTTTGACTCATCTTATGACTTTATGAGTTATGTATTCCTTTTTCCTTCTGAGTTTAAATTTCAGATTCTCGCAACTTCTGAGCTTGTTATTAATCTATTCCTTTGAAACCTAAAAACCCTAAATGTACTAAAAATCCATTAAACATTGTGTAAACAGACGTAACCGACGAACTCGGAACCAAGGACAAGGGTCTAATCCTAATGAAGCCGATCAACCGGCTATACAACAACCTGACCCCCAAGGAGTAGCACCCCAAAACCAACAGGGCGATGTACTAATGCGATTGGGCAATTGGCCAATCTCCTGAACACCTTCATTCAGAATCAAAATCCAGTACAGAACCCACACCCAAGTCAGAGTGCTCGGGATTCAGCACCACATCCGCCGCCCGCAGATCATCGGGAAATGACTGCGGAGGCACCTGCTCCACAAGAGGAGCACTCCTATAATGTGCGGTTGCCGCCACCCCCGCCATACAGGAGACCCCACCGAAGCTCTTTACCGGACTTCATTAAGAGCAACCGGTACTTTGATGGGGCATTCGGCAAGCCGGATGAAGCTGAGGATTGGTTGGCTCAAGTGGAACGTTCTTTTGCTGCATACGAGATTCCACCTTACTTGCAGCTAGAGTATGGGACGTATATGTTAAGATACAATGCTCGAGTCTGGTGGGACTCCAAGAGAAGGAATTTGACATCCCCGGCCACCTGGGAAACCTTCCGCGGGAATTCTTGAATAATTATTTCCCTCTAGCTTGAGGGTGAAGTATAGTGCGGACTTCCTTCATGTAAAGCAGAAAGGGAGAACGGTAGAGCAATATGAAACTGAATTTGTTCACCTGCTGCAGTATGCCCCTGAATCTTTCAGGGATAGTGAGGAATTAAAGAAGCAGGTATTTCTGGGAGGCTTGGACGAGGAACTGCGATCAAGCTAGAAGAGTTCGGAGTAAGAACCTATCCCGAGATGGTAGAAAAGGCTCGGTCATTGAAGGGGCTAGAAAAGGAAGTATCAGGAGCCCGAAAAGAGAGTATTCGGGAAGAGGCCGTTTGATGCCTCGAGCTCAGGGTTCAAAGGTAAACGGTACAGGCCGTACCAAGGGTTTAAAGAGGAGTCTAGCAGCAAGCCGACCCAGTTCAAGCCAATGTCACATGTTGGAAATGTAAGGGACACATGCACCTAGGCAATGCCCGCAGTTGAGGAACAAGTGCTATTTTTGTGGCGATGCTGGCCACATGGTTTTTACGTGCCCGAAGAAACTGGCAGTAACTTGCTTCATTTGCAAGGAAAGGGCACTTAGCTTCCGAATGTTCACAACGAAAGAGTGTGGCCACCCGACCCTTCGGAGCCTCGAGTAATACCAACCCCTTGAGGTCTGGTAACAAGAGCGGAAGTCGAGCAGCTTCCGCGATGCACGGGATGAGGCTGTACAATTTGAAGGCCAATGGATGGTGGAAGAAGACGAAGATGAGGACGTAGAGTTGGCAGCTTTGGATCAAGCGAGAGTTGATGGTGGCCTGGTGACAGGTTAGTAACAGAAACCCTCCTAAGTTGAAATTAAGTTGTTTAAATTGATTTATTGTTTAAATGAAATTGTATATATTATGGAAAGCTGGAAGTAGAGACCCTATGTGGATAGCCTTAAGAATATTTTAAGGTTCATATGTGATGGGTGTTTGTTGACCTCAGGACACATACAAGTAAATAGCGTGGAAGCCTATGCCTTGTTTGACACGGGAGCGACCCACTCGTTCATCACATAGTTTGGCCAACCGACTCGGATTGCCCATAGCCACAACCACGGTTAGCTTGAGGATTAAGACCCCCACGGGGAGTGTGTGTCGACCCGAGATCTGATAAAAGACTGTCCATTGGAAATCCATGATCACCACTCCAAAAGTGATCTAATTGTTGGAAATGAATAAATACGAAGTTATCCTCGGGATGAATTGGCTAAGTAAGTAAAGGCAATAGTGGATTGCCAAAGAGGACTGTATGTTTTTATGATCAATCGGGAGAAAAAGTAGAATTTATGGGAGAGGCCTTAGTCCCAAGAAGGATTGATCTAAGCTCGTTCGAGTTGATGATGGAGGATGAGGAATGATACCGATTGAGGATGTCTTGGATGAAGGGGAAACCGTGAGGAAAAGAATATTCCAGTGGTGAATGAATACTTGGATGTGTTCCCAGAAATTTTGCCGGGATTACCGCCAAGAAGAGAGATCGACTTTGAGATTGTGTTGGCTCCAAATACCGAACCAATATCTAAAGCGCCATACCGGATGGCACCGGCTGAGTTGAAGGAGCTAAAGACGCAGTTACAAGAACTTCTGGACCAGAAATTTATAAGACCAAGTGTATCGCCATGGGGCGCACCCGTCTTGTTTGTGAAGAAGAAGGACGGATCGATGAGGTTGTGTATCGACTACCGGGAATTGAATAAGGTGACTGTCAAAAATCGATATCCCTTACCAAGAATCGATGATTTGTTTGACCAGCTACAAGGAGCTTGTGTGTTCTCACGTATTGACTTACGTTCGGGGTATCATCAGCTAAGGATTAAGCCTGAGGATGTGCCTAAGACAGCTTTTCGTACTCGTTATGGGCACTACGAGTTTTGGTAATGTCATTTGGACTGACTAATGCACCGGCTGCATTTATGGACTTAATGAATAGAGTCTATAAGCCGCTTTTGGATAAATGTGTGATAGTCTTTATAGACGACATCCTCATATATTCAAAGACCAGAGAGCAACATGAGGAGCATCTCCGTTTGGCATTGCAAACCTTACGAGATAACAAGCTGTACGCCAAGCTGTCCAAGTGTGACTTTTGGTTAGACAGGATATCCTTCCTCGGACATGTGGTAACGGGTGATGGGATATCAGTTGATCCCGAAAAGATCAAGGCATAGTGGATTGGAAGCCACCACAAACAGTTACTGAAGTGAGGAGTTTCTTGGGATTGGCTGGCTACTATCGCAAATTTGTGAAGGATTTTTCAAAGATAGCTAAGCCGTGACTCAATTGACTCAAAAGAACGAAAAATTCATTTGGACAGACAAGAGAGAACAAAGTTTCAGGAACTAAAGCGACGACTGGTCTCGGCACCGATTTTGGTTTTACCAGATCCGGAAAAGTCTTACACGGTACATAGTGATGCTTCGAGAAATGGTCTTGGATGCGTCTTGATGCAAGAACGGAAGGTCATTGCGTATGCTTCTCGGCAATTGAGACCGCATGAGCAGAATTACCCTACGCATGATTGGAGCTAGCTGCAGTTGTCTTTGCCTTGAAGTTATGGCGACATTATCTGTATGGACAACGGTGTGAGATATACACAGATCATAAAAGCCTTAAATACCTGTTCACACAGAAGGAGTTGAACATGCGGCAAAGGAGGTGGCTGGAAATAAAAGATTATGACCTGGGATAAATTACTGTCCAGGAGAGTAAATGCAGTCGCGGACGCCCTAAGTCGGAAGAATCACGGGGAGGTAGCCGCTTTGATTACAAGCCAGAAGGAGTTGATTAAGGAATTTGAGAAATTAAGGATCGAGTTCATAGATCGAAGTGCTGAGCTGAGATATCTAACTTGGTGCTGGAACCAACCCTCGTGGAAAGAATCAAAGAAGCACAAAGGTATGACGAAGTGATACAAAAGATAAAAAGGGAAACCCAAGCGGGAAAGTACCTTGACTTTGCCGTGGATGAGGAAGACGTGATCCGGATGAACGGAAGGCTGTGCGTACCAGAGGATGAGGAGTTGAAGAAGGAAATAATGAGTGAGGCACATAACTCCGGGTATACCATGCATCCGGGAGGCACCAAAATGTACCAGATTTGAAAGTTGCTATTGGTGGAATGGGATGAAGCGAGATGTGGCAGATTATGTGATGAAGTGCGCAGTATGCCAACAGGTGAAGGTAGAGCACCAGAGACCGGGCGGATTGCTAAAGCCCTTACCCATTCCTGAATGGAAGTGGGATCAAATATCCATGGATTTTGTTTGTGGCTTTCCCAAGACTCCATCGGGTTGTGATGCAATATGGGTAATAGTGGATCGGTTAACTAAGTCGGCGCATTTCCTACCCATAAATATGACCTATTCAATGGAAAGTTAGCCAAGATTTATATCAGAGAGATCGTAAGATTACATGGCATACCTGCAGGGATCATCTCGATAGAGACCCGAGATTTGTGTCCAAGTTTTGGACGAGCTTGCAGAAGAGCTTGGGTACTAAATTGCATTTCAGTACGGCTTACCATCCCAGACCGACGGACAGTCTGAGCGGACGATCCAAACCTTGAAGACATGTTAAGGGCGTGTGCCCTGGAATTCAAAGGGAATTGGGATAGTCATGTACACCTATCGAGTTTGCCTATAATAACAGCTATCACTCCACTATCCAGATGCCCCGTATGAAGCTTTGTATGGACGGCGTTGTAGGTCCCCTTTGTTTTGGGATGAGGTGGAAAAGGTAGCAATTGGGCCGGAATTGGTACAGGAAGCCGCGGATAAGGTGAGGTTGATTCAGCGGAAAATGAAGGAAGCCCAGGATCGACAAAAGAGCTGGGCAGACTTGAAAAGACGGGAGCTTGAATTTAAAGTGGGTGATCATGTGTACCTGAAGATAAACCCGATTAAAAGTATCAAGAGGATGCGTACCCAAGGGAAGTTAAGCCCGAGATACATTGGACCTTTTGAGATCTTAGAAAGAGTCGGAGACCTGGCGTATCGGCTAGCCCTACCACCTAATTTGTCCGGGATTCACAATGTGTTTCATGTGTCAGTTTGAGGAGATATGTGGCCGACCCAGAGAGGATTCTGGAATTGGAGCCAATCCAGTTGAAGGAAAACCTGACATATGAAGAACACCCAGTAAAGATATTGGATAAGAAAACTCAAAGGCTACGAAACAAAGACATTCACTACGTGAAAGTATTATGGAGGAATCATGCCTTTGAAGAAGCAACCTGGGAAGCGGAGGATGAAATCCGGAGAAGTACCCCGAGATATTTGAAGGACAAGGTACGTCAGTTCCGTTTTGAGGACAAAACTTTATTTAAGGTGGGGAGGTTGTAAACCCCGGAAATTCTCAGTAGCTAGAAAACCCCAGGAGTTGGAAACGAAACCCTAATCCGATCAGATTGAGTTTAGTGAATGGAGCCTAGGAACCCTAAATCCGGCTTTCCTTCGGTTTCATAGTAAAATAAATATTATGGAGTAAATGAATTTGAATTGTTGTTCCAAAGTACATTTCAAACCTTTGAAAGTTTTAAATTCGGGAATTTTTCAATTCCGGGCCTTCCCGAGCCCAATTACGGAAAAGCGTGCCCCGGGCCACGGATTCAGAAAAATATTCCGGAATATTCATTAGAACCGTAATTTTATAAGGATTCCAAAAATATCAATTTCATAATTTTCCGAGCTATAAAAATTACAGTTATAGCTTTTCCCGTGTTTTCGGAACAACCGTAAAGTAGATGTCTTGTCTACTATTCACAAGTACAACCTACACTACACACTACCCATACCCTATTCTTACATCCTTACAACTACTCATTTCAATTTTCTTTTCCAAGAAAATTTGTCTCTTAAATAATTATTACATTTATTACAATTTCATTTACTAAATTACAAAAAAATCAAATTTTAAACACACACACACACCCATGCATGATGGCCGGCGCCCCCCCCCAATTTCCCTCTCATTAATTATTTTACTATTTTATACAACTAAACCCTAATACATTTGATATATATACTTATTTTTCTCTCTCTCTCTTCATTTCTTCTCTTTTCAAAATTGAAAAAGAGATCAAACTCTCTTCTCTCTCCTCATTGCCGAGCACTTCCCTTCCCCATTCCCTCTCATTTCCAACTTTGTTTCTTCTCTTTTTCACTTCAAGACTCCATTGGTATGTGTATGTAAGCCTTGTTTCTTCCTATTCTTGTATGGCAAGACCATATCTTGTGTATTTCCTCATTAAAACCCCATGATGCTCATGCTAGGGACATGGAAATGCATGAACAAGAATGTCAAGCCATCACAAGACATGGATCTAGTGTTTAGATGTGTTTTGTTAAGATTTCATAATGTTCATGCATATAAGTAGTGATCTTGTATTTATATTGTTGTTCATGCCATGAGATCCATGTTATATACATCATATGTAGTAGATCTAAGGTTTAGACATTCACCACTTTATGTACATGCATGATCATAGGTTCATTTTTGTTTATGTGCTTTGTTGATCATAAAATGAAGTCTTGTTCATGTATAGAGATGTAGATAGTATATCTCCACATATAGATGGCAAGAACATTGAAAAAGGAAGGACTTTGTTAGATATGGAAAGTTGAAAATTCGGATGAAATGGAAACCCTACCTAAAGACCTCCAAAATCAATTTTAAACTTATATTTCATAAGAAAAATGAAGGGTATGTGTAATAGACATGTTGAAGGAATTATTTTCATGAGTTTAGATGAGTTAGGCATAATAAAAATAAGAAAACAAGAGGTGAAGTTAGAATGAAAATGTTGACTTTAATGTGTAGTCAAATTCGTAACTTTGTGTAATGCCTAAATAAACACTTAGTATTTAAGTCTAAAATGATGTTTTATAAGCTAAATGAAGTCCTTAGATAATGTATACATTGAAGCCCCAATTTTTAATGCATTAGACAAGATTTCCCTCAAGAAAAAATGTAAGAAAAGGGAATTTGGAAAATTTGGATTTTAATAAATAGCTTATTGAAAACATGGTTACCAAATGAAAAATGTGAATTTTTATGCATGAATGGAGGCCATGACTATTATAGACTTTGAGAACCTATTTTTAGTTAAATAATAAGTAGATTACAAGATTAAAAACCAAAGAAACCCTAAGGAGTATAATGTGGGAAAATAACTTCTTAGAATTAGTCTTTATGAAACTTTCCCAACACTTAGGAGTTCCTAAGAGTTTATTACTACAAAAATCATCATGACCATGCACATATTGAGTTCATTACATGGCATACACATTAGTAATTCATTCCTAAATCATTCATGCATGAATCACCAACTAGGAGCATCTCTTATCAAAAGCAAAGCACATTTTCAAAATTGGATCAATGGAGGAACAGAACTGATCCCACTGTTCCGTGACCATATTATTTTCAAAACTTATATTTAATACTTGAAATAGATAGATCTTTCGAAGTAGATGAAGATCGATATAAAGTTTGCGAAATTCCGAGTTAAAATGACCAAGTTATGGCCATTTTAAGTCGGAACTTCCAAAAATAGCGAGAAATCCGAATTCAACTAGTCTAGATATATAGTTTGATTTAATTACATGGTGAGAATCTCATTAGGATTATTCTTGTTTGGTAGGTGATTCCGAGCAGGACGACACTCTACCTCCCGATTATTATTATTAAGAAGTTTGGTGTCCCATGGCCGAGTGAGTTTACTTCCACTCTCAATTAATGTTTGTGAATGTAATGTAGTGGCATTAGTGATGTAGGCAAAGATAAATGGAATCGTACAAGCCTGATGGGGTATGTGGGAATTATTTATGTTGTTGATTGTTGATATGTGAAATGGAGCTTAAGGTATATCGAAACCGGGTGTTAAGATATTGATTGTTTTACTAGAATCTTATGATGAATGTCTGCGAATACTTGTTGGTCACTCAAAAGAATTGAATTAATGACTATTCGACTCCGACTATAAATTGAGTTCATTCATGTCACAATGGGGTTGGAGCATTTGCATTGGTTGGTTTTTCGTGATCCATAAAACGAATGTGTGGTTAATCGTGATCCATAAAACGAATTTGAGGTTAATCGTGATCCATAAAACGAGCTTTTAATCAGTTGACCGTGAGCTTAAACGACGTCGTACCGCAGGATTCGTTAATCTGCTAACCCGGGATGGAGGGCGCAAGTCCATCCACATATGATTTCCGGTTGGTCATATGTTTGTTGATCACATTTGTATGGTGCATACACTTGCTTGAATAATCACTTGTTTGAATGATTGTATTTAATTGTGTTATGGAAGTATTACTCACTAAGCTAGTTAGCTTACGCCCCTATAGTTTCTATCTTTTGCAGCATGAGTTTATATGGCTTAGACCAAGACAAGCCACAGCGCAGGTACCGGAGATAGGAGTTTCCTATAGAAGTTTAATTCATTCCTTTTTGTATAGACTTCCATTGGAAACTAAGGACTCTGGATGACTGTAATAGACTGTTATTCTTTTGCGGGGGAATGCCCCTTAGATTTTGTAAACTTTAATATTATGCGTTTTGATTTATTATCTATGGCTAATGAATGCCTTGTTAAACTGTTTAACTCCATATGTTGAAGTATTCTATTGTCGTAAAGGAACACTTTACATCTACTTAAGACTTTCGAAGGCCCTGGGTAGGGAACTCGAGAGTCTTACTTAGTATGTGGCAGGCTGTTACGTTTAGGATACCCTACGGGGCGTGACAGATCTACAAATTTCATTTTATGAGTTTTGGCAGATTTTAATTAGATTAAGGTCAAAAATCGCCATGAAGTTTCTGCACATCAACACTGCTTAAAGGCTGTCATCTATCTTGCTTCGGAATTGATTTTACAATGTACACCAGCTACTGGAGATTGAAGGCTACCGGCGTTGAAGCCAGTGTACATTCAAAAATGCTCTCAGAAATCAAATTTTAAAAAGAAGGCCAGCTAGATCCAAAAGTACACCACCGGTATAGAGTGCCAGTATATCTTCCCTGTGACTTTTCATATATAAACTTCTCTTGTTGTATCTTTTGAAAAAAAGAAGAAACCCCAGGCATGATTTTCCTCTTTTTCCTCCAGTGCTCCTTAATAGATTAGGGTTTAAAACACTAAAGTAGTTAACTTTTTAATTTGATATCAGATTCCACACCGGATTCAAGTGGAAAACAACATTTGTGTTTCGATTTCAAGAACAGGATTCCATTGACAAGGTTATTTTGTTCTTTTTTCTTATATCCTCTTATTGGATGTTGTTTGATGCTTGATTTCTTGCGTTCTTAAATCGATTTTGAGTCTTTTACTTGGATTATATGATTGATGATTCTTGTTGTTGATTGATTACTTGTTCATATTCGGATTATCAATGTTATTTCACAAATCATGCAATTTTGGCTTTAATCTGGAATTCATGAATGATTATGATTGTAATTGGGAAATTCTATTCTAATCAATTTTGTGATTATCTAATTAGGATTGCATTTCACATAGGGATATGGGTTGTAATTCTATTAGGGTTTGGTGAATTAGAAAAGAATTGTCAATTAACACTTTCCTAGGGATAGGGAACATTGATTGGTAATTTTAGGATAGTGGTTCACTTTAGGAAAAGGAATTGTTATCTTGTTCTTCATTCTTGAAAAACTGAACCCATTGATGATTTGGATTGACAAGTACATTTTTGGTTAACAGCAGACATTCAATTTATTTCCAGATTTGATTGGCTCTAAACCTAATTTTATTTGAGGTGTGGAAATCCAAGATTTTTGGTAGTTTATTTATATTAAAAGAAAATCTAAAAAAAAAAGAGAAACAAAATTTGATTTGCCTAGCTATGAATTTGGACTGATATAGTTGATAGCTAGTCCTCACTCCCTGTGGATTCGACTCGGTATTCACCAAAATTTTATCACTGCACACGCACCCGATATACTATTGGTTAATAATTGCGCTTTAAAAGAAATTTCAAAAGAGACTAAAAAGAGTTTTAAAAAGCATATATAGAAAAAACGTGATCATTACATTCATAGAGGAGTAGTTGATTTAGCTGGGTCTTGCGGATCCTTAGGTCAATTTCATATAACTCCACTATGGTTAAATTGAACCAGTGTTGATTTATTGAATTCAATAGCTTGGGCTTAATAGATCTTGAATTTGTATAGTGCACAATATGGGGTCATATATGATTTTGTTAGCATAGATTGAGAGATCGTTTTAATGAATACATCTAAGCTATTGGAGAGGTTGCTCAAAACTGTCTAAAGATAAAAGTGGTGAATATTCATTAAAATGGGTTTTTATCAAAGGATTCTTGATCTTTTTGCGGATCTAGGTTATTGGTAGCTTATGAAGAGATTCTAGTGGTTTCATCTAGATCTAGAGTTCTCTACCTTAAGAGAGGCATTAACATAAAGTAGTGAATCCAACAATTAAAGAATTCAACACAACTTTTATTGCGATTTTTGTGAGTTACATTAACAAAACTTGGGTAAAGCATGACCTTAGCACCCTATGAATTGGTATATCTTAATTCTTTTATGCTTGTTGTGAAACTTGTAGGTTTAAACTTGGATTAGCTTTTTAGTTAGTTAAATTTCTCCCTGCTTTTGCTAGACTAGGTATTAGAAAAAGAGTGAGTAAAAGTAATCACCAACTTTCCTATGGAATACGATCTAGATCTTTTTACTATGCTACTCTGATTGGTGTGTTTACATTTTAGAGACCGTGGCTAGATAAGGATTTAGTAAAAGAAAATATACAAATTTTAAAACTTGGTCTTCGGTTACCTCATAACCATTCCTATATATATGTATCTATTGTTTTAGGATTTATGTTTTTATTCTTTAATTTAGGGCTTGATTTTTAACAGCATTTATAACAAAGAATAAAAAAAAGTCCTATCATGATTCATGACTCTTTTTTGAAAATTTTTCTTCTAAGATGAAAAAGTAGAATCAAATAGAAGTGCAGATGATTAAAAAATAAATAAATAATGATTAGGAAAAACTTAGATCCTTCCGATTTATATGTATACATATATATATATATATATATATTTTCGTTTCTAGTTCATCTTATTATTTGTTTTAATATGATTCATTAAATTTGTGGTGACCTATGGGTTATGTACGACACAAGTTCCTTGAATTATATAAGAGATATGCCAAAGTTATTCTATTTTACTTACAAATTTTGTTAACATTCTGTACCTTTCCAATTGTCCTAAAATTTCGGGGCTTTTGTAATCTTTTACACGCTTTCTCGTTTTTGCATTTCTTTGGCAAGCAATCTTGTTCATTGTTAAAACGGAAATTTCTCCTCTTGTTATCCTCCTACATTTTTCTATTTTTTATTTTTTTGTGCTTTTCATTATTCTATCTAGTAGTTCCACTCTTTAGTTTATCTAATTTTTATTTGTTTGGTCCTATTTTGGTATCAATTTAAGGGTTTGCTTGTTTAGCTTTTCTAAATAGATATAAACACTTTTTTCAAACTTTTTTCTAATAAATTGTTTATTAAGAAATAGATGTAAATAAAAAAAAAGTTGGCAGTTCTCACGAAAAGATCAAATATAAATAAAATATAAATATAAATTGGATATATTTACATAAATCATTTTGATACAGATACATATACATATATAAATACAAATAAAAAATAGACCATCCAAATAGACCCTAAGTTCAAGTATTTGCCAAAAGAAAGAATGTCAAAGAAGCGTAAACATAAATATGCACATGTGCCCCTCTTTAAAATTATATACCCCTGTATTGGATCCTCTAATTTTATTTTTCTAAATTGTCTAGATATGATCTCCTTTGAGATCAAGAATTTAAGATGTTGCAATATGTAATCAATAGGCTGAGTATACGAATAGTGACAATATTATAATAATACAATGAGATAATTAAAAAATTTTGTTGATTTCATCCATTGATTTGTAAATATAGGAAACTTCATCTAGATATATTTCAAATTCACAGTGAAAGTTTATCATCCTGTGACAAATGTTCATAATAAATTATGTTTTAATAGTTGAAATCATAAAGTTATATTTTATTGAAATTGAATAGCAACATTATTAGATTGTACATAATCTAATGTGATTGAATCTTTGAGTTAATGTAATTAACTTTTTCTTGATTTCATACGTTAAAAGTAAAAGCAAATATAGACACGTAAAGGTCGACTCAAATCCTATCTACTCTCTTCAGCATAGAGAGCGTAGCTCATGCCCTCGAGATTGTAGAAAATTTCGGCTGTTTGAGTTCACATATAGGCCCAGTGGCACTCGTATGCACACTTAGATGAAAACAAATATTATCGTGAGTGTAAGTGGTCCTATCTACTTTATTAGAGTATTTATTTTAATAAAAATATGACATGCATGATGACGACAGAAAAGTGCCAAACTTAATGCTATAAATAGAAGACTTAGAAGCTCACTTCTCCACAACCCACTTCACTCACTAAAATCCAATTGAAAAACATGTCTTCAAAATATTTAGTAGTATTTTTGCTTGGTGTGGTGCTTCTCACCACCACCGTGCTTGCTGATGAGAAAGATACAAGTCACCACTCAAAAGACCACAAACCACCACATGATGGTAAGCCTCCTCATGGTCACATGCTAGTTGAGGAAACTGAGGATTCCCATGATGACAAATCTGACCGCAAAATGCCACCAAAGCATGATAAGCCCCCCCATGATGGTAATCATGGACATATCCTAACCGAGGAAGCTGAAGATGAAAACAAGCACGATCCACACAAAGGTAAGGGAGGTAAGAAGACTCCCCATGAGGGCCATATTCTTATTGAGGAGGAACCTGAAGAGGCAAAGAAGAAGGAAGGACCGAGCAAAGGTAAGGGTGGCAAGACGCCTCCACATGAGGGTCATGTTCTCATCGAGGAAGAAAGTAAAGACGCAGGGAAGAAAGATGAATCAAGAAAAGGTAAGGGTGGCAAGAAACCACCGCATGAAGGTCACATTCTTGTAGAAGAAACAGAAGATGCAAAGAAGCCTCGTAAGAAGGAAGAACCAGGAAAAGGTAAAGGAGGTAAGAAGCCCCCACATGAGGGTCACATCCTCATTGAGGAAAGCGAAGACTCAAAAAAGCCTCCAAAGGGCAAGGGAGAGAAACCACCACATGATGGCCACCATGGTCACATTTTTGCGGAAGAGACTGAGGATGCATATAAGCCTCCAAGAAAGATGAGACCTAATCCACCTGAAAAGAAGCCCAAGGGTCCTCCTCATTCTAATGAGAACTGAGCCACTGTATGGTTTCTATGGAACATGATAGGAAATAAATTAAATAAGGGGTCATTTTCTCCAAGTAATAAACATGGGACACTATAGCTTGTATATTTTGCTTGAATGTACTTATGTTTGCATGTAATGCAAGCTTGCAGCTATAAACTTCTATTGTATTTTAGCAGCATCATATTATCCCACTATTGAGGGTAATTTTTATTTTCTGGCCAAAAGTACGGGGTAATTTATATTTATTTTTCTTTTTTAATTTTAGATGCGCGTGTTTAATCCTTCATAGTTAGGGAATCCATCTTTGTTGCAAAATCAAGAAAAACTGACATTCCTTGCGTAACTTTATCTCCACTGTAAAACAAGCAATAGAATTGAAGAAAGACTTCATTAAACCAACCAAATAATTCCACTATGGAGTTTAAATAAATATAGTAAAATTGAATATTAACTATTTTAGTGATTCAATCATGGATATAATGTGAGCCTTTGGATGATGATAATACCAGTCTCATCAAAATTAATAGCAGCACCATAAAATTTTTCAAATAATACATATATTGAAAATTTAATTGGCCCCATCATTTATTATGATTAGGAACTATCAATGGAAAGCTTTATATGTACCGTTCTTAATAGATGAAATTGCATGCTATTAATTTTGACAAAGAAGAAAAATCACACATCACTTTGGTGAAAAACTCTGATATGAGGAAAACTATATTAATTGTACATTAGTTATAATAAATAGCAGCTTGGGACAATTTATTTAGTTTACTACAATGTTATAAGTAATGAAATTAATGTTATCAGATATTGTAGAGAAACATCTAAAATAAAAGAAAAAGAGAATATTATCAAGCAATACCAAAACAAATACAAAAAAAAAAAGTATGAACAAAAAATCGGTAGAGTTAAATGGTTGAGAATTCTGTTTAGAAGTACTCTCCAACAAATTCTAATACTCAATGGGGTGATATTAAAATTTGTTAAAAAATGTTTAGGGTTCACGGTATATTTTATATGAGACTAACAAAAAAATTTATATAACGTTTTATACATATTTGAAGTTTAACTATTAATTTACGAAGAAACAAGATTAATTGGTTAAACTTGTGTAAGGTTTGTATCAACAAAAGTAAAACACACACAAAGAAAATTAGAAATAAAGTAAAAAGAGCAATACGCGGTATGGTTATTAGACAGTTGTTCTTTCAATAATCTACTTTTATTTTAATAATATTTTTTTCAGTAACTATAATAATACAACCATTAAGGACGAGTACAATCCGAGGAATATAACTCAGAATTACAAGAATGAGAACAAGAATTGGATGTCATTAAGTTATATGATCGTTAGCTTTATTTTAATAATATTAATAGTAAAAAGTTGTTAGTACATTAGATTATACATTTATTTTTTATTAGTGTCTTATGTGATTGGACTAAAACATTTGTAGTATTGCTGAGGATGAAATTACTACTATACATATTGTATGAGAACATCAAGTATACGGATAAGAGCCGGTTTTTATGGTGAGAGGGACTCTTTAGTTTCCACAATCATTGCGTCATCTATTGTTTGCCTAATAAAATTTATTAGTTTATATGTTGAAATAATGTTTATAAGGAATTCTACTAAATAATGTTACAAAAAAGTATAAAGATTCTTAAGGTTTGAATTCCTTAGAGTGATGATATCTCATTCTCATGCAGGTCTTAAAAATATAAATGATCTGAAATAAGAATTAAAAAAAAAAGAAAAAGAAAGAAAGAGCAATACATAATCTAAAAAGTTCGCCCTGGTTGAATAATGGGACTTGCCGATGTGTACAGAATGTAATTTCTGAATTACAATGTGAAAGATTATATTACTTAATAATACATTTTACCAAACGAACTAGTACACTTGCTACCTCTAATTATTGCTGGCCATCTTCAAATATTTAAATAGCACATTTCAAAGATTGATGTCACTTCCCATGTCAGCATTGAAAATGACATCACTGATAGAACTGCCCTTCCTTTGGAGGCAAGAAAGTTATTAAAACACTGAACATTTACTTATATTACAATTTTACTTAGGACGATTACCATTTGTGGTGATCCCAGAGTGAGACTAGCCTACTGAGGCCGGGCATAAATCCTAGAGAGGTTGCTAAAGGTCATAATTTGGAAGTCACAGTTTGGGATAAAAGTAGTCCTGTAAAAATGTAATACAATTTTAGAAAAAAGTAGTTTTGTTATATGAATTTACTTAAGAAGAACTATGTCCTCTTCTAGCTTTGCTCCCTCGGAGCAAGGTTCAGAAGATAATATTTAAATCGAGATGAAATACATATGAAGATTTTGATGAAGCCATAGATAATTGGAAAATTCCAAAGCTGGCTTACAATGAAATATATCAAATGGCTAAGTGGAAAATCTTTTCCAAAAATGACTATGTTATAGCCACAGAAGAAAAGGATGTTCCTATTTCTGATGGCCTCACCTCTATGGAGATTCTAACAGAGAATCTATCAAAAAATATTCCAAGGATTGGAATTATATCCACATAGGTCTGGTCCAAGTAGGAGCTAAACCTCTTACTAAATTAGGCCTGGATACTTCCGTCCTCATGATACTCAGAGATTCAGAGAACTGGAGTATGAAAGATCAATTCATGCTGCATAGAAACTAGCCTGAGTAATGGCCCTGTCCAATTCGATTGTCATCCAATGTAACCATAGGGTTAAAGGATAAAACAATCATGAAGTCTTTAATCCTCCAGATTAAACTCACAACTACCGAATGTTGGAAGGATCACTTCCAATGGCTGTAATATACAGGTATATTACAAACTTATGAAAACAGCTTTTGGATCTAAGGCTTTTAAGGTTGACAGGAGAGGTCAAACCTTATTAATCCAGACAGATTTCAAAAGCAATGTTTCTATCCCTAAAATGATTCAATGGAACCAAATCAATCTACCCCAGCAATGGGAAGTAGATAATCCCTTCCAAAAAAAGATTGTGTATAACACTGAACCACCAATGTTATACAACATCCTGAAGGAAAAGTAACCATCAATTTTCTAGGAGATCTCTAGATCTACCCAGAAATAATGTAGAAATTAGGACAATGTCATCTTCTTCTTCAAGAAGATCTTTTGACCTGCCTCCACCTGTGATTACTATTCCTCCTCTGATACCTCCTAAAAGAGCTCCCCCAAATCAAAATAATCCTCCTTCTGTTGAAACTACTCTTGAAATTCCAAATCAAAGCAATCCGTCTTTGATAGGAATTGTGACTGGAGATAATGGTTTACCTAGATCAGTTCACCAACAAACTGATTATGAAGAACCAGCCTTCTCAGAGGTCCAAGAGATGAACTCAACGTTTTAGATAAACCTTTCACACCTGACAGAAATATCTAAACAAAGAGTTTGGTTCAACCAAAAATGAAAATCAGGAAATGGTATTTTAATACTTTTTCTGATTTTAAAAATGAAATCAAAGATGAATATTACAAATTCATGTTTGATAATCAAACCCAAATATTATTCTTTGATTGGTTCCAGGAATATTATTTGGCCCCTAAACAAATCAATGTTATAAACCATTGTTTTACTTGGCAGATTGGTGATGGACAAACAATTGATCCAACCATCCACCACTCACCAATTAAAACAAGTTTATAAGAATAAGAGATTACTCTGGCACCTTTCAAGTCTTCTGATAAAGAAGAAATGGAATCAGAAAATCATTGAGCAAAATAACTTTACCAATCAACATTTGCACACTATGGGCAAACAGTTGGACAGGATTGAAGTTATTTTGGATAATGATAAACCCAAAGTTTTCCCAAATGTTTCTTTAAACATTCCAAAAAATCCCTCTAAAGAATTTTTAAAAGCTTTAGAGAAAAAGGAAATTAAGCCCCTTTAATAAAACCTTTTGAATTCCCTAAAAAACCTTCTAAAGAATTTTTAGAAGCATTAAAAAGAAAATCAAAAGAACAAATTGATTTCAACAAAACCCCTAATACTGCAACATCTTCTTATACAAAACTCATGAACTTGACCATTGAGGATACCCCTAATCAAAATATTAATGTTTTAAATGAAACTGATAACGAATCAGTTAACAGCTCACTTTTTGAACAAATTGATCAAATCAATAAAGTTACCTGGAAAGAACCCCAGAAACTTTACTATCAGAGAGCAACCCCTCCTGATGTTTTGATCGAAGAAAATGATGAAAACAATTATCAAAACAAATATTCTGCAGGATCCACTTATGAATGGAACATAGATGGAGCCTCAGAACAAAAAATTCTCAATGTTTTGAATCAAATGATAATGTTTTCAAACACCAACAAAGCAAATGATACAAGTGATTATCACATCGCCATAATGATAATTTCCGGTTTTACTGGACAATTAAAAGGTTGGTGGGATAATTATTTGGATGATGAAAAAGGAATTTTATTCTTACTTCATACAAAGTCGATGAAGAAGGAATAAAAATCCTTGATGAAAATGATGAACCTATCCCCATATGGTTAATACTCTCATATATTCTATTAGCCAACATTTTATTGGTGATCCATCTCACTTTAGAGACAGATCCTTAGAATTGTTGTCTAATATGAAATGTAAATCATTAGGAGAATTTCGCCCATATAAGGATGTATTCTTCCAAAGAGTCCTCCTTAGAAATGATTGTAATCAAGCTTTTTGGAAAGAAAAGTTTCTTGCAGGATTACCTAATCTCATAGGTGATCAAGTAAGAAATAAAATTAGAGAAGATTACAATGGTGAAATTCCTTATGATCAACTTTCATATGGAGAATTAGCCTCATATGTTTCTAAAATTGGAACAAATCTTTGCACCAACATCAGACTTCAAAAACAATTGAAGAATGAACAAAGAATGAAACACAAAAGTCTTGGTGACTTCTGTGCCCAATATGATCCCTCTTTTGAAAATAAAAATCAAAAAACAAATGTACTGAATGTTTTCTCATAAAAAATCTAAAAGAAATTTCAAAAAGAAGAAATTCTTTAAGAAAAATAAATATGAGAAAAAACAACAGAACAACAAACCTTCCAAAAAGAAAGAAAAACAATTTTGGAAAAAACTTAAATGTTTCAAATGTGGAAAAATTGGGCATACGCAAAATTCTGCAAAATAAACAAAAAATCAATGAATTAAACCTTAATGAAGAAACAATGGAACACCTTTTGCAAATTTTGCTGAAAATGATTATTCCTCTGATTCTGATTCTATTTCCTCTCTGACAATGAAGGAATTCAAGCCAATGACATTGAATCCACTTCTTCAGAAGAAATATATGTTCTAACCAAAGAAGAAGAAGATATTCTTCTAAAGTTAGAAAATACCAAATTCCGAAAAACAAGAATACATTAAGAAAATAGAAAAGCAGAGTATGAATCATATCATACCAAAGCTCCCTATAGTCTTAATGAAATTCTTGAAAAAGGAAAACCAAACAGAAAAAACCAATCTCTGTCAATGATCTTCATTCTGAAATAAAAATTCAGAAAGAAGAAATCAAAGAATTAAAACTCATGCAAATGAAGTTGCAACAAGAATTTCTTGATTTCAAACAAAGTTTAAATCAGGAAGATTCTGATTCTGAAGAAAACAATATTGAAAAAATGAAGTCTTCAGAATCTCAGGATCAAGATGATTACCTTCTACATCTTGTAGAAGTAACCACTAGAAAATGGATCATCAACATCACTTTGAAAATCAACAATGAATTCATCTTGGAAACAACTGCATTATTTGATACCGGAGCAGATTTAAATTGCATAGAGAAGGGTTAGTACCAACAAAATATTTTGAAAAACAACCCAATCTCTTAGTTCAGCTTCTGGTAACAAACTACAGATTGATTTCAAGTTAACAGATGTTAAGATAATGAAAGATAATGTTTCTTATAACACTGCTTTCCTCTTGTCAAAAACCTTAAGCAGAATGTTATTTTAGGAACACCTTTCATCAATCTTATCCAACCTTTTAGGTTAATGATCAAGGAATTGAGACTAAATATTGAAAAACAAGATCATTTTTAATTTTGTCTCAAAACTAGAACAAGGTCATTAAACCAATTAAAGGAAATTCGATTTCAGAATTGAATTGCCTGATTCAATCAAAAGAAAAGCATTTGGAATTTTTACAAAATGATCTATCTTTCTGTAAAATTGAAAAACAACTTTTAGAAAAAACTCTAAAAGAAAATGTTTCTAAATTACAAAAAGAAATTCAAAAATCAATTTGCTCAAACTACCAATGCCTTTTGGATCGAAAATGCCATATTGTTGATCTTCCTTATGAAAATGATTTTGATGAAAAGAACATCCCTACCAAGGCAAGACCAACACAAATGAATCAAATTGTTCTAATTCATTGTAAACAAGAATCAATGATTTATTACAAAAATCCTAATCAGAAAGAGTAATCCCCATGGAGTTGCTCGGCTTTTTATGTCAATAAAAACGCTGAGATTGAGAGAGGAACACCTAGACTTGTAATTAATTACAAGCCTCTCAACACAGCGCTCAAATGGATTAGGTATCCAATACTAATAAAAGAGATTTACTCAATCGCCTCTATGGTGCTAGAATCTTTTCAAAATTTGATATGAAATCTGGATTCTGGCAAATCCAAAATTAGTGAAGCGATAGGTATAAAACCGCGTTTACTGTCCCTTTTGGGCATATGAATGGAATGTTATGCCATTCGGCTTAAAAATGCACCTTCTGAATTCCAGAGAATTATGAATGAAATATTCAATGATTTCTCCAACTTCATAATAATTTATATTGATGATGTGTTGATATACTCTCCAAACATAGATCAACACTTAAGCATGTTAATTATTTATGAATACTGCTAAGAAAAATGGACTTGTTGTTCCCCAACAAAAATTTCTCTTTTCCAAACAAAAATTGATTTTGGGATTCAACATCCACAATGGAACTATATTACCAATCCAAAGGTCAATAAGTTCACTTCAAATTCCCGATGAAATTAAGACAAAAACCAACTTCAAAGGTTCTTAGGAAGTCTTAATTATGCGCGGATTTTTTCCCTAATTTAAGTATTATCTGCAAACCATTGCATGATAGACTTAAGAAAAATCCTCCTCCTTGGTCTGATAAACATACCAATGTTGTCAGACTTATCAAAACCAAAACAAGAAATACCTTGCCTCAATATTGGACCCATCTTTACAAAAAATTGTAGAGACTGATGCGTCCGATATTGGTTATGTGGTATTCTCAAACAATCAATAATGGAAAATAATGTATAGTTCTATTTGTCTCCAAACATGGAATGAAAGTCAAATGAACTACCCACTAAAAAAAAGAAATTCAAGCCATTGTTTTAACAATTCAAAATTTCAAGGAGATTGTTAAACCAAAATTTCTTTTAAAAGTTGATTGTAAGTCAGCAAAAATATTTTACAAAATGATGTTCAAATTTTGGCTTCTAAACAATTTTTGCCAGATGGCAATCAATTCTATCCTGTTTTGATTTCGATATTGAAACACATCAATAGGAAAAACCATACACTACCTAACTCCTCACCCTGAATTTCTGCAGGGAGGATGCCTCCCAAGAAAGACAAAGGAAAGGGAAAGCAGACCCCCCAAAAAGAAAGGTCTAACAGACATTAAAACATGGCTTAATGTAGCCAAACCCTTCACAAATAAATGAACCATCCTCTCAGGAGGTTCAACCCCCTCAAAAAATGAACCATCTCAAATGGTCAATCCCCTTCTCAAAATCTTCCCCAATCAACGGAAGATTTATCCCAATTTCTTATCCTGAATTGTTCAAGGCACTGGCCATGGCCCTTAGCCAAGGCAAACACTAATCCCATAATGGCCCTTGAGGCAAAAAATACACCTAATCCTTAATGGCCCTAGTGGCAAAATGTACAGAAGAGGAAGAGAAACCTCTTAAAAAATCTCATACAGTGGTAAACCCACAAGAAAGTGTGGTTCTTTCTCGAAAGAAATCTCATCAAAATTTTCAAATAACTGAGGTGGCTTCTTCCTCAAAGAAGAAATTGCCCCTCGCAAAAATTTTCAAAAATCAGCATTTTTCATAAAAGCCATTTCCAAATATATCATCATAGCTGAAAAAGATGTATTTGAAAGACCCTTATGAATATGCTAATAAAATGTTTTCAAATAAATTCCATTTTATTCCAAATGACATTTTCAAAACTTTGGAATTCTATGAGAAAATCTTAACTGAAACTCAATCAGTTTCCTTTAAGCATTTTCAACAAAATGGAATAACCCTCTTTCAACGCTAGAATTCGCAAGGTTTATAACTTTAGCGAATGGACTAGCACATTTGGAAAACAACCCTTTGAACCCATCAACTTTAATATCCCAATCACCAATGCTCAACCTAACCACCGCATGCAATATAATTTATTATGATTATAAGCAGCTTGGTGGAATGCTTTCTTTCGTTCAAATTGCTACACGGACTCATACATGGCTCATCTTCTTTTACAAATGTCTTCTAGAAACCTCCCCTACTGGTTTGCAAGCTGGTGGGATGAATTTGGAGCCGTGAATGAAATCCTTCACCTATGCACGAAAGGATTCGATACCTTTCTAAAAAACTACTCCTTAAAACCTCATGAAAAGTTTTTTAAAAAAAAATGATGTTTTTCTTACATATTAGCGTTTCATGGGTAATGAGCTGGTTCTATGAATATAGAACCGATAATGCAGCAACTATCCTCACCAGAAGATACAAAGTCAAATGGTGGGATAACTACAGAATTTGGGATAACTTGAAGAACTGCTATTAACCAATGGATTAATAGCCATTCAAGCACACCTTAACAATATCAACACTTGAACAGTATAGTCCCTTCTTTCATGACAAGGGATTTATAATGTCAACCATGTCACAGGCTAAAACACCAGAACAAATGAAGCAACTTCTGGAGATGGCCTGGCAACTCTCAAGAAACCCCTGCTGGATCAGCCAATGATGAGGAATCAAGCATCAGTGGAGACTCCAATGAAGACGATTGTTATGGTGTCAATTTTAACAGAACCATAACAAAAGTTCACCAATGTAATAGTGTAGGACTTAAATGTATAAAAATACGTAGCCTGTTACGTATGAATATAAGTCATGCACTGTAAATAATTGTACACCTACAATGTATCACAAAGGATACTGTCTTTTTACTCTCGGTAAAAAATAACCGAAAGTAAAACAGTAAAACCTTGGATTCCTCTGACTTTTACTGTTCACACAGTAAGAGCACATGACTATTCACTGTTTTAAACAGTGAACTGTCTGCCATTATGTGTACTGTTCACTACAGTACAACCCTTCTTTTCCTGCCTATATAAACAACATTCTTCTCATATGCTGAGCACCAGTTAACACAACTCCAATCAGAGAACACTCTCCCAACAATCTACGAAAAACCCTCAACACTCTCTCATTTACTCCCTCTTACTCTCTCTCTCATTCACTCCCTCATACATTCTCTCAACCACTCCCTCAACTCACTCAAGCACTCTCCCATCCCTTTCATACATTTTTCCTCTCTTAATTCTTACACTATCTCCTCCATTGTCACTGGTCCCTTAAGATCTACGGCACACACTCACTCGTATGCTTCTGTCTTGAGGTATATGTTCCACACCTTCATTATATGTAATATATTTGCCATTCAATAAAGAAATTATTTATGCTCTTGCTTTATTTACTCACTGATTCTTAAGTAGACCCCTCTTACTAAGGAATACCTGGCGTGGTGGTTGAAATTTCTTATTATCTGTGTAATTCCTCATAAATTTTCATATATATATCATATTGTCGATTTAAAATATTATTGTTTGATCCTTACAACCTATGGTATCAGAGCATGTTAAATTATTTTAAATCGACAATATGATATATATATATATATATATATGAAAATTTATGAGGAATTACACAGATAATAAGAAATTTCAACCACCACGTCAGGTATTCCTTAGCAAGAGGGGTCTACTTAAGAATCAGTGAGTAAATAAAGCAAGAGCATAAATAATTTCTTTTTAATGGCAAAATATTACATATAATGAAGGTGCGGAACATATACCTCAAGACAGAAGCATACGAGTGAGTGTGTGCCGTAGATCTTAAGGGACCAGTGACAATGGAGGAGATAGTGTAAGAATTAAGAGAGGGAAAATGTATGAAAGGATGGGAGAGTGCTTGAGTGAGTTGAGGGAGTGGTTGAGAGAATGTATGAGGGATGAATGAGAGAGAGTAAGAGTGAATGAGAGAGAGTAAGAGGAGTGAATGAGAGAGTGTTGAGGGTTTTCGCAGATTGTTGGGAGAGTGTTCTCTGATTGGAGGTGTGTTAACTGGTGCTCAGCATATGAGAAGAATTGCTTATATAGGCAGGAAAAAGGGTTGTACTGTAGTGAACAGTACTCATAATGGCAGACAGTTCACTGTTTAAAACAGTGAATAGTCATGTGCTTTTACTGTGTGAACAGTAAAAGTCAGGGAATCCAAGGTTTTACTGTTTTACTTTCGGTTATTTTTTCCGAGAGTAAAAAGACAGTATCCTTTGTGATACATAGTAGGTGTACAATCATTTACAGTGCATGACTTATATTCATACGTAACAGGCTACGTATTTTATACATTTAAGTCCTACACTATTACATTGGTGAACTTTTGTTATGGTTCTGCTAAATTGACACCATAACAATCGTCTTCATTGGAGTCTCCGCTATGCTTGATTCTTCATCATTGGCTGATCCAGCAGAGGTTTCATTGAGAGTTGCCAAGGCCATCTCCAGAAGTTGCTTCATTTGTTCTGGTGTTTTAGCCTGTGACATGGTTGACATTATAAATCCCTTATCATGAAAGAAGGGACTATAGTTCAGGTGTTGACATTGTTAAGGTGCTGCTTGAATGGCTATTAATCCATTGGTTAATAGCAGTCTCTTCAAGTTTGTCCCAAATTCTGTAGTTATCCCACCATTTGACTTTGTATCTCTGGTGAGGATAGTTGCTGCATTATCGGTTCTATATTCATAGAACCAGCTCATTACCCATGAAACGCTAATATGTAAGAAAAATCATTTCTTTCTTAAAAAACTTTTCATGAGGTTTTAAGGAGTAGTTTTTTAGAAAGGTATCGAATCCTTTCCGTGCATTTAGGTGAAGGATTTCATTCACGGCTCCAAATTCATCCCACCAGCTTGCAAACCAGTAGGGGAGGTTTCTAGAAGAACATTTGTCAAAGAAGATGAGCCATGTATGAGTCCGTGTAGCATTTGAACGAAAGAAAGCATTCCACCAAGCCTGCTTATAATCATAATAATTATATTGCATCGGTGGTTAGGTTGAGCATTGGTGATTGGGATATTAAAGTTGATGGGTTCAAAGGGTTGTTTTCCAAATGTGCTAGTCCATTCGCTAAAGTTATAAACCTTGCGAATTCTAGCGGTTGAATAGAGGGTTATTCCATTTTGTTGAAAATGCTTAAAGGAAACTGATTGAGTTTCAGTTAAGATTTTCTCATAGAATTCCAAAGTTTTGAAAATGTCATTTGGAATAAAATGGAATTTTTCTGAAAACATTTTATTAGCATATTCATAAGGGTCCTTTTCAAATACATCTTTTTCTGCTATGAGGATATATTTGGAAATGGCTTTTATGAAAAATGCTGATTTTTGAAAATTTTTGTGAGGGGCAATTTCTTTCTTTGAGGAAGAAGCCACCTCAGTTATTTGAAAATTTTGGAGATTTCTTTCGAGAAAGAACCACACTTTCTTGTGGTTTACCACTGTATGAGATTTTTTAAGAGGTTTCTCTTCCTCTTCTGTACATTTTGCCACTAGGGCCATTGAAGGGTTAGGTGTATTTTTTGCCTCAGGGGCCATTATGGGATTAGTGTTTGCTTGGCTAAGGGCCATGCCAGTGCCTTGAACAATTCAGGGGTAAGAAATTGGGATAATTGGGATCTTCCGTTGTTGATTGGGAAGATTTTGAGAAGGGGATTGAACCATTTGAGATGGTTCATTTTTTGAGGGTTGAACCTCCTGAGAGGATGGTTCATTTATTGCAAAGGGTTTGGCTACATTAAGCCATGTTTTAATGTCTGTAGACCTTTCTTTTTTGGGGGGCTGCTTTCCCCTTTCCTTTGTCTTTCTTGGGAGGCATCTCCCTGCAGAAATTCACGGGTGAGGAAGTCAGGTAGTGTATTGGTTTTTCCATTGATGTGTTCAATATCGAAATCAAAACAGGATAGAATTGATTGCCATCTGGCAAAAATCTGTTTAGAAGCCAAATTTTGAACATCATTTTGTAAAACATTTTTTGCTGACTTACAATCAACTTTTAAAAGAAATTTTTGGTTTAACAAATCTCCTTGAAATTTTGAAATTGTTAAAACAATGGCTAAAATTTCTTTTTTGATAGTGGAGTAGTTCATTTGACATTCATTCCAGTGTTTGGAGACAAATTGAACTATACATTCTTTTCCATTATTGACTTGTTTGAGAATACCACCATAACCAATATCGGACGCATCAGTCTCTACAATTTTTTGTAAGATGGGTCAGCAATATTGAGGCAAGGTATTTCTTTGATTTTGGTTTTGATAAGTCTGACAACATTGGTATGTTTATCAGACCAAGGAGGAGGATTTTTCTTAAGTCTATCATGCAATGGTTTGCAGATAATACTTAAGTTAGGGAAAAAATCCGCGACATAATTAAGACTTCCTAAGAACCTTTGAAGTTGGTTCTTATCCTTAATTTCATCAGGGAATTTGGAAGTGAACTCTATTGACCTTTGGATTGGTAATATAGTTCCATTGTGGATGTTGAATCCCAAAAATCTAATTTTCGTTTGAAAAAGAGAAATTTTTGTTGGGGAAACAACAAGTCCATTTTTCTTAGCAATTCATAAATAATTTAACATGCTTGAAGTGTTGATCTATGTTTGGAGAGTATATCAACACATCATCAATATAAATTATTATGAAGTTGGAGAAATCATTGAATATTTCATTCATGATTCTCTGGAACTCAGAAGGTGCATTTTTGAGGCCGAATGGCATAACATTCCATTCATACTGCCCAAAAGGAACAGTAAACGCGGTTTTATACCTATCGGCTTCATTAATTTGAATTTGCCAGAATCCAGATTTCATATCAAATTTTGAAAAGATTCTAGCACCATAGAGGCGATTGAGTAAATCTCTTTTATTAGGTATTGGATACCTAATCCATTTGAGTGCTGTGTTGAGAGGTTTGTAATTAATTACAAGTCTAGGTGTTCCTCTCTCAATCTCAGCGTTTTTATTGACATAAAAAGCCGAGCAACTCCATGGGGATTTACTCTTTCTGATTAAGGATTTTTGTAATAAATCATTGATTTCTTGTTTACAATGATTTAGAACAATTTGATTCATTTGTGTTGGTCTTGCCTTGGTAGGAATGTTCTTTTCATCAAAATCATTTTCATAAGGAAGATCAACAATATGGCATTTTCGATTCCAAAAGGCATTTGGTAGGTTTGAACAAATCGATTTTTGAATTTCTTTTTGTAATTTAGAAACATTTTCTTTTAGAGTTTTTTCTAAAAGTTGTTTTTCAATTTTACAGAAAGATAATCATTTTGTAAAAATTCCAAATGCTTTTCTTTTGATTGAATCAGGCAATTCAATTCTGAAATCGAATTTTCCTTTAATTGGTTTAATGACCTTGTTCTAGGTTTTGAGACAAAATTAAAAATGATCTTGTTTTTCAAATATTTAGTCTCAATGCCTTGATCATTAACCTTGAAAGGTTGGATAAGATTGATGAAAGGTGTTCCTAAATAACATTCTGCTTAAGGTTTTTGACAAGGAGGAAAGCAGTGTTATAAGAAACATTATCTTTCATTATCTTAACATCTGTTAACTTGAAATCAATCTGTAGTTTGTTACCAGAAGCTGAACTAAGAGATTGGGTTGTTTTTCAAAATATTTTGTTGGTACTAACCCTTCTCTAATGCAATTTAAATCTGCTCCGGTATCAAATAATGCAGTTGTTTCCAAGATGAATTCATTGTTGATTTTCAAAGTGATGTTGATGATCCATTTTCTAGTGGTTACTTCTACAAGATGTAGAAGGTAATCATCTTGATCCTGAGATTCTGAAGACTTCATTTTTTCAATATGTTTTCTTCAGAATCAGAATCTTCCTGATTTAAACTTTGTTTGAAATCAAGAAATTCTTGTTGCAACTTCATTTGCATGAGTTTTAATTCTTTGATTTCTTCTTTCTGAATTTTTATTTCAGAATGAAGATCATTGACAGAGATTGGTTTTTTCTGTTTTGGTTTTCCTTTTTCAAGAATTTCATTAAGACTATAGGGAGCTTTGGTATGATATGATTCATACTCTGCTTTTCTATTTTCTTAATGTATTCTTGTTTTTCGGAATCTGGTATTTGGTCTAACTTTAGAAGAATATCTTCTTCTTCTTTGGTTAGAACATATATTTCTTCTGAAGAAGTGGATTCAATGTCATTGGCTTGAATTCCTTCATTGTCAGAGAGGAAATAAATCAGAATCAGAGGAATAATCATTTTCAGCAAAAATTTGCAAAAGGTGTTCCATTGTTTCTTCATTAAGGTTTAATTCATTGATTTTGTTATTTTGCAGAATTTTGCGTATGCCCAATTTTTCCACATTTGAAACATTTAAGTTTTTTCCAAAATTGTTTTTCTTTCTTTTGGAAGGTTTGTTGTTCTGTTGTTTTTTCTCTATTTATTTTTCTTAAAGAATTTCTTCTTTTTGAAATTTCTTTTAGATTTTTTATGAGGAAAACATTCAGTACATTTGTTTTTTGAATTTTTATTTTCAAAAAGAGGGATCATATTGGGCACAGAAGTCACCAAGACTTTTATGTTTCATTCTTTGTTCATTCTTCAATTGTTTTTGAAGTCTGATGTTAGTGCAAAGATTTGTTCCAATTTTAGAAACATATGAGGCTAATTCTCCATATGAAAGTTGATCATAAGGAATTTCACCATTGTAATCTTCCCTAATTTTATTTCTTACTGATCACCTATGAGATTAGGTATCCTGCAAGAAACTTTTCTTTCCAAAAAGCTTGATTACAATCATTTCTAAGGAGGACTCTTTGGAAGAATACATCCTTATATGGGCGAAATTCCCTAATGATTTACATTTCATATTAGACAACAATTCTAAGGATCTGTCTCTAAAGTGAGATGGATCACCAATAAAATGTTGGCTAATAGAATATTGAGAGTATTAACCATGGGGAATAGGTTCATCATTTTCATCAAGGATTTTTATTCCTTCTTCATCGACTTTATATGAAGTAAGAATAAAATTCCTTTTTTCATCATCCAAATAATTATCCCACCAACCTTTTAATTGTCCAGTAATTGGAAATTATCATTATGGCAATGTGATAATCACTTGTATCATTTGCTTTGTTGGTGTTTGAAAACAGTATCATTTGATTCAAAACATTGAGAATTTGTTGTTCTGAGGCTCCATCTATGTTCCATTCATAAGTGGATCCTGCAGAGTATTTGTTTTGATAATTGTTTTCATCATTTTCTTCGATTAAAACATCATGAGGGGTTGCTCTCTGATAATAAAGTTTCTGGGGTTCTTTCCAGGTAACTTTATTGATTTGATCAATCTGTTCAAAAAGTGAGCAGTTAACTTATTCGTTATCAGTTTCATTTAAAACATTAATATTTTGATTAGGGGTATCCTCAATGGTCAAGTTCATGAGTTTTGTATAAGAAGATGTTGCCGTATTAGGGGTTTTATTGAAATCAATTTGTTCTTTTGATTTTCTTTTTAATGCTTCTAAAAATTCTTTAGAAGGTTTTTTAGGGAATTCAAAAGGTTTTATTAAAGGGGCTTTAATTTCCTTTTTCTCTAAAGCTTTTAAAAATTCTTTAGAGGGATTTTTCGGAATGTTTAAAGAAGCATTTGGGAAAACTTTGGGTTTATCATTATCCAAAATAACTTCAATTCTGTCCAATTGTTTGCCCATAGTGTGCAAATGTTGATTGGTAAAGTTATTTTGCTCAATGATTTTTCTGATTCCATCTTCTTCTTTATCAGAAGACTTGAAAGGTGCAAGAGTAATCTCATTATTCTTATAAACTTGTTTTAATTGGGTGAGTGGTGGATGGTTGGATTCAATTATTTGTCCATCACCAATCTGCCAAGTAAAACAATGGTTTATAACATTGATTTGTTTAGGGGTCAAATAATATTCTTGGAACCAATCAAAGAATAATATTTGGGTTTGATTATCAAACATGAATTTGTAATATTCATCTTTGATTTCATTTTTAAAATCAGAAAAGGTATTAAAATACCATTTCCTAATTTTTTCATTTTTGGTTGAACCAAACTCTTTGTTTAGATATTTTCTGTCAGGTATGAAAGGTTTATCCAAAATGTTGAGTTCATCGTCTTGGACCTCCGAGAAGGCTGGTTCTTCATGATCAGTTTGTTGATGAACTGATCTAGGTAAACCATTATCTCCATTCAGAATTCCTATCAAAGACGGATTGCTTTGATTTGGAATTTCAGGAGTAGTTTCAACAGAAGAAGGATTATTTTGATTTGGGGGAGGTCTGGTGTTTATGGGAGGTATCAGAGGAGGAATAGTAATCATAGGTGGAGGCATATCAAAAGATCTTCTTGAAGAAGAAGACGACATTGTTCTAATTTCTACATTATTTCTGGGTAGATCTAAAGATCTCCTAGAAAATTGTATGGTTACTTTTCCTTCAAGATGTTGTATAACATTGGTGGGTTCAGTATTATACACGATCTTTTTTGGAAGGGGATTATCTACTTCCCATTGTTGGGGTAGATTGATTTGGTTCCATTGGATCATTTTAGGGATAGAAACATTGGCTTTTGAGAGATCTGTCTGGATTAATAAGGTTTGACCTCTCCTGTCCACCTTAAAAGCCTTAGATCCAAAAGCTGTTTTCATAAGTTTGTAATATACCCTGTATATTACAGCCATTGGAAGTGATCCTTCCATCATTCGGTAGTTGTGAGTCTTAATCTGGAGGATTAAAGACTTCATGATTGTTTTATCTTTTAACCCTATGGTTACATTGGGATGACAATCGAATTGGACAGGGCCATTACTCAGACTAGTTTCTATTGCAGCATGAATTGATCTTTCATACTCCAGTTCTCTGGAATCTCTGAGTATCATCAGGACGGAAGTATCCAGGCCTAATTTAGTAAGAGGTTTAGCACCTACTTGGACCAGACCTATGTGGATATAATTCCAATCTTTGGAATATTTTTTGATAGATTCTCTGTTGAGAATCTCCATAGAGGTGAGGCCATCAGAAATAGGAACATCCTTTTCTTCTGTGGCTATAACATAGTCATTTTTGGAAAAGATTTTCCACTTAGCCATCTGATATATTTCATTGTAAGCCAGTTTTGGAATTTTCCAATTATCTATGGCTTCATCAAAATCTTTCATATGTATTTCATCTCGATTTAGAATATTATCTTCTGAACCTTGCTCCGAGGGAGCAAAGCTAGAAGAGGACATAGTTCTTCTAAGTAAATTCATGATAACAAAACTACTTTTTTCTAAAATTGTATTACATTTTTACAGGACTACTTTTATCCCAAACTGTGACTTCCAAATTATGACCTTTAGCAACCTCTCTAGGATTTATGCCCGGCCTCAGTAGGCTAGTCTCACTCTGGGATCACCACAAATGGTAATCGTCCTAAGTAAAATTGTAATATAATTTTATACTTTTTTTTTTTTATGAACTATATCCCTCCCCTGGCTCTGATACCATAGGTTGTACTGTAGTGAACAGTACTCATAATGGCAGACAGTTCCTCTGACTTATTATCTCTGATAATAAGTAGACCCCTCTTGCTGTGATATATATATATATATATATATCACAGCAACAACAACAATAGAAGTAGTTGTAATAGGTAGTTTAGAGCTTTATATATACTTTTTGTATTAGTTAAAAGATAATAAATTGTACCCACAACTTATTTTAGTAATCCTTTATTATAAAATATCGTGAAAAATAATCTGCTTGTTTATTTCATAATACACACCAATATCAACTATCCAATTTCTTTCGGGATTTTATTTCTTCCTTCCAAAATAGGTAAAAGACATATGTTTGATAACAAAAGATTATACTAAATGTGATAATTAATAAATGTCAACAACGAATAACAAATTAAAATGGAGTTAATTATATGAACATTAAAATAAGAACCTATTAATAGAAACATGGCTTTTTTAAATTTTAAGCAATATTAACCTCAATTTTGGTAATTTTTAGTTAATGTTCTAAAAATTTTAATTTGATTGAGATGGATAAAGGATTTATGGACAATTCAAACCATTAAAATCCAAATGAACCAGATTTATATGATAGTTAATTTTCTTTCCAATTTAGTTTTATTAGTTTCCTTTTTATTTTATATTATGTTTCCCTATTATAAATTATTTTTAAAGTTTTCCCATTATATTTAGTATTACTAGGATATAAAAAATTGAATGAGTAACATCCATATTAAATACTGAATGAGTAATAACTCTCATAATGATGTTTAGTAAGCTCGGTTCCCAAACCAAGCGAAAGATGTGTTGCGATGATTAATGTAACATCTAGAGCAACAGATCGATCTTAGATCTTATGCGTTGCGAGGAGCCTTTTAAAGATATAGCAGATCGTCTAGATGCTTTTAAAATTGATGCCCAATAGACAAATAAGCAATAGAAATCTATAGGTAGAGTTGGTATATAGTGACCTGTTAATATGTCTATGTCTGTTCGAAGAAAATACATCTATGGTGACTCGTACGATAAATGACTTTGAATTAAATTGATCCATCCACCATCAACCATGTTGTAGCCACGACTTGAATGTTGCCTCTAGAGGTAACGGCAAGGATTCATTTTAGTGAGAGTTTGGGAATAATGAAGCCTTTTGATTGGGTTGTACATATTAATGCATTCTTTAATTACTTAGAGACTTAAGCCCGAATTTAGCTCTTATTTTCCTAAAGGTTCGAACTATATTGAACCCAACCCATTTAATACGGAACACTTGAAGTGGTTGATAAATCGCAATCACTTAAATTAAAGTAAAATAATATATATTCTATAACTAATCCCAGGCAAGCGTACCGATCAATTATAGCATAGATTAGCATAGGGTTATTCCACCAAGACTTATAACTACTAGTACTCATAGTAAGTCTACGATTTAACTAGTATAAATCGAATGATTGTAATAAGAATTAATACCTAATTAATTAATTTACCTTAGAACAAAGCATGTCATGCTTCTACAAGATCTATCAATCACAAAACATACCCCTAATCTTGATTCACCACTAACCCTATATTTTAATTCCTTATAAAACATTTGTTAATGGGTTGTATAAGTTCTTGAACTGTAAGAATCCCTTATTTTATCAATCTCTCTTTTAAGATAATTAAATTCTAACCCTGTATATCTAATGAAAACATCTTTTGACATAAGATACAAGATTTTATTAGAGTTCATGATTTCTTAAAAAGATTCAACATTTATGCAGAAAATTCATGTGATATATGTCTAGTGTCATATTCAAACTTCTCTATTCATGCTAGATCTATCTTATCAATCAATTTATAGATCAAATTAACAAGAATCAAACAATAATCTAATACTGCACATATATTAAATCAAGAAACAAATATAAACACATGTATAGATTCAAGAAAGCATAAACTTCAATTAACAAAATAATCCAATTTCTATATTAGGGTTAGGGTTAGAGTTTCTCAAGACGTAGGGTATAATAACCTATTTTTCCATAAAGAGATTATTACAATGTTAGAATCAGGAAAAGTAGATAGAAGTCATGATTACAACACCTTAATCATAGTCTTGCGATCTTGCATAAGCTCTAGCATTCTCTACTCTAAAACACTAAGTTTTTTCTTTAGGGTTGGTAACAATAAACAAGTGTCTCTTAAATAACGAGTCAAGGCCACTATTTATAGGAAAAAGCAAAATGTCTTCTACACAACCATCCTATAAGGTCGTGTAGGATAACAAACTAATCATTAACAATAGAAAAGAGGTTATACAGCCTCAAATACGGCCATATAGAGTAGCCGTGTACTTTGTAAAACGTTTATGATCATTCTCTAGCTTCTACGTAAGCATGTTGCATGGCTTGTGTAACTTCCTGTGCACTTTGCAAATGTTTGCTCGTCAAATTGTGCTCCTACACCAGTATTCTATACAACTTATGCAGAATCGTCATGTATATTGTAAATCTTCATTTTGCCTAATTCTTCATCAAAATCTCCTATAACTTCATCAAAATGCCGTCATCTTCTTTTATTCTTGTAATTAAAATTTTAACCAAATAAGTGTCATTTTCTCTGATAATTTACATGAAATCTATCTAATTTGATATCCAATTAATGCATATATTAAGGTCTTTAGACACTTATTAAACTTCTCCACACTTAACCATTTGCTTAAATTATCCTCAAGCAAATAATTAAGAATGATGAAATCCATCATCAATTACATCTAAAAGTTTAATGGAAATTCAAATCATATAATAGCATTCAGATTGTCAATTCTAAACATAGCAACTTCAAACTTTTCTACCTTTTGCTCAAACCTACTCTGCTTGCACTTAGCATACCAAAATCAAAATTCTAAAACTAATCTAGGTAAGCCGAATTTTACCTTCACCATTTAATGACAATTTCCAAAGTTATAATGTAAATACAAAGTCAAGCAAAGCAAAAGAGATCCAATTACACTTCAACCACTTACTTAAGAGCATATATCTCTTCAACCCCTTCTCTAAGCACATTAATCAGAAGTGAAAGTATTTTGCATTTATTTTTTTGTTATATTTTCTCCTTTTTATTGATCTCCTTCGAATTTCCATTCAATCCTTTCCTATTTTTAGTTTAAGCTTGGCCCATGCAACAAGTTTTCAACCGATAATCACGGGCTTGTTACCTAAGTTAACAAGCAATGTCCTTTCTAAATGAGGACATCCCTCAGACTTACTTACTTGAGTTAATAGGCTCATTTTCTCTTCTTCTTCTTGTTTTTTTTTTTTTTTTTTTGAGTTCATAACAAGGAATCTCGCCCTTTTAAGGGATTAAGACCTGCCCATATCAACTAGATTTTCTTTTTATTTTGCTTTTTTTTTTTTGTCAGCAAAGGGGTCAGATTTCACCCTTTTGAGGGACAAATGTAAATCCTTGAAATTTCGGTTAATTTTAAGCTTAATCTTAGAATTAAAAATCTACTGGAAATCCTAAAAGTTAACAAAAGGCTAGTACAAACCCTAGAATTTAGATCCGGTAATCTCGTATTCTTTAGCCCTGGAAAACGAAGTTGACATAATTAGCGATAATAGTTCATAATAATATAAGAAAACGTAGAAATATCATATTTGCGAATTTCGAGTGTCGTTCGAACCCAAACGGGATCAGCTCTTGAAAGCGTGACAAGGGGCTTGAAATAGTAAAAATATTTCGATAACACCGTTGGAACCGAGATAATACAAGGATTTCAAAAATATCAGTTTCGTAATTTTTCGGTAACTAAAAATAATATATATTGCATTTATATGCGTATTTTCTTTACTACCGGTATATTATTAGTCTTGTTTACTATTCATTGTCCTATATTACTATTCATCTATTTGTACTTTACCTTATAACCTATTCTCACTACCTATATACCTATTTTTTTCTATTTTTTTCATTTCTAATACACATTCACATCAACCATACTTCACATCTTTGTTATTTTTTATCGCAAAACAAAAAAAAAATAATTCACTCTCTCTCTTCTCTCTCTAAGGCAGGCGCTACCCTTTCTCTCTTCCCCTCAATTATTTTTCTTTTTTAATTTATTTTATTATATCTAATTTCCACTCTAAAATTTCTATAAATACCCCATTTCCCTTCACTTCTTTCACACCATCTTTACACATAACAAAACTCTCTCAAATTCACTCCACAAATACTCTCTACAAAATTTCTCTCTACCAAGACTCTCTTTCACCAATCACTCACAAAAATCCTCCTCTACAGACAAACCAACTGCTATTTTCTATTACCCACATAATACCTCATTCATCTATCACCTTCATACCACACAAACATTTTAAGTAAAATTTCTATTCCTATTTTATTTACTCATGTCATGTAACTAGCATGACTATGGTGTTGTTTTGAAACTCATATGAGTAGTAAAAGTAAAAACATATTCATGTTTTGTTTTTGTACATGAAATTCTAATTTTATTTTGTTGTTATTATGTTTATATTATTAATGATATTATTGTTGTTATTATGCTCTAATCTAACTCTATATATATTATTAAGTATACATATATCTATATTTGTAGAGACTAATGCTCACTAACTATTTCTAACTTGCTTTTATTTTTGCTTTTTCTTTTTCTCTTTTGGGACTAGTCTATTCTTAGTCCCAGGTTGCCTTGATGAAGCTAAGTCTTCCAATACTTGACCGAGTTACCTTGATAAAGCTAAGGTTCCCAATAGTTGATATATTAACTTGCTTATTATGTTTTTCTTATATTTTCATATTGTCACACTATATATTCATGTCCATGCTTGAATATATTGATGTTGTCTCACAAGATTTTCTTAAATGAAAAGAGAAAATGAGAGTTCTTTCCAAAGTAAACTTTTTTCATGTAAGAAATGAATTTCTCCATAAAGATTTAGGGATTTATCTTAGCAAATCTTTTCCAAAAATTTAGAGGAGTTTATCATAGGTTTTTAAGTAAACAAAGAACATATGGATTTTTAGATAATACATAAAGAAGATATATCATATATACACTTTACAAAACAATAAAGTGAAAAAAGTTTTCTTTAAAATAAAATTTTGAAATCCTTGATTACCAAAAGTTTTACTGAAACTTCATTAAGGAAGTTTTACCAATGCACTATAATATGAAGGATTAGACTAGTTTGACAAATCACCAAGAATATTTTCTTTATAAAAATAAAATTTTCTTAAGGAATAAAATTAGTAAACAGCTTAGGAAATTATTTTAATAAACCTTAGGAAAAGTTAAGAAAATGTAAGGTTTGATAAATCTTAACTACTCACATTTAGTATTTATAAACTACCTTCTCAACCCGTAGAAATTAAGTAATAAGAAACTTAGAAAGAAAAAAAAATCATATCCAGAAATACTCACTTAAAATAATTCATGAATTTTTCCAACAAGCTAAGTGGAAGTATTCAAAGTTTTGCTTTTCCAATTTCTAGAAAACATTGTTTACAAAAAAAATCATGGTTGAGACAACTTCATTAAATCCATGCATATGATATGAGTCTATATATATATATATATATATACATATATTCTAAAGGTTTTCCAACTATAATAATACCTATATTTTGGTACAAGTATTTTTCGATAAAGAGAAGTTTGCAAATTTAATTTTTGAAAACTAGAATTTTCGTAGTGAATCTATACCTTACAGTTTTGGGACCCAAACAACCTTTTATGATAAAAATAACCTTAGAAATGGATAGATCTTTTCGAATAGGTAGGAAACGATATATTATATGCGAAATTCCAAGTTAAAATGAGCAAGTTATGGCCATTTGAAGTTGAAATTTCCACCCATACGAATTTTACCGCAACTAGAAAGTAGAGTTAAAAGTTTTGAATAGAAATTCCATGGAATACTCATTTTGGGTATTTCTTTTGATTAGGAACCGAGGAGGATGACGTATACTACCCCAAGGACTACTTCAACTAAGGGAGTATCGTCATGGTCGAGTGAGTCTACTTCCCTTAATTTTCATGCTTATGTTTGTGCTTGTGATTTAGTTGCACTAGATTTAAGAAAAGATGAAATTGAAGATGCATGTGTTTATAACATGTTGAAAGAACATTAAGCATATTGAGCCACGAATTGTTGTAATAAATTGTATGTTTATTAGCACGTTGAAGTATCTGAAATTGGTTGGTCACTTACAAGAAATTGAAATTTAATGGCTAGGCTCTAATTAAAAATTGATACATGCACTTCATAAGTTGAGTCACATTGCATTATCTATTGTATAATTGGTGGGACAAGTGTATGATAGTGGTGATAGGTATAACTGGTATATTATGTATGTGGCTAGCAGAAGCCGGTAAAAACTCCATAAATCGATGGCTAGTAGGAGCTGGTAATAACTACATATTTTGATGGCGAATAAGAGCCGGTAAGCTCTATAGAAATGATTTTTAAAGAAATGATGGCTGTAATGGGCCGGAATTCCTAATCCCGAATGAAGGGCGTAATTCATTTAACATATGATTCTCGAAAAATCATATATCTTGTATGCTCACGTGCTTATTGCATTACATTTGCTTGTCTAATAAACTTGGTTGATATTTTGCTTTAAGTATGGTTATTGGGATTATACCCACTAAGCCTGTAAAGCTTACACCCCTATAGATATTTGTATTTATAGAAACACCTGTTCTTGTACTCGAGGTCTCCTCTTATCTGCATAAGTTTTCTTTTGGGAGCTTTTGAAGGAAATCTACTTGGAGGATTAGACTAGAATTCCTTTAAAATCTTTTGATGTTGTATTTAAGCTATAGTAAAGACTATTAATAGACTTTTAATTGTTATTATTATGAACTATCGTTATTTCTAGATTCATGTATGTTCAATATTACTTGCTTAGACCACACTTCCCAAAAGCGTCTTCTACTACCGTGTTGGATGCCTTACATGTAATACCGAGACTTTCGCGTGACTAAGGTAGTCATTCTTAAGTCTTGATATTATATGTGGTGGACTGCCATATTTCGGGTACCCTCGGTGTAAGCCCCCGAATTTTTCAAGGATGGTTTTGGAATTACCAAATCAAAACCCTAAAGTTTGACCCAAGTTAAAACCGAACCTTAAACAATTTTGATCACGGAAATTTCATAAAATAATCTTCAAAAACGAAAATAGAAAGTTCAATAATCGTTCGATTAAAAAAAACCCGAACAAGAGAAGATCCACCTACTTAATCCTTGATATAAAACTCTCAATTTCTAGAGTAAAGTTAGATTAAACCCTGACCCTAGTCAAACTGGAGTTTCAAAAGTCAACAAAGACCAAGACAATCAAACAATTTCAACTCCAGCAATCCCGCGTTCTCAAATCCTACAAAATGAAATTAAGTTAATGGCTTAAAATAGTTCGTAATAATATAGGGTAGCATAAAAATATCTGATTCGCGAATTTCGAGTGTCCTTCGGACTCAAACGAGATCAGTTCTCTAAAAACATGTCTCGGAGCTCGGAATAACAAAAATATTCCAATAACACCAAAAGACTCGTAATTAAACAAGGATTTCAAAAATATCAGTTTTAGAATTCTTCGGTAACTAAAAATAACAGATATAGCTTGTTTACGCGTATTTTTATTACTACTGGTGTTTTATATGTCTAGTGTACTATTCATGGTACTATTCCTACTATTATAACTATTTCACTATTTCTACTTTTTCTTACACCTATTTCTTACTACTTACATACCTATTTTCTTACTTTTTACATTTCCAATACAACTATATTCACATCAAACCTTACACATTATTTCTTTCTTTACAAAAAAATTACAAAACAAATAAAAATATCCCCTCTCTCCCTCATAGATGGCCTCCCCCTTCCTTTTTTATTATTATTTTCTTTTCAATTTATTTTATTACATCAAAAATTCACTCCAAAAATTCTATAAATACCCCCTTCTTCTTTCATTCTTTCACACATCCATTTTACATAACAAAACTCTACCAAAATACTCTCTCAAAACCTCTCTCCAACCATTCCCTCTCAAAATACTCTCTACCAATTTCTACTCTTCAAGAAAAATAACAAAACCCATTCATCTCTTTTCAAACTTTCCATTAAACCTTAGGTAAAAATTCTACCTATATTCTTTATCATGTTCATACAACTTAGCATGAGCTTAATGTATGTTTCTTAGACTCATATGAGTTAAAGAAGCAACAATATGTTTATGTTTTGTTTTTATTCATGTTCTTATTCTACGTTATGTTGTTATATTTTTATTATTATTTTTGCTCTAATCTAACTTATATAATATTATGTATACTACGTATATATATTTATTTAGAGCATATAAGCTCATTTGTTATTTATTTACTTTCATGTCTTGCAATTTATTTATTTACTTATTTTATGCACTAGTCTTTCTAGTTTTAGACTTGTCCATATCAAGTCAAAACAATTTTCTCTTCTTTCCTTTTCTTTTCTTTTGGGACTAGTCCATTCTTAGTCTCGGGTTACCTTGATGAAGCTAAGGCTCCCAATACATGATCAGGATACCTTGATGAAGCTAAGGTTCCCAATGCTTGACTATTTTATTATGTTTATTTACTTACAAGTATTTTTTCTTATTATGTATTTTCTTTAATTTTACATTGCTACATAATCATATTCATGCATGATTAAGAATGTTGTTGTCTTAGATAAAAGTAAAAATGGATTCTTTCTTAAATAAAGAAAAGTAAACAAGATTTCTTAAGAAAAGGAATTTCAACAAAAAGATCTTAATTTTGCTTAAACTCTTTTCAAAGGATGAGCTAATAATAAATTCTAGAAGAATTATTATGGAAGATTTCTTCAAAATAATAAAAGGAACTCATTTCTTTTAAAGAAACTAAATACTCCATCAATATAAGAATTTTTAGTCTTGAACTAAAAACTTGAAATCAACTATATCTTTTAATAGGGTCATTCTAGGCTTCGAAAATCACATATTACGAAAAGTAACTTCAAAACTTGAATTTTATATTGTTATTATCTTCTCAAAATTTAAAATAAAGTTTTACTAAGTTCTAAAGTTAACAATTCTTTATTAAGAAAGCTTTTCTTATAAACTTGTCTAAAAGGATTATTCTATCACTTGTTAAATATTAAGAATAAAACAAGTTTTTCAAATCAAGATAAAATCGACTCACTATTTTAGAAACCAACTTAGAAAAATAAACTTTTTCCAAGCAAGTAAAGTTTAAAGGTAAACTTATTTTCTAAAGAAGGAAAATGATATAACAAGGAGAGGAAAGTATACATTTAACACAACTCCCAATATTTGACCACATCAAAAACTTAAAAGATATTTTGAAAAGCTTATTTTTCAATCACTAGAAATAAAGTTGGTATATAACTTAAAGAACCAAATTTTTGGAATGAATTTACTTTTGAAAAGTGATAAAATAAATTAGAAAAGCATTTACTCATAACAACTCAAATATATCTTTGTTTTCCTTCTAACAATTCAAAAAGGAGAAATTCTCAAAAGTTTTATCATTTAAAAACCATTAAAGACAAATTGTTTATGGAATATCAATAATGAGACAACACTATCAAAATCATGCATACATATGAGTATAAATATATGTTTAAAGGATTTTTCCACTATATATATATATCCATATATTTTGCTTAAGGATTTTCGAGTGAAGTAAAGTTTGGAAAAATCATATTTTGTGAGCTATAAATTCGTAACTATTTTGTACTGTAGTATTTTTCAACCAAAATGGCTTTTTATGACAAAAACAACCTTAGAAATGGATAGATATTTTTGAGTAGGTAGAAAACGGTATATTATATGCGCAATTCCGAGTTAAAATAACTAAGTTATGGCCATTTTAAGTTGGAATTACCTTCTATACGAATTTTAATGATTTTATGACATAGATTTTGATAAGTACCATAGAATCAATAAGAAATACTCATTATGGGTATTCTTCTTGATTAGGTGATCCCGAGGAGGAGTATTCATACCCGGAGGATTATTTTGATTAGTGGATTTACCGATCGACTCATTCGTAAGAAAGATAGATCCTCATGGCCAAGTAAGTTTATTTCCTACCTTTTTCGTACTAGGTTGTGTTTGTAGCTAGAGGCACTAGAAGTAGGAAAAGATGAAAATGAATTATGTATGATAATATTGGTTGAAAGAATACTAAAGCATATCGAAACCACGATTTGATTGGATAACTGCACTGTTCATATTATTTCTGTTATGTGTATGATATTAGCTGGTCACTCTAAAGAACGTATAAATATTTTGACCTAAGCAAAAAAATTAAATAGGTCATGCATCGCATCGGACATATTGCATTTGGTAGCGTGCTACTCCTACGCAGGTCGATTGGTATGGTCCGAGGACTCGTTTGGATAATGAGACCCGAGATCAGAGCTCATTCATAGGAAACTAAGGCGCATCGGGGATGCATTCCATGTGTGAGCCTAGCCGAGGCGAGTGCTAAGAGCCGAGGCCTTGGGGACTAGCAGCGGTCGTGTAGACTTCAATACCATCCCTAACCTAAGATACAGAGGGCGTAAATCCATTCTGTGTGTAGGTTCCAAATACCCATACATAATTGTTTGCTCACGTATTTGTTCATGCATAGCATACGATTGATTATAACTTGTTTGTTATGGTACGGAATTAAGGGAATTCTCACTAAGCTAGTGTAGCTTATACCCCAATAGTTGTTTAAAATGAACAGGTTATCTCAAGAATGCAAAGTGGGGACCGAAATGGTTGAAGCCGAGAATGGCTTCGGGATTCCGGCGAGAAATGAGAATGTTGAAGTTATCAGCTAGTTTTATGATTTGTCTTGTAATAGTTTATGTAGGAAAGTCTGTGGAGGAATGTAAGTGAAGTTGAATGATTTGTATTTTGAAGTATAGTGGTTTGTATCAAAAGTAAAGTGGATTTTATTTCCTTTACATTGTTACTCAATTGTATCAACATAAAATGTATCATTCCGATGTGTCTCCTTTATGTGTTAGACGCCTTGTACATAGTATGGAAGTCTTCGCGTGACTGAGGTGGTTATTCTTAGGCTTTAATATTGTGTACGGTGGACTGCCACGTTTAGAGTACCCTTCAGGGCGTGATAGAGAATCTTAGCTTCATCAAGGTTTCCCGGCACTATGAATAGACTAGTCCCAAAAATATTGATGAAGAGAAAGAAAAGGTTGTTTCGACTTGATAAGGACAAGTCTAAGACTAGAAAGACTAGTCTTAAAATAGCATTAAAAAAATAAATTGCAAAGCATGAAAATAAATAAATAAATAACAAGTGAGCTTATATGCTCTAAAGAATATATATAAATACATAAATATAATTAGTTAGATATGAATAAGAATTTAGCATAATAACAACAATAATATGAGCAAAGTATAATAATCAACATAAAAATATAGAAATGGATGTTCATAAACAAGAACAATACATGAATATAATATAGCTTCCATAACATTAAGTTTACAAAACTCACACCATGATCATGTAAAGCTACATGACATGGGTAAAATAATGGTAGGGGTTTGCCTTTGAGTGTTTATGTGGTAGTAAGTAGAAGATGAATATGAGATTATGTTTTTAGTGATATGTCGTAGATAGTTTGTGTATAAAGAAGGATTTTTGTGAAGAATCGGTTTAAGAGAGTTTTGGTAGAGAGAAATTTTGGAGAGAGGATTTGTGGTGTGATTTTGGAAGATTTTTTATAGTAAAATGAGTTGTGTGAAAGAATGAAGGAGGAATGAGGTATTTATAGAATTTTGAAGTGAAAATTAGTGTAATTAAATTAATTGAAAAAGAAATAATTGAGAGTGAAGAGAGAGAGATGGTGGAAAACAAAGGAAGGGGGAAGAGAGAGAAAAGTGATTAAAAATTAATTTTAGAAGAAAAGTGTAAGAGAAATTTAGTAATATGTGGTGTAGAATTTTTATGGGAAAAAAATTGTAAGAAATAGGTATGTAGGTTGTAAATATAGGTAGTAAGAAAAACTAGAGATAGATGAATAGTAATAAATAGTAGAAAAGTACTATGAATAGTAGACTGGACAATTAAATTACCGATAGTAATAAAAATACGCATATAAATGCGATATCTGTAATTTTTAGTTACTGAAAAATTCTAAAACTGATATTTTCGGATTCTTTTTATTTTTACGAGTCTATTGGTATTAACAGAATATTCTTGCCATCCGTTGTTTTGGGTTTAAGAGTGCGAGATTGCTGAATCTTAAACATTAGGGTTAGTTGTAAGCTTTGTTGACTTTTAGGGTTCCAGTTTAACTTATGACTTGTTGATTTTATTTGTATGATTTATAAAATCTTGTGGTTTTGTCCGTATTATATTTTTAGTTCAACGTCTATGGTTTATTTCATTTTATCTGTCATTATTTAATATTTTTCAGTTCTCGAGATCGTTTGACCTAGTCTAGGGTTATAGGTCGACTCAGTTTGACTTTTGGTAAAAATTGAAAATTTTTTATTCTAAAATTCTTCGAAGGATCTAAAGTCTTAGCATTTCATTGTCAAGCGTTATTTGGATAAAATCAATAGAGTTGTGTTCACAAATATTTTATGTATTTTTATATGTTTTTAGTATAAAATGTTTAAATAATAAGAAATTAGAAAAGTAAATATTTACTATTTAATTAATTAATTTATTTTTCCACATCAACTGATGAGTAGAGCTTAGGAAGTCTAGTACTGATATGTTAAAAATACGAGAATCCATGAAATTTTAAAATGTTTTTATGAGACTCTTACAAAAGTAGGAACATTGAGAGAAGTTCGACCAAAGACGAAGAATGATGAAGAACAGAAATCCAGAACGATAATAGACAAGAAAAAGAAACATAATTTTTCGAAAATACAGAAAAAGAAGGAATCCGAGACCTCAGGACCTCAGTCAGAGGATGACTCAGAGGCTACTATGTCAGAGGATACGCTTGTAAAGTCACCAACCAAGAAGAAACTAAGGGCTTCTTCACAATCTGTTAGCGAGGAATCAACCTCAAAGAAAGTCTCTAACAAGGTATTAGAGTGTTCTTTCATTGATTTCAAGTTTTTCAATACACATGGATTCTATTGGAACCATTAGCTGAGTCAAATAGGATGCAAACATCTCTCTAATTTGACTGAGTTAGTAGATAGAAGTTTGATTCAAGAGTTTTATGATAATTTGGTTCAATTAGAAGATTTTTCCTTGAAATCCAAAGTTGTTGGGAAGTCTGTAAAAATCACTAGGAAGGATTTAATAGGTTGTTTTGGTATGTTGGATACAAAAGATGATGAAAGGATGATGAACTTACAAAAGAATGATCTTTATAAAGAACTCAATGATGGAGTGGGAAATTTCGTAGAAAAATATATTTTCTCTATAGATTTTCATTTGCTGGTTCGCTTATTACATAAAGCTGTTGTAGATTGTATTTTGCCAAAAACTGAAAGTTCAACAACTATTTCTATGGAGGAAGCTTTAGTTGTTTTGGTAATAAAAAGGAAATTGAAACTTAATATGCCTAGTATGATACTAAAGCACATTTGGAGAATTCAAGGAAACAAGCCATATGGAAATTTACTTATGAAGTTCTTCAAATTCAAGAAAATTAATTTACCCAAGGATTTAAAAGTACCAATTGGTTTAAAAAGAATTGAGGAGATTAATTACAAAGAGAATGGGAATTCTTGTTTCTGAGAAGTTTTGGTTCTCTAAAAATGGTGCTTGGTGTAGGCATCCTAAATTTAGCAAGCTCAAGTTTGATTGGGAGAAATCAAAGCACTTGCTGAGGGGGAGGTGTTTCTTGGAGAAGAGAGTGGATCAGAAGGTAATGACTAGCATGATAAAGCTGAAAACATACCTTCTAGGAGAGCTGGAAAAGAAGAGATGGCTGGAAAAATCAAGAAAAGTTATAAGATCAGAACTGGTGGGAAGTTTAAAATCAGAGAAGGAAAGAGAATGCAAGATGAAAGTGAGTCCGAAAGTGACTCAGAAAGTCTGCCAGCTAGACCTCCTGGTGAGTCATCCAAATCAAATTTTGAATATGATATTGAGGATCTTATCAAGAGGAAATTTCAAGACATGAAAAAGGATCTCACTGACTCCTTGATACATGCCTTCAAGATTTTCAAGGATATTAATCAACAAGGATCAGCTGACGATCATATTGGGAAATCATCCACAGCTCTAATTGCACCTGAAACTATTCCTGCTTCTGCTGATGACGACCCAAAGAGCAATCCCTCATCATTTTCAACTCCATCCTCTCTAAGTCTTGGTTCTAAGGGATTACAACCCATTTCTTATGCTCAATCATCATCTTCTCAACCACCTTTGAGCCCATCTCAAATCGAAATCATCCCATATGTTATGAATCTTCTTCAACAGCAAAACACCACTCATGATACACCTCGTCAAACTTTTGCCCAACGCAAAAAGATGAAGGCTCGAAAGTTTGTCAAGTCTATCAAATTTAAGAAAGATTAAAATCTTTTCATTGCTATGAAATGTTTTTTGGATTGCTTTTGTTACCTTTATGATTCTTTAAGCATTTGAAGACCCAGCCCCAAAGGTAAATGTATTTGGGTAATACATTCAAATATGTTCCACAAAGTTGGTTTAATATCCAAGGGGATTTGAATTATCTTAAATTAATTTCATGGATATGATCAAGAATTTTCAATTAGTTTCATATATGTTTATGTAATAAACTCGAATTGATTTGTGAAGATATAGTTGTTAGAAGATCTAGAAGTAAACATAGCAGAAGTTGTCAACCTATGAAGTGTGGTGAGATTTGGATAATTTGGAAGAAAGGAAGAGGTGAAGGAATCAAATATCTGTCTCAAGCCTCATTTACAGTAAGATAAAAGATCAACTTTTATCAAGCAGATTAGATAAACATCATACAGTTATGATTTTTATCGTTAGAAGAAAATTCAAAAGCAGATCATGTATGGAAGCATAAAATATCATGAATCATCTTTAACTGTTGGAGCAAATCACGATGATAGCAACATCCTCATTATCTTCAGAAGATGATAATTTGAATTTTGAAGAAGATAATGAACAGTAACTGTTCAACATCAGACGCACAATAATCAGACTACAACGTTCAACCTTATCATATTAGGAACAGATCAAGATTATTCTTATCATATCACTAAAACAACAACTATGCAGACATCAAGCAACGGATTAACTAGAAGAAGCTTGAAATCAGGAATTCAAATTCAAGATCATCTTTATCTTTTATCCATTACAGTACAACAACAAGAAGAACAAGAATTCAGGAACAAAAAAAACAACCATCTTCTAGCCATTGGATATATATATATATATATATCAGAAGCTTCAAATCGAAAAATAAAAAACAAGCATGAAAAACGAAAGTCTCAAAATTACAACAATCTCTTCATACGATTGAGCTTATTCTGTCAATTTTAAATTTATTCCTTGCATGAAATTTTAAAGGACATCATATTTTGTTTTCCTAATTTATATTATGAGATTGAGAGTTACAAGTAGGCTCAGTAGATTGATTGTTAGCTTAAGGAAAGCTTGGAGAATCAATATGAGTGCATTTTTAGCCAAGTGGTTTGGCAAAGACAACTTGTAACTTTGTTGATTAATTGGATATAGTGGAACATACCGGTTTGGAATACTGGGTCCCCTACTTGGTGCTGAAAGAGAGGACTGACGCTCGAGATGGAACCTCTTTAAATTGATTTTGCACTCTCTACTCCCTTATCTCTCTTTAATTCGTATATAATTAATTGTTTTTCTTAGCTGTGTTTTATGCTTAGAAGCTAAGTCGGAGAGTATCTTCAACATTCTTTTCTTAAGGAAAGAGTTCATCAAGAGTAAAACTGGAAAATTATTTTTGAATTTGTTGTTTAATCTTTTGTGGATTTGAGTAACTTTGCTTAATCCGAATTTTGTTTAAAGTTATTGGTTATTAAGTTTATTGTTTTCAAGAAAGTTTTAAAGCAATTAAAGTTTAAATAACTAAGTGGTGTGAATTTGTATAACATTTTGAAAAGTAAAATTTTTATCAATAACCAATTCACCCCCCTCTTGGTTATTCTTTTTGGACCAACAACAACCATAGGTGACCAGTTTTTAAGGAGACCCTACGAACCTCCATCACTTAACAAATTGAGGGTTTTTTTTTTTTAATGTGAATTCAAGGGGTTCATTAAGTTAGTATTTGTGTTTAGACTTTCATCACAACAAAAGAAGCCTTTAAGAAAATTATGCTAAAGACAACACATTAAGTTTTAGAAATTGACTAACCCACCCTTACCACAAACCTTATGCTAATCTTAAAACATGAATTTCTGGTTAAATGACATGTAAAGTTACATCACTCAAATTTTACCATGTAATTCTAACACATTAACAAAAGCACATAAGTAAGTAAAAATTAGGACAAAAATCATACTAGTCACTTAGTCAATTTAATATGAGAAATATTAGGAAAATTTTTTGTTAATAATTCTACACCATGAAAGTTGTCCTAAACATGCTTAATTGAAGGAGAATTTAATATCATAATCATTCTCCATTTGTATATTCTCTTCCCCACATAAAGAAATACATCGTCCCCAATGTCTTAGAAACAACAGGCATAGCAGGAAAAAAGGAATAAAAATGAAAAATCAATGGAAACGAAACCAATGCTCCCTTTTTGAAGTTTTGATACATCAGATCCAGAAATTTCATGATTGAAATTCCATTCTACAAACCATTACATCATCAAAAAATAACAACGAAAATAGTTAGAAAGAAAAACAATAAGAACAAAAGTACAAACTATTTGAGTCTCATGAAATTATATAAACACATAAAGCTCCAACTCTTGCTTAATGGACATCCAAAGAAACAAAATAACTGGCGGCTCATCATGCATCTACTTCATTGCCATCACTATCTCACAATCATTATCTCCTTCTTCTTTTACCATCATCATCATCATTTGAATCAAAGTCACTTTTCTCCTCTTGCGGTGCATTCTGTTGCATAACCTACTATTGATCCTTGAACCTATGCTATATCTACCCTTCCTCTTCACCCTTTAAGCTATCAAAAGCAGTAGCTTCTCCTCCGGATCCCTCTTCACCCTCAATTACACTCTCTTTAGCTTGAGGTAAAGGTGATGGTGCTCTAATTTGTGCTACTGGCTACTACATGTGGTTTTTCCCTACATGATTCTTATTATTTTTTACGTTGAGAACAACGTCAAGTTTAAGTGCAGGGGAAGGGTAAAGAAACATGAACTTAGAATTGAAGTATGAATTTAAATAGAGTAAATTGTGATTGAAGATGTTCAAATTCCTCACTTATAGGATAACAATAAAATGGTACAAAATTGAGATTTATTCGATTTTTCTAAACTACACCAGCAATTGATTGAGGTACTTTCAGCATTGAACACCATTCTCTTGCAATTGTGCTATTTTTATTGTGCCAGAATTACTAAGTCAAATATTTGGAGGGTAGTCATACTTACCATTTAACTTAGATTTTAGGGTTCTTTTTGACATAAGGTCCTTAGTAAAGGTTAACTGATTCAATTCTAAACTTACCGACTAGTATTTTCTTCTTTTCAAAAGGTTTGATGAACTTTATAGCCTTTTGTTGAAAGTTGAAATGATATTCTTAACTCCATGATTTCCTTTGTATAAAATGAATAAATAAAATTGCTCTAAGAGGGCGTGAAAAGATAAGGGGAATATTCCCTTCCTTTTAAGGGAATAAAGCAAAAAGTTAGGGGCAAAAATCCCTCTAAAGCAAAAGAAAAGAAGAATGCAAAAACCTTCTCCCTTTGAATCTTAAAAAAAACAAAATAAAAAAACGAAAGAAAATTCAGGTTTTGTGTTGATGTATATGCTTTGTCCTTAGGTTATGATTACTTAAAGGGGTGAGTGAAGAAGTTTATAATTCTATGGTAAGTGGATGAAGTCAGCTAATTCTCTCCTTACTTTGTTTGATCTTTATTTTTAACTTCAGGATCTAGTTTAAACAACAAAGGTGAAGGCTAACTTACCTTAAATTAACTTGGTAATTCTAGCACAAGCAACTTTAGCACATGTCATAATAAGATTGAGTGGAGTAACTTTATAATGATTACTAGGGTTACTAGATGGTTGAAAAAGAGACAAGTGAGCTAAAAGAAGATGAAATCTTTAAATTGGAAATCTTTAAATTGAAATTTATTGAGTACCATTAATGATTTGTTTTCCTATCTTTATAAGCTTTGCTTTGGTCCTTATTTTGTTTAATGAGTATTTTCTTGAAGACAAGCAAAAGCTCAAGTGTGAGGGAATTTAATAAGTGAATTTTACTTTATTCAAATCATGAGAATTTGTGCTGAATTTGATTAACCTTTCTATTAAATTCCCATAAATATATGATATTATTGTTTATTTGTTGATTTTCAGCTCCATGGAACACAAACAGAGGAAACAAATTGATTTAATCAAGAATTGGAGTGAAAAGCAATAGAAATAGGAAGGGAAAACTGAGAACAACTTCAACCGTGCCCAAGAATCATGCCAGTGATTTTACCTATTGCCTAGGATGAGGCAAGTCATGATTTAAAGAAGATTTTATATAGCCTCTACCGAGGTTAAGACCACACTTGCGATTCAACTTGCAGTTCACAAAGAGAGAAACCACATTCAAATAAACTTTAAATAGCTTCTATCGTACCCTACAATCGAGGTTGCGATCAACGCCATGACTCGACCCTGTCACGCGCATCACAATTCAGATAAAGTTTATTATAACAAACTTGCCACATTAGCATCTTTTGTATTATAAATACTTACTTTTTGCGAAACCTTAGGCAATGGGATTGAGCGCGAAATAGGTTAAAAAAATGCCATAAAACATTCCTTTTGTATAGATAGGGAGATTAAGACAGGGTTATGTAGACTTTTGCAAATTTTTAGTCTTTTATAATAACTTTTGGATTTTATTGTTTCAATTCACTAAAGATTATAGTATTATTACTCTATCTCATTATGCTCTTTAATTATGGCTTTGAACTACTGATTTATACTATTACATGATAAAGTCATATTCTACTCAACTTTGCAATAATCAAATAATGTTTATCTATTATAGATTTTATAGAAATCGAATGGAAATGGTACTTAAGTATGCTTAAATTGTTATTTCAGGTCATTAAGGACTTAAACAACAAATAAAGAGCAATTAAGCGAAGTTTCATGCAAATTTGGGAAAGAAATAAAGCAAAGCCAACCATGCAAGCATATCAGGATGGTTTTCGCGGTGATTCGTAAATTCAACATATCTCTCTTATCCGAACTCCTATTGAGATGATTTCAAATGCAACTGAAATATAAGAGAGAGATCTTCAATTTTCATGTTTTGGGCGTGAATGAATTTGGAATGCATCAGGGCCAAAACATGCCATGAAGTTGCTGCTATCACAGTAATAGTGTTCACGTTTTGGAAAATGTCAGAGTTTGGTAAATTGCAGATATCACTCCTATATAATCTTCTTTTGACGTGATGCAACCTCCTATGGAAAGACAAGAGATAAATATACAATCATCATGTTTTGCGTTTTTGCTAATTATGAAACAATGAAGGTTGAAAATCATCTTGAAGTCACTGCAAGTGCAGAACATCCGTAAGATTTGTAGATTGACACTATTTTAGTAAATTTGATATATTTCTCTCATTCGAGGTCTACTTGATATGATTCAAGATCCTATTGAAAGAGAAGAGAAAGATCTACAACTTTCATTTTATGAGTTTTGGCAGATTTCAATTAGATTAAGGTCAAAAATCGCCATGAAGTTTCTGCACATCAATACTGCTTAAAGGCTGTCATCTATCTTGCTTCGGAATTGATTTTACAATGTACACCAGCTACTGGAGATTGAAGGCTACCGGCGTTGAAGCCGGTGTACATTCAAAAATGCTCTCAGAAATTAAATTTTAAAAAGAAGGCTGGCTAGATCCAAAAGTACACCGCCGGTATAGAGTGCCAGCATATCTTCCTTGTGACTTTTCATATATAAACTTCTCTTGTTGTATCTTTTGAAAAAAAGAAGAAACCTTATGCACGATTTTCCTCTTTTTCCTCCAGAGCTCCTTGATAGATTAGGGTTTAAAACACTAAAGTAGTTAACTTTTTAATTTGATATCGGATTCCATACCGGATTCAAGTGGAAAACAACATTTGTGTTTGGATTTCAAGAACAAGATTCCATTGACAAGGTTATTTTGTTCTTTTTCTTATATCCTCTTATTGGATGTTGTTTGGTGCTTGATTTCTTGCGTTCTTAAATCGATTTTGAGTCTTTTACTTGGATTATATGATTGATGATTCTTGTTGTTGATTGATTACTTGTTCATATTCGGATTGTCAATGTTATTTCACAAATCATGCAATTTTGGCTTTAATCTGGAATTCATGAATGATTAGGATTGTAATTGGGAAATTCTATTCTAATCAATTTTGTGATTATCTAATTAGGATTGCATTTCACATAGGGATATGGGTTGTAATTCTATTAGGGTTTGGTGAATTAGAAAAGAATTGTCAATTAACACTTTCCTAGGGATAGGGAACATTGATTAGTAATTTTAGGGTAATGGTTCACTTTAGGAAAAAGAATTGTTATCTTGTTCTTCATTCTTGAAAAATTGAACCCATTGATGATTTGGATTGACAAGTACATTTTTGGTTAATAGCAGACATTCAATTTATTTCCAGATTTGATTGACTCTAAACCTAATTTTATTTGAGGTGTGGAAATCCAAGATTTTTAGTAGTTTATTTATATTAAAAGAAAATCTAAAAAAAAAAAGAGAAACAAAGTTTGATCTGCCTAGCTATGAATTTAGACTGATATAGTTGATAGCTAGTCCTCACTCCCTGTGGATTCGACTCGGTATTCAACAAAATTTTATCACTGCACACACACCCGATATACTATTGGTTAATAATTGCGCTTTAAAAGGAATTTCAAAAGAGACTAAAAAGAGTTTTAAAAAGCACATATGGAAAAAAACATGATCATTACATCCATAGAGGAGTAGTTGATTTAGCTGGGTCTTGCGGATCCTTAGGTCAATTTCATATAACTCCACTATGGTTAAATTGAACCAGTGTTGATTTATTGAATTCAATAGCTTGAGCTTAATAGATCTTGAATTTGTATAGTGCACAATATGGGGTCATTTATGATTTTGTTAGCATAGATTGACATATCGTTTTAATGAATAGATCTAAGCTATTGGAGAGGTTGCTCATAACTGTCTAAAGATAAAAGTGGTGAATATTCATTAAAATGGCTTTTTATCAAAGGATTCTTGATCTTTTTGCGGATCTAGGTTATTGGTAGCTTATGAAGAGATTCTAGTGGTTTAATCTAGATCTAAAGTTCTCGACCTTAAGAGAGGCATTAACATAAAGTAGTGAATCCAACAATTAGAGAATTCAACACAACTTTTATTGAGATTTTTGTGAGTTACATTAACAAAACTTCGGTAAAGCATGACCTTAGCACCCTATGAATTAGTATATCTTAATTCTTTTATGCTTGTTGTGAAACTTGTAGGTTTAAACTTGGATTAGCTTTTTAGTTAGTTAAATTTCTCCCTACTTTTGCTAGACTAGGTATTAGAAAAAGAGTGAGTAAAAGTAATCACCAACTTTCTTATGGAATACGACCTAGATCTTTTTACTATGCTACTCTGATTGGTGTGTTTGCATTTTAGAGACCGTGGCTAGATAAAGATTTAGTAAAAGAAAATATACAAATTTCAAAACTTGGTCTGCGGTTACCTCATAACCATTCCTATATATATGTATCTATTGTTTTAGGATTTATGTTTTTATTCTTTAATTTAGGGCTTGATTTTTAACAGCATTTATAACAAAGAATAAAAAAGTCCTATCATGATTCATGACTCTTTTTGAAAGTTTTCTTCTAAGATGAAAAAGTAGAATCAAATAGAAGTGTAGATGATTAAAAAAAAAAAAAAAAGATTTGGAAAAACTTAGATCCTTCCAGTATATATGTATACATATATATATATATATATATATTTTTTTTTTCGTTTCTAGTTCATCTTATTATTTGTTTTAATATTATTCATTAAATTTGTGGTGACCTATGGGTTATGTACGGCACAAGTTCCTTGAATTATATAAGAGATATGCCAAAGTTATTCTATTTTACTTACAAATTTTGTAACATTCTGTACCTTTCCAATTGTCCTAAAATTTCGGGGCTTTTGTAATCTTTTACACGCTTTCTCGTTTTTGCATTTCTTTGGCAAGCAATCTTGTTCATTGTCAAAACGGAAATTTCTCCTGTTGTTATCCTCCTACATTTTTTTATATTTAATTTTTTATGCTTTTCATTATTCTATCTAGTAGTTCCACTCTTTAGTTTATCTAATTTTTATTTGTTTGGTCCTATTTTGGTATCAATTTAAGGGTTTTGTTTGTTTAGCTTTTCTAAACAGATACAAACATTTTTTTCAAACTTTTTTCTAATAAATTGTTTATTAAAAAATAGATATAGATAAAAAAAAATTGGCAGTTCTCACAAAAGGATCAAATATAAATAAAATATAAATATGAATTGGATATATTTACATAAATCATTTTGATACAAATACATATATAGATACAAATGAAAAGCAGACCATCCAAATAGACCCTAAGTTCAAGTATTTGCCAAAAGAAAGAATGTCAAAGAAGCGTAAACATAAATATGCACATGTGCCCCTCTTTAAAATTATATACCCCTGTATTGGATCCTCTAATTTTATATTTCTAAATTGTCTAGATATGATCTCCTTTGAGATCAAGAATTTAAGATGTTGCAATGTGTAATCAATAGGCTGAGTATACGAATAGTGACAATATTATAATGATACAATGAGATAATTAAAAAATTTTGTTAATTTCATCCATTGATTTGTAAATACAGGAAACTTCATCTAGATATATTTCAAATTCACAGTGAAAGTTTATCATCCTGTGACAAAAGTTCATAATAAATTATGTTTTAATAGTTGAAATCATAAAGTTATATTTTATTGAAATTGAATAGCAACATTATTAGATTGTAAATAATCTAATGTGATTGAATCTTTGAGTTAATGTAATTAACTTTTTCTTGATTTCATACGTTAAAAGTAAATGCAAATATAGACACGTAAAGGTCGACTCAAATCCTATCTACTCTCTCCAGCATAGAGAGCGTAGCTCATGCCCTCGAGATTGTAGAAAATTTCGGCTGTTTGAGTTCACATGTAGGCCCAGTGGCACTCGTATGCACACTTAGATGAAAACAAATATTATCGTGAGCGTAAGTGGTCCTATCTACTTTATTAGAGTATTTATTTTAAAAATATGACATGCATGATGACGACAGAAAAGTGCAAAACTTAATGCTATAAATAGAGGGCTTAGAAGCTCACTTCTCCACAACCGACTTCATTCACTAAAATCCAATTGAAAAACATGTCTTCAAAATATTTACTAGTATTTTTGCTTGGTGTGGTGCTTCTCACCACCACCGTGCTTGCTGATGAGAAAGATACAAGTCACCACTCAAAAGACCACAAACCACCACATGATGGTAAGCCTCCTCATGGTCACATGCTAGTTGAGGAAACTGAGGATTCCCATGATGATAAATCTGACCGCAAAATGCCACCAAAGCATGATAAGCCCCCCCATGATGGTAATCATGGACATATCCTCACCGAGGAAGCTGAAGATGAAAACAAGCACGATCCACACAAAGGTAAGGGAGGTAAAAAGCCTCCCCATGAGGGCCATATTCTTATTGAGGAGGAAACTGAAGAGGCAAAGAAGAAGGAAGGACCGAGCAAAGGTAAGGGTGGCAAGAAGCCTCCACATGAGGGTCATATTCTCATCGAGGAAGAAAGCAAAGACGCAGGGAAGAAAGATGAATCAAGAAAAGGTAAGGGTGGCAAGAAACCACCGCATGAAGGTCACATTCTTGTAGAAGAAACAGAAGATGCAAAGAAGCCTCGTAAGAAGGAAGAACCAGGAAAAGGTAAAGGAGGTAAGAAGCCCCCACATGAGGGTCACATCCTCATTGAGGAAAGCGAAGACTCAAAAAAGCCTCCAAAGGGCAAGGGAGAGAAACCACATGATGGCCACCATGGTCACATTTTTGCGGAAGAGACTGAGGATGCATATAAGCCTCCAAGAAAGATGAGACCTAATCCACCTGAAAAGAAGCCCAAGGGTCCTCCTCATTCTAATGAGAACTGAGCCACTGTATGGTTTCTATGGAACATGATAGGAAATAAATTAAATAAGGGGTCATTTTCTCCAAGTAATAAACATGGGACACTATAGCTTGTATATTTTGCTTGAATGTACTTATGTTTGCATGTAATGCAAGCTTGCAGCTATAAACTTCTATTGTATTTTAGCAGCATCATATTATCCCACTATTGAGGGTAATTTTTATTTTCTGGCCAAAAGTACGGGGTAATTTATATTTATTTTTCTTTTTTAATTTTAGATGCGCGTGTTTAATCCTTCATAGTTAGGGAACCCATCGTTGTTGCAATATCAAGAAAAACTGACATTCCTTGCGTAACTTTATCTCCACTGTAAAACAAGCAATAGAATTGAAGAAAGACTTCATTAAACCAACCAAATAATTCCACTATGGAGTTTAGATAAATATAGTAAAATTGAATATTGACTATTTTAGTGATTCAATCATGGATATGATATGAGCCGTTGAATGGTGATAATACCAGTCCCATCAAAATTAATAGCAGAACCATAAAATTTTCCAAATAATACATATATTGAAAATTTAATTGCCCCCATCATTTATTATGATTAGGAACTATCAATGCAAAGCTTTATATGTACCGTTCTTAGTAGATGAAATTGCATGCTACTAATTTTGACAAAGAAGAAAAATCACACATCACTTTGGTGAAAAACTCTGATATGAGGAAAAACTATATTAATGGTACATTAGTTATAATAAATAGCAGCTTGGGACAATTTATTTAGTTTACTACAATGTTATAAGTAATGAAATTAATGTTATCAGATATTGTAGAGAAACATCTAAAATAAAAGAAAAAGAGAATATTATCAAGCAAAACCAAAACAAATACAAAAAAAAAAAGTATGAACAAAAAATCGGTAGAGTTGAATGGTTGAGAATTCTTTTTAGAAGTACTCTCCAACAAATTCTAATACTCAATGGGGTGATATTAAAATTTGTTAAAAAAATGTTTAGGGTTCAAGGTATACTTTATATGAGACTAACAAAAAAATTTATATAACGTTTTATACATATTTGAAGTTTAACTATTAATTTATAAAGAAACAAGATTAATTGGTTAAACTTTTGTAAGGTTTGTATCAACAAAAGTAAAACACACTGTCGAGCCTGGTTTTGAAAATCATCCGGTTCATTTCTCCTAACCTGATTCATATTAAACCCTAACCCATTTAACATGAATCCTCGACTAGGGGTTAAAAGAAATTTTAATTTTTGAAAATATTTTGGAGTCGCCACCCGATATAAATCGGGAAAAAATGAAAGCCAGGATTAATGGGTCGGTTAATCCTAACTTAGCCACTAGTCTGCGGGAAGTTTGATTTAAAAATCAAATTTTTTTAAAAAAATACTAGATATCTGAGTTCGGGGGCTAACCTATTAAAACCTAAGCAGTTACCACTTTAAATTTAAAATTTAGAATTTATCCTTTTCTATACTAAAAAAATTCAAACAAAACATTTATAAAACAAATATCTACAAGTTTAATCATGCATTTTTTATTTTTATGTATTTTTTTCCGTAGGATTTTAATATCAACAAACATTTGTATTTTTTCCTTTTTTTTAAAAAAAAACTTATAATATATACAAAATGATTATTTCAAACTATCAAAACAAAATATATTTTTTCTAATTTTATTGTCGCCCCGTAGGTGCCTACGTACTCGCTAATCGAGATCAGACAAAACGTAGTTCTTTTATAAAGAACTTAATTTGTTAGTTAATTTTATATTTTTAAAATATTCTCACTTTAAGTTTATTAAATTTTGAATTTTTATGAAAACTAATTTTGATGATCCTATGATCTAATCAATTGAATTTTATTTCATGAAAAATATATTTTTCTAAGTTCAAAAATCATTTTTCTAAAAAATCAATTTATGATAATTCATGGCTAATTTAATGCTACATGAAAATCAATTTTGAAAACTTTGAGTATTATCTTTATAGCAAATTTATAAAGATAATTTTGATAAAAACTTAATTAATATCATGATTTTTTTTTAAAAAAATTTTATCTTTATTATTTAACAACAATTTTGGTTTAAAAAATTTATTATTTTTCAAAATTAAATAATCATCACATACATCCAGAACATATTCAAAATATATCATAACAAAATTAAAATACAAAAACAAAACATCTCATGCATCAAATATATATTTAAAGATCAATCTATATGCAAATATATATTCAAAAATATCCAAAAATATCAAAAATTGCGAAAACATGTAAATTTATATTAAAAATAATTATTGTAATTTTTCTGGATTTTTCTGAATTTTTTTGGATTTTTTACGAATTTTTATTAATTTTTTCCTATTTTTTCCTATTTTTCGAAATTAAATATATAATAAATAAATAATAAAATATTGCGGACTAACCTGGACCGTTGGATTTTCTCGGATGAAATCTGGAGCGTCTAATCGATGGACTAAATCTGACCGTCTGATCTGTTGACTCGCGATCTGGACCGTGAATCTATTGATCAAATCTGGAGCGTAGGATCTGCTGATCAAATCTGGACCGTAGAATCCTTTGATCAAATCTGGACCGTAAGATCCTCTGATTAAATCTGGACCACAGGATCTACTGACTTTTGACCGACGACCGCTGACCGACGACCGACCACCGTTGACCGACGACCGACCGGGTTGGATCTCGGATTTGGGGTCGGATCTTGGATACCCGTCGGGTGAAGAAGACGATGACGGTGACTTCAAGGCGTTCCTCGGCCGCTCCTGGTGGTTTTCGAAGGCTACAACCTTGTCGGCCCGACGTGGATGGGGCTGCTGCGTCTGTTGGTGGTGGTGGTTCGCTCCCAGAATCACCAGATGTGGCGGTTCGTGCGGTGGCTCAACGGCGGCAAGGACAAAAAATTTCGAAAAAATTTGCAGAACTCCCAAATGCAAATTCGAGCAATTCTAAACACTATAATCAATCAAGAACACTTCCTAGATGATCCTAACACTCTTTAATTGGATCGAAATCCTCCTGATCACTTCGAATTTGCAAATTTTGCAATTCGAACACTTTCTATTCTATTTTCAGATCTCAATCGTGTAGTGTGTATTTTGCGAAATTGAATTGTGCTTTCTGCTTGTGGGGTGATCCTATTTATAGATTTCGAAACAATTTGTCATTTCGAAGCTTCGTACTTGTTCAATTTTTGAATCACGAATCGTTATACTTTTTCAAATAAGAACGATTCAAAATTGGGACTCGATTTGTGATTGTTGATTCAAATTGATCACGAATATTATGTTTACAGGTCATGACTCTTCGATTAAGTGTGTTTAATTTGATTAATTGATACAATTCTGCCAATTTTGAAATTTGAAAAATCATGTCCGTTCGAATTTTTCCCAATTTTCATGCTTTGATTAATGCGCCTTTTAGGATGAAATAATACATGAAATATGTACAGATGTGATGTATCCCATGCCTAGTTTGTGTCTGTACAATTAATTTCGAAAAAACACAAAGATTCGTTGCTCAAATGAGGTCTCAAAGTGGATGAATCGATGTGTCTTTTGAAAAAAAAAATGAACAAAAAAGAGGCAAAATCTGCCTTAGGCTAGATTCGAACTTGGGTCCCCTTGCTTTGTGTCCATGATCTGAACCGTTAGGCCGTTGGCCTGTGCCTTGGTCATGTAGCTAACCCACTAATACTTAAGACTAATAAAATATATGTTATATTAAACTCAAATAATTATTTATTTTAATTTTTTTCCTACATATATTATATTTACATTACTATTATTCATTTAATTATATTATTATTTTTATTCCTCTATTTTTTATTTTTTCTATTTTCTATATTCTCTCTTTTTTATTATACTATTTATTATTATTATATTTTTGATGAACTCAACATGACATTAATTTATTGTAAACTTAAGCCTATTTTATTTATTTATTTTTTTTTAATTGGGCAAAAATTGGGTGTCTACAGCTGCCCCTCTTTGTGATAAAGTTTGAACAAAACTTTTGCCACAAAGACAAAATGATAGTCAATTTTTGCTTAATCTCTCCTGCCAAATTTTATTTTTAACAAAGAGATTTTTATTTTGTGCTAAACTATCTGTCGAGTTTAGACATAGATTTACTAGGTCAACTGTCGGGCCTAGGCTTTTGGAAAAATGATAGGCCATCTGTCGGGCCTAGACTAAAAAACTGATAGACCGTCTGTCGGGTCTAGATTTAGAAAATGATAGGCCATCTGTCGGGCCTAAATTTAGAAAATGATAGGCCATCTGTCGGGCCTAGACTTTAGAAAATGATAGGCCATCTGTCGGGCCTAGATTTAGAAAATGATAGGCCATCTGTCGGGCCTAGATTTAGAAAATGATAGGCCATCTGTCGGGCCTAGACTAAAAAAACTGATAGACCGTCTGTCGGGTCTAAATTTTAGAAAACTGCTAGGTCATCTATCGGACCTAAGTTTGGTCATTTGCCGGACCTATGGGCTTTGGTTTGGTCATTTGCCGGACCTATGGGCTTTGGTTTACTGGGGATTTTTGAAACTCTAAAGATTTGGTTTCTTGATCCATTTGGGAATTCTTGATCTTCCGGGAAACTTGATCTTCTAGGAAAGCTTGATCTTCTGATCCACTTGGGGATTTTTATTTTCTTGGAAACTTAACTTTCTAATCTTCTTGAGGAAACTTGATCTTTTTGATTCTTTTGAGAAAACTTGATCCTTTTGATTCACTTGAGGAAATTTGATCTTTTTGATCCACTTGAGGAAATTTGATCTTTTTGATCCACTTGAGGAAACTTGATCTTTTTGATTCATTTGGGGAAATCTTGATTTTTTTGATTCATTTGAGGAAATTTGATCTTTTTGATTCACTTGAGGAAACTTTGATTTTCTTGGAAACTTAATTTGCTGATCCATTTGAGGAAACTTGATCTATCTTGATCCACTCGGGGGAATCTAAACTTCTTGATCCATTTGAAGAATCTTGGTCTTTCGTCGGTTAATGTGTTTAGGGTTTTTCCGTTGTTCACGTAACCGTGTTCAAAAACTAATTACCTTGTGCAATATAATCATCAGATAAAATTACATATATGCATTTTAAGGCCATATGAGATGCTCAAATTACTTTCTAACAGTTTTAGTTTGGGTTTGGGAATTTGTTTAAGTGATAGGTTGAGATTTGATCTGGTTTGAGAATTTATGGTTATTTGGTGATGAATGGGATGAGATTTGGTCTGATTTGAGAATTTTTGGCTATTTGGTGAATGATTTAATTAACGGGTTGAGATTTGACTTGAGTTCAAAGTTTTTTTTAATATCAACTTTGCTTGTAAAAACTAAAAATGAAATCAACTGAATACAGAAAATGACAAACTTTTATTGATCATTCATAATACATTTTTACAGCATCTGAGTTTACAGGATCCTTTAAATCAGGTCCATCCATTTGGGAAAGAATTAATGCTCCTCCCGACAATACTTTTCTAACTACATATGGTCCTTCGTAATTTGGTGTGAACTTTCCTCTGGAGTCTTGTACATTTGGCAGCATCTTTCTCAAAACCAAATCACCTTCTTGGGAGCTTCTTGGTTTGACCTTCTTGTTGAATGCCTTAGCCATTCTTTGCTGATATAACTGGCCGTGACACATTGCAGTCAGCCTCTTTTCATCTAACAGATTCAACTGTTCAAATCTTTGTTTTATCCACTCAGCTTCATCGAGTTTGGTTTCAACTAATATACGAAGTGATGGAATTTCAACTTCTACAGGTAAAACAGCTTCAGTTCCGTATACCAAGGAATATGGTGTTGCCCCGGTTGATGTTCTTACAGACGTTCGATACGCCATTAATGCGAGCGGTAACATTTCATGCCAATCTTTATAGACAATAGTCATCTTCTCAATAATTCTCTTGATGTTCTTATTGGCGGCTTCAACTGCCCCATTCATCTGTGGCCGATATGGAGTAGAATTTCGATGCTTGATCTTGAATTGCTGACACAAATTTGTTACTTCTTTGTTGTTCAAATTCGTACCATTATCAGTGATGATACTTTCCGGAGTTCCATATCTAGTGATGATGTCTCTTTTTATAAACCGCACAACCACGGACTTCGTTACACTTGCATAGGAAGCGGCTTCTACCCATTTAGTGAAGTAATCAATTGCAACCAATATGAACCGATGACCATTCGAAGCTTTAGGTGAAATTGGCCCAATAACATCTATTCCCCATGTTGAGAAAGGCCATGGGGTTGACATTAACTGTAATTCTTTTAGAGGAGCACTTATCTTGTTTGCATAGATCTGGCATAAATGACAAGATCTCACATGTTTGATACAGTCTGATTCCATAGTTAACCAAAAGTATCCTAATCTCATAATCTTTTTGGCTAACATGTAACCACTCATATGAGGACCACAAATTCCTTCGTGAACTTCTTCCATGAGCTTCTGGGCCTCTTTTTCATCTACACATCTTAACAAAGTCGTGTCGAATGATCTTCTATATAACGTATTTCCACTTAGCAAAAAATGACTGGCCAAACGCCTCAGTGACTTTTGATCTTTCTTGGTAGCACCTTCAGGATAATTACCCGTTTGCAAAAGAACTTTAATATCTCGGAACCAAGGTTCATTTGATTCGATCATGACGCAGAATGCGGGTTCACTTCTCACCCAGACTTGCAAAGGTTGGATTCCTGCTCCTTCAGTAAACTGAATTAATGAGGCCAAAGTAGCCAGAGCATCAGCGAACTGATTTTGAGTTCTTGGCACATATACAAAGGAGATTTCCTTGAATCTTTCTATCAATTCTGCCAAGTGATTATGATAAGGAATCAACTTGGGATCCTTTGTTTTAAAATCTCCTCGAGTTTGAAAAATAATAAGTGACGAATCTCCAAAAACTTCGAGCTCTTGAATTTCCATTTGGATTGCCATCTCTAAACCCAAAATGCATGCTTCATATTCTGCTATATTATTTGTATAAGGGAACATTAATCTGGCCGCTGTTGGGTATTGGTTTCCTTCAGGTGAAATTAGGACTGCCCCTATTCCACATCCATATACATTAGCTGCTCCATCAAAATACAATTTCCAATTCGGCATTCTTTCGTCTTCCGTTTGTGTTACCCGAATCCCTTCATCGGGGAATTCATCCTGTTCCTTTAGTTCCTCATCAACTGGGCTTTTAGCGAGTTGATCAACTAAGGCTTGTCCTTTAATTGAATTTTGTCTAACATAGGTAATATCAAACTCAGACAGTAACATTTGCCATTTTGAAATTCGACCGACCAAGGCGGGCTTATTTGCCAGATACCTCAAAGGATCATGCTTTGTAATTAACTCGATTGACTAAAAGAGCGTGTATTGCCTGAGTCTATGCATAGTCCATACTAATGCACAGCAAGTTCTTTCTATCTCTGAGTACTTCTGTCGACGCCACCTATAGAACCCTACCAAATCATGCATTCATTCATGGGATTTGACCAATTTTTTTCAAAAAAATGGAGTTGTAAATTTTTTTTTAAAAAAAAAAAATTTAGGATTTGTCTCCTAATAGGGTCTTTATAAATCCTCAGGAAATGATTTCCTCGAGTTCGGACAGTAACGATAGCCTATGGGCTCGTCTCATCAAGGAACCCCGAGTAGAGACTTTCAAGGATCTAATGCTGTTACTGGACCGATGGTTGGTCAGTTTTGACCCCGATCAACAATCATTCATTAAGGATAGGTTGGGCCCGATCCTCAATTTACCTAAAGTCCAAGTTCCATTTACCATGTTTCGAGCCCTTGTTCATCTTGGGAACCCAATGAAGTGGCATTCCGTCTAGGTCAACACGTGCTAAGTCCTACCATTGAAGAATATGCTAGGTTGCTTCAAGCCCCACCCACTTCCGAAGGGATCTATGTACCAAGCCTTACTCAAAGTCCGATCCGCATCATTTCAGAATTTTTGGGATTAAAAAGAGAAGCAGTAATTGAAGCCATGAAGGGTTGCAATGAATTCTCCATCCGATTAACTACTTTGATGGATTGGTTTGGAAACTTTGACAATTACATAAGCAACCGAGATTCCTTTACAGTATCAGTTGTGACCTGGATGAAAATCGGGTTAATGCTTTCATAGTGGCTGCTTTTGCTACCATACTCTTTCCACATGGGAACCTGTTCATTCACTTCCGAGTCATCGAGCTTGTAGCACAATATCTAACTGGCAAGTCATATGTTCCCGCCCTTCTAGCAGAACAAATCAGAAGTTTGAATCACATCAAGTCTAAGGGCAGGGGCAGTTTCAAGGCAAGCATGCATCTGTTGATGGTTTGGTTCGCTAGTCACACCAATACTACGGAAAAGATCTAGCTAATGGGTCCCTTATCCGCCCGAATTATGATCTCATCCAGTCTTTTGCTGAACGGGTCCATATGGAAGACGAGCCTTTCTGGTCTATACTTGCAATATTTGAAGACATGAGACCTGAAGACTTTATGTGGCAAGCCCGTTGGTTTAAGTGTCCCGTTGCTATCTTAAGTTGCAAGAAATACCTAACTGTGCCTCTCATTGGAATCACTGGCTGTAGGCTATTACCCCTCAAGTGTTATCCGACAATATGGCATGCTACAAGACATTACTGTCAAGCCAGAGTTGGGACGAGTTATTCTCGACTATATGGATCCAACCATGACTCAGATAGCAAGCAGTCCAAGGTAAACCAAATAAAAGCCATCTGGGATGATAGAGAAATCAAGCCAGTTTTCGAAGTCGAGCCAGAAAATAAAGTGACTCGGGATTATAGAGCAACCAGGTGGTACATAGCCAATCAAATGAAGAAGAATAAGGACATCCAATATGAAGCTCCTAACATTCTTGAACCAGCACCACCTGAACCTGATCCTGAAATGATTGCTTATATGGAAATGGTTTCAGCCGGCTTGAAGTCTGTCATCGGGATTACATGCAAAGAGATAGAGAGATGATTGACCGCTTGGAAAAAGCTCACAATAGGATTGCACTGTTAGAGGATGAATTGAAGAAAGCTCGAAAAAGGACTCAACTACTTGAGGATCAAATCATCTGCCCTGCCAAGACTAGAAGACTAGTTTAGAAGTCCTGAGTTTAGTTTTAGCAATTAAGGTTCTTGAACTTTTAGTATAGTAATTTAACTTTGTATGAAAGATTGTTTTTGAATTATTACAACTCCAATAAATGTGTTTATCAAAATTTGATGGTCATTATCCCCATTTGCATTTGCATCCTTGTGTTTGTATGTTAGTATTCTTATCTTCTTACTTCTTCCAGTCCAGTTACGAATCAAGTCTAGCGAATCCAAAATCCTGAAAGATAGCTTCCAAACCAGTTAGAAGTCCCATTTATACTAGATCACGAGCAAAGATGGCTAGTACCGGGAACACTACCCCTGATCAGACCACTGAACAGAGACTCAATGCCATGGAACAAACCCTGCTTAGAATTACCGAACAAATGCAGACCCTTACTCAGAATGTTACCCAGTCCAAGACCCCTATAGCATCTGAAGAATCTTCCGGGGAACAGAAAGGAAAAGAAGTCATGCAGCAACCAGTCAACGTTGATGATTCCCACACTGAGTTCAATATGTCCGAGCTAAAGAAAGAACTTGAAGCCCAAGCCAGAGACATGGAGAAGAAACTGTTTGAAAAGATGAAGGCATTTGACGGCTTTGATCAGACTGCGATTTTAAGCTGCCACAATTTGAGGAAGGTGCTTTTCCTGAAAAATTTAAGGCACCCGAGTTCGAAAAATACGATGGAACTGGCTGTCCTAACATGCATACAAGATTATATGTACGACGTATGGGGCAGTATGCCAAATTTGATAAACTGATGGTACAGACCTTTCAAGATAGCCTTACTGGTCCAGCATTAGCCTGGTATGCCCAATTGGACTCACAAGAAATTGATACTTGGGATAAATTAGCCAGGGCATTTTTCAACCAATACAAGTTCAATATCGAAATGGCACCCTCGGTCTGGGATTTGAGTACTATGAAGAAGAAGAAAGACGAAGCTTTTAAGGAATATGCTCAGCGATGGAGAGCTTTAGCTGCAAGAATCACCAATCCAATGCCTGAAAAGGATCTCACTTTTACTTTCATCAACACACTAGAAGAGCCATTTTTTCTCATCTCATAGGGCATGCGTCAGCAAGTTTTTCAGAGGTGGTAGTAGCCGGATGCAGAATTGAGAATGCTATCTCAGCCGGAAAGCTGCAAGTAGAAAAGAAATATACAGCACCTAAAAATGTCACGTACAAAGGAAAGGATTCGACTGTCGGTATGGTCAATATCTCAAGTCCAGCAAACCCTACTAAATCCATAGTCCTGCCGACCAATCAAGGTCAAAGTCAACAAAGGGTTGTTTCGAATCAACAATCAAGGCCTAACCGACGCAATTTTACTCCAATACCGGTTCCACTCAGCCAAGTGTGGGCTAAATTGAGAGCCGATAATCTGATTGGCTTTGAAGTACCCAGAGATGATTATAAGCCCAAGAACTACAACCCTGATTTAAAATGTGAATATCACATGGGGCAAATCGGGCACTCCACTGATTATTGTTGGAGACTCAAACATAAGATTCAAGATCTTATTGATGCAAAGACCATCCAATTAGACTTTGTGAGCCTCCAAATGTTTCTACTAATCCATTGCCAAATCATGGGTCGGTTATTAATATGATCACTGCCGAAGCGCCGGACCCAGAAGTCAACTTGGATGAATTGCCTATCACCATAGAACAAGTGGCATGGAATCTCCGCCAAATGGGCATTTACCCTATATCAATCTGAGAGATCGCACAAAAACCAGACCAGCCATTTACAACTTGTTGCAAAATGGAATCATAAAGAAAGAAGATATCATGGAAATGCTGGTCCCAAACCAAGAAAGTCAAGCACACAGGCAGAATTGTGGGCAAGATACCAAGCTGGAGACCCAACTGTCGGAACTCTAGGAGATGATGGAAAGTACCAATATCTGGTTGACTATTGGTTTGAACCACGCGTATATGCCGATGCTCCTCCCACTGGATGGGGATCAGAGTCTGAAGATGAAGAAAAGCCTGTACCTGAAGATGAAGAAAAGCCTGTACCTGAAGATGAAGAAAAGCCTGTAAGAAAGAAGAAAAATTTGTTGGCATGATCACATGTGAACCGAAGTTAATCAAATTTGAGATGAACAACAGTAAAGAAGAGGCAACTGTCTCGAAGCCTAGAAGTTATACTTTTCAAATCCCAATTGCTGTAAAGGATTACAAAGCTGCCCCATTTGATTACCAGACAGTTAATCACGCTTCTATGATTGGCGGGCTTACCGTTCGGGAAGACTTTATGAACCAACTGCAAAGAAGGTGACCATGGATTCATCGCCGCCGCCGAATGATGAAGAAAAAAGGAAGATGAGAAAGCAATATTGGCTAAACTCATGAAGGCAAGTGAATTCAAAGTAGTTGAACAACTAGTCAAGACACCAGCCCAAATATCACTCATGGGTTTGTTAATTAGCTCTGATATTCACCGTGAGGCCTTGTTCAAGGTTCTCAAAGAAGTAAAAGTTCCAGAGAATGTGACAGAAAAAACCTTGGAACATATCATTAATTCTGTCTTTGCAAATGAGCAAATTAGCTTCTCATCTGAAGAATTAGAAGAGGAAGGTGGCCAACATAATAAAGCTCTTTTATTGTTGTCAAAAGCAATGGTAGAATCGTCTCCCGAGTGCTTATTGACAATGGATCTTCTCTGAATGTATGCCCCCTGGCTACTCTGAATTTGTTGGAAGTAGACCCGTCAAATATCAAGCCAAGTCCTACTGTAGTACGAGCATTTGATGGATCAAAGAAGGAAATAATTGGAGAAGTGGAATTAGAGGTCACTATTGGGCCTCAAACTTTCCTAATTCCTTTTCAAGTGATAGATATCCCAAGAACATTTAATTTGTTGCTTGGAAGGCCATGGATTCATGCAGCAAGAGCAATACCCTCAAGCTTGCACCAGAGGGTTAAATTTGTAGCAAATGGCCAACTTGTTACCGTTATGGGAGAACAAGATTATGCCATCTATCAAGAAACAGCTATTCCATATATCGGAAAAGGGGAAGAAGAAGACTTCGGACTCCAAATTTTTGAAGAAGTCTGTGTAATAAATGAAGAAAAGAAGCTCATAGGAACTTTTGGCTAGGATATTCTCCTACTCAAACAGAGGTAGCAGACATGAAGAATAAGATGAGAACAAGGAAACTTAATAAAGAATATGATCCAGACATCGAGATTCCGCACATCAGAAGCTCCTTTCCAAAGCCTCATCATGTCCAGGAGACAGATGACTCCAAGGAAGATGATCCACCCAAGAAGATATTTGAAGAATTGGTTTTCCATACCTTGTGCTAGTTTTAAGTAAGGACCGATATTAGATTGCGTTTTGTATTTTTCTGCTTTATGTGTTGCTCAAATAAGTGTACTTAAACACCATTTCAAATTTAATAAAATTCTTTTGTTTTTTCCATATTCTTATTCTTTCCCCATTCATATTCTACCAGATCGACTTTTGTAATGAGTTCCGGGATATCTCGCGTCTGTAAATACTGAAAATATCGATATCACCTCCAACCCTACTGGGTTAGTCGTTGAAGATGATATCGATTATCAATTGAAAACACAAGAAAATTGGCAAAACTTTGATCATGAAAGGATTGAAACCCTGAACCCACTAAATTGGTTAATTTGGGAACAAGTGAAGATCCTAGGAATTTGAGAATTGGGGGTAAATTGCCAGAAGACACAACACAGGGTTTGATTAAGTTACTAGCAGAGTATTTGGATGTTTTTGCATGGTCATATAGTGATATGCCCGGTTTAGATCCGTCAATTGTGGTCCATAAATTGCCAACCAAAGAAGGCATTAAGCCTAAGAAGCAAAAACTAAGGCGATTTAGACCCGATTTGCTACTTAAAATTAAAGATGAGGTCAAAAGTTACTCGAAGTTGGATTCATTGAAGTTTCGGATTACTCAGATTGGGTATCAAACATAGTACCAGTACTTAAGAAAAATGGGAAACTTAGAATCTGTGTGGACTTTAGAGACTTGAATCAAGCGACCCCAAAAGATAATTTCCCGTTGCCACATATTGATGTCTTGGTAGACAATACAGCTGGAAACCATCTATTCTCATTTATGGATGGATTTTCGGGATACAATCAAATATTGATGGCCGAAGAGGACAAAGTCAAAACCACATTTGTCACAGCCTGGGGAACTTTTTGCTATAAGGTCATGCCATTTGGTCTCAAGAATGCCGGAGCAACTTATCAGCGAGCAATGCAGACCATATTGCATGACATGATGCATAGAGAGGTGGAAGTATATGTTGATGACATGATTGCCAAATCAAAAGAAGGAGAAGATCATGTAGAAGTATTAAGGAAACTTTTTGAAAGATTGAGAAAGTTTCAATTAAAATTAAACCCAGAAAAATGCATTTTTGGAGTAACTTCTGGGAAACTATTGGGATTTGTGATCAGTCAAAGAGGAATAGAAATTGATCCTGATAAGGTCAAAGCAATTCAGAATTACCTCCCCCAACAACTTTGAAAGAAATTAGAGGTCTTTTGGGGAGACTAAATTACATTGCCCGATTCATTTCCCAGTTGACGGATAAATGTCAACCACTATTTAAATTATTGAGAAAAAATGCCCAAATTGAATGGAATGAAGAATGTGAAGAAGCCTTTAACCGAATTAAACAGTATCTGACAAATCCCCCAGTTTTGATCACTCCAGTACCCGAAAAGCCTTTGTTCTTATACTTGACAATTTTTTCGGAATCCATGGGTTGTGTACTCGGGCAAAAAGATGAAAATGGAAAAGAAAGAGCTATTTATTACTTGAGCAAAAAATTCTCGAATGGAGAGCAAAAGTACTCAGAGATAGAAAGAACTTGCTGTGCATTAGTATGGACTATGCATAGACTCAGGCAATACACGCTCTTCTACTCAATCGAGTTAATTACAAAGCATGATCCTTTGAGGTATCTGGCAAATAAGCCCGCCTTGGTCGGTCGAATTTCAAAATGGCAAATGTTTGTCTGAGTTTGATATTACCTATGTTAGACAAAATTCAATTAAAGGACAAGCCTTGGCTGATCAACTCGCTGAAAGCCCGGTTGATGAGGAACTAAAGGAACAAGAATTCCCCGATGAAGGGATTCGGGTAACACAAACGGAAGATGAAAGAATGCCGAATTGGAAATTGTATTTTGATGGAGCAGCTAATGTATATGGATGTGGAATAGGGGCAGTCCTAATTTCACCTGAAGGAAACCAATACCCAACAGCGCCAGATTAATGTTCCCTTATACAAATAATATAGCAGAATATGAAGCATGCATTTTGGGTTTAGAGATGGCAATCCAAATGGAAATTCAAGAGCTCGAAGTTTTTGGAGATTCATCACTTATTATTTTTCAAACTCGAGGAGATTTTAAAACAAAGGATCCCAAGTTGATTCCTTATCATAATCACTTGGCAGAATTGATAGAAAGATTCAGGGAAATCTCCTTTGTATATGTGCCAAGAACTCAAAATCAGTTTGCTGATGCTCTGGCTACTTTGGCCTCATTAATTCAGTTTACTGAAGGAGCAAGAATCCAACCTTTGCAAGTCCGGGTGAGAAGTGAACCCGCATTCTGCACATGATTGAATCAGATGAACCCTGGTTCCAAGATATTAAAGTTCTTTTGCAAACGGGTAATTATCCTGAAGGTGCTACCAAGAAAGATCAGAAGTCACTGAGGCGTTTGGCCAGTCATTTTTTGCTAAGTGGAAATACGTTATACAGAAGATCATTCGACACGACTTTGTTAAGATGTGTAGATGAAAAAGAGGCCCAGAAGCTCATGGAAGAAGTTCACGAAGGAATTTGTGGTCCTCATATGAGTGGTTACATGTTAGCCAAAAAGATTATGAGATTAGGATACTTTTGGTTAACTATGGAATCAGACTGTATCAAACATGTGAGATCTTGTCATTTATGCCAGATCTATGCAAACAAGATAAGTGCCCCTCCAAAAGAATTACAGTTAATGTCAACCCCATGGCCTTTCTCAACATGGGGGATAGATGTTATTGGGCCAATTTCACCTAAAGCTTCAAACGGTCATCGGTTCATATTGGTTGCAATCGATTACTTCACTAAATGGGTAGAAGCCGCTTCCTATGCAAGTGTAACGAAGTCCGTGGTTGTGCGGTTTATCAAAAGAGACATCATCACTAGATATGGAACTCCGGAAAGTATCATCACTGATAATGGTACGAATTTGAACAACAAAGAAGTAACAAATTTGTGTCAGCAATTCAAGATCAAGCATCGGAATTCCACTCCGTATCGGCCACAGATGAATGGGGCAGTTGAAGCCGCCAATAAGAACATCAAGAGAATTATTGAGAAGATGACCATTGTCTATAAAGATTGGCATGAAATGTTACCGCTCGCATTAATGGCGTATCGAACGTCTGTAAGAACATCAACCGGGGCAACACCATATTCCTTGGTATACGGAACTGAAGCTGTTTTACCTGTAGAAGTTGAAATTCCATCACTTCGTATATTAGTAAAACCAAACTCGATGAAGCTGAGTGGATAAAACAAAGATTTGAACAGTTGAATCTGTTAGATGAAAAGAGGCTGACTGCAATGTGTCACGGCCAGTTATATCAGCAAAGAATGGCTAAAGCATTCAACAAGAAGGTCAAGCCAAGAAGCTTCCAAGAAGGTGATTTGGTTTTGAGAAAGATGCTGCCAAATGTACAAGACTCCAGAGGAAAGTTCACACCAAATTACGAAGGACCATATGTAGTTAGAAAAGTATTGTCGGGAGCAGATTCTTTCCCAAATGGATGGACCTGATTTAAAGGATCCTGTAAACTCAGATGCTGTAAAGATGTATTATGAATGATCAATAAAATTTGTCATTTTCTGTGTTCAGTTGATTTCATTTTTAGTTTTTACAAGCAAAGTTGATATTCCAAAAACTTTGAACTCAAGTCAAATCTCAACCCGTTAATTAAATCATTCACCAAATAGCCAAAAATTCTCAAATCAGACCAAATCTCATCCCATTCATCACCAAATAACCATAAATTCTCAAACCAGATCAAATCTCAACCTATCACTTAAACAAATTCCCAAACCCAAACTAAAACTGTTAGAAAGTAATTTGAGCATCTCATATGGCCTTAAAATGCATATATGTAATTTTATCTGGTGATTATATTGCACAAGGTAACTAGTTTTTGAACACGGTTATGTGAACAACGGAAAAACCCTAAACACATTAACCGACGAAAGACCAAGATTCTTCAAATGGATCAAGAAGTTTAGATTCCCCCGAGTGGATCAAGATAGATCAAGTTTCCTCAAATGGATCAGCAAATTAAGTTTCCAAGAAAATCAAAGTTTCCTCAAGAATCAAAAAGATCAAATTTCCTCAATGAATCAAAAAAATCAAGATTTCCCCAAATGAATCAAAAAGATCAAGTTTCCTCAAGTGGATCAAAAAGATCAAATTTCCTCAAGTGGATCAAAAAGATCAAATTTCCTCAAGTGAATCAAAAGGATCAAGTTTCCTCAAAAGAATCAAAAAGATCAAGTTTCCTCAAGAAGATTAGAAAGTTAAGTTTCCAAGAAAATAAAAATCCCCAAGTGGATCAGAAGATCAAGTTTTCCTAGAAGATCAAGTTTCCCGGAAGATCAAGAATTCCCAAATGGATCAAGAAACCAAATCTTTAGAGTTTCAAAAATCCCCAGTAAACCAAAGCCCATAGGTCCGGCAAATGACCAAACCAAAGCCCATAGGTCCGGCAAATGACCAAACTTAGGTCCGATAGATGACCTAGCAGTTTTCTAAAATTTAGACCCGACAGACGGTCTATCAGTTTTTTTAGTCTAGGCCCGACAAATGGCCTATCATTTTCTAAATCTAGGCCCGACAGATGGCCTATCATTTTCTAAATCTAGGCCCGATAGATGGCCTATCATTTTCTAAAGTCTAGGCCCGACAGATGGCCTATCATTTTCTAAATCTAGGCCCGACAGATGGCCTATCATTTTCTAAATCTAGACCCGACAGACGGTCTATCAGTTTTTTAGTCTAGGCCCGACAGATGGCCTATCATTTTTCTAAAAGCCTAGGCCCGACAGTTGACCTAGCAAATCTATGTCTAAACTCGACAGATAGTTTAGCACAAAATAAAAATCTCTTTGTTAAAAATAAAATTTGGCAGGAGAGATTAAGCAAAAATTGACTATCATTTTGTCTTTGTGGCAAAAGTTTTGTTCAAACTTTACCACAAAGAGGGTAGCCAGGTAGTGCTGGTTCAAGAATGTTAGGAGCTTCATATTGGATGTCCTTATTCTTCTTCATTTGATTGGCTATGTACCACCTGGTTGCTCTATAATCCCGAGTCACTTTATTTTCTGGTTCGACTTCGAAAACTGGCTTGATTTCTCTATCATCCCAGATGGCTTTTATTTGGTTTACTTTGGACTGCTTTGCTATCTGAGTCATGGTTGGATCCATATAGTCGAGAATAACTCGTCCCAACTCTGGCTTGACAGTAATGTCTTGTAGCATGCCATATTGCCGGATAACACTTGAGGGGTAATAGCCTGTACAGCCAGTGATTCCAATGAGAGGCACAGTTAGGTATTTCTTGCAACTTAAGATAGCAACGGGACACTTAAACCAACGGGCTTGCCACATAAAGTCTTCAGGTCTCATGTCTTCAAATATTGCAAGTATAGACCAGAAAGGCTCGTTATCTTCCATATGGACCCGTTCAGCAAAAGACTGGATGAGATCATAATTCGGGCGGATAAGGGACCCATTAGCTAGATCTTTTCCGTAGTATTTGGTGTGACTAGCGAACCAAACCATCAACAGATGCATGCTTGCCTTGAAACTGCCCCTGCCCTTAGACTTGATGTGATTCAAACTTCTGATTTGTTCTGCTAGAAGGGCGGGAACATATGACTTGCCAGTTAGATATTGTGCTACAAGCTCGATGACTCGGAAGTGAATGAACAGGTTCCCATGTGGAAAGAGTATGGTAGCAAAAGCAGCCACTATGAAAGCATTAACCCGATTTTCATTCCCAGGTCACAACTGATACTGTAAAGGAATCTCGGTTGCTTATGTAATTGTCAAAGTTTCCAAACCAATCCATCAAAGTAGTTAATCGGATGGAGAATTCATTGCAACCCTTCATGGCTTCAATTACTGCTTCTCTTTTTAATCCCAAAAATTCTGAAATGATGCGGATCGGACTTTGAGTAAGGCTTGGTACATAGATCCCTTCGGAAGTGGGTGGGGCTTGAAGCAACCTAGCATATTCTTCAATGGTAGGACTTAGCACGTGTTGACCTAGACGGAATGCCACTTCATTGGGTTCCCAAGATGAACAAGGGCTCGAAACATGGTAAATGGAACTTGGACTTTAGGTAAATTGAGGATCGGGCCCAACCTATCCTTAATGAATGATTGTTGATCGGGGTCAAAACTGACCAACCATCGGTCCAGTAACAGCATTGGATCCTTGAAAGTCTCTACTCGGGGTTCCTTGATGAGACGAGCCCATAGGCTATCGTTACTGTCCGAACTCGAGGAAATCATTTCCTGAGGATTTATAAAGACCCTATTAGGAGACAAATCCTAAATTTTTTTTTTTTTAAAAAAATTTACAACTCCATTTTTTTGAAAAAAATTGGTCAAATCCCATGAATGAATGCATGATTTGGTAAGGTTCTATAGGTTCCCCGGTCTAGCAAATCATAAGGCTAAACCGGAGTGGGAGTCTTTTCTTGATCTAGAGGGTGGAAACCACAGCCCCCGGACCTTACTTCGAACTCCTCGCTTAGGCTCTTAAGACGGCCTGGGTTCGACCGTATCTAGCACACATTGTGTGCATACATGCAAATGCACATGCAAGTGAAATGAACTAATTTAAAATCTAAATTACAGACATATATACAAAAACACATACAAACATATAATTATACAATATACAAAAATAAAGGATAAATTTTAAATTTTAAACTTAAGTGGCTAGCCCTCTTTTTTTTTAAAAAAAATAAGCGAGTCCCCAGTGGAGTCGCCAAGCTGTCGAGCCTGGATTTTGAAAATCATCCGGTTCATTTCTCCTAACCCGATTCATATTAAACCCTAACCCATTTAACATGAATCCTCGACTAGGGGTTAAAAGAAATTTAATTTTTGAAAATTTTTGGAGTCGCCACCCGATATAAATCGGGAAAAAATGAAAGCCAGGATTAATGGGTCGGTTAATCCTAACTTAGCCACTAGTCTGCGAAAAGTTTGATTTAAAAATCAAATTTTAAAAAAATACCAGATATCTGAGTTCGGGGGCTAACCTATTAAAACCTAAGCGGTTACCACTTTAAATTTAAAATTTAGAATTTATCCTTTTCTATACTAAAAAATTCAAACAAAACATTTATAAAACAAATATCTACAAGTTTAATCATGCATTTTTATTTTTATGTATTTTTTTCTTAGGATTTAAATATCAACGAACATTTGTATTTTTCCTTTTAAAAAAAAAACTTATAATATGTACAAAATGATTATTTCAAACTATCAAAACAAAATATATTTTTTCTAATTTTATTGTCGCCCCGTAGGTGCCTACGTACTCGCTAATCGAGATCAGACAAAACGTAGTTCTTTTATAAAGAACTTAGTTTGTTGATCAATTTTATATTTTTAAAATATTCTCACTTTAAGTTTATTAAATTTTGAATTTTTATGAAAACTAATTTTGATGATCCTATGATCTAATCAATTGAATTTTATTTCATAAAAAATATATTTTTCTAAGTCCAAAAATCATTTTTCTAAAAAATCAATTTATGATAATTCATGGCTAATTTAATGCTACATGAAAATCAATTTTGAAAACTTTGAGTATTATCTTTATAGCAAATTTATAAAGATAATTTTGATAAAAACTTAATTAATATCATGATTTTAAAAAAAATTTTATCTTTATTATTCAACAACAATTTTGGTTTAAAAAATCTATTATTTTCAAAATTCAATAATCATCACATATGTTCAGAACATATTCAAAATATATCATAACAAAATTAAAATACAAAAACAAAACATCTCATGCATCAAATATATATTTAAAGATCAATCTATATGCAAATACATATTCAAAAATATCCAAAAATATCAAAAATTGCTAAAACATGTAAATTTATATTAAAAATAATTATTCTAATTTTTCTGGATTTTTCTGGATTTTTTACGAATTTTTATTAATTTTTTCCTATTTTTCGAAATTAAATATATAATAAATAAAATAAAATATTGCGACTAACCTGGACCGTTGGATTTTCTCAGATCTGGAGCGTCTGATCTGTGGACTAAATCTGACCGTCTGATCTGTTGACTCGCGATCTGGACCGTGATCTATGATCAAATCTGGACGTAGGATCTGCTGATCAAATCTGGACCGTAGATCCTTGATCAAATCTGGACCGTAAGATCCTGATCAAATCTGGACCACAGGATCTGCTGACTTTTGACCGACGACCGTTGACCGACGACCGACCACCGTTGACCGACGACCGACCGGGTTGGATCTCGGATTTCGGGTCGGATCTTGGATACCCGTCGGGTGAAGAAGACGATGACGGTGACTTCAAGGCGTTCCTCGGCCGCTCCTGGTGGTTTTCGAAGGCTACAACCTTGTCGGCCCGACGTGGATGGGGCTGCTGCGTCCGTTGGTGGTGGTGGTGGTTCACTCCCAGAACCACCAGATGTGGCGGTTCGTGCGGTGGCTCAACGGCGGCAAGGACAAAAAATTTCGAAAAAATTTGCAGAACTCCCAAATGCAAATTCGAGCAATTCTAAACACTATAATCAATCAAGAACACTTCCTAGATGATCCTAACACTCTTTAATTGGATCGAAATCCTCCCGATCACTTCGAATTTGCAAATTTTGCAATTCGAACACTTTCTATCTATTTTCAGATCTCGATCGTGTAGTGTGTATTTTGCGAAATTGAATTGTGCTTTCTGCTTGTGGGGTGATCCTATTTATAGATTTCGAAACAATTTGTCATTTCGAAGCTTCGTACTTGTTCAATTTTTGAATCACGAATCGTTATACTTTTTTCAAATAAGAACGATTCAAAATTGGGACTCGATTCGTGATTGTTGTTCAAATTGATCACGAATATTATGTTTACAGGTCATGACTCTTCGATTAAGTGTGTTTAATTTGATTAATTGATACAATTCGGCCAATTTTAAAATTTGAAAAATCATGTCCATTCGAATTTTTCCCAATTTTCATGCTTTGATTAATGCGCCTTTTAGGATGAAATAATACACGAAATATGTACAGATGTGATGTATCCCATGCCTAGTTTGTGTCTGTACAATTAATTTCGAAAAAACACAAAGATTCGTTGCTCAAATGAGGTCTCAAAGTGGATGAACCGATGTGTCTTTTGAAAAAAAAAATGAACAAAAAAGAGGCAAAATCTGCCTTAGGCTAGATTCGAACTTGGGTCCCCTTGCTTTGTGTCCATGGTCTGAACCTTGGTCATATAGCTAACCCACTAATACTTAAGACTAATAAAATATATGTTATATTAAACTCAAATAATTATTTATTTTAATTTTTTTCCTACATATATTATATTTACATTACTATTATTCATTTAATTATATTATTATTTTTATTCCTCTATTTTTTATTTTTTCTATTTTCTATATTCTCTCTTTTTTATTATACTATTTATTATTATTATATTTTTGATGAACTCAACATGGCATTAATTTATTGTAAACTTAAGCCTATTTTATTTAATTATTTATTTTTTTTAATTGGGCAAAAATTGGGTGTCTACACACACACAAAGAAAATTAGAAATAAAGCAAAAAGAGCAATACGATATGGTTATTAGACAGTTGTTCTTTCAATAATCTACTTTTATTTTAATAATATTTTTTTCAGTAACTATAATAATACAATCATTAAGGACGAGTACAATCCGAAGAATATAACTCTGAATTACAAGAATGAGAACAACAATTGGATGTCATTAAGTTATATGACCGTTAGCTTTATTTTAATAATATTAATAGTAAAAAATTGTTAGTACATTAGATTATACATTTATTTTTTATTAGTGTCTTATGTGATTGGACTAAAACATTTGTAGTATTGCTGAGGATGAAATTACTACTATACATATTGTATGAGAACATCAAGTATACGGATAAGAGCCGGTTTTTATGGTGAGAGGGACTCTTTAGTTTCCACAATCATTGCGTCATCTATTGTTTGCCTAATAAAATTTATTAGTTTATATGTTGAAATAATGTTTATAAGGAATTCTACTAAATAATGTTACAAAAAAGTATAAAGATTCTTAAGGTTTGAATTCCTTAGAGTGATGATATCTCATTCTCATGCAGGTCTTAAAAATATAAATGATCTGAAATAAGAATTAAAAAAAAAAAAAAAAAAAGAAAGAAAGGGCAATACATAATCTAAAAAGTTCGCCCTGGTTGAATAATGGGAGTTGCCGATGCGTACAGAATGTAATTTCTGAGTTACAATGTGAAAGATTATATTACTTAATAATACATTTTACCAAATGAACTAGTACACTTGCGACCTTCAATTATTGTTGGCCATCTTCAAATATTTAATCAGCACATTTCAAAAATTGATGTCACTTCTGATGTCAGCATTGAAAATGACACCACTGATAGAACTGCCCTTCCTTTGGAGGCAAGAAAGTTATTAAAACACTGAACATTTACTTATTTCAGTAATAATTTTTATTAGGATAATGAAATATAAGAAAACTATTTTCAGATAAGTTCTATTGTTGTTGTTGCTGTGATATATATATATATATATATCTATATATGCGCGCGCGTGTGTGTTACTTCTTTTATAGAAGTAGTAATAGGTAGTTTAGAGCTTTATACATACTTTCTGTATTACTTAAAAGATAATAAATTGTACCCACAACTTATTTTAGTAATCCTTTATTCTAAAAATATCCTGAAAAATAATCCAATTGTTTATTTCATAATACACACCAATATCAACTAGCCAATTTCTTTTGGGATTTTATTTCTTCCTTCAAAAATAGGTAAAAGACATATGTTTGATAACAAAAGATTATACTAAATGTGATCATTAATAAATATCAACAACGAATAACAAACTAAAATGGAGTTAATTATATGAACATTAAAATAAGAACCTATTAATAGAAACATGGCTTTTTTAAGTTTTAAGCAATATTAACCTCAATTTTGGTAATTTTTAGTTAATGTTCTAAAAATTTTAATTTGATTGAGATGGATAAAGGATTTATGGACAGTTCGAACCATTAAAATCCAAATGAACCAGATTTATATGATAGTTATTTTTCTTTTCTATTTAGTTTTATTAGTTTCCTTTTTATTTTATATTATGTTTCCCTATTATAAATTGTTTTTAAAGTTTTCCCATTATATTTAGTATTAATAGGATATAAAAAATTGAATGAGTAACATCCATATTAAATATTGAATGAGTAATAACTCTCATAATGATGTTTAGTAAGCTCGGTTCCCAAACCAAGCGAAAGATGTGTTGCGATATTAATGTAACATCTAGAGCAACGGATCGATCTTAGATCTTATGCGTTGCGAGGAGCCTTTTAAAGATATAGCAGATCGTCTAGATGCTTTTAAAATTGATGCTCAAGAGACAAATAAGCAATAGAAATCTATAGGTAGGGTTGGTATATAGTGACCTGTTAATATGTCTATGTCTGTTCGAAGAAAATACATCTATGGTGACTCGTAGGATAAATGACTTTGAATTAAATTGATCCATCCATCATCAACCATGTTGTAGCTACAACTTGAATGTTGCCTCTAGAGGTAACGGCAAGGATTCATTTTAGTGAGAGTTTTGGAAAAATTGAGCTTTTTGATTGGGTTGTATAGATTAATGCATTCTTTAATTACTTAGAGACTTGTTAAGATAGTTAAATTCTAACCCTATATATCTAATGAAAACATCTTTTGACATAAGATACATGATTTTATTAGAGTTTATGATTTCTTAAAAAGATTCAATATTTATGCAGAAAATTCATGTGATATATGTCTAGTGTCATATTCAAACTTTTCTATTCATGCTAGATCTATCTTATCAATCAATCTATCGATCAAATTAACAAGAATCAAACAATAATATAATACTGTGCATATATTAAATCAAGAAACAAATATAAACACATGTATAGATTCAAGAAAGCATAAACTTCAATTAATAAAATAATCCAATTTCTATATTAGGGTTAGGGTTAGAGTTTCTCAAGACGTAGGGTATTGTAATGCCTTAACCTGTTAGCATTACAACCCACCACGTGTCCTCTCTTAATAGGACACGCTGAGACTTTAATTTCCACAAATAACATGAATATCACCTATATAACTCACAAGGTATAAAAGAAGACATGTAGTCCTTATAAATAAACCATCTGATAAGAACATAATCTCCATAATAAGAAAACTAGACATTGTTGACATAACTGCAGGTCAACAAGTCGAACCATACCCTAAAACTATTGCAATATATAAAACTCCAAACACAACTAAAAATTCAATGAACAAAACATGAATCTAACATTGAATAACAACCAGACATAAAAGTCTTCTTTCATTCATCCTATGTCATCTATCACTATACAACTAGTTATCAGCAGGGTAGTCAGGACCGCTAACGCCATCCCCATCCTCATAGACGATATCAAAACCCGATAGATCATATATCACACTATCATCACCTGTACCTAAAATATAATAGAATGAGCGGCGAAGTCCAGTCCGATAATATCCAATCCAGTTCAAGTAAGGTTATGCACATACAACATGTATAAATACATGCAACTGAACTAAATGCATACAATAGATTATTATCTATTTTAGCTCAGCAAAACAACACAGTTCAGAATCCAGTATACATAAATCCCGAACTCAGAATAACTCAGACTCTACTTTAAAAACAACTAATTGATTTTGAAAATAAGTAATCATATACATATATGGATGAGTGGGTACTCCCTAAACATCCCAATTCCTGAACACCTAAATTCTACTAGAATCATATCTTAGCATGAGTCCACTCAGGACAACCTCATACTAAGATCATCAGGATGCCTCACCAGTATCACTGTCTGCCATGTCTCTCTACTGGTCAAAGCCAACCACAACCAAGCAGACAATTATTAAGCCGAATATTTATTTAGTTCATTATGCAAATTCTGTTCCTACATCTATTCACAAAATTCTAACCTACAAGCACATACAACAAACAATGGATTGATCGTACCTTTTATATTCAGGAGATAACTTGAACAATTCAAAGACAACCGTCAACAATTATTAGAAAACCAAACCACAACACAACCAGCCACTACCACCAAACTCTCAAACTCCCAAACCCGAAATCAAACAACAACGCCAAACTCAACCTGTAACATATCAACATATAATGAATCACCAACATTCATAGATAAAATCAAACTTAACATAAAACAACTTATCTATACTAACCTGATTTAGAAATCTCTGTTATTGCACTGTCTATTCAGATCAAACTCCACAATTATCCTCAAGAATAGTAAGGAACCGCACAAAACTCCACAATCACCAAATATTTTCACTAAAATCCTAATTCGCATAACATAAAGAACATATAAGGATTGTTTAAATCGTATTTTGTTGGAATCCATAATAGAGTAGATTTACTTACTATTTTAAATCACTAAAACCCGTCTCGCATTCACCAATTCACTGATCTCACACGTGCTAGGGTTTTTCTCCAAAAACCTTCATATAAAAATTCAACTAAACCCTAAGAATCTTGTATAAATTTGTATAAAATCTAAATGAGAAGGTTAAGATTACTTACTTTGGATCAAAAACACTCTCCCGATGATTTTCCAAGCATAAATCTCCAAGAACACTCTAAAACTCTCTTATACGAAGGAGAAAATAATATAAAGAAAATTTATCGAAAATGTTTTTCGCGTCTCGTATTTATAGAAATTTGGTCATACGCTGGCCCTATGCCGGCGGCGTGCTTGTAGATCTTGCCGGCGTACACCATACGCTGGCAAATTTACACGAACGCCGGCAGCGTTCATCGGGGCTTTGAATCCCAGAATTTTAATTCTTTCTTCATACACCAGCAAATCCTTGCCCTACGCCGGCGGCTTTCATGCCGGTGTTGAGGAAAAACCCTAGTGAACGCCGGCAACGTTCCTCCCAGCATTAAGAAAAACCTACTGTTCTCATCTTATGCCGTCTCTATGCCGGCGGCATAGATTCCCCAGGAGGCGGCGTACAATGTCAAAAATTGTAGAAATTACAAAACTTGATCCAATTGATGCCAATCTTGTTCTAACACGAAATTAATCAAACTTAACCTATTTTTAACATCAACATAAAGGCATCTTAAAATCTGGTAGCTTGTGAACACTTATCACTTATAATTATTTTATATATTACATGTATAATAATCTATTTTTCCATAAAGAGATTATTACAATGTTAGAATCAGGAAAAGTAGATAGAAGTCATGATTACGACACCTTAGTCAAAGTCTTGCGATCTTTCATAAGCTCTAGCATTCTCCACTCTAAAACACTAAGTTTTTTCTTTAGGGTTTGTAACAATAAACAAGTGTCTCTTAAATGACAAGTCAAGGCCACTATTTATAGGAAAAAGCAAAATGTCTTCTGCACAACCATCCTATAAGGTCGTGTTTAAGGTCATGTAGGATAACAAACTGATCATTAACAATAGAAAAGAGGTTGTACAGCCTCGAATACGGCCATATAGAGTAGCCGTGTACTTTGTAAACGTTTATGATCATTCTCTAGCTTCTACGTAAGCATGTTGCATGGCTTGTGTAACTTCTTGTGCACTTTGCAAATGCTTGCTCGTCAAATTGTGCTCCTACACCAGTATTCTACACAACTTATGCAGAATGGTCATGTATATTGTAAATCTTCATTTTGCCTAATTCTTCATCAAAATCTCCTATAACTTCATCAAAATGCCGTCATCTTCTTTTATTCTTTGAATTAAAATTTTAACCAAATAAGTGTCATTTTCCCTAATAATTTACATGAAATCTATATAATTTGATATCCAATTAACGCATATAATAAGGTCTTTAGACACTTATTAAACTTCTCTACACTTAACCATTTGCTTATGCTCAACCAAATAATTAAGAACGATGAAATCCATCATCAATTACACCCAAAAGTTTAATGGAAATTCAAATCATATAATAGCATTCGAATTGTCAATTCTAAACATAGCAAATTCAAACTTTTCTGCCTTTTACTCAAACCTACTCTGCTTGCACTTAGCATACCAAAATCAAAATTCTAAAACTAATCTAGGTAAGCCAAATTTTACCTTCACCATTTAATGACAATTTCCAAAGTTATAATGTAAATACAAAGTCAAGCAAAAGCAAAAGAGACTCAATTACACTTCAACCACCTACTTAAGAGTATATATCTCTTCAACCACTTCTCTAAGCACATTAACCAAAAGTGAAAGTATTTTGCACTTATTTTTTCGCCATATTATCTCCTTTTTATTGATCTCCTTAGAATTTCCATTCAATCTTTTCCCATTTTTAGTTTAAGCTTGGCCCATGTAACAAGTTTTCAACCGATAATCACGGGCTTGTTACCTAAGTTAACAAACAATGTCCTCTCTAAAAGAGGACATCCCTCAGACTTACTTACTTGATTCAATAGGCTCATTTTCCCTTCTTCTTCTTCTTGTTTTTTTTTTTTTTTTTTTTAGTTTATAACAAGGAATCTTGCCCTTTTAAGGGATTAAGACCTGCCCATATCAACTAAATTTTCTTTTTATTTTGCTTTTTGTTGTTAGCAAAGGGGTCAGATTTCGCTCTTTTGAAGGACAAATGTAAATCATTGAAATTTCAGTTAATTTTAAGCTTAATCTTAGAATTAAAAGCCAACTGGAAATCCTAAAGGTTAATAAAAGGCTAGTACGAACCCTAGAATTTAGATCCGACAATCCTGTATTCTTTAGCCTTGGAAAACGAAGTTGACATAATTAGCGAGAATAGTTCATAATAATATAAGAAAACGTAGAAATATCATATTTGCGAATTTCGAGTGTCCTTCGAACCCAAACGGGATCAACTCTCGAAAGCGTGACATGGGGCTTGAAATAGTAAAATTATTTCGATAACACCGTTAGAACCGAAATAATACAAGGATTTCAAAAATATCAGTTTCATAATTTTTCGGTAACTAAAAATAACATATATTACATTTATATGCGTATTTTCCTTACTACCGGTATATTATTAGTCTTGTTTACTATTCATTATCCTATATTACTATTCATCTATCTCTACTTTACCTTACAACCTATTCTTACTACCTGTATACCTATTTTTTCTATTTTTTTCATTTCCAATACACCTTCACATCAACCATACTTCACATCTTTATTGTTTTTTATTACAAAACAAACAAAAATAATTCACTCTCTCTCTTCTCTCTCTAAGGCCGGTACTATCCTTTCTCTCTTCCCCTCAATTATTTTTCTTTTTTAATTTATTTTATTACATCTAATTTCCACTCTAAAATTTCTATAAATACCCCATTTTCCTTCACTTCTTTCACACCATCTTTACACATAACAAAACTCTCTCAAATTCACTCCACAAACACTCTCTACAAAATTTCTCTCTATCAAGACTCTCTTTCACTAATCACTCACAAAAATCCGCCTCTACGGACAAACTAACTACTATTTTCTATTACCCACATAATACCCCATTCATCTATCACCTTCATACCACACAAACATTTTAGGTAAAATTTCTATTCCTATTTTATTTACTCATGTCATGTAACTAACATGACTATGGTGTTGCTTTGAAATTCATATAAGTAGTAAAAGTAAAAACATGTTCATGTTTTGTTTTTGTATATGAAATTCCAATTTTATTTTGTTGTTATTATGTTTATATTATTAATGATATTATTGATGTTATTATGCTCTAATCTAACTCTCTATATATTATTAAGTATATATATATATATATATCTATATTTTTAGAGCCTAATGCTCACTAACTATTTCTAACTTGCTTTTATTATTGCTTTTTCTTTTTCTCTTTTGGGACTAGTCTATTCTTAGTCCCAGGTTGCCTTGATGAAGCTAAGACTCCCAATACTTGATCGAGTTACCTTGATGAAGCTAAGGTTCCCAATACTTGATATATTTACTTGATTATTATGTCTTTCTTATATATTCATATTCTCATACTATATATTCATGTCCATGCATGAACATATTGATGTTGTCTCACAAGATTTTCTTAAATGAAAAGAGAAAATGAGAGTTCTTTCCAAAGTAAACTTTTGTCATGTAAGCAATGAATTTCTCCATAAAGATTTAGGGATTTATCTTAGCAAATCTTTTCTAAAAATTTAGAGGAGTTTATCATAGGTTTTTAAGTAACCAAAGAACATAGGGATTTTTAGATAATATATAAAGAAGATATATCATATATACACTTTACAAAACAATAAAGTGAAAAATTTTTCTTTAAAATAAAATTTTGAAATTCTTGATTACCAAAAGTTTTATTAAAACTTCATTAAGAAAGTTTTACCAATGCACTAGAATATAAAGGATTAGATTAATTTGACAAATCACCAAGAATATTTTCTTTATAAAAATAAAATGTTCTTAAGGAATAAAATTAGTAAACAACTTAGGAAATTATTTTAATAAACCTCAGGAAAAGTTAAGAAAATGTAAGGTTTGATAAATCTTAACTACTCACATTTAGTATTTATAAACTACCCTCTCAACCCTTAGAAATTAAGTAATAAGAAACTTAGAAAGACAAAAAAATCATTTCCAGAAATACTCACTTAAAATAATTCAAGAATTTTTCCAACAAACTAAGTGGAAATATTCAAAGTTTTGCTTTTCCAATTTCTAGAAAACATTGCTTTTACAAAAAAATCATGGTTGAGACAACTTCATTAAATTCATGCATATGATATGAGTCAATTTATATATATATATATATATATTCTAAAGGTTTTTCCAACTATAATAATATCTATATTTTGGTACAAGTATTTTTGGATAAAGAAAAGTTTGCAAATTTAAATTTTGAAAACTAGAATTTTCGTGGTAAATGTATAACTTACGGTTTTAGGACCCAAATGATCTTTTATGATGAAAATAACCTTAGAAATGGATAGATCTTTTCGAATAGGTAGGAAACGGTATATTACATACGAAATTCCAAGTTAAAATGAGCAAGTTATGGCCATTTTAAGTTGGAATTTCCACCCATACGAATTTTACCGTAACTAGAAAGTAGAGTTAAAAGTTTTGAATAGAATTCCATGGAATACTCATTTTGGGTATTTCTTTTGATTAGGAACTGAGGAGGATGACGTATACTACCCTGAGGACTACTTCGACTAAAGGAGTATCGTCATGGTCGAGTAAGTCTACTTCCCTTAATTTTCATGCTCATGTTTGTGCTTGTAATTTAGTTGCACTAGATTTAAGAAAAGATGAAATTGAAGATGCATGTGTTTATAACATGTTGAAAGAATATTAAGCATATCGAGCCATGAATTATTGTAATAAATTGTATGTTTATTAGCACGTTAAAGTGTCTGAAATTGGTTGGTCACTTACAAGAAATTGAAATTTAATAACTAGGATATAATTAAAAATTGATGCATGCACTTCATAAGTTGAGTCACATTGCATTCTTTATTGTACAATTGGTGGGACAAGTGTATGATAGTGTGGATAGGCATAACTGGTATATTATGTATGTGGCGAGTAGAAGCCGGTACAAACTCCATAAATCAATGGCTAGTAGGAGCTGGTAATAACTACATATTTTTATGGTGAATAGGAGCCGATAAGCTCTATAGAAATGATTTTTAAAGAAATGATGGTTGTAATGGGCCGGAATACCTAATCTCGAATGAAGAGCGTAATTCATTCAACATATGATTCTTAGAAAATCATATGTTTTGTATGCTCGTGTGCTTATTGCATTACATTTGCTTATCTAATAAACTTGGTTGATATTTTGCCTTAAGTATAATTATTGGGATTATACTCACTAAGCCCGTAAAGTTTATGCCCCTATAGATATGTGTATTCATAGGAACACCTGTTCTTGTACTCGAGGTCTCCTCTTATTTGCATAAGTTTTCTTTTAGGAGCTTTTGAAGGAAATCTACTTGGAGGATTAAACTAGAATTCCTTTAAAATCTTCTGATGTTGTATTTAAGCTATAGTAAACACTATTAAGCATTTCGATCCTTAGAGTTTTAGCAGGGGTATGCTCCTAAGAATCATGTAATAGACTTTAATTTGTTATTATTATGAACTATCTTTATTTCTAGATTCCTGTATGTTCAATATTACTTGCTTAGACCACACTTCTCAAAAGCGTCTCCTACTACATTGTTGGACACCTTATATGTAATACCGAGACTTTCACGTGACTAACGTAGTCATTCTTAAGTCTTGATATTATATGTGGTGGACTACCACATTTCTGGTACCCCTCGGGGCCTGACAACAAAAGCCTGCCCTTATTAATTAAACCTTTTTATTTAATTCATATATATATGTATATATATTCAAAAAGATCATCAAGAAGAATCACTAAGTGAATAATTTCATTTTCCCTTTCACTAGATATTAAATGGGCTCTCAAAAATTTTTAAAAGAAAATATACAACTCATTAAGCTTAGAAATATAACCAATTGACCTTTAACTAAGGATTCTAATCCACTTCTAAACTTTAAATTCCATCATTAAATAGTAAGTAAGTTTTCCTCACCTAGATTTCATTATACCATATTGACTAGGTATGCTAAATTCAAAGTAAGTGAGCAAAGAACAAAGTTGCTTTTAATTTTTTGAATGCTTAACTCAACCAAGAACTAATGGGTAAAATTCCAAGATCTTCAAAATTTCCACAATTCATATGAATCAATCCAGTGGGGAACTTTTGAATAAAAGTGCATAAGAACATTAAAGTATAAATAATACCCATATTACTTATCTTTCTAATGTATCCCTTCCCTATAATTAGAATGAGATATTACCCTCAATGTTTACTAAAGCATATCATTCAAAGAAGGAACAAAAAGAAAGAAACATAAAAGGAAAAGGAATTGAGACTTCCCCATTTGGAGATTGGAAACATAACTACATAACAAAGAAGTCATTCAAGTGGATCTAAATGCAGCAGCAATAGCAGAGAATATAGAGAACACAACAAAAGTTTATGCTACACAAAAAAGTAGAAGAAAATCTTAAAAAATAAAAAAGATTCTAAGACTAAAAATATCCTAGAAGTCATGCATGATTTCATGACATAAACTAGAAAGTCAACTCACTAGGGGCACCTATTAAGAGTACAAAACAACATGTCTTTTCAAAAGAAAAGACAAACATCAATCAAGCATATCCATCCTCGTCGTCATCGTCATCATGATCTTCATTTTCAGCATTGTCTTCCCCCTCATTCTTGCTATCCTCCTCTTCATCCTCTCTCTCGTTATGCTCATCCTCTCCTTCCTCATTACTCTTTCATCTTTTTTTGACTTAAGTGATTCTTCATTTTTTGAGCTTTCTGGGTTATCCTTCGCTGAGTAGACCATCTATTTACCCTTGGTTGATGATGGAGCCTTTTAAATAGGGGTAACAGCTGGAGTCCTATCATAACTATCAGAAGATAATTCATAAGTTGGATAATTAGTAAGATGTGATTTTAGGCAACTAACAACTCCCTGGAAGTAGTCAACGATGTAAGCTTCGAACCTCCTAGCTTTCCTTTCACTCTTTATCATCTTCTTCTCAAGCTTATCGAACTGTTTCTTAACTTCATATGGGGTTTGGGAAGTTGAGGCACCAGGAGAGTTGTATGATGTCATCTATAGTGGTGTAGAGTACATCTTTGTGAGGGTCTTAATTAACTTCTCCAAACCCTAATTGTCACACCGCAAAAGGTACCCTAAACGTGGTAGCCCGCCACATACAGTATTCAAACATAAGAATGACTTTCCAAAGTCATGCGAAAGCTTTAACCCATATGTAAGGCATCTATTACAATAATAGGAGACTTCAATGGGATGTGTAATTCGAGATAGTAAATATAGCATATAAGAAATCTAGATAAATATCTAACTTCAACATTAAGGATATCGTCTTTACATCATCTTAGGGGCATTTTCAAGATAAATCTCAAAAAATATATATATATATATATATATATCAACTTAGTCTTTCACATAAATGAACAATACTAAAACTAAAAGATTTTAAAGGAAATCTATTTTAAGATCATCAAAATGTTGATTTCCAAAAGCTTCCCAAAACATAATTCCACTCGGTTATATGAAGTCATCGGGCAAAAGAGATATCGATCCTATGTCAGTAAAAGTTTATTAGGGTGTAACCTTAACTAGCTTAGTGAGAATATTCCTGGATTAACGTAATCGTATGAATGAATTTAAACAAGTTATTAAACAAGCATATGAATACATCAAGCAAGTGAACAAGCAATACATATGATCTATCGGAAATCAAATATATGAATAAATTTACCCCTTCATTCGGGATTAGGTGTTTTGGGCTCTTTAAAACCCATCATTGAAATCTAACTTTGTAGTTTATTTCGGGCTCCTATTCGCCCATCATGAAATAGTTCTTTTAGAATCCTATTTGCCCATCCTTATATAGTTCTTTCTAGATCCTATTCACCCATTTTGTAGACTTACGACTTCCTGCAAATCCCAATACTATACTCTTGTCCCATCGAATATAGTAGCTAATGAAATGAGACTAATTACGTGATATGCATGAATCAATTAATATAACTCGAAATATGTAATTAAGGTAATTTAAAGGTGATCATAGAATTTGCTGACACTCCATCATGAAAATAATAAAGCATAATTTAATTAACAACAATTCATGTCTTGGTATGCTTAATGTTCTTTCAAGCAATATTATCAAGCACAATTCATTTTCATCTTTTCCTACTTCTAGTGCTTCTAGCTACAAGCACAAACAAGTACGTAAAAGTAGGAGATAAACTCACTCGGCCATCCTTGCTAAAATTCTTTACTCATTATAGTCCTATGAATATGGATCCTCTAAAGCTTCGTTACCCAAATGAAAGAAATACCTAGAATGAGTATTTCATGGAAGTTCTATCGAACTCTATTCTAGTATTTATATCAAAATTCGGATAAGAAGAAATTCCAACTTAAAATGGTTATAACTTGCTCATTTTAACTCGGAATTTCGCATATTATATATCATTTTCTACCTACTCGAAACGATTTATCCATTTCTAAGGTTATTTTTATCAAAATGGGTCATTTTGATCCCGAAACGGAAGGGGATAGAATAGTGACGAAATTTCTAGTTTTTAAAATACAATTTTTCTAATTTTCCTTTACCCAAAAATCCTTAAACAAATACATGGATATTTGTATAATTGAAAAATCCTTCGAACACATGTATATACTCATGTTGTATATATTATTTTTGTAGTGTTGTCTCAACATTAACTTTTTACGAAGCAATTTGTCTTTAAGAGTTTTAAAAGATGAAACTTTGAAAATTTTTTCCTTCTTAAATTGTTAGAAAGAAAACTTAAAAATTCTTGAGTTGTTATAAGTGAGTGTTTTTCCTTATATAACTTTATTTCCTAACTTATCAAAGATAAAATTTATTTTTTTTTTTCAAAAAACTTGGTTTCCTTGAGATACCTACCAATTTTTATTTCTAGTGATTGCAAAATAAGATTTTCAAAATTTTTCTTAAGTTGTTAGTGTTGCCTAATATTTGGAGTTGTGTTAAATGTATATTTCCTCCTCTTTTTTATATTTTTTTAATTTTTTAGAAAATAAGTTTATCCTTTTAAAACTTCACTTTCTTAGTAAATTTTATTCCTCTAAGTTGCTTTATAAAAAAATGAGTTGATGTTACATTGATTTGGAAAAGTTGTTTTTATTCTTAATATTTATCAAATGGTGTCATAATCCTTTTAGATAGGTTTATAAGAAAAGCTTTCATAATAAAGAATTATCGACATTTGAATTTAGCAAAAATTTCATTTTGACTTTGAAAAGAGAATAACAATAGTACAAATTAAATCTTATAGAAGCTTGCTTAGTAAATGATTTTCAAACTCTATGGTGAACCTATTTAAGTTTTATAAAAGATATGGTTGGGTTAAAACCTTAAGTTTAATGCTAAAAATTATATTTATTTCCGATTTATGAAAGAAATGAGTTCATTTTATTATTTGAAGAAATCTTCATTACTAATGCTTTAACATTTATGATTACCTTGTCTAAGCTTTTGAAAAGAATTTATTCAAAACAATACTTAGGTCTTTTTTTTTTAATCCTTTGTTAAGTGATAAGAAATTTGGTTTACTTTTCTTTATTAACAAAAGAACCTATTTTTTATTTTTATTAAGACAACATTCTAATCATGCATGAATATGACTATGTAGCAATAAAAAAGTAAGAATAAGAAATATAATAAGCATATAAACGAAATAATATGGTCAAGACATGGTTCCTTGAAAATTTTCTTCTCCTACAAAAGCTTTGTGATGTACCCACCATATTATATACTTTTAGAGCACATATCGGATGCCCATCGATAAAGGTAGTGAGTTAATTCAACTCCTACATTGATCTTGTAGTGAGTTGCAATACTATAGATATAGAACAACTTAAAGTTGTTCACCACTCCCTTATAAAATTTTTTATGCTCTGTACTATTGAAAGGAATTTAGACTTTATTTGAGTCATTTTTAAATAAATCCCTATGGATTTTGTGCTTTTATTGTTTAAATGTAATTTTTCAACTCTTAGGATGAAGAAAAGAATAAACAAAGTGTTTAAGATCAGATTTAGAGCAAAACAATAACAAAGTTTGAAGTCATAACTCAACCAAAGACTCTAGCTGAGGGTAAAAGAAATAAGGCAAAACAAGGTAAAGTGCAAATCGAGCCCAAAATTGTACCCTCAACAATGCCTATGATTTACTCTAAGAAGATTGTGACTTATAATTCATGATACAGATCCAATTACGCCTAAAGTCGAGCCCACGATTCCATCTGTGGCTAAAAATGAGCTTAAAATCATGATTCTAATTAGGAAAACGTAGCCTAGTTCATGGCTAACCTCCAAGCTTGCAATCATACCCTTGAAAAGTGACACTATCACGAATGAGCTAGTTCACATGCATACATGAAGATAATGACTAATTCCATTATAAAGAATGTACCATGTAATAAAATCTTCATAATGTGTGTATCTATCGCATATAAATAAATGTTGGCACATGTCTAATAAGGAGTGTACCATATGCAACAAATTTTGCAAGCCTAGAATAAACTAGCGAGAGAATTCTTAGTAAGAGAAATCTTTTTCCTCTGTAAGGAATTCCGAGTTCTCTAGTAATTTCATTTTAAACCTGAAGTTTATTTTTGCAAGACTCCTTTATGCTTAATCTATAATATTCATTCGTATTTTCATATTATTTCTCTTGAATTTGTGCTTAATATCTACATTTATAGAGAAGTAATCATCTTAACTTAGGGTTGTGAACTCAATACCATATTTATGTGATTTCAAGTGTGTTTTTAATTGAATATTTACTAGGTATTTGTATTTAGTAGCTTAAATTTAATTTTGTGGGTCTAATTGTGTGATACACCTTTTAGATCCATGTTTGATTTGAACTGCATAGATTGAGAGTTATTCTTTTGAATAGACCTTGGATACTAAGGAAGTTGCTTATAATTACCTTGAGAAAGGGATGGTAAAACTTTCTATCACTTGGTTTTAAAATTTCTTAAAATAGATTTTTAATAAAAAGATTCTTAATCTTTATATCGATATAGATTAATGATAGCTTGTGAAAAGATTCTGATGGTCTAATATAGATATAAAGTTTCTGACCTTGAGAGCTTTTAGCTTACCTTAATGAATTCAACAGTGCAAATATACCCATCAAACAACTCTTTGAGTTATTAGAAATCATACGATAAGGAATTGGTGAAGCAAATCATAAGTCCTTTGTTGCATTTATAAACTTTTCCAATAATTTTACCCTACAAACGTGTATATATTTTTAGTATAAACTTTAACTTAGTATTTTCTTGTGCATATGTTATGCTAAATTTTTGTTTGGCTAGATAATAGATGAAATGTGGTAAGGTAGATGCTAATGATCTCTAAGGAATATGACCTAATACTTGCTATGCTACTTCGATAGGTGCGCTTAACTATGTCAGTGATTGCAACCGAAATTGAACAAAACTCATTAGCATTTTATAGATTTTTGAAATATTTCAACTTCGTATGCTTAGTTATTCTTAATGGTTTTAAATACTAACCAAGTTTTCTGGCATCGTTGCTAAAGATTGACATTGAATTCATTTTAAATGAAGCTTAATGTAGCATTACTTGAAAGTTTTGATTCTATTAGACTAGCCACTAACCCTATATATAGTTTGTATAGTTCTTGTTTTTGCTTTTGTAAATACTCCTTTTTATATATTTTTATTTTTGTACATATTTTTATTCTTTCTTTATGTGAATACTTCTGTTTTTCTTCATTTTTTATATGCAATTGTATCTGTAAATATAACCCTTTATATTTTTTTTTTTCTCCTTTTTATGAATACCTTGTTTTTGATTTTTTGTAAATACTGCTAACCCTTTGTTTTTGTTTTGTCTTTATGTATATATGTAAATATCTATAGATATTTGTACATAGCCTTTTATATGTTTGTAAATATTCCTATATAGTTCTTTTGTATAGTTTTGTTATGTTTGTTTAGCTTTTAGATGTTGTTTAATTCTTTAATTCTTTTATTCTTGATTCCTTTTATGTATATAAATGATGTTATTGTTATATCAACATTGGTGTTTTGTTTATTTGTTTGTTATAATATTGGTTTGTTGTAGACTGTGTAATCGCTCAAATTTATACAACTAAAAGATAATAATCATTGTGTAAACAATGTGAAATTTTTGAAGGTACTTTAAGAAAGTTACAAAAAGCACTCCTAATTTTTCACGATCTAAAGATGTTAAAATAGGAACAATTTAATTATCATTTAAAATTTTGAATTATTATATTTCAAGATAAAATTCTTTCATAACTTCTTGATAAATTTTAAAAATATATAAAGGATAAAATTTAAAATATATAATTAAATAAACGAAAATGAGATTTTACTAGATGATAGCAGTAACCAAAGTTGTAAAATAAAGCATCTCAGATAATTAAAGAAACAAATGATGAGTAAATAAATAATTATAAAAGAATGGTACTAAATCTAAATAACTTAAATCTTAAGATATTTTATAAAAAAAATTACAAGAAACACCAAATCAATATAACAAGAGAGAATAAAACAATGTAAACATATCATGCATGTAAAAAATAAACCTGAAATATGAAAATAACTATAAAATAATATTGAGTTTCAATATGCTTTAAATAATAGAAAACAATAAGAAATATCAAATAGATCTAATAATAAATACATATATATAATATATGAACTCAATAAATAATAGACTGCCAAATAATTTGAAATTATGATGGAAGTGAAGCATAATATCAACATTTAGTTCAAATTAATCAGAATGCCCCCGTATGAAGCTTTGTATGGACGGCGTTGTAGGTCCCCTTTGTTTTGAGATGAGGTGGAAAAGGTAGCAATTGGGCCGGAATTGGTACAGGAAGCCGCGGATAAGGTGAGGTTGATTCAGCGGAAGATGAAGGAAGCCCAGGATCGACAAAAGAGCTGGGCAGACTTGAAAAGACGGGAGCTTGAATTTAAAGTGGGTGATCATGTGTACCTGAAGATAAACCCGATTAAAAGTATCAAGAGGATGCGTACCCAAGGGAAGTTAAGCCCGAGATACATTGGACCTTTTGAGATCTTAGAAAGAGTCGGAGACCTGGTGTATCGGCTAGCCCTACCACCTAATTTGTCCGGGATTCACAATGTGTTCCATGTGTCAGTTTTGAGGAGATATGTTGCCGACCCAGAGAGGATTCTGGAATTGGAACCAATCCAGTTGAAGGAAAACTTGACATATGAGGAACACCCAGTAAAGATATTGGATAAGAAAACTCAAAGGCTAGGAAACAAAGACATTCACTACGTGAAAGTGTTATGGAGGAATCATGCCTTTGAAGAAGCAACCTGGGAAGCGGAAGATGGAATCCGGAGGAAGTACCCCGAGATATTTGAAGGATAAGGTACGTCAGTTCCGTTTTGAGGACAAAACTTTATTTAAGGTGGGGAGGTTGTAAACCCCGGGAATTCTCAGTAGCTAGAAAACCCCAGGAGTTGGAAACGAAACCCTAATCCGGTCAGATTGAGCTTAGTGAATGGAGCCTACGAACCCTAAATCCGGCTTTCCTTCGGTTTCATAGTAAAATAAATATTATGGAGTAAATGAATTTGAATTATTGTTCCAAAGTACATTTCAAACCTTTGAAAGTTTTAAATTCGGGAATTTTTCAATTCCGGGCCTTCCCAAGCCCAATTACGGAAAAGCGTGTCCCGGGCCACGGATTCAGAAAAATATTCCCGGAATATTCATTAGAACCGTAATTTTATAAGGATTCCAAAAATATCAATTTCATAATTTTCCGAGCTATAAAGGTTACAGTTATAGCTTTTCCCGTGTTTTCGGAACAACCGGTAAAGTAGATGTCTTGTCTACTATTCATAAGTACAACCTACACTACACACTACCCATACCCTATTCTTACATCCTTACAACTACTCATTTCAATTTTCTTTTCCAAGAAAATTTGTCTCTTAAATAATTAATACATTTATTACAATTTCATTTACTAAATTACAAATATCAAATTTTTAAAACACGCACACACACATACCTACCTGATGGCCGGCGCCCCCCTTGTTTTTTTTTTCCTCATTTAATTATTTTTATCCCATTTTGTAAAGCTAAACCCTAATCTACTTCATATATATACATAATATACTCTCTCTCTTCTCATTTTCTCTCCATTTTAACTTTTGAAAAGAGAAAAACTCTCCCCTTTTTCCCTCTTGATGCCATGAGCTTGCCCCCTCCCCTTCCTCTCATTTTCCAACTTTGTTTCTTCTCCATTTCACTTCAAGACTCCATTGGTATGTGCATGTAAGCCTTGTTTCTTCCTATTCTTGTCATGGCAAGACCATATCTTGTGTATTTCCTCATTAAAACCCCATGATGCTCATGCTAGGGACATGGAAATGCATGAACAAGAATGTCAAGCCATCACAAGACATGGATCTAGTGTTTAGATGTGTTTTGTTAAGATTTCAAAATGTTCATGCATGTAAAGTAGTGATCTTGTATTTATATTGTTGTTCATGCCATGAGATCCATGTTATATACATCATATGTAGTAGATCTAAGGTTTAGACATTCACCACTTTATGTACATGCATGATCATAAGTTCATTTTTGTTTATGTGCTTTGTTGATCATAAAAATGAAGTCTTGTTCATGTATAGAGATGTTAGATAGTATATCTCCACATATAGTTGGCAAGAACATTGAAAAAGGAAGGACTTTGTTAGATATGGAAAGTTGAAAATTCGGATGAAATGGAAACCCTACCTTAAAGACCTCCAAAATCAATTTTAAACTCATATTTCATAAGAAAAATGGAGGGTATGTGTAATAGACATGTTGAAGGAATTATTTTCATGAGTTTAGGCATAATAAAAATAAGGAAAACAAGAGGTAAAGTTAGAATGAAAAATGTTGACTTTAAATGTGTAGTCAAATTCGTAACTTTGTGTAATGCCTAATTAAACACTTAGTATTTAAGTCTAAAATGGATGTTTTATAAGCTAAATGAGGTCCTTAGATAATGTATACATTGAAGCTCCAATTTTTAATGCATTAGACAAGATTTCCCTTAAGAAAAATGTAAGAAAAGGAAATTTGGAAAATTCGGATTTTCACAAATAGCTTATTTAAAAACATGTTTACCAAATGAAAAATGTGAATTTTTATGCATGAATGGAGGCCATAACTATTATAGACTTTGAGAACCTATTTTTAGTTAAATAATAAGTAGATTACAAGAATTAAAAACCAAAGAAACCCTAAGGAGTATAATGTGGGATAATAGCTTCTTAGAATTAGTCCTTAAGAAACTCTCCCAACACTTAGGAGTTCCTAAGAGTTTATTTCTACAAAAATCATCATGACCATGCACATATTGAGTTCATTACATGGCATACACATTAGTAATTCATTCCTAAATCATTCATGCATGAATCACCAACTAGGAACATCTCTTATCAAAAGCAAAGCACATTTTCAAAATTGGATCAATGGAGGAACAGAACTGATCCCACTGTTCCGTGACCCTATTATTTTCAAAACTTGGATTTAATACTTGAAATATATAGATCTTTCGAAGTAGATGAAGATCGATATAAAGTTTGCGAAATTCCGAGTTAAAATGACCAAGTTATGGCCATTTTAAGTCGGAACTTCCAAAAATAGCGAGAAATCCGAATTCAACTAGTCTAGATATATAGTTTGATTTAATTACATGGTAGAATCTCATTAGGATTATTCTTGTTTGGTAGGTGATTCCGAGCAGGACGACACTCTACCTCCCGATTATTATTATTAGAAGTTTGGTGTCCATGGCCGAGTGAGTTTACTTCCACTCTCAATTAATGTTTGTGAATGTAATGTGGCACTAGTGATGTAGGCAAAGATAAAAGGAATCGTACAAGCATGATGGGGTATGTGGGAATTATTTATGTTGTTGATTGTTGATATGTGAAATGGAGCTTAAGGTATATCGAAACCAGGTGTTAAGATATTGACTGTTTTACTAGAATCTTATGATGAATGTCTGCGAATACTTGTTGGTCACTTAAAAGAATTGAATTAATGACTATTCGACTCCGACTATAAATTAAGCTCATTCATGTCACAATGAGGTTGGAGCATTTGCATTGGTTGGTTTTTCGTGACCCATAAAACGAATGTGTGGTTAATCGTGATCCATAAAACGAATGTGAGGTTAATCGTGATCCATAAAACGAGCTTTTAATCAGTTGACCGTGAGCTTAAACGGCGTCGTACCGTAGGATTCGTTAATCTGCTAACCCGGGATGGAGGGCGCAAGTCCATCCACATATGATTTCCGGTTGGTCATATGTTTGTTGATCACATTTGTATGGTGCATACACTTGCTTGAATAATCACTTGTTTAAATGATTGTATTTAATTGTGTTATGGAAGTATTACTCACTAAGCTAGTTAGCTTACGCCCCTATAGTTTCTATCTTTTGCAGCATGAGTTTATATGGCTTAGGCCAAGACAAGCCACAGCGCAGGTACCGGAGATAGGAGTTTCCTATAGAAGTTTGATTCATTACTTTTTGTATAGACTTCCATTGGAGACTAAGGACTCTGGATGACTGTAATAGACTGTTATTCTTTTGGGGGAATGCCCCTTAGATTTTGTAAACTTTAACATTATGCGTTTTGATTTATTATCTATGGCTAATGAATGCCTTGTTAAACTGTTTAACTCCATATGTTGAAGTATTCTATTGTCGTAAAGGAACGCTTTACAGCTACTTAAGACTTCCGAAGGCCCCGGATAGGGAACTCGAGAGTCTTACTTAGTATGTGGCGGGCTGTTACGTTTAGGATACCCTACGGGGCGTGACATTATATACTGTCTATAGTGATGCATCTAGAAATGGATTGGGATGTGTGTTAATGCAAAATGGAAAAGTAATAGCATATGCTTCTAGACAATTGAAACCACATGAGATGAATTACCCCACTCATGATCTAGAATTGGTTGCTATTGTTTTTGCACTAAAGATTTAGCGTCACTATTTGTATGGGCAGAAATGTGAAATATATACGGATCACAAGAGTTTGAAGTATATATTTACACAAAAAGAGTTGAATATGAGACAAAGGCGATGGTTGGAATTGATTAAAGATTATGATCTTACTATTAATTACCATCCAGGCAAAGTGAATGCTGTGGCGGATGCATTAAGCCGGAAAAGTTATGGCAAAGTGGCTTCAATACTAACGGAACAAAAAGAACTTATCAAAGAATTTGAAAGATTAAATTTGGAATTCTCAATACAAGGTTTGGAAGCTGAGTTAGGAAATTTAATTTTGGAACCTACTTTGCTTCAAAGAATTAAAGAAGCCCAGAAAGAAGATGTTGAAATTCAAGAGATTAAACAGGGAATATCCCAAGGAAAATACAAAGATTTTCGTGTGGATGGAGATGAAGTATTGAGAATGAATAAAAGATTGTGTGTGCCACATGATGAAAGCTTGAGGAAGTAATTAATGTATGAAGCGCATTACTCTGGATATTCTATACACCCAGGAGAAACAAAGACATATCAAGAGCTGAAAAGCGCGTATTGGTGGAATGGAATGAAGAAGGATATTGTAGAATTTGTTGCTAAATGTGATGTATGTCAAAGGATCAAAGTTGAACATCAAAAACCAGGTGGATTGTTGAAACCATTACCAATACCTGAGTGGAAGTGGGATCAAATTTCTATGGATTTTATATGCTCATTACCTAAAACAAACGCAGGTCATGATGCTGTTTGGGTTATTGTGGATAGACTTACAAAATCAGCTCATTTCTTGCCAATTAACATGACATATCCATTGGAGAAATTGGCACGAATATATTTGAAGGAGATTGTGAGATTGCATGGTGTGCCTGCTGGTATAGTATCCGATAGAGATCCACGGTTTGTATCCAAATTTTGGCAAGGATTACAAAAAGCTTTGGGAACCCGATTGAATTTCAGTACAGCTTATCATCCACAAACTGATGGACAAACTGAAAGGACTATTCAGACATTGGAAGATATGTTGAGAGCATGTATTATAGAATTCAAAGGAAATTGGGACCAACATTTACCATTAGTGGAATTTGCGTACAATAACAGCTACCATTCAAGCATAGGAATGCCACCTTATGAAGCTTTATATGGTAGAAAGTGTCGGTCACCATTGTTTTGGGATAACTTGGAGAAAGTATTGGTTGGACCTGAACTGGTTCAAGAAACTAATGAAAAGATTTCAGTGATAAAACAAAGAATGAAAGCAGCACAAGATAGACAAAAGAGCTGGGCAGACTTGAAAAGAAAGGAATTGGAATTTAATGAAGGAGAACATGTATACTTAAAGATAAGTCCAATTAAAAGTCTTCATGGTAGACAAACAAAAGGCAAGTTAAGTCCTAGATATATTGGACCATTTGAGATATTAGAACGAGTTGGGAATCTGGCATATCGTCTTGCATTGCCACCTAATTTGTCTGGTATACATAAAGTTTTCCATGTATCGGTTCTAAGGAAGTATGTACCGGATCCAGATAAGATAGTGGAACTAAAACCAATTGATTTGAAGGAGAATTTGACTTATGAAAAGCATCAAGTTAAGATTTTGGACCGGAAAGTGCAAGTTCTCAGGAATAAAGAAATCCACTATGTCAAAGTATTATGGGATCCACAGACAGAAGAGATTACCTGGGAATTAGAAGAGGAGATCAAGAAAAGCTATCCTCACTTGTTTGAAAACTCAGGTACGCACTCAAGCTTTGAGGACAAAGCTTATTTTAAGGGGGGGGAGAATGTAAACCCCGGGAATTTTTCACATTAATACCCGACTTTATAATAGATTATATAAACTAGATAATAGATTTAGATTCTGATTAAAGTCTAATAATAGAATAATATTTAGATTTTGGATAAATGAAAGATTTAGGAATCGAATAAAGAAATTCTTTAACCCTAGTTAATACCGAAAACGAAATCTTGTGTCTTGAATAACTAATTCAAGATATGATCTAATATCTAAGATCCAAAAACCTAGTATACTAATAGATTTAAATAGAAAATGTGAATATAAAGATTAAATGATTGTTTTTTATCTAGATAATGATTCAAGACTAGAATAACGAGTAGTAATGAGTTTATATTTAGACCTAAACCCTAATTTTGAGATCCCTAATTAAATTTAAAAGCTACTAATAAGAATTTATGTTCAGTATCAAAACTAGAGATATAAATATAGTTTAGTTTCCGCATTAAGCTCAATACTGTATAAATGATCATATACGTTTATAACTAGAAAACGATGATCAAAAAATGAACCGTTAAGATTTTAAATACACAACGAAAATATAAACTAACAAATAACTCAAAATCTAAACTTCAAATAAATAATCGGATCACGCTTTTATTCTAAACCGAGTTTTCTTAAGCTATCGGAGCCTGAAACAAAAATTGACCCAATGAGCTTAAGAAATCCAAATCGCGGGAGATAAAATTATACGAATAATTAACTACGTTTATATATACCCTAAATTTGTATTATTTGAAAATCTAAGTGTTTTGTATAAATTTATAAGCATATTTTTGTACGAAAACTTTCAAATATTAGCTAATCTATACCCGTATAACTCGTATAATTAACTCAAAAATTTAATTAGAATATTAAACTAATATATATATATATATATGTTTTGGCTGCTGCATTTCGGTGGAAAGGGGAGAAGAAAGAGGAGCCGGAATTTTAGCAATTATACACCTCAACAAGTCAATAAAAATTAACCATGCAGCCAATCAAAGAATGCCAAATCACTCTCTCATTAATGACCATGAAAGTAACAGATAAAACACACTAAATGCAAGGGAAATTTGTATCAAATGCAGGGAGAATATGCAGCCGCAATCTCTCCTTCTCTCTTCTATATATATGAGTTTAATAACCATAATGAAGAAGCAAACAAACCCATAATTTCTCAACATCTTCCAATCCGAAAATATTCCCAAATATCAACCAAAACGAACTGAAAACGAAGAACAAACAGATCATAACATCTAAACTCGGATCAAAGGAAAAATAAAGCCAGAAACCCTCAAAAAACGAGCTCAAAGGTAAGTTGACATGATTCAAAAGATTTTCGTTCAAATATAAGAGTTGTATCTGACTTATAACTATCTTAGGAACTTGATAAACACAAACACAAGCTTCGAATTTCATCAAACGAGCTCCAACGAGGTAAAACTTCAAGACCCTAGTTTTACTTTCACAAAATCGAGATCTATATATTTATGTGTTTAAACGCGTTAAAAGTTGTTATATATCCTTATATATGATATATAAACTCTTAGAAGTAGTTTAAGTAAGTTTTTAACGTGTAAAAATCAAAGAAAAAGAATCGAACCGAGGAGGAAGATGATGAACAGTGCAACGCTGCCTCAAGGCCGGTAGTATAAACGCTGTACGCCGGCGGCTTACATGGATAGGCCGACGGCTTACAGGCGGCTTACACTCAAACAAAGGCTACGTAAAATAATTTTCACGTAAGACATCAACGTAAGCCGGCTACTTGGAGATCTACGCCGGCGGCGTAGGACTGGCGTACGTTGAAAGCTGGCGACCTTCAACACCAGTGCTTTCCATATGAAATTTTTCTCTTCAAAATGATTTACACCGGCATCTGGAGATTTAGGCCGGTGGCCTTGAGCCGGCTTATAGCTAAAATTTTCCAACGAAAGCTTTTCTGACCTAAACCGAATTTAATAAATATATATATATAATATCTTCCAAATATGTATATTATATAAATATGTATTAGATAGTAACTATAATACTAGTATTTAAGTTCGTTAGAATTAATATCTAATAACTTTTGAAACCCTAGAACTAAGAAAATATTTAGAGTAATATTAGTCTAATATTTGTTTTAGCAAGATAAAATATATAAGAAAGGAAATTAAAATAAGTTAATTTCTTGAGCAATGTGACTTCTAAAAATAACCAAACAATTATGTGAGATTAAACAAGAAAAACGTGATGATACTAAGTATTAATATCGAGTCTAGGACACTAATCACATATAGGGATTTAGCTAGATGATATTGATGAATATTTTGTTTTAAATAGGTGAATTTGACTCATTAGAAGATCTACCAGTGGATTACTACGACTAAATCGGTATGAGCAGGTGAGTAATTCAGTCATATTGTACTGGTTATGATTGTAAATAGTCGAATATGTAATGCAAGATAAACAAATGAGTGTTTGTTGAAAGTATGATATGATCTGATTGTATGATTACTAAAATATCTTTATACAAGCGATAACGCAATGGTTGGTGTTGTGCAGTAGTATACTGATGATTGTGTGTAATGTATGGTCACCCCAAAATTGATTAAGAATTACGGACTTAACTAAATAATGTGAACATGCATTGCACGAATTGCATTATTGCATATATGGTTGTGACAGCCTGCTACGTATTAATATTTCGGATCTCTGTTTTTGCTTGGTTGATCCAATGTGTGAGTCTTCCAAGGTTCTCTTTGGTCTGGCGGTCCTATGAGGAACTAAAAGGCACCGAAGAACGTCGCCCGTAGAATCGCTTTGAAATGATTAATACTTAGGGAGTTTCTAAGGGGATTGCAGGAGATGGTTTGTGCAAGCCACTATATTCAAAGTGCTAACATTAAAACGAGAAATCGTTGATTCTCCTGTGTACTTAGTCTCTCCTGGGCAGGTGGGTCATTGAATGCTGGTTCTTCAACCCATTAAAAAGAGGGCGTAAATCTTTTTCCTGTTTGGATTCTAGATCATCCAAACTTGTATCTGTACATATGGTTGAGTGCTTACATTGCATATGATTTGTTAATGACTTGTGTGATGTATGGTATGTCTGGTTATTCACTGAGCTGTGGTTTCACTCATACTCCTACAGTCTTTTCAGGTTCACTTTACGTCCCTGGTTAGTTACATCCAGGAATATGGCTCCAGTAAGGGCTTTGAAGCCAGAAGTCTACAGATCTATTTTAGTTTGATGGTTATGTACTATTAGAGTAGATTATTTAGTTGTATACTTCAACGGAGATATATGGTTTGTAATAGTTTGTAATGGTTATTCACTAAATCATTTCTCTCATGTATTTGTTATTTCTTATCAAGCAACTTAAAAGATCCTGTTGTTTTGAAAACCTGTCATTCTCTAATGGTAATCTAATGATAATATTCAAGTGTAACTTGTTTATTACTACTAGGGTACCCTCAGGGCGTGACATTTTTTATGTCTTGAAATTTCCTCTCGATAAGATCCACAATATCATATTCAAAATCTGATTTGGATGATTCACCAAGAGGTCCAGTTGGCAGACCTTTTGAGTCACTTTCTAACTCACTTTCATCTTGCATTTTCTTTCTTTCTCTGATTTCAAACTTCCCACGAGTTCTGACCTTATAACTTTTCTTGATTTTTCCAACCATCTCTTCTTTTCCGGCTCTCCTAAAAGGTATGTTTTTAGCTTTATCATGCTGGTGATTACCTTCTGATCCACTCTCTTGTCTAAGGAATACCTCCCCCTCAGCAAGTGCTTTGATTTTCTCTCAATCAAACTTGAGCTTACTAAACTTAGGATGCCTATACCAAGCACCATTTTTAGAGAACCAAAACTTCTCACAAACAAGAATTCTCATTCTCTTCAAATTAATCTCCCCAGTTCTTTTTAAACCGATTGGTACTTTTAAATCCTTGGGTAAATTAATTTTCTTGAACTAGAAGAACTTCATAAGTAAATTTCCATATGACTTGTTTCCTCAAGTTCTCCAAATGTGCTTTAGTATCATACTAGGCATATCAAGTTTTAATTTCTTTTTGATTGCCAAAACAACTAAAGCTTCCTCCATAGAAATAGTTGTTGAATTTCCATTTTTTGGCAAAATGCAATCTACAACAGCTTTATGTAATAAGTGAACCAACGAATCAAAATCCGTAGAGAAAATATCTTTTTCTACGAAATTTCCCACTTCATCATTGAGTTTTTTATAAAGATCATTCTTTTGTAAGTTCATTGGCCTTTTATCATCTTTTGTATCCAACATACTAAAATAGCCTATTAAATCCTTCCTAGTGATTTTTACAAACTTCCCAACAACTTTGGATTTTAAGGAAAAATCTTCTAATTGAACCAAATTATCATAAAACTCTTGAATCAAACTTCCATCTACTAACTCAGTCAAATTACAGAGATCCTTGCATCCTATTCAACTCAGCCAATGGTTCCAATAGAATCCATGTGTATTGAAAAACTTGAAATAAATGAAAGAACACTGTAATACCTTGTTAGAGACTTTCTTTGCAGTTGATTCCTTGCTGACAGATTGTGAAGAAACCCTTCGTTTCTTCTTGGTTGGTGACTTTACAAGCGTATCCTCTAACATAGTAGCCTCTGAGTCATCCTTTGAAGAAGGTCATAAGGTCTCGAATTCCTTCTTTTTCTGTATTTTTGAAAGACCATGTTCCTTTTTCTTGTCTGTTATCGTTTTGGATTCTTTTCTTCATCATTCTTCATCTTTGATCAAACTTCTCTTAATGTTCCTTCTTTTGTAAAATTCTCATAAATTTCTTCAGAGCTTGAGGGTTCATCTTGAATTAGAATTGTTTCTTTGATTTTCTTAGATTTGTGACCTTTTGAAGAAAGATGTGATGATTTTCGTGGAGACATGATTTTAGGGTTTTGTTTTGGAGAGAAATATTTGAAGGACAATATGATCTTTTGACAAGAAAGAGAGAGACAATAAAACTAACAATGCAGATGGTTAGAGGAAGTTGAAAGGGCGCAAATTAAATGGTGCCTTTATTTGATTTGCATATTTTCCATGTAAAATGCACTTTTTTTACATTATTTTTAATATATTTATATTAATTATTTTAAAGATCAAACTTAATCCATGCAATAAGCATTTAAAAAGGGATAACACATTCCAATTTCATTTCTCAAGAATTCAAATCTCATTTTATCCAATGGTTCTGTAAAAATATCAGCACATTGATTTTCAGTAGACACAAAATCAATATTAATATTTCCATTTGCTACATGATCCCTGATAAAATTATGTCTAATTTCTATATGGTTAGATCTAGAATGATGCATAGGATTTTTTGTTAAATTAATTGTACTCGTATGATCACATTTAACAGAAATATTTTTTGTAATTCAATCCATAATCTTGTAATTGTTGTTTTATCCAAAGAATTTGTGCACAACAATTTTCAATTGAAACATATTCAGCTTTTGCTATTGATAGTGCAACTGAATTCTGTTTCTTTGAAGACCAAGAAATTAGTTTGTTTCCTAAGATTTGACAAGTACCAGATGTATTTTTTCTATCAATTTTACATCTTGCATAATCAGCATCTGAGTACCCGATTAATTCAAAAATTTCATTTTTGGGATACCAGATTCCTAATTTTGCAGTGTATGCAATGTACTTGAAAATTCTCTTAATAGCTTTTAAATGCCTTTCAGTTGGATTACTTTGAAATCTTGCACAAATACATATAGAAAACAAAATATCTAGTCTAGATGCAGTCAATTACAAAAGAGAACCAATTCAACTTTATATAACTTTTCATTGACTTTCTTATCTTGAGAATCAAGATTTAACCTGCTAGATGAACTCATTGGTGTAGCAACTTCCTTTGTATTTTCATACCCAAATTTCTTCAATATTTGTTTAATATATTTCTCTTTATGAATGAAAATTCCATCTTTTGATTGTTTTATTTGTAAGCCCAAAAAGAAATTTAGTTCACCCATCATGGACATTTCAAATTCAGCCTGCATAAGCTTTGCAAATTCTTGACAATATTTTTCATTAGTTGATCCAAATATAATGTCATCAACATATATTTGTACAACTACTATATCATCATTATAATGTTTTATAAACAGAATTGTTTCAATCATACCTCTTCGATATCCACTTGAGATGAGATACTCACTGAGTCTCTCATACCAAGCTCTTGGTGCTTGTTTCAGTCCATATAAAGCTTTTCTTAATTAAAAAACATATTCAGCCTTAAATGGATCCTCAAATCCAGGTGGTTGTTCAACATATACTTCCTCTTTAATATAACCATTCAAAAATGCACTTTTCACATCCATTTGAAATAAGTTAAAGTCTTTAAAACAAACATAAGCAAGCAAGAGACGTATTGCTTCAAGTCTAGCAACAGGTGCATATGTTTCATCATAGTCTATCCTTTCTTCCTATGAATATCCTTTAGCTACAAGTCTTGCTTTATTTCTAACAATTTTTCCATTTTTATCTAATTTATTCTTAAAAACCCATTTAGTACTTATGATAGATTTATTTTGAGGTGTAGGAACTAAATCCCAACATTATTTCTTTGAAATTGACTTAGTTGCTCTTGCATAGTATTGATTCAATTATTATCATTTAATGCTTCTTCTATATTACTAGGTTCTATTTCAGATAACAAAGCAAAGTGATTTTTAAGTTCTTGTAATATAGATCTAGTTCTTGTTCCAGATTCTATATCACCAATAATTAAGCTAAGAGGATGTGATGATTTATATTTTCATGCTTTTGAACCTTCAGGATTGTCAATTCTTAATTCCAGATTACCTTCTGCCTTACTTTCTGACTTATCAGATTTTAATTCTTCATCCAGATTACCTTCTGCTTTACTTTCTGACTTATTAGCTTTTTGACATCTATCAGATTTATCTTCTGATTTTGCTTCTGACATAGTAGAATTTGGTTCATTATATTTATTTATAGGCAAAAACACATCATCATCATCATCATTTTTTACTTCATCAAGAAACCGCAAATTAATGGATTCTTCAACCACTTTTGTTGATTTCTTATAAACACGATATGCTTTAATATGAAGTGGATATCCTAAAAAGATTGCTTCATCAAATTTTCCTAGGTTATTTGCATTCTTTTTCACAAAATAAGTACATCCAAACACATGAAAATATGAAACTGATGGTCTTCTACCACAAAACAATTCATAAGATGTTTTTTGTAGTATTAGGTCGAATATATACTCTATTCATTATGTAACAAGCAGTTGTGATAGCCTTAGCCCAAAAATACATTTAACATAGATCGAGTCATTTCTTGTATTGTCCTATTCTTTCTTTTAACTACTCCATTTTGTTGAGGTGTATAAGGTGGTGAAAAACTATGATTTATTCCATATTCTTCAAAACAAGATATAAAAAGAGAATTATCAAATTCTTTTCCATGATCGGTTCTTAAAGCAACAATAGAAAAATCTTTTTCATTTTGAATTTGTTTAGCAAACTTTTGAAACATATCAAATATATCAAATTTATGTTTTAAAAGGAACACCCATGTGAATCTTGAAAAATCATCAACAATTACAAGTCCATATTTATTTCCTCCTAAACTTAAAGTTCTTGTAGGTCTAAACAAATTAAGATGTAAAAGCTCAAGAGATCGTTTTGTAGAAATCTGATTTTTGCTTTTGTGAGAAATTGATACCATTTTGTTCTTTAAGCATGTGGTACATTTCACATCATGCTTTATATTAATTTTAGGCAAACTAACAACTAGATTCTTTTTAGAAAGCTTTTCTAATTGATTAAAATTCACATGACCAAGCTTTTTATGCCAAATATATATATTATTATTCATGGTCAAAAAGCAACATTCAACGTTCATATCAAATGGTGTGATTAGATATATGTTCCTTTTTCTAAAGCCTTCAACTAATTTCACTTCATCAGTATTATATGCAAAACACTTGTTTTTCTCAAAAGTTATCTTATAGCCTTTGTCACATAATTGACTTATGCTCAAGAGATTGTGTTTTAATACTTTTACTAGAGAAACATTTACAATTAAATATGGAGGATGACTGATAGTACCTGTTCTAATTATCTTACCACAGCTATTATCTCCCAACCTTACATATCCTCTTTCTTTCCACATAATGCTAGTGAACAAGGAAGCATCGCCCATCATATGACCTGAACATCCACTATCCAAGTACTAAGTATCTTAGTTCCTTGTTCTTGCAATTAGATACAAAAAGGTGATCAAACCTTTTTAGGAACCCAAACAAACTTGGGTCATTGATAAGTCAAGCTCGTTTTATCTTGTTTCTTAACTAGATGTGTATTGAGCTTATTTCTTTTGTAAAAACAATATTTTTCTATATGACCAACTTTATTGCAAAAGAAACATGCATAAGAATGTATATGATGCCTCTTATTTACTTGGTAATGGTAATTTCTCCTTGAATACTCATTATTATATCCATATCTGTAGGCTCTGCCATACCTTCTGATTGAGTATTTTTATTGATTGTACCCTCTGCTTTCATTATTCATGCTCTTTTTGACAGGTGATTTAGCAGATTTATCATTCATGGATTCGTTTTCCTTAACAAACATGGTCCTCCTTAAATTTGTTGAACTATCATTACCATATCCAAGTCCATGTTTAATGAAAGCTGGTCTTTGGCTACCTATTAGCATTTTTAATTTCTCTTCACTTTCATTAAACTTATTGAAGGTATTTTTAATTTCTTGTGATAGAATTTCTACTCTTCTCTTTAAATCATTGATTTCATTTTTCAAAACACCATTTTCTTTCCTTAAAGCATCAGATTTAACATATAATTTTTCATTGTCATTTTTCAAAATATTATTCTCATCAACAAGTACTCTATTTGTTTGACTTAAAACATCTTTCTCGTTCTTTAAGGCTTTATTTTCTACATCCAACTTGGAAATTTTTGAATTTGCCTTCTTAAAGGCTTTTAGAAGCTTTTTTTATCTCAGAATACATTTCATTTTCAATCAACTCAATTTCAGATTTGGAATTTACATCGGATGTAGCCATTAGAGACAAGTTGTCTTCTTCTTCATCTTCACTTACACTTTTTAATTCACTTTCTGACGCATCCAAATCACTCCAAGTTGCCATCATTACTCGACTTTTCATTTTAAACTTCTTCATTTTTTTCTTCAAGACTGGACACTTGTATTTGATGTGGCCTGGTTGTTTACATTCAAGCATACAATCTCTTTCTTCTCTTTATTTTCCTCATTGTCTTTATAACCTTTTTCTGCATCATATTTGTTAAATTTATTGAAATTTTTGAACCTTTTACCTTTGTTCATCTTCATAAATTTGCTAAATCTTCATGCTAACATGTTGAAGCTCTCGTTGTCATTGTCCTCATCAGAATTGAACTCAATAATTTTCTTAGCTTTGAATGTTATTACTTTGGAATTATTCTCGGGCTCCCCTATTGAATCAAGGTGAGATTCATACGCCATCAATTTTTCCTTCAACTGATTGAGGTGAGCTTATTCAAGTCTTGGGCTTCTTCGATTGCGGTCTTTTTGGTGTCCCATGACTTTGGTAAGATTCAGAGCATCTTCCTAAAAAGATCTGAATCATCCAATTTCTTTCTAAGAGAGGTTAACTCGTTAGTAATAGCAGTAAATCGATTAAAGGCGTCCTCAATTTTCTCATCAAATTTGATTATAAACAATTCATAACGTTGAATTAAGGTGTTGATTTTGGTTTCCTTAATTGTATTAGTGCCTTCATAAGTGTTAGACAATGTACTTTAAATTTCTTTTGCAGTTTCACAAGATGAAATTAAGTAAAATTTGGATCGAGCTATTGTAGTAAGTAAGAGATTCTTAGCCTTATTGTTATTCTCTATAAGCTTTAGCTTGGCATCAGTGAATCCAGCTTCATCAGTCATTGTCACTTGAGTATCACCAAATGCTATTACTTGCCAAGAACCATAGTCAATAGCTTTAATGTAAGTACTCATGCCCATTTTCCAATACAAATAATTTATGCCATAAAAATAAGAAGCTCGGTTAATAGCAATGTTATTTTCAACCATTTTTGAAAAGATCACTCAATTTAAATAAATGACCACTGCTTTGATACCAATTGTTGGTCTCAAAAGAATAACCAAGAGGGGGGTGAATTGGTTATTGATAAAAATTTTACTTTTCAAAATTTTAAACAAATTCACACCACTTGGCTTTAAAACATTCTTGAAAAACAATAAACTTAATTACCAATAACATTAAACAAAATTCGAATTAAGCAAATTACTTAAATCCACAAAAGATCAAACAACAAATTCAAAAATAATTTTCCAATTTTACTCTCTGATGAACTCTCTGCTTAAGAAAAGAATGTTGAAGATACTCTCTAACTTAGCTTCTGAACATAAAACACAGCTAAGAAAAATAATTAATTATACACGAATTAAAGAGAGATAAGGAAGTAAAGAGTGCAAAATTAATTTATAGAGGTTCCACCTCGAGCGTCAGTCCTCTCTTCCAGCACCAAGCTAGGGACCCGGTATTCCACACCGGTATATTCCACTATATCCAATCAATCAACAAAGTTACAAGTTGTCTTTGCCAAACCGCTTAGCTAAAAATGCACTTAGCTTGATTCTCCAAGCTTTCCTCAAGCTAACAATCAATCTACTGAGCCTACTTGTAAATCTCAATCTCACAATATAAATGAGGAAAATAAAATATGATGTCCTCTCAAATTTCGCGCAAGGAATGAATTTAAAATTAACATAATAAGCTTAATCGTATGAAGAGATTGCTATAATTTTAAGACTTTTGTTTTTCATGCTTGTTTTTTCTTTTTGATTTGAAGCTTTTGATATATATTATATATATATATATCTATCTCTAATAGCTAGAAGATAGTTGTTTATTTTGTTCCTGAATTCTTGTTCTTCTAGTTGTTGTACTGTAACAGATAAAAGATAAAGATGATCTTGAATTTGAATTCCTGATTTCAAGCTTCTTATAGTTAATCCGTTGCTTGATGTCTGCATAGTTGTTGTTGTTGTGATCTGATAAGAATAATCTTGATCTGTTCTAAATATGATAAGGTCGAATGTTGTAGTCCGATTATTGTGCGTCTAATGTTGAACAGTTACTGTTCATTATCTTCTTCAAATTCGAATTATTATCTTGTGAAGATAATAAGGATGTTGCTGTCATCGTGATTTGCTCCAACAGTTAAAGATGATTCCTGATATTATGCTTCTAGACGTGATCTATTTTTGAATTTTTGTTCCAATGATAAAAATTATAATTGTATGATGTTTATCTAATCTACTTGATAAAAGTTAATCTTTTATCTTATTGTAGGTGAGGCTTGAGACAGATATTTGATTCCTTCACCTCTTCCTTTCTTCTAGATTATCCAAATCTCACCACACTTAATAGGTTGACAACTTTTGCTATGTTTACTTCTGGATCTTCTAACAACTATATCTTCACAAATCAATTCGAGTTTATTACATAAACATATATGAAACTAATTGTGAATTCTTGATCATATACATAAAATTAATTTAAGATAATTCAAATCCCCTTAAATATTAAACCAACTTTGTGGAACATATTTGAATGTATTACCCAAATACATTCAACTTTGGAGCTGGGTCTTCAAATCCTTAAAGAATCATAGACAATCCAAATTTTTAAAGTCTATTCGTAAAACTCGTTCAAGTGACATTTACCTTCTGATTACCCTTCTAACCGTTATATGTCTTTACGTAAACCAAAAATTTTACTTTCTGAGTTCCCTTCTGACTATACATTTGTTCTTGAAAAACTTTCCAAACACTTCTTGAAATACTTTCTGAACTGAATCTCTTTTGAAAAACATTTTCATAAACCTTTGATTATACTTAAGCATTGCACACTTAATAAAATTGTTAGTAAATATTTAATCCTTTTTGTTATTATCAAAATCAATAATGAGAAAGAGAAAAACCAATAGTTTTCTGGGTTAAGATCAGCCAACCGAGGACATTCACTTAACACTTGAGTAATAAATGGACTACTACTCAACAGGTCTCATAACTCGACTAATTAAACCCATGGGATGCCCCTTAAAGGGAATAAAATCTGCTAACTTAAGTAATGGACTTAGGATTATCTGTTGAAAGCTCGCTATATGGGCTACAAGATTCCTCAAAAATTAGACAAATAATTATATATAAATAAATTCAAGTGGATAATAAGGGGAATAAAAGTAAGAAAAACTAATGATGTGTAGACTTTCACTTGAGCCTATACCAGTTGTAGAGATGATCGAGACTGCCTTTATTCTCTTGTTTGTGGGATGGGATGGGACGAGCTAGCTCTCTTTCACTTGGTGAATTTTGAAAGCCTATTTAAATGATGATGGTAAAGGCTAGATTACTCAGATTGGTGTTAACATGGTTAACTAAAATGCATGTCGTTGCAAGTTAAGTAGGACAATAATGTATCTGATGTGTGAAGTTAATTAATGAACTTTGCTAACCTAATGACAGATACATTTGCTTTGATTTATTATAAATGAATGCACCACCTATAAATTTTTTTCTTAACACTGGACTTAAATTCTATTTTAATTCTTTTATCAGCTTGTTCATTTGAGGGGAAGCTGTCACGCCCCGAAGGGTACCCTAAACGTGGCAATCCGCCGTACACAATATTAAAGCTTAAGAATGACCACCTCAGTCACGCGAAGGCTTCCATATTATGTACAAGGCGTCTAACACATAAAGGAGACACATCGGAATGATACATTTTATGTTGATACAATTGAGTAACAACGTAAAGGAAATACAATCCACTATACTCTAAATACAAAACCATATACTTAAAAATACAATTCATCAAACTTCAACTACATTCATCCCAAGACTTCACTACATAAAGCTATTACAAAGCAAATCGTAAAGCTTAGCCAAAAACTTCAAGCATTCTTATATCTTGCCGGAATCTCGAAATCATTCTCGGCTTCAACCATCTCGGTCCCCACTTAGCATTTTTTTGGAATAACCTGCTTATTTAAACAACTATTGGGGTATAAGCTACACTAGCTTAGTGAGATTCATTTCTGCAATAATATACTCAATTGTAAAATATACAAACAAGTTTATTTAAACAATCATATGAATGCACAAGCACGTGAACATACAAGCATATGACTTTCCGGTAGCCATATGTGAATGGATTTACGCCCTCCATTCGGGGTTTGGGGTGGTCCATAAACATGCGACCATAATTCCAATATTTTCTCTTGTGGTTTATAGTGTCTACTCCATTACCTATTAACATAAGTGACCTCATAGGCCCTTGATGTTAACGAAGGTGGTCCTCCACCTGTTTATATGTATTGGTTTATAGTGTCTACTCCACTGCCCATTAACTTAAGTGACCCTGCAGATCCTTAATGTTAACGAAGACCCGCTGCCTCCCGATCATACTTTTGTTCCCACCAACAGCATTCTCGTAATGCAATGTGACTCACTAAATGATATGCATGTACAGTTTATTTATAGAATCGTAGCAAGTTCATTATGTAATTTAGGAACGATCATAGAGCATTTCAAACAATCCAAGTCTATACTAACTCATACAATATTATTTCAACAAGTCTCATCTCGATATACTTATCATTCATTTAACAGGAAAAGTTCATTTCTCATCAACAATTTTATCTTTACCTAAGTCTAGTGCTACTACAATTACAAGCACACTCAATGAGCATAATTACTTAGGAAATGAACTCACTGGGCCATTGGATCACCGGTCTTCTAATAATAATAATCCGGTGGCAAAGAGTCAACATTCTCGGGTTCCCCTAATCACATAAGAAATACTCTAATGAGTATTCTACCATCTAAGGATACTAAAACTCTAAGAAAACTTAGCGAAATCGAAATTCGCGTCATTTTCGAAGTCCCGATTTTAAATGGCCATAACTTGGTCATTTTAACTCGGAATCTCGAAAATTTTATATCGATTTCTATCTACTTCGGAAGAGCTTTTTAAATATGAAGTTTAAATCAAGTTTTGAAAATATCTAACCCTCGGAAATGAGGGATCAGATCTGTACAGCGGTTGTGTTGATTCCGAAAATACGGTTTTCATGAATGCACTTGAGATTCCTACATGAAAAATGGAACCAAATGCCATGGTGATGATTTTCCCTATCATGAATGTCATGATATGAACTCTTAAGTGTCTAAGGTCTTATAAATTTTTAGACTTAAAAAATTTAAGCAAACTTTTTCCTAGAAAATCATTTCATGCTATTGTTTAACAAGTAAGATTACTACACTTGGTCACACTTACTTATTACAAGGATGCTCTTTGGGAAAACTCCACTTTGTTTAAAGAAAATTTGACCCATATATTAGTTATATCCTAAGGCCTTTATTTCTTTAATAAAATCTTCATTTGTAAACTTTTAAGTGGGTCTTACACTAGGGTAGTTCCAAAAATCCGAATTTAGAAAGCTTCATTTTCAAGTTGATTCTTTTAAGAAAAATGCATTTTATACTTAGAAATTTAAGCATTTATTTTACCTATACCCTAAGGACTTCATTTATTTAAGAAAATACCATTTTTGAATCTGGAAAACTAGTGTTTTCTACCCATCTATCCATTATTACGAATTTGGCCTTCAAGACTTTTGACTCAAAACTTCTATTAGACTTTATTTCTTGTTTCAAATATTTTCTTTAGTAAAAACTCATTTAAACTCATGAAAAATATTACCAAACATTATCTATCACCTATAGGCTTCATTTTTCTTGTAAAACACATGTTTAGAAGTTGATAAAAGGGTTTTTAAACTAGGTTTCTCAAGTCATCCGAATTTGCACAAGTTCATTTCTTGAAAAGTGTTTTCCTTTTTGACTTTATTAACTCATCTACCTATAGATCTATATACTAGGAAGGTTATGTACTAAGGATAAAAGCATTAAAGACCATTAATGCACATAAACTCAAAATAAAGATGAGATCTTAAATGCCTACATGAATATGAGTAGTAAAATGATAGATCTACTATATCAAGTGCTTAAATAGATTTTGAAAACATAAAAACTATATTTTTATAAAAGATCTTTTGTTCAAAACACTTTTTGATGGATAAACATAAAGCTTTTGGCATGAAAGCTCCTTTAAATATTAGATCTACTTTGTGATGGTTTGGTATTCTTGTTTTGATATTTCCTTATCCCTAGCAAGAGCTCATGGGGACATTTAGTTGGAAATATCCAAGAATATCCTTACCATTACAAGGATATATGAGTAGAAGGAGTGAAAGTTCACTTAGAGTAAAATAGGAGTAAAAAGGAAAAGAAACAAGTTGTGTGTGTGTGTGAGAGGCCATGGAGGCTCACGGCATAGAGGGAGTGGAGAGGAGAGAAAAGAGAGATTTTCACCTTTTGAAACTTTGAAAAGTGAAGAATGAAGTGAGAGAGAGAAAATGTAGTTTATATATAAATTGAAATTAGGTTAAATGGGACTAAAATAATTTTTTAAAAAAATTGCACAATGGAGCTTGTTGGGGAGGGTTTCACGCCAACCAATGCATGAGGGGGAAGGAAAGAATTGATTTTTGATTGATTTGTCTTGATAGCTTGCACATCAAATGTCATAAATTGTAGTAATAATTGAGGGACAAAAAGTCTTTGGAAAGGAAGTGATTGAGTGATGGTAAGTGTTGCAAATATAGGGTGTACAAATAGGTAGTAATAGGTTGTACTTGTGAATAGTAGTGAATAGTAATCAAGACAACTTAATTACTCGGCCATGATGACACCGTTCTTGAATTCTAGTGCAACTAATTTTACAAGCACAATCAAGAGTATGAGAAAAATCAACGGGAAGTAACTCACTCGGCCATGATGACACCGTTCTTGAATTGGATGGGTCGTTCGGAAATTCCACTTAATCGTAGTAGTCCTCGGGACACAAACAATCCTCCTCGTGATTATCTAATCAAGGAGAATACCCAAAATGAGTATTTTGATAAAATTCTATCTTTGAAGATTCTAATCTTTTCTTAAAATCGTAGAAAAATCGTATAAGGGGAAATTCCAACTTAAAATGGCCATAACTTGCTCATTTTAACTCGGAATTTCGCGTATAATATGTCGTTTTCTACCTACTCGAAAAGATCTACGCATTTCTAAGCTTATTTTTACAAAACTAAGTCGTTTAGGTTCCGAAAATGTAGCGACCAGATTTTCCACGAATTTTGCAAACACTTGATTTCTTCTTTGTAAACAAGGCTCTTTTGAGAAGGTAATTATTTCAATTATTTTGTAAACTTTTTGAAAGGTATATATTTATATTTAATGACTCACAACATATGTATCAAGTAAATAGAGTTGTCTCAACTTATAAAAATTATGGTTATAAAAGACTTTGAACTTGAGATTCTATTTTACTTTTGAAAGATCCTTTAGTTTATGAATATCCTATTTTTAAATGAAATCTTTTGTAATTACTTTGATTTCCTAAAGTGTGGTTTTATTTTTCTAAACTTGGATTTTAAGAATAGCAAAAGGACATTTTTATTTCTAAAAGAATTTCTACTTCTTGATAAAAGATAAGTTTTCATAAAACCTTTTGTAAGAAAATCATTCCCATACATGTTCATGGGTTTTTAAGAAATCCATTTTCCATATTTATTCCTTTTTAGAAAGGATCTTTGATTCAAGAAAACACTTTCTCATTTATTTTGTTGAGACAAAAACATTATGTTCATGCATGAATATGAATCATAACTATAGAGATATAAAGGAACATAATAACTTGAAAGCTTAAATAAATAATCAATAAATCAAGTATTGGGACTTTAGCTTTATCAAGGTACCCCGGGACTAAGAAAAGACTAGTCCCGAAAAGAAAAAGGATTGTTTTGACTTGATGAGGACAAGTCTAAGACTAGAATGACTAGTCTTGGAAATAACTTGAAATGAAGTAAATAATTTGCATGAAAGATAAATAAATTGTAAGACAATGAGCTTATATGCTCTAAATAATATATATAGCTATATAGACATATTAGATAGTAGTAACATAAAGGAAACATAAAGAACATAAAGGAAGTATAAAGAGCATAAAGGGAAAATAATGAACATAAAGGAACATAAAGAGATTGATATTATGAACAAAAACAAAGTATGAATCTAATGTTACTTTCTTAACCTTCATGGTTTTAGAAAACATACACTAAGCTCATACTAAGTAGATGAACATGAAGAATTCTTGAGAAATTTCTTACCTAAAGAAGCTAAACTAAGAGGACTTTCTTGAAGAACTCTTGAGAGGATTTGGAGAGAAATTTTAGTATAGTAACTTTAGAGATGAAGAAGTGTGAAAGAAGTAAAGGTATGAAGGGGTATTTATAGGAAAATATGAGAGATTATTTGTGTTAATTAATTAAATGAAAACAAAATTGATGGAGGCATGCATGGGGAGTGGCCGGCGCTATTTTAGAGCATGGGGAAGACCAAAAATTGATTTTCTTGTCTTTTGATTAATTAAAGTAAGAAATGAAAGATGTGAAATTGTATTGGAAATGAAAAAGTGTAAGAGATAGGTGTAAGGTTTGTAAGAGTAGGTTGTAAGAAAAAGTAGAGATAGATGAATAGTGTAGAATAGTAGAAAATAGTGTAATGTAAAAGTAGACATGACAATTAAATACCGGTAGTAAGAAAGTACGCGTATAAAAGCGATATCTGATATTTTTAGTTATCGAAAAATTACGAAATTGATATTTTTGGGAATCTTATATTTTTACGAGTCTAACGGTATATTCGGAATATTTTTCCTATTTTGGGCTTCCGGACACGTCTTTCTAGAGTCATGTCCGATCGGGTTCAAAGGACACTCGAAATTCTTCAATCTGATATTTTTATAAAACCTATAGCTATTACGAACTATTACAACTAATTTTTCCAACTTCGTTTTCTAGGGCTTGAGAAAACGGCAATGCCGGAGTTAAACGGTTACGGTAAACTAGGGTTTTGTTTGACTTAAGAGTCCTTTTGACTTTCGATTAGGGTTTAGATCTTAGATTCGGATCAAAATTTCGGGGATTTACAACCTACCCCCCTTAAAGAAAGTTTTGTCCTCAAAACTTGAAATTTGCAATTTGAAATTCATACCTGTTTCTTCAAAGAGATTTGGATATTTCTTTCGGATCTCATCCTCGGCTTCCCAAGTAGCCTCCTCTCGTGAATGATTCCTCCATAATACCTTGACATATCGGATTTCCTTGTTTCTCAGCTTTTGAACCTTTTGATCCAGAATTCGAACTGGATGCTCCTCATAAGTCAAATTCTCTTTCAGCCTGACTGGTTCAAGCTCCACAATCCGATCAGGGTTGGGGATATGTTTCCTTAGCACTGAGACATGGAAGACATTATGTACTCCCGACAGGTTTGGCGGTAATGCCAAGCGATAAGACAAATCTCCTACCCGTTCGAGAATTTCGAAAGGTCCGATATATCTTGGGCTTAGCTTTCCTTGAGCCCGTACACGATGAATACTCTTTATTGGATTTACTTTCAGATACACGTGATCACCAACGTTAAACTCAAGGGTTCGTCGTTTTTGATCCGCCCAACTTTTCTGCCTATCTTGAGCCTCTTTCATCCTTTGCTGAATAATCCTAACCTTATCGGAGGCGTCTTGGATGAGATATGGTCCAATTGTTAACTTTTCCACATCATCCCAGAATAGAGGCGATCTACACCGTCTTCCATATAAAGCTTCGTATGGTGGCATCTTAACGTGTCTTCCAAAGTCTGGATAGTTCGCTCTGATTGTCCATCGGTTTGAGGATGGTAAGCCGTACTGAATTGTAACTTGGTCCCCATACATTTCTGAAGGCTCGTCCAAAATTTTGACACGAATCGAGGATCCCGATCCGATACAATCCCTGCTGGAACTCCATGCAGTCTCACAATCTCCCTTACATATAGCCGGGCCAACTTTTCCATTGAGTAGGTCATGTTGATGGGGATGAAGTGTGCTGACTTGGTAAGTCGATCCACAATTACCCATATGGCATCATATCCGGCTGATGTTGGCAATCCACATACGAAATCCATGGTAATTTGGTCCCATTTCCATTCTGGTATGGCCAATGGTTTCAAAAGTCCTCCTGGCCTTTGGTGTTCAATCTTTACTTGTTGACATATGGGACACTTCATTACGAATTCAGCTACATCCTTTTTCATACCATTCCACCAAAAGCGACTTTTAAGGTCTTGGTACATCTTGGTACCACCGGGGTGCATGGTATATCCCGAGTTATGCGCCTCATCCATTATTTCCTTTTTCATCTCCTCATCATTTGGTACACATAATCTTCCCTTCATTCTTACTACATCTTCCTCATCTATCTCAAAATCGTCATACCTTCCTCCCTGTATCTCACTTTTCAACTTTTGTATGACTTCATCATATCGTTGAGATTCTTTGATTCTATCGATCAGGGTTGGCTCCATTACCAAATGGGAAATTTCCATTTCCACACTTTGCCCCACAAATTCGATGCAATTTCTCGAATTCCTTTATGAGTTCTTTTGAGTTGTGAGCATGGCTGCAACTTCTCCATGGTTCTTCCGACTCAAAGCGTCTGCTACCGCATTCACTCTTCCAGGGCAATAATTTATTCCAAGATCAATCTTTGATAACTCCAACCATCTCCTTTGCCTCATATTCAATTCCTTTTGTGTAAATAAATACTTGAGGCTCTTATGGTCCGTATAAATCTCGCATCTCTGCCCATAAGGTAGTGCCTCCAAAGCTTGAGAGCAAAAACGACAACTGCGGCCAACTCAAGATCATGCGTCGGGTAATTTTGTTCATGCGGCCTCAACTGTCGTGAAGCATAAGCAATACTTTCCCTTCTTGCATAGCACACATCCTAAGCCATTTCTTGATGCATCACTATGGACGGTATATGGCTTTTCTGGATCGGGTAAGGTTAAAATTGGAGCAGATACCAATCGTTGCTTTAACTCTTGGAAACTTTGTTCCCTTTTCTCATTCCAAATGAATCTTTCATTTTCTGGGTCAACTGAGTTAGGGCTTAGCTATTTGAGAAATCTTGCACAAACTTCCTGTAATAGCCAGCTAATCCAAGAAAACTTCTAATCTCAGTCACCGTCCTTGGTTGTTTCCATTCCATTACGGCCTTAATCTTTTCGGATCTACTGATATTCCTTTCCCTGAGATAACATGTCCTAGAAAAGATATTTGATCCAACCAAAAGTCACACTTGGATAATTTGGCATATAACTTGTGCTCCCTTAAGGTTTGTAATGCCATTCTCAGATGTTCTTTGTGTTGTTCCGTGTTTTAGAATAAACCAAAATATCATCAATGAAGACAATCACGCATTTATCCAAGAGCGGCTTATACACCCGATTCATCAAGTCCATGAAAGCAGCTGGTGCATTAGTTAATCCAAATGGCATGACCATGAACTCATAGTGTCCATACCGAGTTCTAAAAGCGGTCTTTGACACATCTCTGGTTTTATCCTCAGCTGGTGGTATCCAGATCTAAATCAATGCGTGAGAATACACTTGCTCCTTGTAGTTGGTCAAAGAGATCGTCAATCCTTGGCAATGGATACCTATTCTTGATAGTGACCTTATTGAGTTCTCGATAGTCAATACACAACCTCATCGATCCATCTTTCTTCTTTACGAATAATACCGGAGCTCCCCAAGGTGAGACACTTGGTCTAACAAATCCTTGGTCAAGCAATTCTTGTAATTGCTTCTTAAGTTCCTTGAGCTCAACAGGTGCCATTCGGTATGGTGCCTTGGATATAGGTTCTGTTTTTGGCATCAAATCGATCTCAAAATCGATTTCTCGTTTTGGGGGTAACCCAGGCAATTCTTCTGGAAAAACATCAGAGAATTCATTAACGATGGGGATGTCGTCAATGTTGGGTCTTTCCTTATCCTCCTCCGTACTTCCCACATAACTTTCAACTCCTTCCTCAACTTCTTCAATTAGCTCGAACGAACTTAACTCCAAACTTTTTGCGGATTCTCCCAAAAACGTAGCTTTCTTTCCATCTTGTCCCATGAATTCCACCTTTTTATTTCTACAATCTACCTTTGCTTCCACCATGGACAACCAACTCATTCCGAGAATCACTTCGTACTTGCTGATTTCTATTACTATAAGATCGGTAGTTGCTTCATGGCCTTGTATCTTCATGGGGCAATTCCTTATTACTTCTTTGGTAGTCACCACACTACCGGTGGGGGTTTTTATACGAAAACTTGTTGTGATTGTGGTGATGGGTAAACCGGTCTTCAAGGCTACACTAGTGGCAACAAAGGAATGTGTTGCACCAGTATCGAAGAGGGTATAAGCGGTTAGGTCCCCTATTTGTATGGTTCCTGCGTTCAAGACGCGCGTGTTACTAGTCTTATTGTCCTTAAAAGGTTTCCTAGATATCTTTTTCCAACATGCATCATAACTTTATACTGACAGATATTAAAACAGCATATATATTAGGATTGAAGCTAACCTGTAACCAAGCTATAGTCATACTCCCTCCATGGTCCAGGGCAGCCAACTCTACTCCTTCATCGGCATCCTCCTCGCAGACCCATTGCCCTTCAAGGTTATAAATTCTCAGCCCATGCATAGATGATGCCGAGCGACTTCCGCTTCCATTTCCACTCTTGTTGGGGCAAGTCCTCCTGAGGATCCAACAGGTCGGTTTGTTGGGAGATTCCTTTGGGGCACTCATTAGCAAAATGTCCCAATTGCTTGCATACGAAACAAGTCGTAGTAGCTTTCTTTGGGCAATCCGGAATCTTATGGCTCGGGTCACCACAGAAATAACACTTGTTCTGGAGAAGGGGGCATCTCTTCGGGTAATGCGCTCCTTTGCATTTCCAACAATTTGCTGTTATCTTGGAATATCCTTTGTCCACTAAAATTTCCCTTAAATGCTAATTGGTTTAAACCTCTTAGAAGGGAAATTGGAGCTCGTTCCTGGTTGAAATTCCTTCCAAACACATGTACTTTCTTCTCAAAGGTTCCGGCTTTCCTTTTCTTGGCCCCTTCAACAATTCGTGCTCTCAACCAATTCCCTGAAGGTGCGAATGTCAAACTCTTCTAATCGCATCCTTAAATCCTCATCTAACCCATTCAAGAACACTTGTCGTTTCAGCTCCTCACTGTACTTATAAGAATCCGGAGATACTGCAGGAGTCGGCTAAATTCCGTCTCATATTGTTCTATGGTTTTCCTTCTGGGATATGTGCAAGAAATCCGCACTATACCTTACTCTTAAACTTCCAGGGAAATAATTTTCCAGAAACTCATTCCGAAACATGTCCCAGGTGATGGGTGGCGGCAATTCCCTACTCTTGGACTCCCACCAGATGCGGGCGTTGAATCTCAACATGTAAGTACCATAGCTTATTCGAAGATGATAAGGACTTCATAAGCGGCAAAAGACCGTTCACCTGCGCGAGCCAATCTTCAGCCTCATCGGGTTTCCCAAAAGCTCCGTCAAAGTAACGGTTACTTTTGATAAATCTGGGAGTGAAGTTCTGTATGGTCGAGGTGGTGGCGGAGGCGGCAGGGGTGCTGTATGTGATTGAGCATCAGGTGCTGCTGGTCCATGTATAGATGCTTGGGGTGCTTGCTGGGGTGGTGCTTGTGCTGGTGGGAGGTGGCATATTCCTCTGTTGTTGTTGAACAACACATTAAGAAGTTGTGTTAATTGACCAGAGTGGCTTGGAGATTGCCTTGCTGGTCTGGGGCAGGAGCCGCAGGGGGTACTTCTGGTTGGTTAACTTCTTCAGGCGGGTTATTTGATGCCTGCCTCATCCTCGGTCGTCCCCTTCTAGGTCGGCTGTTTAATCGTTTATGTAAATACTAGATTATTAAGTCTTTTACATATTAAGTTACGGAATTGCGGAAATTTCCAAAGAAATAAACATATAAAGGAAATATACACAAGAGAAATTTAATCAATTAAATCAAGAGAGGAAATTTGTTTAAACCAAAATATTTAAACCTAAAATATTCAATATAGAAAGAAATAAAATCTTATAAAGAAATCAAGGTAAAAGAATTTAAAATTCAACAAACACTTTTTCGAAACATAAATTAATCTATTAATCGATCCTATATCCTAAGCTGATTCGGTTACAGAATTCTTTTTCCTTGGCGGGAAGGTTGATTTCTAGACTCGCTTGGCTCCGTTGATCAAACTTCGTCTGTGCTTCATGCTCCTCATCGGATACTTCCGTCACTTCTTTCTTGATCAGGTTTCTTACACGAGATCGTCTTCGATTCGGGATATTCTCATTAGGTCATTTGAAATCTTGACTGGCTTAACGTTGGTTGGAAATATCCTTAACTCGTCCATGATCTACTGGCTCATTGTGGGCTTAGATATATAATCGTCCTATGGAATTCCAAATTCGAAAATCGGGAAAACTAACACTTATTATTTTGGAAAAAGAACGTAGCTTTTTGGAGCATAAGGTGTGGTTGTAATGGTACGTAAGACATCCTATATCGTAAGAAACTTCTAAGTCTGTCTTATAGGGAAAACTCCTTACAGGGGCTTCCTACTTTTAATCGGTAATCCACAAGGGTCTCTTCATTTCTTGAGTTAAATATTGGGTCTTATCCCTAACCTTCCCAAAGGTAAACTTTAAAGGACAAGGGAGGTCATGAATTCTCCCTTTTTGAGAATTTCTAAACTTGTCTAATCTTATCTAAGGCCTTCCTATCTATTCTAGATTTATTCCTATTACCTTTATTTCTATAAACTTGTTGCTCTGATACCAACTTAAACTGTCACGCCCCGAGGGGTACCCTAAACGTGGCAGTCCGCCACATATAATATCAAGGCTTAGGAATGGCTACCTTAGTCATGCAAAAGCCTTAGTATTATATGTAAGGCGTCTAACACGGTAATAGGAGACGCTTTTGGGAAGCATAGTTCAAGCAAGTAAAGATAAACATACAAGAATTCAGAAATAAAATCATATCATAAATAACCAAAGGTCTGATACATAATTTCTTAGGGGCATTCCCCCGCTGAATCCAAGGATCGAGATAAACTTCCTAACTTCCAAAATTAAAGATTTCAAAGGAATTCTAATCTAAGTCTTCGAGTAGATTTCCTCCAAAAGCTTTAACATCAAAACGTATTCGGATACGGGATGGCCTCAAGCTCAAAAATAGGTGTTCCTGAGAATACAGATATCTATAGGGGTATAAGCTTATGGGCTTAGTGAGTAAATCCAAAAAAATTCATACTCGAAGAAGATTAACAATCAAGTTTATTATTCAAGCACATGAAATGCAACAACCACGTGAGCATACAAGACATATGACTTTCCGGGAATCATATGTTGAATGAATTTACGCCCTTCATTCGGGGTTGGGGATTCAGGCCAATTACAGCCACAACTTTTAAAAACACTTTTATAGATCTTACCGGCTCCTATACCATCAAAAACTTGTAGTTTATTACAGGCTCCTACTAGCCATCAAAAATTTGTAGTTATTACAGGCTCCTACTAGCCACCACTTTGTAGTTCTTACCGGCTCCTACTCGCCACTTACATGATATACCGGTTCTGTCTACCACCACTATTATACACTTGTCCCACCAATTGTATAGTAGTGAATGCAATGTGACTCAACATATGAAGTGCATGAATCATTTCTTTAGTTAAGGTCTAGTTAATTACGTTTAAATTCCTTCAAGTGATCAATCAATTTCAAACACTTCAAGATACTAATTCACATACAACTTTATTACCAACAATCCGAATTTCGATATACTTAGTATTCTTTCAACATATTATCATACACTTTCTTTTTATTTTTCTTAAATTCTAGTGCAACTAATTTTACAAGCACAATCAAGAGTATGAGAAAAATCAACGGGAAGTAACTCACTCGGCCATGATGACACCGTTCTTGAATTGGATGGGTCGTTCGGAAATTCCACTTAATCGTAGTAGTCCTCGGGATACAAACAATCCTCCTCGTGATTATCTAATCAAGGAGAATACCCAAAATGAGTATTTTGATAAAATTCTATCTTTGAAGATTCTAATCTTTTCTTAAAATCGTAGAAAAATCGTATAAGGGGAAATTCCAACTTAAAATGGCCATAACTTGCTCATTTTAACTCGGAATTTCGCGTATAATATGTCGTTTTCTACCTACTCGAAAAGATCTACGCATTTCTAAGCTTATTTTTACAAAACTAAGTCGTTTAGGTTCCGAAAAGGTAGCGACCAGATTTTCCACGAATTTTGCAAACACTTGATTTCTTCTTTGTAAACAAGGCTCTTTTGAGAAGGTAATTATTTCAATTATTTTGTAAACTTTTTGAAAGGTATATATTTATATGTAATGACTCACAACATATGTATGAAGTAAATGGAGTTGTCTCAACTTATAAAAATTATGGTTATAAAAGACTTTGAACTTGAGATTCTATTTTACTTTTGAAAGATCCTTTAGTTTATGAATATCCTATTTTTAAATGAAATCTTTTGTAATTACTTTGATTTCCTAAAGTGTGGTTTTATTTTTCTAAACTTGGATTTTAAGAATAGCAAAAGGACATTTTTATTTCTAAAAGAATTTCTACTTCTTGATAAAAGATAAGTTTTCATAAAACCTTTTGTAAGAAAATCATTCCCATACATGTTCATGGGTTTTTAAGAAATCCATTTTCCATATTTATTCCTTTTTAGAAAGGATCTTTGATTCAAGAAAACACTTTCTCATTTATTTTGTTGAGACAAAAACATTATGTTCATGCATGAATATGAATCATAACTATAGAGATATAAAGGAACATAATAACTTGAAAGCTTAAATAAATAATCAATAAATCAAGTATTGGGACCTTAGCTTCATCAAGGTACCCCGGGACTAAGAAAAGACTAGTCCCGAAAAGAAAAAGGATTGTTTTGACTTGATGAGGACAAGTCTAAGACTAGAATGACTAGTCTTGGAAATAACTTGAAATGAAGTAAATAATTTGCATGAAAGATAAATAAATTGTAAGACAATGAGCTTATATGCTCTAAATAATATATATAGCTATATAGACATATTAGATAGTAGTAACATAAAGGAAACATAAAGAACATAAAGGAAGTATAAAGAGCATAAAGGGAAAATAAAGAACAAAGGAACATAAAGAGATTGATATTATGAACAAAAACAAAGTATGAATCTAATGTTGCTTTCTTAAGCTTCATGGTTTTAGAAAACATACACTAAGCTCATACTAAGTAGATGAACATGAAGAATTCTTGAGGAATTTCTTACCTAAAGAAGCTAACTAAGAGGACTTTCTTGAAGAACTCTTGAGAGGATTTGGAGAGAAATTTTAGTATAGTAACTTTAGAGATGAAGAAGTGTGAAAGAAGTGAAGGTATGAAGGGGTATTTATAGGAAAATATGAGAGATTATTTGTGTTAATTAATTAAATGAAAACAAAATTGATGGAGGCATGCATGGGGAGTGGCCGGCGCTATTTTAGAGCATGGGGAAGACCAAAAATTGATTTTCTTGTCTTTTGATTAATTAAAGTAAGAAATGAAAGATGTGAAATTGTATTGGAAATAAAAAAGTGTAAGAGATAGGTGTAAGGTTTGTAAGAGTAGGTTGTAAGAAAAATTAGAGGTAGATGAATAGTGTAGAATAGTAGAAAATAGTGTAATGTAAAAGTAGACATGACAATTAAATACCGATAGTAAGAAAGTACGCGTATAAAAGCGATATCTGATATTTTTAGTTATCGAAAAATTACGAAATTGATATTTTTGGGAATCTTATATTTTTACGAGTCTAACGGTATATTCGGAATATTTTTCCTATTCTGGGCTTCCGGACATGTCTTTCTAGAGTCATGTCCGATCGGGTTCAAAGGACACTCGAAATTCTTCAATCTTATATTTTTATAAAACCTATAGCTATTACGAACTATTACAAATAATTTTTCCAACTTCGTTTTCTAGGGCTTGAGAAAACGGCAATGCCGGAGTTAAACGGTTACGATAAACTAGGGTTTTGTTTGACTTAAGAGTCCTTTTGACTTCCGATTAGGTTTAGATCTTAGATTCGGATCAAAATTTCGGGGATTTACATCAAGCATTGGGAACCTTAGCTTCATCAAGGAATCCCGATCAAGTATTGGAGCCTTAGCTTTATCAAGGCGTCTCGGGACTAAGAATGGACTAGTCCCAAAAGATTTAAAGAAAACAAAAGATTGTTTTGACTTGATATGTACAAGTCTAAGACTAGAAAGACTAGTCTTAATAAAATAAATAAATTGCATAACTTGAATGTAAATAAATAACCAAATGAGCTTATATGCTCTAAATAAATATATATACATAATATACATAATATAAGTTAGATTAGAAGCAAATAATAACAATAATAATAACAACATAATAAATAGGAAGCTTATATACAAGAACAAAACATGAACATGTGTGTTGCTTTTACTACTTATATGAGTTTCAAAACAACACCATAGTCATATTAAGTTACATGACATGGATGAATAATAGATGGAAGAAATATTACCTAAAGTATGTAAGAGATATGGAGATGGTAAATGAAATAGGTATTATGTGAGTAGTGATATGTGGTAGATGGTTTATGTATGAGACATGATTTTTGTGAGGAATTGATTTGAGAGAGTTTTGATAGAGAGAATTCTTGATGAGAGAATTTGTGGAGAGATTTTGAGAGAGTTTGGTAGTGTAAAGAATTGTGTGAAAGAATGGAAGAGGAAGGTGGTATTTATAGAATTTTTGGAGTGATTTTTGGATGCAATAAAATAAATTGAAAAAGAAAATTAATTTGTTGGAAGGGACAAGGGGGGGGGGGGGGGGGGGGGGGGGGGGGGGGGGGGGGGGGGGCGTTTGCTTTATTAGGGGGGGGGAGGAAATTGATTTTATATTTTTTTTGTGTAATAAAGAAGTAATGTGTAAAGTTGATGTGATTAAAGGTGTATTGGAAATGAAAAAAGTAAGAAAATAGATATATAGGTAAGTAAATAGGTGTAAGAAAAGTAGAGATTAGTGAATAGTAATGAATAGTAGAAAAGTACTATGAATAATAGACTAGACAATTAAAAGTACCGGTAGTAATAAAATACGTAATATGCGATATCTGTAACTTTTAGCTACCGAAAAAATTCCAAAAACTGATATTTTTGGAATCCGTGTTTTTACGAGTCTATTGGTATAAACGGAATATTTTTAATATTCCGAGCTCCGGGACACGCTTTTCGAGAACCGATCCCGTTTGGGTCCGAAGGTCACTCAAAATTCGTGAATCTGATATTTTTATGTTACCCTACGTTATTACGAACTATTCTAGGCTATTAACTTAATTTCGTTTTCTAGGGTTTTGAAAACGCGGGATGGCCGGATCTTAAACACTAGGGTTCGTTGTAGGCTCGTTGACTTTTAGGGTTCCGTTTTGATTTCCAATTTTACTGAGTTATTCGTAAGATCGTATAATTTTTGAGTTTTGATCGTTTTATATTTCTAGCTCGACGTCTGTGGTTTATCTTATTTTATTCGTGATTATTTATTTGTTTTTAGTTCTCGGGATCGTTTAACCGAGTCTAGGTTTATGAGTTGACTCAATTTGACTTTTGTGGAAAATTTGGATTTTGTGATTCTAAAATTTTACTGAAGGAATTGGGATTTTATTATCTCGTTGTTAAGCGGTATTTGGATCTATTGTTTCGATTTGCGTTTTAGGAATTGGGTAGATTATTTAATCGACGTATGGGCGTTGATTATATTGGTAATTGGACTTTATATTTTGCTTCAGGGGTTCTCGTCTTCTCAAGATTGAGAGAACTCGTTTTTGTTCTTATTTGGAATTAAGTTTTAACTTGGTTCAACTTTTAGGGTTTCGTTTCCAGTGTTTTGACTCGGTCTAGAATTTGGTTTTTATCTTGAGTCGATTTTTGGGATTTAAATTTCTAAACTTTTAGAATTATTTTCTATGAATTATGAAAATTTTTGGGGGTTTACAAAACTCTTATGAACTCCTAAGTGTTAGAAAATTCCATAAAGGTTATTTCTAAGAAGCCATTCTTCCACTTTACACTCCTTAGGGTTTCTTTGACTTTTAATCTTGTAATTCACTTGTTATCTAAATGAAAATAAGTTCTCAAAGTCTATATTAATCATGGCCTTCATTCATGCATTAAAATTCCCATTTTTCATTTGGTAAATATGTCTTTAAACAAGCTTTTTGTAAAAATCCGAATTTTTGAAATTTCATTTTCTTGCATTTTTCTTATGGAAAAACTTGTCTAATGAAGTAAAAATTGAAGCTCCAATATCTATACTATCTAAGGACTTCATTTAGCCTATAAAACATCCAATTTAGACTTAGATACTAAGAGTTCTTGTAGGCATGAACCTAAGTTACGAATTTGACTATTGATCCACAGATCAATATTTTTCATTCTAACTCCACCACTTGTTTTACATTCCTATCATGCCTAAACCCATCCAAGCTTATGAAAATCATTCCTTCAATATACCTATTATACATACCCTTCATTTTTCTTATGAAAAATGAGTTTAAAAATGATTTCAGTGGCTTTTAAGGTAGGGTTTCAATTTCATCCGAATTTCCAACATTGCATATTTAACAAAACCTTTCCTTTTTCAATGTTCTTGCTTCCTATATGTGAAGATCTACTATCTAACATCTCTATACATGAACAAGACTACATTTTTAGGATCATCAATGCATGGAAAACAAAATAAACCTATGATCATGCATGTACATGAAGATGTGGATGTCTAAACTTTAGATCTACTATATATAATGCATGAATCATGGATCTCATGGCATGAACAACAATATATATGCAAGATCTCTACTTTACATGCATGAACAAGTTGATATTTCAAACAAAACTCATTCAAAGACTAGATCCACTTCTTGTGATGGCTTGAGATTCTTGTAGTAGTGTTTTCATGTCCCTTGCTCATGCTCATTGGGATTTAAATGAGAAAACACACAAGAATGATCTTGCCATTACAAGATTTAGGACTAACAAAGCTTGAAATCATCATTAAATGGATGATCTAAAGGAGAAAAGAAGATGAAACAAGTTTGTGGAGGAGTGCATGTGTGTGTGTGTGTCACGGCACATACAGAGGAAAAAGAGAGAGTTTCAACCTTTGTTAAAATTTTGTAAGAGTGAAAATGAGGAGAGAGAGAGAAAAGGAGCTTATATATTGGATAGACTAGGGTTTTAATTGAATAAAAATAACTAAAATAAAACAAATGAGAGGGTGAAAGGGGGGAGGGGGCGCCGACCAAGAGAGATGTGAGGGAGAGGATTTGAATTTTTAACAAATTTGTAATTTATGTAATTAAAATGTAATAAATGTGATAATTATTTAAGAGACAAAATTTCTTGGAAAAGAAAATTGAAATGAGTAGTTGTAAGGATGTAAGAATAGGGTATGGGTAGTGTGTGGTGTAGGTTGTACTTGTGAATAGTAGACAAGACATCTACTTTACCGGTTGTACCGAAAACACGGGAAAAGCTATAACTGTAATTTTTATAGCTCGAAAAATTATAAAATTGATATTTTTGGAATCCTTATAAAATTACAGTTCTAATGAATATTCTGGAACATTTTTCTGAATCCGTGGTCTGAGGCACGCTTTTCCGTAATTGAGCTCGGGAAGGCCGGAATTGAAAAATTCCTGAATTTAAAACTTTCAAAGGTTTAAAATGTACTTTAGAACAATAATTCAAATTCATTTACTTTATAAAATTTCTTTTATTATGAAACCGAAGGAAAGCCGGATTTAGGGTTCCTAGGCTTCTCTTACTAGACTCAAACTGGACCGAATTAGGGTTTCGCTTCCAACTCCCGGGGTTTCTTAACTACTGAGAATATCAGGGTTTACACATACATAGAATTATGAAGCTTAAGAAGATATAATAACAAATCAAGAAAAGAGGATTCATAATATTCATTTATTCAAAACAATAGCCTTACAAAACTTAGGAGCATTCCCTAGTCACAAATAACTTTAATCTGTTATAAGAATATTTCTATGAAGTCTATATCTTATCCAACACTAAACTTCATCTAGAAATTCCTTAACCAAAAAGGAAAATATGTGGCTGCAGGGTCCACGTGGCCTCAACCACAAATAGGTAAACTGCAAAGGATATATATAGGGGTATAAGCTAATAGGCTTAGTGAGAACTATTTCCATAAATAAACTTCTTGTGTAATGAATTTCAAACAAGTTATTTAAGCAGACAAATGAAATGCAACATACACGTGGGCAAACAAGTCATATAGTTTTCCAGAAACTATATGTTGAATGGATTTACGTCCTCTATTCGGAGTTTGGTGATACGTAACCTCAAAACAAGTAGTTTTAGTTAAAAATTATGCTTCCGATCAATACCGCCAAGTAGATTAAGTCTACTTGAATTGAGCCATGCTTTCGGACTTGCACCAAGCATTTAATTCCATGTCGCTAAGTAATCGCTTTCGATCATAACCACCAAGTATTGCTTTCGACCTGAGCTACCATCCTTCTCACCTAAGGATAATAACCCAATGCAATGTGACTCACTTCGTGATATACATTAATCAATTTATTTAAATTATCATAACATTATGATTAATAGTTTTAAGGTGATCATACAATTTCATATATATCAAGTATTATACTAAAATAAACAATTACTTACAATCAATTCTTGTCTCGATATTCTTATAGTATTTTCAGCAATTTTTACATACATATCAAATTATCTTTACTTAATTCTAGTGCGACTAAACTACAAACACAATCAAGTAAAGTAATTTAAGGAAATAAACTCACATGCCATGTCGACAGCTATCTAAATGGATGAGTCGTTCACACAATCCACTTAGTCGAAATAATCCTTAGAGTATGGGTATCCTTCCTCAGAATCACCTAGTCAAGGAAAATACCCAAAATGAGTATTTCTTGATGACTTTCTTGAATTTGGACAAAACAATGTTACAAGAACGTCAAAGTTCGTATAAAGGAAGACTCCAATTTAAAATGGTCATAACTTGGTCATTTTAACTTGGAATTACGCATATAATATACCGATTTCTACCTACTCGAAAAGATCTATCCATTTATAAAAGTATTTTTATCAAACTAGATCATTTAGGCTCTAAAACAGTGGTGATCAGATTCACCACGAATTTTCCCTAACCCAAAAGTAATTTGTTTCAAACATTAAATCATTCAAAAGTTGTTTGATAAATATTTAGTTATCTATATAGTTAAAAAATTCATTTTTTATAGATACTTAGCTCATATTTTATCCATGCTCAAGTGTTTATTGTCCAACCATATTTCTTGAGTAAAAAAATGTTAGGAGTTTAGAAAATTATAGTTTATAAGAAATCCATTTTGTAAATCCTTTAAAATGAATATTTTGATTCCTTTGTTTTTCAAAGAATCACTTTATGTTTATCTTACTATTTTTTTCTAAATGAATTTTTGATAAAAAAAAAATGAATTTCTTCTTTTCTAATTTCTCAACATTAGTGCTACTTTTTCTATTTGTTTTATTTAACTATTTATTTGAAAAATCTTAGTTTTGGAAACTCTTATTTCGGTTTTAAGAGATTTCCTTATATTATGAAAATTATTTTAGTATAAAATTCATCTTCTTTTTAAGAAAACAAAGTAATATAAAAAGCTTTTCAAAACAAAAGTAGCTTTTAAAATTGTAGTGAGTTTTTCTTAAAACTTTGAAAAAGAATAACTTTACTTTTGTTAACTCATAGATTTTATATTTCATGTGAAACTATTCTTAGGTGATAAAATCTCCTTTTTATCAAGTGTAATTGGAGCTTTAAAAATTTAGACAACAATCTTAATGGGCATGATTATGAGAAATAATAACAAGCAAAAATAACATAAATAATAAATAAAGTCAAGTATTGGGAGTCTTAGCTTCTTCAAGACTCCCAGGACTAAGAAGTAGACTAGTCCCAAAAGAAAGAAACAAATAAAAGAAAGAAAAATTGTTTTAACTTGATGAGAACAAGTCTAAGACTAAAGACTAGTCTTAAAACAATAAGAAATGAATAAATTGCAATGGAAGAAATAAATAAATTACTTTACATGAAAATAAATGAATTGCAAGTGAGCTTAAAATTACAATATAAACATAAATAGATATTCATGAACAAGAACAATACATAAACATAGTGTAGCTTCCATAACATTTAGTTTTTGGAAACTCACACCATGGTCATGTAAAGTTACATGACATGAGAAAAAGAATATGTAAAGAAAAGTTTACCTAAAGAGGATTTTTGAAGTTTTATGGGGTAATGGGTTTTATTTATGTAGGAGGTGGTTTAAGATAATTTTGAGAGAGTGTTGAGAGAAAATATTTGGAGAGTATTTGTAGTAAATTTATAGGTAGCAATTGTGTGAAAGAAGTGAAAGAGGAGGGGGTATTTATAGGAAATGAGGAGTGAATTTTTGTATGATTTAAATAAAAGAAAAATAAAAATAATGAGACATGAAAGGAGGGGGGGGGGGGGGGGGGGGGGCGCGGCGTTGATGGCGCCGGGGTACCAGCCACATTATGGAGGGGAGAGAGAGGAGATTTGTTTTGTATTTTTGTTAAATAAATGTAATATTGAGTAAGGTAAATGTGAAATAAAGTTATGGGAAAAGTAAAAAGTAAAGGTAATAGGTTATGGTATTGTAAGAGTCAGTGTTAGAAAAAATAAAGAGATAAGAATAGTGTAGAATAGTAATGAATAGTATAATGTAAAGTAGATATGACTAATAAAGTATCAGTAGTAAGAAAATATGCGTATAATTGCGATATCTGTTATTTTTACCTACCGAAAAATTATAAAACTGATATTTTTGAAAACCTTACATTTTTATGAGTCTAACGGTATATTCAGAATATTTTTACTATTTCGAGCCCCAAGACACGTTTTTGAAGAACTGTATCCGTTTGGGTTCAAAACGATTCGCGGTTTTACTAATATGATCTTTTTAAGTTTCCTTATGTAATTTCGAACTATTCTACATACTAATCTCCTACTCACTTTCTTAGGGTTGCTTATACGAGATTGCAAGACTTAAACCATTACGTTTAACTAGGGTTTTGTTGACTTTAGGGTTTCCGATTGACTTTCCAATTAGGGTTTAAGCTAAACCGATTACAAAACTTTGGGGGTTTACAGAGTGTATACTGCTAGAGTACATGCTGTCGTACCTTTGATGAACAATGAGCTGAGACAAATGGCAAACCAATACGCTGCTATCATGCCCCGAAGGGTACCCTAAACGTGGCAGTCCGCCGTACACAATATTAAAGCCTAAGAATGACCACCTCAGTCACGCGAATGGTTCCATACTATGTATAAGGCGTCTAACACATAAAAGAGATACATCGGAATGACACATTTTATGTTGATATAATTGAGTAACAATGTAAAGGAAATACAATTTACTGTACTTCAGATACAAATCACTATACTTCAAAATACAAATCATTCAACTTCGATTACATTCATCCACAGACTTCCCTACATAAACTATTACAAGACAAATCATAATCTAGCTGATAACTTCAACATTCGCATTCTTTGCCAAAATCCCGGAGTCATTCCCGGCTCCCATCAATTCAGTCCTCACTTTGCATTCATAAGATAACCTATTCATTTAAACAACTATAGGGGTATAAGCTACACTAGGTTAGTGAGACTTTTCTTGATTCCGTACCATAACAAGCAAGTTATAATCAACCATATGCTATGCATGAACAAACACATGAGCAAATAATTATGCATGGGTATCCGGAACCCACACACAAAATGGATTTATGCCCTTCATATCTTGGGTTAGGGATGGTATTGAAGTCTACACGACTGCTGCTAGTCCCCAAGCCTTCGGCTCATACCACTCGCCTCGGCTAGGCTCACACATGGAATGCATCCCCGATGCACCTTAGTTTCCTATGAATGAGCTCTGATCCCGGGTCTCATTATCCAAACGAGTCCTCGGACCATACCGATCGACCTGCGTAGGAGTAGCACGCTATCAAATGCAATATGTCCGATGCGATGCATGATCAATTTACTTTTTGCTTAGGTCAAAATATTTATACATTCTTTAGAGTGACCAGCCAATATCATACACATAACTGAAATAATATGAACGGTGCAGTTATCCAATCAAATCGTGGTTTCGATATGCTTTAGTATTCTTTGGCATACATTCATCACAGTCTCAACGTATATCCCATCCCCATTCATATCGATTTTTATCTTGTTCCTATAATTCTAATGCGACTAACTATAAGCACAAACAAGGTAACAAAATAAGGAGAAGACTCACTCGGCCATTGGATCACTGGTCTTCTAGTAATAATAATCCTGTGGCAGGGAATCGTCGATTTCGGGATCTCCTAAAAAGAAGAGATACTCTAATAAGTATTTCAACTCAAACTAATCCAAACGATTTTATACGAACCATCAAATTCGTAATTCGCGTCCTAAGCGGGAATTCCAACTTAAAACAGCCATAACTTGGTCATTTTAACTCGGAATCTCGCAAATTATATATCGATTTCTATCTACTTCGAAAGATCTATCTATTCCTAATATTATATTTAATTTTTGAAAACTTTGAAGCTTTGAAAAGTTCGGATCAGATCAGGGCAGCAACAATTTCAATTTCCGAAAAATAGTTTTGTAAGAGTTTATAATGTTCCTACTATAGAAATCGGCTATACATGCAATATGAATGATTTCCTAACATGAATGACATGAGATGAGCTTAATGTATGCATGGTCTTGATGATTCTTGCTAAAAGAAAATTTCATAACTCCTTATATTGCAAGACTTCAAGGATAACTATTTTTAAGAATACTAGTTTCCTAACTTTGATTATTTCCATTTGTTTTGGATTTATTACTTAAGAGAATATAATTATTTTTGTTAAAATTGAGTCTTCATTATATCTATTACTTATGACCTTTATTTCTACATAAAAATTTTCATTTTACACTTTGTATATATGTTTTCCAATATGATTTACTCAAAAATCCGAATTTTAGAAAATCCACTTTTTGAATGATTCATTTGGGAAAAACTTGTTTAAAACATTAAGATTTAAGGCTTTACTATATCAATTACCTAAGGACTTCACTTAACACATAAAACTTGCAATTTGAGCTCAAATACTAAGTGATTACTTATGCATCATCTCAAATTACGAATTTGACAATTGATCACTAACTCAAAATTTTTCATTTTAATTCCATTACTTGTTTAACACCTTACTCATGCCTAAACTCATTTTAACTTGTAAAAATCATTGCTTAATGATATCTATTACCTATATACTTCATTTTTCACATAAAACATGAGTTTTGGAGTTGATACATGGGTTCTAAAAATTGGTCTTAGTTGGGATCCGAATTTACAAAATTCATTTTTGGTTATATCTTTTGATAAAATCTATCTAAGCTCATGAAAATCCATTCCTTACATATCATATCTTATGAGCCTTTCATTTCTTAAATAAAAACTTCATTTTTGAGTTGGAAAACATGTTTTTAAAATAGGCCTTGGCCAAAATCCGAAAATGGAATTTTTATTTTGAAAATAACTTTTGAAAATCACATTAGATTCTTGTAAAAAGAAGTCTTGATGATATTCATATATTAAGCCTTCATTTTCTTAAGAAAAAATTACATTTTGACACTTGGAAAGTGGTTTTTAATTATTGGTCTTGCCAAAATACGAATTTCACAAATTTTATTCAAGTTCAAATCTAAGATCTACACATAATATGAATATACACCTAGATGAAACCCATGAAAACAAACTTTAAACTCATAGATCTAAACTTTGCTCACCAAAATTACTCATTTATGTTATCTATACCCTAAGCCCTTCATTTCAAATGAAAAATACACATTTTGAAGTTGAAAAACCACTTTTCTAAATATGGTTCCATTTTCATCCGAATTTTCAAAATTGATTTTTGTTGAAAATAAGATAGGTCTTGAGTTTCTTACAATCTTCCTACCATCATCATGCTATCACAAGTTGCTCATGAACATAAAACAAAGATCTAATGCATTTTATGAACTCAAAACTCTAGATCTAGTTTTCTAAACTAGTTTTAAATGCATGAACACATGTGAATGAAGAATATATGCATAAATCATAGTAATAACAAAAATAATAACTCATATAGCAAGATCTATGGCATAAACAAAAATCAAAGCTACAAAAAGTTAGATCTACAAAATATAATAACTTTAAACAAGAAAATAATCATGATACAAGATAATAATAATGGGGAAGAGGAGTGTTTCATTTTTGGCATCATCATCCTAAGCTTTTAAGCTTATGGAAGGTCATTTGATGCATGAAACCTTCATTACACTTTACCTATATCACCTATGGAAGCTTTGAGAAGAAGATTTGCTTGAAAATCTTCAAGAAATATGTGTGGAAGCTTAAGAATGAAATGGGGGCAGCTTGGTTATGGTAAGAAACAAGAACAAAATGAAGAAGAAAAGAGAGGAAAAAGAGAGGAGAAGAGAGAGGGTTTCAAAAAGGAAATGAAAGGAAATAATAAAGAGGCATTAAATGGAGATAGAATTGTATTAAATGAAAGGGAAAAAAAATAAAACAAGGGCAGCCAAGGACCCATGCTGCACGTGAATTCTAAAGAGAGGAGAGAGAGGGTTTTGTTTGAATTTTGACTTGAAATTGATTTGTGTAATAAATGTACTATGTAGCTTTCTTAAGAAGGAGTAGAATATAATTAAATTGGTCAAAATATGAGTAAATAAAGGACAATGGCAGCCATGAATGAGTAAAAAATCTGCCATGAATTGTGGGATAATGTGTTGAAAGATTGAAGTGAAAAGGAAGTGATATGTGTAAGGTGTACTTAAAGGTATGGGTTGTAAAAGTACTTTATTAATAAAATAAAATAAAATTGGAAAATTTATTCCAAATAATTGTAGCAGATTTTTCATAATTAAAATTAAATAATTATTTGAATTATTTTAGTATTGTAACAAATATGTTACCGGTATGATCAAAATACGCGAATATGGGCTATAAATAATACTTTTATAACCCGAAATATTCTAAAAAATTATTTTATGAAAATAAAAATATTTTTCAATTATTAAATTATTTTATTTTATATTTAGTATCGGGTCTTAAACAGAATCTGATCCCGTAAAGACCCGAAACGAACTAAATTTTAGAAAAACAAAATTTTCTATAACACATAAAATATTTATCTAATAATATAAGACTTTATAAGAATAATAAAATTTTGTAATAAAATAAAAATGAATAGTGCAAAAGACTAATTAATTACCGGTAATAATGAAAATACGATAAAAATGTTATAACTGTAACTTTTATAACCCGAAAAATTATATAACTGATATATTTAGAAATCTTATGAAATTACGAGTCTAACGGTACTATTGGTATATTTTTTATATCTCGAGCCCCGGGACACGCTGTTCCAAGTCTGTATCCGAACGGGTTCGAAATATGTCAAAAATTTACCAATCTGATATTTTTAAACAAACTCATATTGCTATGAGCTATTCTACATATTTAGACTACATCTCGGCCTCTAGGGTTAGGGGCGCTAGATTGCCGGACTTACACTATTGTATTTCTGTTAGGGTTTCAGGGTGATTTTCCGGTTTAGACCTTTGCCAATTTGGAAACTAATATTTATGTTTATACAACATATTTAATTTGAGAAATTTATTTTAATTTTATTTTTGTAAGTATTTAATATCTCTTAATGTTTTCGAAATTCTTGAATTGAGTTATATTTTCGAAAGTCAATCGTTATTTGCTTTTTAATAATTTGTTTTTGAGCTTTATATTATCCATTTTTATAAGTCGGAGTTAAATACGAAATTTTTCGTACGTCGTGGTTTTGAATTTGAAGACCACTGAGTTCTTATTGTTTAAAGCTTTTCATTTTCTCAAGATTAAAAAGTTTCTGAATTCATTCGTGAATTAGGACTTATCGAAATTCGGTTTTAATTTGGAGTGATTTTTAGGGTTTATTTTCGAAGTTCATCTTGAAATTATTTATTGAAATTTTTCGGGGCTTACAGCTGCCGGTGTTGCCATTTACACCGTCGACTTTCAGGCTACACTACTGGTATACGTTTAGAAACTACTGGTGTATGTTGCACAGAAAGCCAAAAGTTGCATGAAATCCCTATATCTATTCCTTTATTTCCTTCTCCAAAACTTCCTCAAAACCTAGAAAATCCTTTTGTGCTTGTAACTAGCATCCAAGGAGATTGGAAAATCGGTTTTAGGTAATCAAACCTATATCTTCTCTTTAGGATCTTTAAAATCTATAGTTTTTCTTAAGGTTTATTTGTTGATTTGAAGGAAAATTTAGAGAAAACTCTAGTTTTGTGGAGATCAGGAAATTCGTTGTTTAGGAAGGATTTTTTATCATGTTTAGGAAAGTATTTTATGTTGTTGATCTTTATGATTTCATAAAAGTAGTTTTTTTGATGAATTTAGATTTGTTGGCTTCGATTTGGATTCTAGGGTTTAGAAAGAGTTGTTGAGGAGATTTGTTGTTTTGGAGGATTTTTGTGTTGTGATCAAGAACAAAGGTGTGGATTTGATATTCGTTGGAGATTAGGGTTTTAAATGATTTTGGAATAAAATCAGTTTATGGTTAAGATATGTATTGATATTATGTTCTTTATACGATTAGGATTTTGTGGAATTTAAGGTCATAGTTCTGTTCCTTGAGATTGATACAGGTACGACCATTGCTTATTTGATGTATGTACTTGTAGTTTTAGAATTGTTCAATGAATCTAATTATATTGGACTTTTAATTATTTTGTTTGATGCTTGTGCTTGGATGCTGTTAGTATAAACCACAGAGTATGATACTAACACTAGCAACCTGATAATCTAAATCTGAGGGTGTCCCAAGTGGACTCATGCATAGAAATGATTCCGGTAGATTAGGAGTCATGCCAGCTTAATTGTGGTACGCAAGGATGTATGGGGAGTACCCAACATCACTATATATATAAGTATTTTTTATAAAGATTTATTTTCTTCAGGGTCATGAGTTACTCCGGGTTTAGGACTATATGCAATGGGTTCTAAATTGTGTTATTTGCTTAACTAATTGAAGATAATAATTTGTGTGTGCTGCATTAGTTCAGGTTATATGTGAGATTTGTATGATGCATCTTCATGCACTTTGGTTTGTGGTTTAGCGTACTAGGCGATTTCGCTCATTATGTTATCTTTTTCAAGAACAAGTGAAGATCAAGTCTATTATGACTTATCAAGATTTGATGTTTTTGTGGACTACAGGAAGGATGATAGTGGACCAGATTTTCCTACTTATATTTAGACCATGTGGGTTGAGATTAGAATAAGTTAGAGATTTTATGATACTTACATGTTTTATGAAATTTTCATGTTTTATGAATTTAAGATAGATTTATGAGATTTTTTTTTATGTTATAAGCTTAAATTAAGCTGGCCTTGCTTTATGCCAACAAGATTGTTCAAGAGTTTTTATTTTTATGAGATATTCTAAACATGTACCTTTTATGTGAGTATTGGAGATTATTGCATTATTTAAATTGTGATATAAAGTTTTATAGCCTTGGTATGTTCATATAAAAACATGGACAATTCGCGGGTTGTCATCCTTCAGATTAGGGCGTTACAGCTTAATTAGTATTAGAGTAATAGATTTTGAATCTTATTAGATCTAAGTTATGAACTCCTTTGGACGGTGAGCATTGATGAGTGGGGTAGTACATAGTTGGGTTTTGATCCTATCTTGATTAGTATTGCCTTTGTCTAGTAGTTATAGATATAGTGTTTTGATTTCTTTTTAACCTACTAGAAACCCATGCTTTCTACAGGGAGTTATTTCCTGTGAAGCAGAAGATGCTTCAAGATTATTATAACTTACATTAGGGTAAGACGTCTGTAGAGGAGTATGAAGTTGAGTTGCATAGATTGATGAGATTCCTTCCTGGTCATTTAAAGGATTGAGAAGAGGCTAAAGTTACTAGATTCATCACTAAGCTAGAGCTTGAAATTCAATATTAGGTGAATCTTACGGACTTGACCAACTATTTGGTAGTGGTCGACAAAGCTAAGACTATGGAGCAAGGTTTGAATAGAATGAAGAGTCATGAGCCTGAGAGAGGTCAAATTTACTTGGGGAAAAGACCAGCTTCCAGTGTTCTAACTCAGGACATAGGGAAGAGACCTATTATATAGCATTTTAAATCAGCTGTTCAAAGTACTAAAAAGAAGTGTAGTAGATGCCTTGGACCTTACGACCAAAAGGATTTTAAGTGGCCTGAGAACGCCTGTTTCTCTTGTGGTAAGGTGGGACACAACCCTAGATTATGTACTAAGAAAATCCTTCCATAAGTTTTCTGCTTCAAGTGTGGACAGAGAGGACACTGAGCAATCGATTGTAAGGAAGCTGGAAAACAAATAATTCCTAGAGTTTAGACAGGCATAACTCTGTATTATGGTCACAGACATAAAGCACCATCAAAAGTGTATGCTCTCTAGCACATAGACACATCTAGTATTGACACTATTGCAAATACATTACCTATACTTCTACATAGTGCTTTTGTATTATTTGATACTAGTACGAGTTTCTCTTGTATATCTAAGATGTTTGTATTTGTTTGTGGTGTATATGTCGAGCATATGTCTGATGTTTCTCTGTTAATATACCTTTGAGAAGTAGATCTGTATTGAACAAGATTTGTAGGAATGTGGATATAATGATAGAAAGTAGATATTTATCTACAAATTTTGTAGTGTTGGATATGTTGGATTTTGATGTAATATTGGGATTAGACTGGTTGGTAAAATATCATGCTGTAATAGATTGTTGGAATTTAGTAATAGAGTTTAGTTTAGAGAATGGAGATAAATTTGTTCATGATCTTGAAGTGCGAAGACTTCCAAATTTGCCTACATATGAGTTGTGGGGAAGATCATATTTGGCAGCTATGGTGATAGAGGATGAACCAAAGAAAGATCCATCTCAGATATCAATCATGTGTGATTATCCAGATGTTTTTTCTAGAAGATTTACCAGGATTACCATAAGAGAGAGAAGTTGAATTTTGTATAGATTTGGTGTCAAGTACTACACCTATTTCTGAGACACCTTATCGCATGGCTCTTACAGAATTTGCATACCTCAAAGTATAGTTAGATGATCTGCTAAAGAAGAAGTTTATTAGACACAGTGTTTTACCATGTGGAGCTCTAGTTTTGTTTATAATGAAAAAAGATGGAAGCATGAGATTATGCATAGACTATAGGGAATCGCATCATGTGACTATCAAGAACAAGTATCCTTTTCCTAGAATAGATGACTTGTTTGACTAGTTGGCAAGACCAAAAGTATTTTCGAAGATTGATTTAAGATCAGAATACCACCAACTGAGAGTTTAAGCAGAGGCTATTCAAAAGAAAACGTTTAGGACCAGTTATGGATGCTATGAATTTGTTGTTATGCCTTTTGGTCTCACCAATGCACTAACAGTTTTATGGATCTCATGAATTGAGTCTTCAGAGAGTATTTAGATTTATTTGTGGTAGTGTTTATTGATGATGTGTCACGCTCCAAAGGGCACCCTAGACGTGGCAGTCCGCCACATATGGTATTAAAACTTAAGAATGACTTTCCGAAGTCAAGCAAAATATTCAACACTAGATGTAAGGCGTCTATCATAGCAATAAGAGACTCCGGTAGGATGTGTAGTTCAAGATAATAAATATAGAATACAAGAAATCTAGATAACTATCATACTTCAACATTATAGAAATATGGTTCTTACATCATCTTAAGAGAATTTCCCTCGACAAATCTCTGAAGAACATAATATCAAACTAGTCTTTCACATATTGGAACAATACTTTAAGGGAAACCTATTCTAAGATCTTTAGAAAGATTTCCAAAAGCTTCCCATAACATAATTCCACTTAGGCTCATGAAGTCCTGGGGCAAAAGAGATATTAGTCCTGTTTTAACAAAAGTCTATTAGGGTGTAAGCTTAACTAACTTAGTGAGGATATTCCTAGATTAACGTACTCGTAACAATAAATTCAAACAAGTTATTAAAAAAGCATATGAATGCATCAAGCAAATGAATAAGCAATACATATGATCTACCGGAAATCATATGTTTTGAATGGATTTACCCCTTCATTTGGTGGTTAGGTTTTTCTAGCTTTTTAAAATCTATCTTTGAAATCTAACTTACGTAGTTTATTTCTAGCTCCTACTTGCCCATCCTGAAATAGTTTTTTCTGGCTCCTATTCACCCATCCATAAATAATTCTTTCAAGCTCCAATTTGCCCATCTTGTAGACTTACGGCTCCCACAAACCCCATTACTATACTCTTGTCCCATCGAGTATGAAATTGACTGCGTGATATGCATGAATCAATTAATATATAACTCGAAATATGTAATTAAGGTAATTTAAAGCGATCACAGAATTGCAGACACTCCAACATGATAATAATATAACACAATTTAATTAACAACAATTCATGTCCTGCTATGCTTAGTACTCTTTCAACCAATGTTATCATGCATAATTCATTTTCATCTTTTCCTACTTCTAGTGCCTCTAGCTACAATCACAAATAAGTACGAAAAAGGCAGGAGATAAACTCACTCAGTCATCCTTGCTATACTTCTTTACTCGTAATGGTCCTCCAAATACGAATCCTCCGAAACTTCGTTACCTAAACGAAAGAAATACTCGAAATGAGTATTTCATGGAAATTCTACTTGAACTCTTTAATTCTATTCTAGTATTTTCATCAAAATTCGGATAGAAGGAAATTCTAACTTAAAATGGTCATAACTTGCTCATTTTAACTCGGAATTTCGCATATTATATACCATTTTCTACCTACTTGAAAAGATCTATTCATTTATAAGGTTATTTTTGTCATCAAAAGCCATTTGGGTTACAAAACACACGATGCAGAATAGTTACGAATTTCATAGTCCTCAAAATATGATTTTCCAAACTTTTCTTTACCAAAAAAATCCTTTAACGAAATACATGGATACTTGTAAAGTTGAAAAATCCTTTGAACATATATATATATATATACTCATATTGTATGCATGATTTTTGTCGGATTGTCTCAACATTGATCTTTTACAAAACAATTTGTCTTTAGGAGTTTTAAAAGATGAAATTTTGAAAATCTTTTCCTTTTTAAATTGCTAGAAGGAAACTTAAAAATTCTTGGATTGTTATAAGTGAGTCTTTTCCTATTATAATTTCATTTTCTAACTTTTCAAAAGTAATTTAATTTCTAAAATTTTGGCTCTTTAATTTATCTACCAACTTTATTTCTAGTGATTGAAAAATAAGCTTTTCAAAATTTTCCTTAAGTTGTTGGTGTGGCCTAATATTTGGAGTTGTATTAAATGTATGTTTTCCTCTCATTTTTATATTCTTTTTCTTCTTTAGAAAATAAGTTTACTTTACTTTCTTGGAAAATTTTATTTTTCTAAGTTGGTTTCTAAAATAGTAAGTTGATTTTACCTTGATTTGAAAAACTTGTTTTATTCCTAATGTTTATCAAGTGATGGCATAATCCTTTTAGATAAGTTCCTAAGAAAAGTTTTCCTAATAAAGAATTGTCAATATTAGAACTTAGCAAAAATTTTATTTTAACCTTGAAAAGAGAATAACAATATTAAAAACTAAGTTTTCTAGAAGCTTTCTTAGTAAGTGATTTTCAAAGTCTATGATGAACCTATTTAAGTTTTATAAAAGATATGGTTGGGTTAAAATCTCAAGTTTAATACTAAGAATTATATTTTTATGGAGTATTTAGCTCCTACTTATAAAATAAATGAGTTTCCTTTATTAAGTGAAGAAATCTTCATTTCTAATAATTCAAAATTTATAATTAGTTATGTCTAAGCTTTTGAAAATAATTTATTAAAAACAAAACATAGATCTCTTGTTGAAAAATCCTTTGTTTAAGTGATAAGAAATTTAGTTTACTTTTCTTTATTAACAAAAGAACCATTTTTATTTTTTTTTTAAAGATAATAACATTCTAATCATGCATGAATATGATTATGTAGCAATGAAAAAGTAAGAATAATACATAAAAGTAAAAAATATACATAAGCAAATAAACAATAACGCCCTAAAATAAGGCATTACAACTCACGACGTATCCTTTCTGTAAACCCCTGTTTTCTAAGCCCTAAATCTTAAGCCGGAAAGTCTACCGGAGACCTTAAGTCAACCAATCTTGAATAAAACCCTACAGTTTAGATCCTGAAAACCCGAGTTCGCAAATCGAGGAGTCGAAAAATAATTGAAGTGTTTAGAATAGTCCGTAATAATATTTGATTTATTAAAAATATCAGATCGGTTCAATTTCGGCTTATTTCGAACCCGTTTGGATACTGCTTTGGAAAGCGTGTCCCGGGGCTCGGAAAATTAAAAATATATCTTTAATATTTTTAGACTCGTATTTTTATAAGGATTTCAAAAATATCAAGTTTAGAATTTTTCGGATTCTAAAAATATCAGTTATAGCTCATATAAGCTTATTTTACTCTTACCGGTAACTAATTGTTAAATTTCTAAAAATAATTTAATTGATTATTTTATTTAAATCATAAAAATTCTGCTACTTTAATAAAAATATTTTTCTTAATTTATTTATAAATTTTCTTATTCAAAAAGTCACTTTATCAACCCATACCTCAAGTACACATACATTATCATTACTACACATTATTATGTCTTCTTTTGCTTTTTCTTACACTCCTCTTCCCAAAATTGCAGCTGCCCATTCCCCATAAAATAGCCCCTTTCATTATTTTTAAGTCAATTATTTGATATTTTAAAAGTCTCATTTAGTTGGATGGAAACTTGTTACACTTTCAAAATACAAGTTAAAATCAAACAAAACCACCTCCTACACTACAAAATCACGACCAGCCCTCCCCATGTTGCAGCTGCAAGTTCTATTTTTTTTAATTTTATTTAACACACACACATCTCTATTTAAGTATCTTATTCCCTCTCTCTTTCATCTTTACAAACCCTACATTTTTCCTCTCTCTTTTTCCCTCTCTTTTCTCTTCTTCTTGGCTTGTCTTCTTAAACAAGCTGTCCCCATTTTTGTTTCTTACTTCCATACATATTTCTTGCAATTATTTGAGGTAATCTTTCTCTTTTAGCTCTTATAAGATGTTCTAGGATGATACCATGGATGTTTCATGCATCAAAGGACATTCCACAAGCTTAAAAGGCTATGGATGATGATGCCAAGAAGTGAAACACTCCTCTAGATGATGATCTCTTTTGTTCTTAGTATTTTGTTATATGGAAGGCTTGTTTATTTTCTTGTTTATGTGATAGCTTGTAGATCTAGAGTTTTATCAAGCTTTAGTTATGTTTATGTGTAGATCTAGGAGTTCAAGGCTTACTACTAAGTTTTTCTTATGCTTTCATGGATATATATTGAGTAGATCTTAGTTTCAAGTTGGAATGAAAAAGAAAAATTCGTAACTTGTCAATGCCCTATTTTAAAAACCCTCTTTCAAGTCTTAAAATGGAAGCTTTTGTTAAGAAAATGAAGGTTTGATGGATGTATATCATCAAGGCTTCATCTTGCAAGAATCAAAGTTGATTTTCAAAGTTTATTTTCAAAAACAAAAATTGTATTTTCGGATCAAGACAAAGATCCAAAATAAAAACATGTTTTTCAACTCACAAATGAGGATTTTATTCAAGAAATGAAGGGTTCTTAGGATATAATATGTAATGGGTTGTTTTTCATGAGTTTTGATGAATTTTCTCAAGAGATATGTCCAAAATAAATTTATGAAAATTCGGATCAAGACCAAGACCTATTTTTGAAACCCATCAATCAACTTTAAAATGAAGATTTAGACAAAAATATAAGAGGCTCTTGATATAGATATCTTAAGGAATGATTTTCATAAGTTTAAATGGTTTTCCTAAAAGTATTGCATAAATCAAGTTTTGTAAAGACAATTTAGGTCTTGTTTTCATTGTAAGTTTCAAAGTGGAAATTCGTAATTATGAGAAGACCAATTTGAAAACCTTCTTTTTGATCTCAAAACAAGTATTTTACATTGAAAATGAAATGCTTTGATGATACATAATATAGGAAAAATTATTTTCATTGAACTAAGTGAGTTTTAGTAAAGGAATTACTCAAAACAAGACAATGAGTTTCAACTTGTGAATGTTGGTTTTATGAATATGGATTCTTAGAAATTTCATTTGAACTTTATGTTTGGTATTAGATAAGTGTGTAATCTCTTAATTTTGTTTTGAGGATCCCCTTGCAAGCTTAGGACTAAAATAAATTGGCCTAAGTAGTTAAATGGAGTAGATATGGAAATTTTTCACAAAGGCTCAAAATCTGGAATTTTCGTAACCCTACTGTACAGTACGTTTCCGACCCTTAAATGACCTTAAATGTTTGAATTAACTTTAGAAATGGATAGCTCTTTCGAAGTAGGTATAAATCGGTATATTATAAGCTAAATTCCGAGTTAAAATGAGTTAGATATGACCTTTTTAAGTTAAGGATTCAACCTAGACGGAAATTGACGAACTTAGTAAATAAAATTGTTAAGTTTAATAGAACTTCATAAGAGATACTCATTGAGGGTATTCTTTGTACCTAGGTGAATTGGAGGACGGGTTACCACTTCCCGAGGACTATTACGACTAGTGGATTTTCACTACATGGACAAGTGAGTTCATTTCTCAATTAATTATGCTCTTGGATGTGCTTGTAGTAGTAGTGGCATTAGACTTAGGAAAAGATAAAATTGTGTTTGAATGGTGATCTAAACTTGCATGAATGAACGATAAGTATATCGAGGCAAGCTTTGTTGTAATATTCTTGTATGAGCTAGTATAGATTTGGAATGTCTGAAAATTGTATGGTCACCTTTAAATTATCTAAGTAATATGTCATGATTATATGAATAAACTGTACATGCATCTCACGTAGTGAGTCGTATATCATTGTCGAGTATCTTTGGTGGGACAAAGGTGTACTTGGGAGGCAGCGGGTCTTTAACGAATGGGGCTAGGGTTGCATGACTTATGGACCACCCCATTCGAATGATGAAACTATGGTTGCATGACTTATGGACCAACATTAAAATTGTGGTTGCATGTCTTATGGACCACCCCACTTAAGATTGGGATTATGGTTGCATGTCTTATGGACCAACTTTGGAATTGTAGTTGCATGTCTTATGAACTACCCCAAACCCCGAATGGAGGGCGTAAATTCATTCACTTATGACTACCGGAAAGTCATATGCCTGCTTGCTCATACGCGTGTGCATTCATATGGTTGCTTAATTATACTTGCTTGTATAGATATTTTAGCTTGGTCGGGCATGTTACTTGAAGAAAATGAATCTCACTAAGCATTAGCTTATACCCCAACAGTTTTTTTGTTGCAGTGTTCCTATTTTTGGATGTTCCGAGAGGATATTTTGTGCAGGTTTATCACATGGAATTAAAGAGCTTTTGAGGAAGTCGGGACCTAGTGTAGGCGTGGACTTCTAGGAAAATCTCTTTAATGTGAATTCATATATATGTAATTGGAGCTAAACGATGTAGACTCCTATTATTTTGGCGGGGGTATGCCCCCTTGGCTTTTGTAAAGTTAACTGTTTATTTTGTTGTGATGTATATTCTTAATGTTATGAATGCTTTCTTAAGACTACTCGAATCAAAGTGTGATCCTAAAAGTTGTGTGAGTACACCTTACATTCGATGTGTAAACCTATGGGATGACTAAGATTGTCATACTTAAGTTTAAATGTCGGGTGTGGTGGACTGTCACGTTTAGGGTACCCTTTGGGGCGTGACACTTTCTTATATAGGACATGCAAAGGCTCTAATATCCACAATAATAAAATTTTCACCTGTAAATACACATAAGGTATCTCATAGGATACGAAACCTAAAAATAATAACTTGATAAAACATAAACTCCTGATTCAAGCATAAAATTTAAGTTGACAACATAGCCAACAAATTCAATAGAAACTAAAAAATGTTTACTTTAAAATCTTTTCATTTAAAACCAACAATAACATCCAACTACAACTCCAAATGATCTAAACATGTCTTTTCTTTATAAATCCTAATATCTGAAGACTAGCTCTCTACTGGGTAGTCGGGTCCACTATCAAAGAATAACTCATATCCAGAAAGATCATATACTATATCTTCTTCACCTGTACCTGAAATTTAAAAGAATGAGTGGCGACGCCTAGTACGATAACTCCAATCCAAAAACAAATGCATATGCACATACAATAGACAGATAATCCATGCAACTTAAGCTAATACATATAGTCATATTATTATCTTTCTTAAGCCAACAAAACAACACAGTCTAGTATTAGATATACTCTAATCCCGAACTCGGAGTTACTCAGACCCCATTGAAAAACAAACAACTCTTTTAAAGTAATAATCATATACATATATGGATGAGTGGGTACTCCCCAAACACCCCGAATCTAGAATACATAATTCTACCGGAATCATATCAAGGCATGTGTCTACTAAGGACAACCTCACACCAAGATCACCAGGGTGCCTCAGCAATATCACTGTCTGCCAGGTCTTTACTGGTCAAAGCCAAGCATAACCAAACAGACAATTATTAAACTGATTATAATTAGATTTATTATGAAATTTTGTTCCTACAACCAATCAAGCAATACTAACTTACAAGCAAAATCAACAAGCAAGGATTGGTCATATATTTCACAATTTCAGGAATACAACTCAAATCCTCAAATTCGATATCAATAACAACAAAAATAACCCGAACTCCATAAACTCCTATATCCACACCAACAAAAATTCCACAAACTCCAAATGTCCTGTTACAACATATATATACATCAACAGATATGAATGTAAGCCCTGGAAAATTTCAGTAAATAATTCCAAAATAAACATTGAAAATAAACTCTAAAAATGACTCTAAATTAAAACCAAACTTCAACTAGTCCTAAATCACGAACAAATCCAGAAATTTCTTAATCTTGAGAAAATGAGATTGCTTAAAAAAATAAATAAATAAAAAAATAAGAACTCAAATGTCTTCAAATTCAAAACTATTATGTACGACAAAATGCATACTTAACTCTGAATTATAAAATCGGGTAATATAGAACCTAAAAACAAATTATTAAAAAGTAAATAACGATAGACCTTCGGAAATAAAACTCAATTCAAGAATTCTAAAAACGTTGAGAGATATTAAATACTTACAATGTAAACCTCGGTATTCTCAGTAGCTAAGTAAACCCCGGGAGTTGAAAAGCAAAACCCTAATCCAGCTCAGTTTAAGTCTAGTGAGAGAAGTTTAGGAACCCTAAATCCAGCTTTCCTTTGGTTTCATAATAAAAGATGTTTTATAAGGTAAATGAATATGAATTATTGTTTTAAAGTATATTTTAAACCTTAGAAAGTTTTAAATTCGGGAACTTTTCGATTCCGGGCCTTCCCAAGCTCAATTACGGAAAAACGTGCCCCGGGACCACAAACTCAAAAAAATATTCCGGGATATTCATTAGAACCGTAATTTTATAAGGATTCCAAAAATATTAATTTTATAATTTTCCGGGCTATAAAAATTACAGTTATAGCCTTTTTCCAGTGTTTTCGTTACAACCGGTAAAGTAGATGTCTTGTCTACTATTCACAAGTACAACCTACGCTACACACTACCCATACCCTATTCTTACATCGTTATAACTACTCATTACAATTTTCTTTTCCAAGAAATTTTGTTTCCTAATTAATTAATACAATTATTACATTTTATTACATAAAATACAAATTTTGTCAAAATTCAAACTCTCTCTCACTCACCCCCTCATGGCCGGCGCCCCACTCCCCCTTTCCCCCTCATTTTTTCCTTATTTTCACTCATTTCATTTAATTAAAACCTTAATCCAACTAATATATAAGCTCATTTTTCTCTCTCTCTTCTCATTTTCACTCTTCCAAAAATTTACAAAGGTTGAAACCCTCTCTTCTTCCTCTAGCTTGTGTCGTGACACACACACACATGCACACTCCATAAGTTTGTTTCATCTTCTTTTCTTCTTCAAATCATCCATTAAAGTGATGATTCCAAGCTTTGTTCTTCCTAAACCTTGTAATGGCAAAGCTATTCTTGTGTGTTTTCCACATTTAATCCCAATGATCAAATGCTAGGGACATGAAAACACTTATACAAGAATATCAAGCCATCACAAGAAGTGGATCTAGTGTTTAAAAGAGTTTTTGTTGAAATGTCATCATGTTCATGCATGTAAAGTAGAGATCTTGCATAGAAGTTATGTTCATGCCATGAAACTCATGATTCATGCATTATATTTGGTAGATCTAGTGTTTAGATATTCATACCTTCATCTACACTTATGTTCATATGGTTATTTTGATTTCCATGCATTGATGATCATAAAAATGTAGCCTTGCCTATGTATAGATATGTTAGATGGTAGATCTTCATATATGGAAGACAAGAAATTTGAAAAAGAAAAGATTTTGTTAGAAATGCCTAGTTGAAAATTCGGATGATTTTGGAACCCTATTTTAAAAACCACCAAAACCACTTTAAAACTCATATTTTTCATAAAAAATGGAAGGTATATGTAATAGGTACCCTTAAGGAATGATTTTCATAAGTTTAAATGAGTTTGGGCATGAGTAAAATGTAAAGCAAGTAGTGGAGTTAGAATGAAAAAGCTTGAGATAGTGATTAGTATGTTAAATTCGTATTTTGGAATAATGCCTACATAAACACCTAGTGTCCAAGCTTAAATTGCATGTTTCATGAGTTAAATGAAGTCTTTAGGTAATAGATATAATAAAGCTTCAATTTTTGATGCATTAAACAAGTTTTCTCATAGGAAAAATGCAAGAAAAGAAAATTTCCCAAAATTCGGATTTTTGTGAATAGCTTGTTTAAAAACATATTTACCAAGTGAAAAATGTGGATTTTATGCATAAATGAAGGTCATGGATAGTATAGGTGTTAAGAACTATTTTTCTTTAGATAACAAGTAAATTCTAAGAATAAATCCTAAAAACCCTAGGGAATGTAAAGTTGGAAGGAATAGCTTTTTTACAAGTAACTATTATGGAGTTTTATAATAATTAGGAGATCATAGGAGTTCATCATCAAAAATCATCAAGACCATGCATATATTGAGCTCATTACATGACATTCATACTAGGAATTCATTCATATACCATCTATACATGAATCATCAACTAGGAATATTTTTACCAAATGCGAAACAATTTTTCGGAATCGGAAACGTTATAGAACAGATCTGATCCCTCTGTTCCGTGACTTTATGTTTTCAAAACTTGAAAATAATATTAGAAATAGATAGATCTTTCGAAGTAGATAGAGATCGATATAAAATTTGCAAAATTCCGAGTTAAAATGACCAAGTTATGGCCGTTTTAAGTTGGAACTTCCGCAAATAGCGAGAATTCCGATTTTGTGTAGTTTAGATGCATAGCTTGAATTAGTTTAGTGATGAGATTCTTATTAGGTTGTTCTTATTTGGTAGGTGATCCCGAGCAAGACGATACCCTACCACCCGACTACTATTACTAAGAGACCGGCGTACCATAGCCGAGTGAGTATTACTTTCGCTCTCAATTATTGCTTGTGATTGTAATGATAGTGGCATTAGTTGTTTAGGCAAAGATAAAAATGATTATGCATGATGGGGTATATGGGAATTATATACTTGTTGTATTTGATATGTGAAGTTGAACTTAAGGAATATCGAAACCGGATGCTAAGCTGTTGCTTGTTTAGCTAGAATTCATATTGCTTGTCTGCGAATAATTGTAATTGGACTCATTCATATCACGATGGGAATGGAGCATTAGCATTGGTTGGTTTTTCGTGACCCATAAAACGAATATGTTGGTTAATTGTGATCCATAAAACGAAATTGTTGGTTAATCGTGATCCATAAAACGAATTATTGTTCAGTTGACCGTGAGCTTAAACGATGTCGTACCGCAGGATTCGTTAATCTGCTAACCCGGGATGGAGGGCGCAAGTCCATCCACATATGATTTCCGGCTGGTCATATTTTTGTTGAACTCATTTGTCTGATGCATACCATTTGCTTGAATAATCACTTGTTTGAATGAATTGCCTTAATTGTGATATGGAAGTTTTTACTCACTAAGCTAGTTAGCTTACGCTCCTATAGTTTTTACTTGTTGCTGCACGAGTTTATTTGGCTTAGGCCGAGGTAAGCCACAGCTCAGGTACCGGAGTTAGGAGTTTCCCTTAGAAGTTTATTTCAATTTTGTTTAGACTTTCGTTGAAAACTAAAGGACTCTGGATGACTGTAACGGACTTAATATTATTTTGCGAGGGAATGCCCCTTAGACTTTGTAACGTATATATATGTGTTTTGGTTTATTTTCTATGGCTAATAAATGCTATATTAAACTTCTTAACTCCATTGATTAAGTATTCTATTGTCGTAAAGGGACGCTTTACATCTATACAAGACTCCCGAAGGGCTCGGATGGAATTTTGAGAGTCTTATATAATATGTGGCGGGCTGTTACGTTTAGGATACCCTATGGGGCGTGACATAAAAAAAAAATAAAATAAATTTCTCAAACTAAATGTGATGTATAAACATAAACCCCCAGTTTCCAAATTGGCAAAGATCTAAACCAGAAAATCACCCGGAAACCCTAGGTGGAATATAATAGTTTAAGTCCGGTAATCTCGCGCTCTTCACCTTAGAGGCCGAGGTGTAGTTTAAGTGTGTAGAATAGCTCATAGTAATATAAGATCGCTTAAAAATATTAAATTGGTAAATTTTTGGCCTATTTCGTACCCATTCGGATACAGACTTTGAAAAGCATGTCCCGGGCTCGAGATATCAAAAATATACCATTAATACTGTTAGACTCGTATTTTCATAAGGATTTCTAAAATATCAGTTTTATAATTTTTTGATAACTAGAATTATTTGATTTTGCGATTATACTCGTATTTCATTACTATCGGTAATTAACTGGTCTTTTGTACTATTCACTACTATTCATTACATAATTTTATTATTCTTATAAACCCTTATTTTTCTAAATAAATATTTTATATATCCTAGAAAATTCCTTTTTTCAAAATTTAGTTCATTTCGGGTCTTTACGGGATCAGTTTCTGTTTAAGACCCGGTACTAAAAATAAAATAAATTATTTTAATAATTAGAAAATAATTTAAAAATATTTTTATTTTCATAAAATAATTTTGTAGAATTTTTCGGGTTATAAAAATATCAATTATAGCTCATATTCACGTATTTTGATCATACCAGTAACTTATTTGCTAATTCACTAAAAAAATTAATTAATTATCTTATTTTAATTATGATAAATCAGCTACAAATATTTGGAATACATTTTCTATATTTTTCTTATTTTTATTTTATTTTATTAAGAAAGTACTCTTACAACCCATACCATTAAGTACACCTTTTACACATCACTTCTTTTTTTCACTTCAATCTTTCTACACTTCATATATCACTTCTTGCCATATTTTTTACTCCTTTTTGGCTGCCTTGTCATTTGAATTACTCTAAAAGTTGATTAAAATAAATCTATTTCACTCCTTCTTTAAGAAGCAACACATACCATTAATTACACATTACATTTTCAAGTTAAAAGCTAACTAAATTTCTCTCTCTCTCCCCTCTTCAAAATCAGGCCTGCTATGGTACTCCATTGGCTGCCCATTTCTTTTTTTTTTTTACTTCATTTAATGTGTCTTTAACTCATTATATCTCTCTCTCATTTACACATTCAAACCTTTACCATTCCTTACCTTTTTCTCTTTATTTTTTCCTCTCTTTCTCTCTTCATTTTCTCTTGTTCTTACATGAAAACCTTGCTGCCCCTATTTCTTATTTGAGTTCCCACACATATTTCTACAAAATCCTTTGATAAAACTCTTGTCCGAAGCTTCCATAGATGGTATATGTAAAGTATAATGAGAGTTTCATGCATCAAATAACTTTCTATAAGCTTAAAAGCTAAGTATGATAATGCCAAAATGAAACACTCCTCTTATCCATGAGTACTCTCTTGTAATATTATTATTTTCTTGTTAGAAGTAGTTATATTTTGTAGATCTGGCTTTTATGTAACTTTGATCATGTTTATGTTTAGATCTATGAGTTTATAGCTTACTACTATGGATTTCTTTTATATTTATGCTCATAAAAAGTGTAGATCTTGGTTTTGAACTCAAACAAAAATGGTGAAATTTGTATCTAGGCAAGACCCATTTTTAAAAACCACTTTCCAAGTGTCAAAATGAAATTTTTACTTGAGATAATGAAGGCTTAATGTATATATATCATCAAGACTTCATTTTATATGGTTCAAAGATGATTATCAAAGATTATTTTTCATATGAAAACTCTATTTTCGAATTTAGACCAAGGCATAGTTTAAAAAAATGTTTTCCAACTTAAAAATGAAGTTTTTATTCAAGATATGGAAGGCTCTTAAGATAGGATATGTAAAGGATGATTTTTTATAAGTTTAGATAGATTTTATCAAAAGATATGTCTAAAAATAAATTTTGTAAATTCGGATCTCAACCAAGACCAATTTTGAAAACCCATTTTTCAACACCAAATTGAAGGATTTGTTTAAAAAATGAAAGGCTTATGGAATAGGTATCAATAGGAGATGTTTTTGATAAGTTAATGGTAGATCTACTAGTAGAAATTCTCAAAAAATAGGAAGAGATTACAAAATATGAAATTTGAGTTTTATCCAAATTTTGTAAATTCGGATGGTTTCAAAACCATGCCTTAAAAACCCTTTTATCAACTCCAAAACTTGTGTTTTATATGAAAAATGAAGAGTTTAGGTCATAGATATCATCAAGTAATGATTTTTATAAGTTAAGATGGGATTTGCTAAGAAAAACATGTAGAACAAGAAGTAGAAATAAAATAAGAAAATTTGAGTTGTTGTTATTTTAAGAAATTCGCAATAATGGAGTAATAGTATGAAAACCCATATTTTTCAAACTCAAAATAGAAGTTTTATTAAAGAAATGAAGTCGTTAGTGGCTAGATATGGTTGAGCCTTAATTTTCTAAGTATCAAATGATTTTTACATAAAGGAATCACTACAAAAACAAGTTTTACAAAATTCGGATTTTGAGATGAATGAATTTTAAAAACATGTTTACAAAGTGTAAAATGAGAATTTTTATTGAAAAACAAAGGCCTTAGGGAATATACATAATGAAGGCTTAATTCTAACAAGAATAAATAAATTTTATCAAGGAATTTTTCTAAAAACAAGTGGGGATTGTCAAGAATACAAGACTAGCTTTTCTAAGTTGATTTTTCATAAAGTTTTACAAAGAAAAAGTTTTCTAAAAATTTCTTTTATTCAATATCATCAAGAACATGTGTGTATATATATATATATATATATATATCTCATGACATATCATTTATGATAGTAACTTATTCATATTGCATGTATACTTGCTTTGGATAGTAGAAACTTTATGAACTTTCACAAAATCAATTTTCTAAATTGGTTTTCGCTACTGTTCTGATCTGATCTGATCTTTTTGAAGCTTCAAAGTTTTTAAAACTTGAAAATAATATTAGAATTAGATAGATCTTTTGAAGTAGATAGAAATCGATATATAATTTGCTAAATTCCGAGTTAAAACGACCAAGTTATGGCCGTTTTAAGTTGGAATTCCCGCTTATGACGAGAATTATTAATTTGATAGTTTGTATAAGATAGTTTGGATTAGTTAAGTGATGAAATACTTATTAGGGTATTTTTTCCTTTTTAGGTGACCCGAAATCGAAGATTCCATACCACCGGATTACTTTTACTAAGAGACCGGTGATCCAATGGCCGAGTGAGTCTTCTTCTTATTTTGTTACGTTGTTTGTGCTTGTAGCTAGTTGCATTAGAATTATAGGAACAAGATAAAAGCCGATATAAATGGGGATGGGATAATCGATGAGAGTTTGATGTATGTATGCTAAAGAATACTAAAGCATATCGAAACCATGATTCGATTGGATAACTGCACTGTTCATATCATTTCCGTTTATGTGTATGATATTGGTTGGTCACTCTAAAGAATGTATGAATGATTTGACCTAAGCAAAAATTAAATTGGTCATGCATTACATCGAACATGTTGCATTTGGTAGCGTGCTACTCTTATACAGGTCGATCGGTATGGTCCAATGACTCATTTGGATAATGAGACCCGGTATCAGAGCTCATTCATAGGGAACTAAGGCGCACTAGGGATGCATTTCATGTGTGAGCCTAGCCGAGTCGAGTGCTATGAGCCAGGAGGCTCGGAGACTAGCAGCAATCGTGTAAACTTTCAATACCATACCTAACCTAAGATACGAAGGGCGTAAATCCATTCTGTATATAGGTTCCGGATACCCATACATAATTGTCTACTCATGTGTTTGTTCATGCATAGCATATGGATGATTTATAACTTGTTTGTTATGGTATAGAATTAAGGGAGTTCTCACTAAGTTAGTGTAGCTTATACCCCAATAGATGTTTGAATGAACAGGTTATCTCAAGAATGCTAAGTGGGGACCGAGATGGTTGGAGCCAAATATGACTTCGGGATTCCAACAGGAAGTAAAAATGCTTGAAGATATTAGCTAGGTTTTGTGAATTGCTTTGTAATTGTTTCATTTAGTGAAATCTTTTGATGAATTGAAATTGAAGTATAATGATTTGTATTTGAAGTATAGTGAATTGCATTTCCTTTACATTGTTACTCAAGTTGTATCAATATAAAATTTATCACTCTAATGTGTCTCCTCCATGTGTTAAATGAATTGTACATAGTATGGAAGCCTTCGCATGACTGAGGCGGTCATTCCTAAGCTTTAATATTGTGTATGGCAGACTGCCACGTTTAGGGTACCCTTCGGGACGTGACAATGAACACATTATTAACATTTTCTAACAGACATGAATCTTCCAGAAATCCTAACCTGAAAAGAAATCTCCACTATCTGCACCGTTTGCTTCAATCAAACTCCATAAAATATCCTCAAAAACAACAACGAACCACACAAAACTCCACAAATTCCGAATATTTCATCGAAACCCTAATATTATATGACAACAAGAACATATAATGATCATCTAATCACACATTATTTAATTTCATCAACGAATAGATGAAACTTACTTATTTAGATCACCAAAATCCAACTCACATACACAAATTTGGATCCCAACCAAATCTAGGGTTTTCCTTCATGCAAACAAATCACAAAATCCTTAGAATTTGCATGAAATTCGTATAAATATGATATGACAATATTATACTTACTTGTTCTAATCACAAAACTCACTCCTTATCCAACTGAGACAGATTTAATCCAAGATCTAAATCTTTCCTACGTTTTTCCTTCAAGAACACAACAAAACCCTAGGCAAACTTATACAAATTCGTATTTAATCCATGAGAGAAGGTTAAAATCACTTACTTTGGATCAAAAATACACTTCGAATGATTCTCCAAGCCTAGATCTCCAAGAACACTCCAAAACCCTTTTTTCCGCAAGAAGAAAATGAATAAAAAGTTCTATCGAAAAATCGTTTTTTGCGTCTCGTGTTTATAGAATTTGGTCATATGCTAACCCTACGCTGGCGGCGTACGTTTGAATCTTGCCGGCATACACCTTACACTGGCAAAATTTACACAAGCACTGGCGGCGTTCAACGGGGCTTTGAATTCCCAAAACTTCGATCCTACTATATACGCCGACAAATCCATGCCCTACACCGGCATTGTTCCCAGCTGGCGTTAAGAGAAACCCTAGTGTACACCGGCGACGTTCTACCCAGTATTAAGAAAAACGCTAATGTTCCCTTTCTACGCCGTCTCTACGCCAGCGGCATAGATTCTCCAGGAGGCAGTGTAGCATCTGTCAAAAATTGCAGAAATCCGAACTTTAATATTCATTCTACAATCAAACTTAAACCTTTACAACATACTTGTTTTGACCTTAAACTCATCCTATATCATCTCATGATTTACAATTCATTATATTTTCATCTTTCTTTTCGTATATTACATAAACATAATAATATGGTCAAGCATTGGGAACCTTAGCTTCATCAAGGTATCCTGATCAAGTATTGGGAGCCTTAGCTTCACCAAGGCCTTCCGGGACTAAGAATAGACTAGTCCTAAAGAAAAAGAAAAAGAAAGAAAAGAAAAAGCAATAATAGTAATAAGAATAATAAAAGCATGTTAGTGAGAAGTTATTGAGCAATTTAGGCTCTAAAAAATATATAGATATACAGATAGATAATAATATATATAAAGTTATATTGGAAGCGTAATAACAACATAATATCAATGATATAACAAAATAACATAATCGATATTCTTGGCATGTGCAAGAGTAAAACATGAACATGTTGTTACTTCTACAACTCACATGAGTCTTTGAGAAACAATACCATGGTCATGCTAAGTTACATGACATGGGTAAATGAATGATGATAGAAGTTTTACCTAAGAGTGTTTGTGAGTGGAAAGAAGATGGTATATGAATGTGGTATTATGTGAGTAGTAAGGAATGGTAGATAGTTTATATGTAGTGAAGAATTTTGGGAAAGATTGAATGGAAGAGAATTTTTGCAGAGAGAATTTGTGGAGAGAGAAGTAGTGGAGAAATTTTGGGAGAGCTTTGTTATGTAAAATGAAAGTGTAAAAGAAGTGGAGGGAAATGGGGTATTTATAGAATTTTGGAGTTAAAATTTGATGTAATAAAATAAATTGAAAAAGAAATAAATGGGAAAGGAGAGAGAGAGGGCCAGTGACATCAAGGGAAAAAGCGAGAGGACTTTGTTTTGTTTTGTAATTTTTGTAAAGAAAGTAATAATATGTAAGGTGTGATGTGAATAAAGTTGAGTTGGAAATTTAAAATTGTACGAGTAGGTGTGTAGATTATAAGAAATAGGTTCTAAGAAAATGTAGAGATAGTGAAATAGTAATGAATAGTAGAAATAGTATTATGAATAGTAGACTAGACAAATAAAATACCGGTAGCAATAAAAATATGCATAAACGAGCTACATTTGATATTTTTAGTTACTGAAAAATTGTGAAATTGATATTCTTAAAATCCTTGTATAATTACGAGTCTTTTGGTGTTATCGGACTATTTTTACTATTTCGGGCATCGAGGCACATTTTTCAAGAATCGATCCCGTTCAAGTTCAAAACAATTCAAATTTTGATAAACTTGATCTTTTTAAGCTTTCTTATATTATTCTGAACCATAATCCATCATTAACTTATTTCTATTGTTCTCAGGTTTTGAGCACGGGATTGCCATAGTTGAAATTGCTAGATTATCTTGATCTTTGTTGATTTTTGAAACTTCGGTTTGACTAGGGTAAGGGTTTAATCCATCCCTACCTTGGAAATTGAGAGGTTTACATTAGGGATTGGATAGATGAAATGTCTCATGTTCGGGTTTTGAGTCAAGTGATTATTGAATTTTCCATTTTTTTTAGATTCTCTTTTTCTAAAGGCCATGAAATCTCGTGGTTGATATTGTTTAGGGTTAGGTTTTAGCTTGGGTCAGCCTTTAGGGTTTCAATTTAGTATTTTAAATTCCAGAACTATTTTCTAAGAATTACAAAAAAATTCAGGGGTTTACAGCGTACCCTCTTAAAGAAAGTTTTGTCCTCAAAACTTAGCTCATATACTTAACTCGTGATGCATACCCGAGCTCTTCAAAGAGTTTAATATTCCTCCAATGGAATTTGCTGTTAATGTCCTTATGATTCTTAACTTTCATTTCAAAAACTTATCACTTCTAATCCTTTCAACTCCTTATCGGTCATCGGCTTTTCCTTTCTTTCAGCTTAGAGCATTGGTTACTACATTCATTTTCTTTCGCATAATAGCTTACTCCAAGATTATGGTCTTTTATAAAGTAATAACCATTTCTTCTATCACGTGTTCAGTTCCTTTGACATGAACAAGTGCTCAAGGTTCGGGTGACCAATATAAATTCCTTATCCTTGATTATTCAGACAATATTTCCATTTGAAAGCAAACTTTACCATGACTAACTCAATACCATGTGTCGAGCAATTCTATACTTGCAGTCTCAACTGTCGAGAAGCATAAGCAATTACACATTTGAGACCATTTTCCAATGTGTTCCCATGCATTGTGTAGGACTTCTTTTAATTAGGCAACATTACCATCGTTGTCAAAACAGCTCGTTACTTTAGTCCTTGGAAACTTCATTCCTTTTTGTCCATTCATGCAATTCCTTATTCGCTTCTAGTTATCCGATTACTTGTTATTGATGATGATTTTATTGAGCTCACGATAGTCTATGTATAAAATCATGTATCCATCTTTTTCCTCTACATGGAGTACTAGGCTCTTCATTTCTTAGTCCTAAAACTCTTGTAGCTGCTTCCTTAGCTTTTCTCAACTTAATGGGTGCGATATGGTATGGTGTTTAATATGGGTTCGATATTCTTTACCAAGTCAATTCTCAAAATCGACCTCTCACTTGGGAGGCAATCTAGGTAACTCATCTTGGAGAACTTTTAGGGAAACTCGTTGACAATGGGGATGTTGTCTAGGTCGGGTTTCTCCCTTTTCATCCTTTGCACTACTTAACCTAGCTTCCAAATCCCTCATCATTATTCTTTATCAACTCAAACAAACTCATTTCATGTCTCCTTGGACTTACATATCCATCTACAAATGTTTCTTTCCTTCCTTGTCCCATAAACTCTACTTTTCTTACTTTGGTAGCCAACGGTATACTCATCGGAAGATAATTAACTCATTCTTGTGGCTATTTCATATTTTTGCTTAATTCCAATATTATAAGGTCTGTCGGGAGGAGGCATCATTGAATTTTCTAGGGGACAAGCTTTTAAAATTTTCCTTATCATCACTACCTATGGGATTCTTTATTTCTCTTTCAGGAATTTTACTCAATCATCCAATTATCATCTACTGATCTTTATACTTTGATGGAATTAAAGGAAACACTTGATTAAGGTTTAACACTAACCTATGGCCGGGTCATAATCGTAGTCGTCCTCATCCCCAAGAGCAGGTAACTCGACATCTCCATCGACCTTCCAAGTTATAGACCCTCATTCCACACATAGAAGTACCAGCACGACTTCTACTTCTGTTTCCATTCCTCATTCTTGTTGGAGTAGGTCCTCTATATGGTCTAGTTAACCTGATGGAAGCACTCCTCTTTTGCAGACATTCCTTGGCAAAGTGTTCTATCTGTCTACATACAAAGCAAATGAAGGATGCTTTCTTTGGACACTCTTAACACTTTGTGGTTGGGGTCCCCATAGAATTAGCACTTATCTTGCAATTTAGGACATCTTTTTAGGTAGTGGGCACCCTGACATTTCCAACAAGTTATATTCTTTGGTGCTTCTTTTCTCCCACTACAATTCCTTCAGAACTGTTGTTCGGCTTAAACCTTTTTGATGGGTGGCTAAAACTTGGTCCTTCATGAAATCTCCTTCCAATAACATGGACCTTCTTTTCTGGTGCATGCGTTTTTCTCCTTTTTGCTCCTTCAACAATCTGAGCTCTTTCTACCAATTCTCGTAAATTCCTTATATCAAATTCTTCCAACTTCACTTGTAGCTCCTCATTTAGTCCATTCAAAAAGACTTGCCTCTTTAGCTCCTCGCTAAACTTATACGAGTCCGGCATACTGGAGTAGCCGACTAAATTCGATCTCATATTGTTCCATCGTTCTACCTTGTTGCGCAATATACAAGAAGTCTAAGCTATACTGAAGTTGGAGACTGCATGGGAAGTAGTTTTCCATAAATTCATGTCGGAACATCTCCTAGGTAACCGATGGCATCAACTCATGCCTCTTAGACTCCCACCAAACTCGAGTATTGAGACGAAGCATATAAGTGCCAAAGGGGATCCTTAAATAATAGGGCACTTCATAGGCATCAAATGACCTCTCAATCTGGGCTAGCTAGTCTTCAGCTTCATCTGGCATTCCGAAAGCTCTGTCGAAATACCGATTACTCTTGATGAACTCGAGTAAAGAGTTTTGGTATGGCTTGAATAGTGGCAGTGGTAGTAAAGGCACAGTATGTGATTGCTCATTCTGTGGCGTAAGCAATTCCATGGATGCTTGATGTTTGTTTTAGGGTAGGGTCAGAGCAGGCATGTGTGCATTCTGTTGTTGCACAAGAATATTCAACAATTGTGCTATCTACATAAGAGTGGCCTGGTTGTCAATCGGTGGATTCGGCAGTGGCATAGCTTGCAGATTTGGAGGAGGAACTTTAGGTTGATTTCCTTCCTCGGCTGGTTGATTTGATGATTGTTGCTTGCAATTTCATCCCCTTCGAGTACGGCTATTTAAATATTTTTATTACGTGAGTTCATTCTTTTCTCTTAACTTATTAAGTTTTGGCACGATATTTAACGGAAATCATGGAAATCTAGAACAATCATAATTATCAAAATTAAATATAGAATTTGATGAAATAAAAAGCATGACAATTAAAATTCAAATAGCCATAAAAAGAAAGGTTCATTTAATAGAGACATGGAAATCTTAAACATAAAAGATTAGAATTACGATTGAAAATCAAATTCATGGAAATAAAATCATATAATGATCCCTCAACAAAAATTGGGTAAGCAAATCAAGAACAAAATAGGACATATTTTAAGAAATTTATTTGAGGAAAAAGGCATAACATGGATATCATAAAATGGTACAAGGAAGTCATACTTAAGGGAATCTTCAATTCATCGGTTATCTTCAAAACTCTTAACGACTTCTTTTAATTATTCTTAATTTAGTTAACTAAGGCACTATGCTTCGGGTAAATGCAACGCTTCCTTCTCGACTCGACATCCTCTCTGTGCACTCGCAAACTCATGCTTCATTATGACTTCCTTCCTTAGAGTTCTTACTTCGTCCTTTGGTGGTAAGGGTAAGAGTCCTCATCTTGTGGCAAATTGATGGACATATTCGTCGTTAAAACTAGATCATATAGTCTTTTATTAATTTCTTTGCTCAAAAGTAGGAAATTTTGATTTCTTACAAAGGAAATATTTTCTTGTCATTAAAAATGGTTTAGGAGTTCATCCAAGGATAAAAACCAGTTCCACACTTATATTTTTGGTGAGGTCATAAAATACATGATTTTTTTCCAACTCGGTACCATAATATCTCACTTACTACGGTTTTAGGACTTCTTAAATTGTTTTTGTCTTATTAGATAGGGCGGTCTCATAGGATTCTTAGATTTTCCCTTCACTTCACCTACGATTCCTCTACCTTACGATGAAAAATCTATCTATCTTTTCTCTTCTAATCTTCTATTTAGATACTCACAACTCACAAGAACTCCCTATCACTCTCATGATTTATTCCTATGCTTATCGTGCATCTAGAACTTCCATTCCTAGACTTATGGTTTCCTTCCTTAACCATGATGGTCTAATACCACTTAAACTGTCATGCCCCAAAGGGTACCCTAGAGGTGGCAGTTTGCCACATACGGTATTAAAACTTAAGAATGACTTCCTAAAGTCATGCGAAAGCTTCAACACCATATGTAAGGCATCTATCATAGTAATAGGAGACTCCGGTAGGATGTGTAGTTCGAGATAGTAAATATAGCATACAAGAAATCTAGATAACTATCTAACTTCAACATTATAGAAATATGGTTCTTACATCATCTTAGGGGCATATCCTATAAACGCTTGAAATTTTCATAATTCTTAGAAAATAATCCTAGAAGTCTAACACAAAAATCGAAATCCCGAAAATTGATCCAAGTTAAAACCAAATTCTAAATAAAATAAAACACGAGAATTCTTAATCTTGAGAAAAAGAGAACCCTCAAAACAAAATAGAATATCCAACTATCGGTTGATTCAATATCCATATACTAATTAAATCATCTATCCAATTTCTAACATGCAAATAAAGAAAATATATCCAAATAATGCTCGTCAACGAAATATTAAGACCTTAAATCCTTCGGTGAATTTTAGAATCAAAATTTTCAATTTTCACCAAAAGTCGAACTAAGTTAACCCATAATCCTAGACTTGGTTAAACGATTCTGAAAATTGAAAACTATTAAATAATCATAAATAAAATGAGATAAACCATAGACGTCTAACTAAAAATATAATATAGGTAAAACTCCAAAATTTTATAATCTTACGAATAACTCAACAAAACCGGAAGTCAAATCGAAACCCTAAAAGTCAACAAAGCTTACAACAAATCCTAGTGTTTAAGATCCATCAATCCCGCACTCTTAAACCCTAAACAACAAAATGGAAATAATTGTTGATAATAGTTTGTAATAATATAGGGAAGCTTAAAAATATCAAATTCGCAAATTTCTGGTGTCCTTCGGATCCGAACGGAATCAGTTTTCAAAAACCGTGCCCTGGTACACTAGATGGCAAAAATATTCCATTAATACCAATAGACTCGTAAAAATATAAGGAATATAAAAATATCAATTTCAGAATTTTTCGGTAGCTAAAAATTACAGATATCGTATTTATACGCGTATTTTTATTACTAGTGGTATTTTAATTGTCTAGTTTACTATTTATAGTACTTTTCTACTATTCATTACTATTCTCTTATCTCTACTTTTTCTTACTACATATTCTTACACCTACATTGTCATACCCCAAAAGATACCCTAGATGTGGCAGTCCGCTACATACAGTATTAAAACTTAAGAATGACTTCCTGAAGTCGTGTGAAAGCTTCAGCACCATATGTAAGGCGTCTATCACAACAATAGGAAACACCAGTAGGATGTGTAGTTCGAGATAGTAAATACTATCACGCTTCAAGGGGTACCCTAAACGTAACAATCCGCCACATGCCATATAAGACTCATGAATTACTATCTTAGTCCTTCGGGAGTCTTGTATAGATGTAAGACGTCCCTTTATGACAATAGAATACTTGAACCGATGGAGTTAAAAAGTTTAATTTGGCATTCAATAGCATTAGAAAATAATTCAAAACACATGTGTAATTAGTTACAAAATCTAAGGGGGCATCTCCCCGCAAAAGAATATAGTTTAGAGGTCTTTTACAGTCATCCAGAGTCTCTTGGTTTCCTACGAAAGTCTAAACAAATTTGAATACAACTTCTAAAGGAAACGCCTAGCTCCTGTACCTGAGTTGTAGGTTGCCTTTGTCTAAGCCATATGAACTCATGCTATAACAAATAAAAACTATAGGGTCGTAAGCTATACTAGCTTAGTGACTAAGAACTTCCAAGATCACATTCATAACACATCATACAAACAAATGATTAACCAGACAAGTGATATGCATCAAACATATGAAATCAACAAACATATGACCAGCCAGAAATTATATGTGGGTGGACTTTCGCCCTCCATCCCAGGTTAACAGATTAACGAATACTGCAGTACTACTTAAATATGCCATTTAGGATCACGGTCAACCAACTTATAAATTCGTTTGTGGATCATGATTAACCAACTCATCAATTCGTTTATGGATCACGATTAACCAACTTTTATACTGTTTCGGATCATGGGCAACCAACCAATGCTAATTCTCCAATCCCATTTATGATATGAATGAGTCCATATTTATTTTAAATTCCGAATATTCAATTACACCAATTCTTTAAGTGATCAATCAATAATCGCAGACAGTCAATCCTAATTTATCCATACAAGCAATAGTTAAACACTCGACCTCGATATTCTTATTTTCATTTCTCATATCAACAGCAACCATATATAATTCCCATTCATCCCCATCATGCATATCCATTTTATCTTTACCAAATATCTAATGTAACTATTATTACAATCACATACAATAAATGGAATCGGAAGTAATACTTACTCAGCCATTAGATCACCGGTCTTTTAGTAATAGTGATCGGGTAGTAGGGAACCATCGGTTTCGGGGTCACCTAAAAAGGAAGAAATACCCTAATAAGTATTTCATCACTTAACTAATCCAAACTATTTAACAAAACTAGTAAATTCATGATTCTCGTCAATTGTGGAAGTCCCGACTTAAAACAGCCATAACTTGGTCATTTTAACTCGGAATTTCGCAAATTATATATCGATTTCTATCTACTTCGAAAGATCTATCTAATTATAATATTATTTTCAAGTTTTGAAAATTTTTGGGTCACGAAACAGTATGATCAGTTCTGATCAGTAGCAAAATCCATTTTCAAAAAAATAGTTTTGTGAATGTTTGTAATGTCTCTACTTTATACATCAACTATACATGCAATATTGATGATTTCCTATCATGAATGGAATGTTATGAGTTTAATGTATGCATAATCTTGATGCTATTTACCAAAAGAAAATTTTAGAATTTCTTTATTTTGTAAGACTCTAAGAATATATATTCTTAAGAGATCTAGTTTCATGACTTTGATAATTCTCTTTTGTTTTGGAATTATTACTTAAGAATTTTTAGTTATCTTTACTAGAATTGAGTCTTCATTATATATATTACTTAAGACCTTCATTTCTACATGAAAGTTCCCATTTTATACTTTGTAAACATGTTTTCAATTAGGGGTTATTCCAAAATCCGAATTTTGAAAATTTAGTTCTTGCATGATTTCTTTGAGAAAACTTGTTTAATACATTAAAATTTAAGGCTTTATTATACATATCCCTTAAGGACTTCATTTCTTGAATAAACTTTCATTTTGAGTTTGGAAAACAGGTGTTTTCATAACAATACTCAAAAATTACGAATTTCTTAAGTTGACTAGCAACTCAAAATTTCTTATATTATTTCTACTCTTTGTTTTACATATTTTTCTTAGCAAATCTCATTTCAACTTATATAAATCATTACTTAATGATATCTATTACCTATACCCTTCATTTTTTCTATAAAACATAAGTTTTAGAGTTGATAAAAGAGTTTTTAAAGCATGGTTTTGAAGTCATATGAATTTTTCATTTGAACATTTCAAACAAAATTTTTTCTTTTTAAGTTTCTTGTCTCATCTAACTAAAGATCTACTAACTACCATATTTATATATATAAGACCAAACCTTTATGATTATTAATGCATTAAAACACAAAATATTCATGAGATCATGAATGTCAAGTATAATATGAACATCTAAATGCTAGATCTACTACTTATGATGCATGAAATGGAGTTTGAAAACATGAATATAGATTTTTATGCAAGATCACTATTTTACTCTACTATTATATGCATGAATATGAATATCATTAGAAGAAAACACATTTAAACACAAGATCCACTCTTGTGATGGCTTGATGTTCATGTAATAGCATTTTCTTTTCCCTAGCAAGTGCTCATGGGGACTTAATTTGAAAATACTCATGAATAATCTTACCATTACAAGATTTAATGGTAGTAAAGTTAAAGACCCTTCACCTAAGACTTGAAATGGAAGGGAAATGAAGAAGAAATGAACTTTTGTGTGTCTGTGTTTGTGTTGGTGAAACTCACGGCAAGGGAGGCAAAAGAGAGAGAGTTTATGTAATTTTTTTGAAAACAAATAAAGTGAATGAAGAGAGAGAGAAAAGTAAACGAATATATATAGTAAGGTAAATTAAGGTTTGTTTAATTATAATAATGAAAGAAAATAAAACAAATTAGGGAAAAATTGGGGGGGGGGGGGGGGGGGGGGGGGAGGTCGTCTGGTATGCTGGTTTAATGGGAGGAAGAGAGAGAGAGAGAGAGTTTAAATTTCTTGGAAAAGAAAATATAATTGAGTGTTTGTAAGGATGTAAGAGTAGGAAGTAGCTTGTGAGTGCAGTAGGTTATACTTGTGAATAGTAGTTAATAGTAAACAAGACAATTACTTTACCGGTAGTAATAAAAATACGAGAAAAAGGCTACGTCTGTAATTTTTATAAACTGAAAAATTATAAAATTTATATTTTGAAATCCTTATTAAATTTTGGTTCTAAAGAGTATTCCTAAATATTTTTTCAAATTTCGAGTTCTAGGGCTCGCTTTTCTGTAATGGATCTCGAGAAAGCCCGGAATAGAAAATTTTTCGAAATTAAATCTTTTTATGGTTTGAAATATACTTTAAAACAATATTCCACATTAATTATTTTACAAAAGTTATTTTAGTTTGAAACGAAGGAAAGCCGGATCCAAGGTTCTTAGGTTTCTCTCTCAAGCTTAAGTTAATCTAGTTTAAGGTTTTAGTTTCCGGTTTCCGAAGTTTACTTGGTTACTAGGAAAACTGAGGTTTACAAATACAACATACAAGAAGACTGGTTAGAGCAAGTTGAGCGCTCTTTCACTGCATACGAGATTCCCCCATACCTCTAGTTGGAGTATGGAACTTACATGCTAAGGTATAATGTCAGAGTGTAGTGGGAATCAAAGAAGAGAAGCTTGGCTCCACCTATGACATGGGAAACCTTCCGTAGAGAGTTTTTGGAAAACTACTTCCCCTCTAGTCTTAGAGTACGGTATAGCACTGACTTCTTGCACGTCAAGCAGCAGGGAGATCCATTGAGCAATATGAAATAGAGTTCAATCATTTACTTTAGTATCACTCGACTATTCAGATGCCACCCTATGAAGCCCTATATGGACAGTGTTGTAGGTCCCCTCTATTTTAGGATGATGTGGAAAAGCTTGCTATCGAGCTAGAATTGGTACAAGAGGCGGCCGATAAAGCAAAGGTAATCAAACAGAAAATGAAAGAAGCTTAAGATAGACAAAAGAGTTGGGCGGATTTAAAAAGAAGAGAGCTTGAAGCTAAGTGGGTGACTACGTGTATCTAAAGATAAATCCAATCAAGAGCATAAGAAGGGTACGAACTCAAGGGAAACTAAGCCCGAGGTATATTGGACCATTTAAAATCTTGGAAAGAGTTGGGGACTTAGCTTACCGGCTAGCTCTACCACTGAACTTATCGAGAGTTCATAATATGTTCCATGTGTCGGTGCTAAGGAAATATATACCCAACTCTGAAAGGATTTTGGAATTGGAACCCATCCAACCAAAGGAGAATCTGACCTATGAAGAACATCCCGTAAGGATTTTGGATAAGAAAATTTAAAAGCTACGGAGCAAAGAAATCCAGTATGTTAAGGTGTTGTGAAGAAACCATACTTCCGAGGAAGCAACTTGGAAAGCTGAGGAGGAAATTTGGAGGAAGTACCCTGAGTTGTTTGAAAAACAAGGTACGTTAGTTCAGTTTTGAGGATAAAACTCTATTTAATGTGGGTAGGTTGTAAACCTTGGTTTTCCTAGTAACTAAGTAGACTTCAGGAATCGGAAACTAAAACCCTAAATCGGATTAGCTTAAGCTTGGGAGAGCAACCTAAGAAACTTGGATCCGACTTTCCTTTGATTTTAAACTAAGGAACTTTTGTAAAATAATCTAATCTGGAATATTGTTCTAAAGTATATTTCAAATCGTAAAAAGATCTAATTTCGAAAAATTGTCTATTCCGGGCCTTTCCGAGATACATTACAAAAAAGTGAGCCTTAGGACTCGAAATTCAAAAAATATTCTAGAATACCCTTTAGAACCTAAATTTAATAAGAGTTTCAAAAGTATAAATTTTAATTTTTTCGGTTTATGAAAAATACAGATATAGCCCTTTTTCTCGTATTTCCTTTATTACTAGTAAAGTAATTGTCTTGATTATTATTCACAAGTACAACCTACTATACTCACAAGCCACACCCTACTCTTACATCCTTAAAAAATACTCAATTATATTTTCTTTTCCAAGATAATTTGTCTCTTAAGAAATTATTATATTTTAAGACTTATTATTACACAAATTTAATAAACAAAACAAATTAAAACTCTCTCTCTCTCCCCTTGCAAACCGGCGCCAATCCACACACCCCCCCCCCCCCCCCCCCGCCCCCGTCCTTTGTGTAATTTTTATTCAATTTATTTAAGCCATTAACCTAATTTACGCCTCTATATATACCCTTTATACTCTCTCTCTTCTCATTTTTACTCTTTCACTCTTTTCACTCAAAGTAAAACTCTCTCAAGAACCCCCTCTCTTCCTTGTGTGCTGTGACCCTCCCATAACACACACACACTCACACAAATTTATTTTTCTTCTTCATTCTCCTCTTGTTCCAAGCTTTAGGTGATAGATCTTTACCCTTTCTACCACTAAACCTTGTAATGGCAAGACCATTCATGAGTATTTTCATCTTTAAGTTCCCATGAGCTCTTGCTAGGGACAAGAAAATACTACTATATGAATATCAAGCCATCACAAGAGTAGATATTGTATTTGAATGTGTTTTTATATGATGATCTTCATGTTCATGCATTTAATAGTAGAGCAAAGTAAAGATTTTGCACAAAAATCTATTTTCACGTTTTTAAACTCCATTTCATGCATCCTAAGTGGTAGGTCTAGCAATTAAATGCTCATATTATACTTGACATTCATGATCTCATGGATATTTTGTGTTTTAATGCATTAATTATCATAAAGACCTTTGTCTTGTGTATATAAATATTATAGTTCGTAGATGTTTAAGTAGATGGGACAAAAAACTCAAAAAGGAAAATTATTTATTTGAAATGATCAAATGTATTTTCGGATGGTTTCAAAACCATGCCTTAAAAACCCTTTTATCAACTCTAACACTTGTGTTTTATATGAAAAATGAGGAGTATAGGTAATAGATATCATCAAGTGATGATTTTTATAAGGTGAGATAGGATTTGCTAAAAAAAATATGTAAAACAATGAGTAGAAATAAAATAGGAAATTTTTGAGTTGCTTGTCACTTTAAGAAATTTGTAATTAAGGATTAATGGCATGAAAACACTTATTTTCAAAACTCAAAATAGAAATTTTATTTAATAAATGAAGCCTTAGAGTAAAATAATAGTTGAGCCCTAAATTTCTATATGAAAACATAGATTTTCTTGAAGAAATCAACCTAAGAATGAACTCTTACCAAATTCGGAATTTGGGGTAGTCCCTACTATAAGGCATGTTTATAAAATGAAAAATGGAAATTTGCATAATATGGTAAAGGTCTTAGGATATAGACTTTATAAAGATTAAATTTTCATAAGAACAAATGGATTTTTCTTAAGGAAAACCCCAAAACAAATAAGGATAAACAAAGTTCAATAATTCAACTAACTAAGTCAAGTAACATGAGATGTTTCCCTAGAGTGAAATTTATATAACTTCCTCCTAACAAAAATCATCAAGAATATATGCGTGTGAAGTTCATAACATGACAATCATGATAGGGAATCATCAACATAGCATGTATATTTGATCTACACATTAGAAACATCATAAACATTCATGAAATCGAGATGGAAGTTCCCTATTGATCAGAACTGCTCAGCCTCTTTCGAAATGTAAATGTTTTCAAAACTTGGTTAGGATATCATATTTAGAAAGATCTTTCAAAGTAGATAGAAATCGACATATAATTTTCAAAATTCTGAGTTAAAATGACCAAGTTACGGCCGTTTTAAGTCGGGACTTCTGCAAATGACTAGAATTACGAAAATTCTTGTTTTGTTTAATGGTTTGGTTTAGTTAAGTGATGAAATACTCATTAGGGTATTTCTTCCTTTTTAGGTGACCCCGAGATTGACGATTCCCTTCCATCGGACTATTACTACTAGAGGAACGGTGTTCCAATGGCTGAGTGAGTATTTCTTCTCGATTCCATTTATTGTATGTGATTGTAATGATAGTTGTATTAGATTTTAGGCAAAGATAAATGGATATGTATGGTGGGGATAAATGAGAATTATGTATGTTGACTGATGATATGAGAAATTGAAAATAAGAATATTGAGGCCGGGTGATTTACTAATGGTTGTACAGATGAATTATGATTAATTGTCTGCAATTATTGATTGATCACTTAAGGAATTGGCATAATTGACTATTCGGAAATTGATAAGTAATATGGACTCATTCATATCACAAATGGGGATGGAGCATTAGCATTGGTTGGTTTCCCGTGATCCAAAAATGGAGTAAAAGTTGGTCAATCGTGATCCATAAACGAAATAATGAGTTGGTTAATCGTGATCCACAAACGATATTATAAGTTGGTTGACTGTGATCCAAAAAGGGCATATTTTAGTAGTACCGCAGTATTCGTTAATCTGTTAACCCAGAATGAAGGGCGAAATTCCATTCACATATGATTTCCGGATAGTCATATGTCTGTTGATTTCCATATGTTTGATGCATATCACTTATCTGATTAGTCACTTGCTTGTATGATGTGTTATGAATATAATCTTGGAAGTTCTCACTCATTAAGCTAGTATGGCTTACGTCCCTATAATTTTTATTTCTTGCAGCATTCGTTTATCTGGATTAGACAGAGGCACCCTACGGCTCAGGTATAGGAGCTAGGCATTTCCTTTAGAAGTTATATTCATTTCTGTTTAAACTTCCTTAGGAAACTAAAAGACTCTGGATGACTGTAATAGATCTCTTAACAATATTCTTTTCCGGGAAAATGCCCCTTAGTCCTTATAACTATTTATATGTGTTTTGATTTATATTCTAATGCTATTGAATATCGATTTAAACTCTTTATCTCTATCGATTCAAGTATTCTATTATCGTAAAGGGACACCTTACATCTATACAAGACTCCTGAAGGACTAAGGTAGTAATTCGTGGGTCTTATATGGCATATGGCGGACTGCTACATTTATGGTACCCTATGGGGCATGACAATAATTCTCTATAATTCCCATCATGCAATTCCATTTTTATCTTTTGCCTATGATCTAGTGCAAGTAATTGCTACAATCACAAGCAAGAATGAAATTAGGAAGTAATACTCACTTGGCCATGGGTCACCGGTCTTTTAGTAATAGAATCCGGGGGTAATGAATCCTCGGGATCCAAGTCACCTATACGAAAAAAATACCCAAATGAGTATTTCAACTCATAACAAATCCATTTTATTTCTTAGAAGTTATTAAGTTCGTAATTTCTGTTATTGGTGGAAATTCCAATTTAAAATTGCCATAACTTAGTCATTTTAACTCGGAATTTAGTAAATTATATACCGATTCCTATCTACTTCGAAAGATCTATCTAATTCTAATATAATATCTAAGTTTTGAAAACTTTTAGGTCTTCAAAAGGTCCGAACAGATCTGGTCAGTAACCAAATTTTCATTTTTCGAAATTGTTTTGTGAGGAATTATGATAATACTACTATCTAAGCCAAATATGCATGCACCAATAATAATCACTATCATGAATGGTATGTTATGAGCTTCCTATATGCATAATCATGATGAGATTCTATTAAAATATTTTTGAGACTTCTATTTTACAAGATATCATGAGTTCTTAACCTAGTAAGTTCAACTTTTGTATTTTTGACCAACCACACTTGCTTTAGAGATTTTCCTTATCAAAAACTTACTTATTCTTGCTAAAATTACTTCTATATCATATCTATTCCTTATGGTCTTCTTTTCTCAACATAAATCCTCATTTTACTATTGTAAACAAGTGTTTATATATTAGCTATTCCTAAATCCGAATTTTTATAAAAATAGTTTTTGAGTGATTTAGGAGGCTTACGTTAGGGATCGGATAGATGAATTGTCTCATCTTTGGGTTTTGAGTCGAGCAATTATTGAATTTTCCATTTTTTTTGAAGATTCTCTTTTTCTAAAGGCCATGAAATCTCGTGTTTGATATCGTTTGGGGTTCGGTTTTAGCTTAGGTCAGCATTTAAGGTTTCGATTCGATATTTTAAATTGTAGGAATTGCGAAAAAAATTCGAGGGTTTACATGATGTGCTGGTGTATTCTAAATCAAAAGAAGAACATGAAGAACATTTAAGGAGTTTCTTTCTTAATGCATGTTGTAAGTGGAGATGGGGTATCAATAGACCCTAAGAAAGTGAAAACTATTGTTGAATGGCTAAGACCTAAGAATGTGTCAGAAGTAAGAAGTTTTCTAGGAATTGCAGGACATTATAGAAGACTTGTGGAAGATTTTTCCAAGATTGCAAGTCCATTAACCAAAATGGCACAACAAGGAGTGAAGTTTGAGTGGAGTGAAGACTGTGAAATCAGTTTTTAGCAGTTGAAGTATAAATTAATTTCTGCCCTAGTGCTAACCTTACTAGTAAGTAGTGAGGAGTATGCTATCTACAGTGATGTTTCTATACAAGGATTATGATGTGTATTAATACAAGGAGGCAGGGTGATAGCATATGCTTCCAGACAGTTAAAGCTTTATAAGAAGAATTATCTTATGCATGATCTGTAATTAGCAGCGGTTGCTCATGCTTTGATGATTTGGAGACACTATCTGTATAGGGAGAGATGTAAGGCATATACCGATCACAAAAGTCTTAAATACATCTTTACCCAAAAAGAGCTGAATACGAAGCAAAGAAGATGGTTTGGACTTATGAAAGATCATGATGTAGATATCCAGTACCATCTGAAAAGGCAAATGTTGTGGTAAATGCCTTAAGTAGAAAGGAGTGGAGAAACTTGCAGCTATGATTACATCTCCATGAAATCTAATACATGATATGAGAAAATTTGAACTAGAAATAATAACTAGATAAGTGGGTGCAAGATTAGCAAACCTACAGCTTCAACTTACATTTGTTGAAAGAATCAAAATGGTGCAAAAGGAAGATCTAAGCATTTTAGAAATAAAGAAAAGAATAGAAATTGGAAGAACACCTGAATTTCATGTTGATAAAGAAGGTGTTATGAGATACAAAGAAAGACTATGTGAATCAGATCAAGGAGAACTTAAGAAGGAATTAATGAAAGAGGCACACTATTCTAGTTATTCCATCCATCTTGGAGGGAATAAAATGTACCAAGATCTAAAGAAGTTTTATAGGTGGAATAACATGAAGAAGAAAATAGCAGAATATGTCTCCAAATGTTATACTTGTCAATTGATTAACATTGTACATAGAAGTCTAGTAGGTGAATTGAAGCCTTTGCTAATACCTCAATGGAAGTGGGAGAACATAACAATGGATTTTGTTACTACTCTACCAAAGACCAGAGAAAAGTTTGATTCGGTATAGGTGATTGTTGATAGGTTGACCAAAGTAGCTCATTTTATACCGATTAAGGTTGCATACAAATTGGAGCAGTTAGCAATGTTGTATATCAAGGAGATAGTAATGTTACATGGAATACTAGTATCTATAATATCTGATTGAGACACCAAATTTGTTGGGAGATTATGAAAAAGTGTCACGCCCAGAAGGGTACCCTAAACGTGGCAGTCCGCCGTACACAATATTAAAGCCTAGGAATGACTACCTCAGTCACGCAAAGACTTCCATATCATGTACAAGGCATACATCATAACCAAGGGAACGCATCGAAGTAACGCAATTTATATTGATAATAAATAAGTGACAAGGCAAAGAGAATACTTATCATAAAACATAAACATATTAAATTACAATTCTTAGGGGCATATCCCTCTATCGTCTTCAAATAAATATACATCTTAGAATCTCCGAAATACTAACATAGAATTCATTACATATAAGGAACCTTACAAAATAACTTCATCTTATGTTTCCATTGCCTTCATAAAAGCTTAACATCCTTCAATGACTTTCTTAACGTCATGATCCTATATTTAAGCCACGGGTATACCTGTTTCAACAAAATCTATAGGGGTATAAGCTACAACTAGCTTAGTGAGATATTCTTTTTTATTCGCACCATGTTTTCAAGCAAGTTTATTTAAATTTTCACACATATGCTATGCATATAATGCAACAATCACGTGATTACGCAAATATATAGTTATCCGGAAACCATATATATAGAACAGATTTACCCCTCCGTATCAAAGGTTAAGGAATCGGTGTTGAAGATCCTTGATCTTCTACTGCTAGTCCCTAAGTCCCCACCCAAAGCGTTTGGTTGGCTCGGCTCCGAACCTAGAGTCGCATTCCCTGGGCGATTTGGATTCTCTAGGAAGGAACATGGCCCGTGTT